>CM057002.1:103579555-104310805 GCA_029891345.1 Dryococelus australis | reverse complement strand
CAATTTCAAATTATTAAAACCACATTTCCCCTTTTTATGTGTTTTCCGCACTTTACTTGGCTGAAAACATATTTTCTGCCGCCTTGTACAATGTTTACATCGCACCTACAAACACTGCAAAACGCAAACTTCTTTCCTTTCTTAGACTTTAATATAAATGGAAATTCTTCAGTGTAATCTTTCCAAAATAATCAGAAAATAGGTTTACTTACATTTTTCCAATTACTACATGACACGACATTGTAAAAAAATATGCAATTACAATATGAACACGGCTGACCAGTAAACACATGCACTCTGTGTGATGCAAAGATGGCAAGATATGAGTATTGAACGCTTCATAAAAATACGACTTCAGCGCTGTCTACAACTTCAATCAGTCAATAACATTCCGCGATTAGCTACCAGATCCCTTGTTACAGTGGCACATCTCTATTGCGCTATCGACTGCAATCCTTAGAAAAATACGTAAACAGACAAAAGTGTTATGAACTTATGATGAACAAAAAAAAACGCAAAACTTTAGCCTTTTTCCATAAACCCACGAACACACTATAAAATCTGTACATTTTACGGACAAACAGTAAAAGTTGGTGGGTATGCACATGACACTTAAATCCAAACATTAATGCACAGGTAAGATTTTGGACAACTGGTTTTTTCAAAGATAAAAAAAAATGTTTAAAGAAGTATTCCATTTCAAAGAATTCAAAACAATACAGATTTACAAACATCTTCAGATTGTTATATAACTTCCAAAGAACCCTTGTTCTGTGGTACAATTCTTACAGCATATTATAATAAAATTTCTTAAAAAACTTGTCTGGTGATCTTTATGATATACTGCAAACCTCCAATTTAGAGCCCACATGCAACAATACACAATATTAAACATTCTTAATTTGTGAATTTACAATATTATATAAAAAGAGACATTACTTCAAAGTTAAACCCACAATGTTTACACAAAATTCTCCAACAATATGATCATATTTCAAAATACGGTTCGAATTTTTATTACATCTTATGTTTTGAAAAGAAAAAAAGTTATGATTCTTTACAGTTTAAAGTGTCCAGCCAAGGATGAAAGTGTACACACTATGCATTTCATGCTAATTATAGGTATGGTCATTACTTTAATTTCTTGTTTGGATCAGCACAAAACATTAAAACAAAAGGAGATCCATGTCTACTACAAAAGTCACTGCCACATTTACTTTAAACAATTCAATATCTAGGTCAGTGCTGACAAAAAATGGGACTCAGACCTGTCCCACCCTAAAAACTTGTATTCCTAAGATCCAAGGACATTATACACATTGGAGCAACCTTCTAACACTTCATTTCTATGATCTTTTAAACTCAACAAACTACAACACCTTAACCTTTTATTTGTTGTCAACAAAAAACTGCTTGTGTTAATTATAACTTTCGATTTAACAGTGTTAATATTCAGAGATTTTTCACTTTTCAAAAACTTTCATTTTGTTGCAAAAATATTTTCAAAATTTTCTACTATTGAACGTTTAAATATTTTGTCTTAATTTTCATCTAACTTTTTTATAGTTATATGAAGCTAATATAAATTTGTTTAGTATTTATTGTTGCAGTTCTATATCCTGTTTAAAGTACAAGTACACAATTTCATAGTTACAACAAAACAAACCTTACCTTTGATGTCTAACAAACAGCACAACTTTTACATTATAAAATATTTACATTTATCCACATAAGTTACACTCTGTACACATGCAATAAATCTTAACAAATTAAAAAAAAAAATGTTACTATAAGATTTCCAAATCATAAAAATAATACAACTGGTTAATAATGTGTTCTTGATAACACTAAAATGCACAAATACAACTACATGACTCTACACTGTTAATTGAAAATGTTTTGGTCAACAATACATTACAACAAAAAAAAAATTTAATTATCTGTATATTTTTTCTTTATTTCTTCTAAAACTTTTTCCGGTTACTCCAAATACTCCTTACACCACTACTTGCATAACATTACCTGTTTATGAATAATTGTTATCATATTTGACACTGGTTTGTATACAACCATCATATTGTCGTTTACTTCTTTTTATCCATTGAAATCTCACATTAATACATTGGCATGTATATCCTTTTCTTTAAAAATTATCAAAACAAAATCTTTACTTCATTTAATAAACACAAAAACATTTCACTCACCTTAGTAATGTATGCCTGTTGTCTATCCCCCCCCCCCCCCCAAAAATTATTATTGCACTTATAATTATTACACTTTACACCTCATCCTGTATACAACATAACCCTACTTTCTGTTTATCTCATTTACTTATATTATATTAACAAAATACATATTAAAATTAAACCTATAATTATTATCTCACTGTAGCATAAAATCATTAAAAAGAACAGTAGGCCTACCATAAAAATATTAACAGACTATACCAGGGAATGGACCCAAAAAAATTACTATCCACTTAACCTAAATTGCAATCTACCTGTCATACATTTTTTTTTCTTTCTCCAATTCCATCCCTTCTTTCCCACAACCTTCCTCCCACTAACAACTTCATATTTCCCTACTGTCCTAAATTTGCACCCCCCCAACCTTTTTTCTTCATTACTTGTCTGACATTGATTTTCAATCATTTCTTTTGCCTTACAAACTTCTTTCTGAAGGATACATCACAATATTTCCTCTACCCACTTTCACAAGAATCTTTTACTACATGTACAATACTCGTTAAACTGACTGGGGCGATACATCTGATTGTCTGATTCAAATTGCATACCTACTTAATTTTATTATAAGCATGTTTCACCTCCCAGACTGGAATTTTCCTTTCATTTACTACTCTTTCCTTTAACTGTGCCATTTAAACACTTTCTACATTCAACGTAAACATAACCTACCTTATTTACTTTGTCACAATTATTAACATCAACCTCTTTGTTGGCACTCTTACAAATATCATCAACCCTTTTCTCATCATTACTTGTGGCTTTTAACATGGTTACCTTTGTTCCACTTTCCTGTCTAACCTGATTCACTTTGCCATTGACATTTAGTTCTGCTTTCAAGCCTGCAAAACCCTTATTCCTATCACTTTGTACTTGTCAAATGTTTTGTTAAATTCGATTTTCTATTCATCTAAATCAGTTTTGAACGTATCACATTTTCCTGCTGACTGCTGAAATTCGTTTTTCTGTTCAGTCATTGCATTTTTTTGTTCTGTTAACATTCGTACCATCAGGCTTAGGTATATTTGATCACTTGTTTCCCTATTCAGATAGCTAACATCTGAACCAAAAATGTCTCCAACATGAGCAGTTTTTCTGAATTGTAAGTATTTAACCTGTATGATAGTTTAACAGTAAATACACTTCCTTGCAAAATTTGACATACGAGACCCAAAAACAAAATTTAAAAAAAGTTATCCTGTACATCGAAAACTTTTCAAATGTTTACAGTTGCAATTTGTTTGGCATTTTTTTTATTAAGTTCCAACTTTTTAACTGAACCTGACTTTAAATATTACCAAACAACATAACCAATTATGACAAACAAAATGCAGGATGTTGTTTGTACCGGGTTTCTGCTCTCAGGAACACTGGGATGGAATGTTGAAACCTAGAACATGGGAATGGAACTCTGCTGCTTCTTTTACCATTTGCCAACCCGTCGTAATTAATATTCTGCTGCTACTGTTTTGTTGTACCGAGCCCCAAATAAAATTGGTTCAAAATAAATAACTTCTCAGGCCTGTTGCAAATTTTTTCTGCATGGCGGGCCATGCAGCATGGCCATATTTGTAATATGGCGAAGGCTAATAACTAGCCCCACTGCAGTTACAAATTTTTTCTGCATGGCGGGCCATGCAGCATGGCCATATTTGTAATATGGCGAAGGCTAATAACTAGCCCCACTGCAGTTACTGCCCTGGTTTACTCAGTCAGTTAAGCATGAGACACAAAGGTGCCAATTTTAAATAACAAGAAATGGAATTCCAGCTCAAGAAAAGTTACTTAGTTTTATTGCGCTTCCAAAACCGATACTTTCACCACATTCACACTATTCACATTCCAGAGCAGTTATCAACGAGACAAATTCGAAACAGTGCCACAGTAGTAAATAGTTAATTATTAAATCACCCGCACCGCAAGACAATTGCGAGGCACTTCCTGCTTACATAAGGGTTGGTCATACTTCTGTTAAATGAACAAAGGCCCTCGTTACTCCGCTTGACACATGTTGCTATCCCTTCTCCTAGCTAAAAAACTAAAAATAGAAATTTCCAGGGCTCGCGTCCCCCTAATTTGCTAAACTAACTATGTCGCAGCGAAGGTTTAGAACAAATACTGATTACTACAGGAAAACTGCAAAAGAAGTTGAAAAACAAAAAAACTTATCAAACTAACGCAACTTCACTGCGACTATCGCAACACTAAAACACAGCTGCACTACAGATAACCACTCGAATGTTTCTCCTGGTGACATTTAACCCTGAAAATTCCAAAGAATTGAAACTTCTAAATATGTGTAAATTTAACATGCATGACATAACAAAAAATGTGTAAATCAACTTTAAATGTGCATAATTCAGCAGGTTCTTTTCACCAACCCTTTCTGTTGCAGTGTAAACGCGGATGCTTGCTCATCTGGCTTGCTGCATGCTTTTCCCTCCCTCCGAACATTGCAGATGCGCAAAGTCAAGTGAGAGGGAATTGTTTTGGCACTTGTCCCACTATAGTAGACAGCATGACAAACGTATCAGCATGTTTCACATACGTTTGTCAAATAGTTCACATCATTAGAAGTAGTGTATAACATACAACAAAGATACTTAAAATGCTTGCTAGACCACATGTTCCAAAATTATATTATATCGCAGAGAAATTTTCTTGGTGTCCACACTGTGTTCACAAAAAGAAATAATTATAACAATACTCTCCATTAAATGTATGATGTATTATTTTTCTTTTTGTGGCCAAAATGTTTTCCGATCATCATTGCACATTTCACACCACTTAACACAAGTTACATTAATTTTTTTTCTAAAGGAATCCTTTTGTATCAATCTGAAATATTTTGAATTGTATTGTAACAGCTGAACACTGTTTTAACCATTTTAATTAAAAATTAGTGAATATAAAAGATAAAGTTGTGTGTTTTTAATGAATAACATAAGTCAAGAAACAAACTATTTTTTTGCAAGAGAAGAAATCAGGTGCTTTGTTAAAACAGAGACATCTGTTAGAATGTAAAGCTTGAATGAACTGACACTTGCCTGGATGAAGGCAAGAAATTAAAAAAGAAAATTAAACACCTTGTGACATAAAAATATAAATTCGAATACTTTCAAATAAGATTTATTATCTCTATTTGCAAATATGTTAATTTATTTAAATTTTTATATTTCTTCTCAAATATAATTCCAAGAGCATGAGAGAATGTTTGAATGCACTTACTTGTGTATCATTCTGTTAATATATAAAGTTAAAAAATATTTTATTTAAAGTGTAAACTAAAATATTTCTGTCTGAACGTTAAGTTCTGAGTTATAAAAAACAGTGTTCAATAACTATTTATGAAAATTTAATATATAAGATAATTTATAATACATATGTTAATATACAGCATAACTGCTTTAAGCATTCACATGCAACTGAAAGAGCAAAGGAACACAGTTGAGTCACTGTTAGTGCAAGTGCACTAGTTGTAAGGCCAGCGACTGCTACGTCTTTCACCAGACAGGCGAAAACTTGTTGCTTGCTGGTGCATAACTTCTCTTATCACAGTACAATGCTTGTAACCAGCATTTTATTTTATTTCCTCACCACTGTATATTTACAAGTTATCAGTTTCATTCCTTGCTTGAGGTGTAAATTTGAGGTAATCTCATGACAAGTGCAAATTTTGAATTAAAATAATTAAATAAATTCCAGTAGACAGGATGTCTGGTGAAGTTTTTGCTCACCGTTCACTACTTGTGTGATTTCATTTTGCTCCCGGGACAATAAACCCATAGGAGCTGGAGTTAAGAGCTTGTATTACGCCACGCCAGCCAACTGCACTCCCACCATCCCACCTGTCTTCCGTTTCTTTGTCAGTTCTCACCATCTCTCTTGCTTTGCCTATTTTATACCCTAAGAGGCACCCAACAGTGATGAGCTAAAAAACCAACTTGATGATAGAGACTCCCACACCATTTGCAGTTGTGGAGATTGAACTCCAGTGGAGCATCACAATAAGCATTTGGCACCCTGTATGGTAGCTGTACAGACGACTGCCCATGCTTCACCTGTAACCACTCTGCAACCCTTCCAAGCATAGAAGCCGGCAGCCCATGCTAGGACACACCAAAGTGGAACTATGTTACACCTAGCCCTACTCACCAACTTCAGTTCCGCTACATAATATCTGTCAGGGACAGAGGATTGGAGAATAGAGGAAGTGTCAAACCCTTTATAATCTTACACAACAAAGATGGGTAGGGAATTGTATCATGTTTATTGGGGGTCTCCTCGACCACCCACACCCACCCACTCCTGCTACTCACCACCCAGTTCTTCTTACCATCTCACCCATATGACTCTCTGGAAGGGAGGGAGACAATTGAAGAACCTTGCCATTCCATGTGTCAGGGGACTATGGTGTTCATATGGTCAAACTACTCACCTTTCACCTAGGCGAAGTGGGTGCAATTCCTGTTAGGGTTGCTACGGGATATTCACATGTGGAAGTTGTGCTAGGCAATGCTACTGGTCGATGGGTTTTCTTGGGGATTTCATATTTCCCCCGCTCTTGCATTCTGGCACTGCACCATACCTCACTTCACCATCATTGGTAAGAGCTGTCCAAAATTCTCCACTCATCCTTAACATCAGAAATACCAGGCACCTAGGGTCAGTCACCAAACCCCTATGTCCACACCCAGAGACCTGCTACTACCCCTACTCAATGAGACTACTGGAACCTCAGTTCCAAAGCCAAACATCTAAACTGGTGCTTAGTTTGCTCTACAGAATTAACGAGGAATGTCTATTCTTGGTTTCACAGCCTACCCCACAGTCGAAGAGGTATAAAGATATCAGATGTATTTGGCATCACTGGTATATGAGTGAAGCTAAAACTGCTTGCAAATTGATGGTTATTCTGGTAGTTATTTAATAATACTATCTAAAAAACTCTAGTAGTAACATTATTCAATAAACACCTGCTTGAAGTCAAAGTATAAACCTCTTGACAATTGTTTGTGGGATTATTTTACTGTAAATAGTTATGTACTGTGGTGTGTAGGTTGGCAGAGTTTCTGTTTGCAAAACAGGTCAACAAAATCTCTGAAGTTATGTTGCGAGTTCCTTTTGTTGCAACACAATGAATGATGCCATCGGGTGAGAGACAGACTAACGATGACACAAATACTTACTGGTAATATTCACGCCAGCTATGCTTCCCAATCACCACACTATTGAGACAATGGGTTCTCAGAGATGCTGTGAGTTCTGTGTGTCCGTCTCATCCGTGTGTACTTACAAACACGTAGGCATTACTAAACTTTTACTAAACACCACTTGAAATAAACACTTCATAAAATATATGTGGCTAGGACACTGTCACTACTGAATAAAAAATATAAGGTCACTGTAGACGCTTTTATCGTTATTATGCATACACATCAATGTGCCAATGAAATTATGATAATCTCGGTCATGACTTGCCAATTCCACTTGGGTGCTCCCCAACCCGCAACTAATCTAGCGCACACCTAGATGGATGATCTCACCAAGGTGCGTGAAGGCACAGCCTTCACAAGGGAAGAGGGCCGGCAACCACTAGGGTGGACTGACGGTTTTTCCCTGAAGGTAGAACACTGTGAATTACAAATGAAACCCTTGATGATACATATTAACACGTGTGATTACTTGGTATCACTAACGCAAACTCGTTGAGGCTAGCCCTCCAGCACGTGGGCAGTGTGGTGACGGCCTATACACAGAGCCGGCTAGGACGGGAATAATTGCACAGTACACATATTACATAAGCCCTCAAAAGATACATGAAACAAGATGGGACACAAGATGAGTATTCACAATAAACACACATATAAAAACCAGTCTAAATACTGCTGGATGAAGTTCGTAGTGGACCACGTGGTGCAGGTGAAATTGCCTCTGGACAGTCTGTCGAGGATAGCGGCGAGGTAAGATACTTGTCACATATGCACTACAACCTTTTGTTCACTGATGTAGATTTCAGTTTCACTTTTAGTTTACCGGTCAACATTTGCTTGTGTACGTTTGCCAGACATTTTCCCCAGCATTATGCTTCCGCTTTACTGATTTATTTCGCCCCTGTGGCATTTTTAACTTAATTGAGGAGGAGAAAGATGTCAGAGGTCACGCGACCTGCGATCAGGTACCATCCGCCTATGTTAGTGGTGTTTCATTGTAATTTCTGTATTACTGCTAAGGGAAATTTTAGGCGCTTTGTTTTTGTGTATGTTGTTTGAATATTTTACGGCAACATCACGTAACCATGTGGCTGACCGATACCAAGTATTTGTATACCCCATCATTGCATTTTCAGAGCTTATTTATGTAGTATCGTATGTGCAATATTTTGTTCAGGGTTCTATGTTACATTTTTGTCAGGGTTCCGTGTATTTTCACTTAAATTGATGCTTTTTGTACTTGACCAGGCGGTCATGTTAATGTTTGATTTTACCGCCATCAGGCATGTTACACGCCTGCAATCATTTAAATCGTAAAGAAAATCATTTTCTCTAGAAGAATAATATTTTGTTGGAATTTTGGTGTTGTAGTCTTTGCAATAATTTTTGTTGTATATGATATTACAGTAATGCCCTTTCTAATCAGTTCCCAGTTAAAAACGTTCTACTGCTGTACAAGCTTCCATAAGGTTACTGGTGATTAATAAACATATGAGTAATTTTATGTAAAAAAATTTTCTGATTAATAAACTGAATTTGACATACATTTGACTCCTGGCCAGCAATGCACAAAGAAACCAGATTGCAGAAACGATTATGTTAGTTCCAACTTCTGCAGCCTGCTTGCCAGTTGCGGCAAAATGCACACTCGAAACACTACTGCGATTATTACTTGTACATTGGATGATAATTAGTTGTTTGTAGAAAGAAACATTACACATTTTGCAGAAATGGCCAACACCAAAATTGTAGTAATTTTTTATTAGGTTAATTTTTTTCTTTGTTCATCTCACGTTTCAGTACAATTCAACGCTGACTTTTACTGTGAGGTATTTGACAAGTCGCAAAAATTACACCACCAAGCAATGGAGTTGATGAAAGTTATGTCCGGTTATGCACACGCATATCATACAGACTAGAGCTGAGCATGTAGCTAATAGGCCTTAATGACACCTCATGCAGTCCTTGATAATTTCCTTAGATTATAATTCTAAATGAAGGGGAAAAAACTTTCTCAGCGTGGCTTTCAACCAACACAAGTGAAATTTTACTGCTCAATTCCCTTACATTTAAAACTTTTTACTACAACTACCTTCCCATCCCACGCCCTGACTATTTCTGTTGCCCACATCATGGCACTGGGTACCCACATTGACGAACAAGTTAACTCCTGATTTGCCCAGCTTGCTTGTCTAATGTATCACCCCACCGCTGACTTAATTACCCGCCACCATCCTGGCGCCAACTGGACATTATTGATGAAACAGTTGCGAAACTGGTGGGAGGATTGGAAGACTAATGGAAAGATTGTGAAATTGGTCGAAAGATTGATAGAAAATTTGACATAAGTTTTAAAAGTTGATGGAAAGATTGTCAGATTGGTTAAAACATATTATAAGATTATGAATGTGATGGAAAAATAGGACAAAAATTTTAAAAAGTCATTGGAATGATTGCGAGATTGCTCAAAAGATTAATCAACAGATTGATTGAAAGATTTATGGGATGATTGTGAGATTGGAATATTGATGGGAAGATTGTGACACTGACCAAAATATTGCAAAATATTGGTCCAAAAATTGTGAAATTCAACCAAATATTTTACAAAATATTAGGAGATTGATGAAATAATTGCAAGATTGATTACAATTAATGGAAAGATTGTGAGATTGATTGGAATATTTGTGGAAAGATAGTGAGAATTATCGAAAGATTGATGGAAAACTTGCGAGATTGATCAAAATATTGCTGTAAAGATTGATCAAAATATTGATGGAAATATAAGACGATTGATTTATTAACAGTCAAGATGTTCACAAAAGTTAATAATATTACCCAAGCTGCTCTCATACACAAGTCTCAAGAGCCTAGCTAGCACTATAGGAAATGTATCTGACTTGCCCTGTAGGTACACAGCATGATGAGGACACTGCGCACCAGGTCAGAGCGTTGCACTTAGTGACTGTAGCACACTTGAGTGAGTGGCGAGATTGGGGTGGCTCTTAACTTCTGAGGTCTTGAGAGCAGATGAGGGTAAAGTGAAATGAGTATGGAGCAGTGCCGGAATGAAAGGGCAGGAGAAATAGTAGATCCACGAGAAAACCCACTGACCAGTAGCACTGTCTGGCATGATTCCCACATGCAAAAATCTTGGAACCCAGCAGGGAATTCAACACGGTTTGCCAAGGTGGAAGGCGATTAGTCTCAACCCCTACACCACTGTGGCCCCAACGCACTTTATACATGTGGCAGTGCCACCCTTATCATTCCCTCATTTTGGCAGTGGAGTGGGGGAAGGAGTCAAGGAGAGCCAATAAAATTTTTTTGGGCAGAGAGGGGGTGTGAATTAAATCCAGTGAGTAGAGGGAAGCCAATAAAAATGTTAGGTGGGAATGGTGGGGACGAAGAGGATCCCACTAATCAGTCGAGCTGTGGGTTGGATGAATGGGGTGTGACACATTAACGAATAATCAAATAGTGGTATGGTGGAGGCTTGCAGACTCGGCCAATAAATATTGGCAAGGTTCAGTCTGCAGCTGGGGGTCATGTGGCAGGATGTGCGTGCCATCCTCCTGTATGCAAGCCATTTTTTTTTCTATTTAATTTTTTTTAATTTTATAACAATGCAATATACTACTTTATTTATAATTTTTATAATTTTTTGTCGGACCTTTGGTTAAATTCCTTTTTCTCTTGCTGGTGAGTGTAATATTTTCTTGTGTGCAACGTGGAATGGGAATATCTTATCAGTGTTTGACAATTCGTGGCCTTGTTCGAGAGTTTATCGATAATGAGTTTGTTTTTCTAAAGGTGTAGTGAGGTTTCGTCAGTTTCGTAGATAGAAGCTTTTTACTCCATTCATAAGCATTTTTTGTTCTAGGTCAATAAATTTAGCTACGACACAGGTCGACACTGTGCGTGGAGATGATTTTGAGCCCCAGCCAGGTTCTATTTTGGCAATGCAGCTTGATAAGTAGGAGAGGGGACAGACCTGCACCGAGGTGAGCGCTGCGGGCCATCAGCCGGTACACAATTTGGCAATGCAGCTTGATAAGTAGGAGAGGGGACAGACCTGCACCGAGGTGAGCACTGCGGGCCATCAGCCGGTACACAAATGACGACAATACTTTAAAGAAGACACATTGAGGCAGAACAATTTTGCCCACACCAGCAAGCGCCTGTGACCTTAACTTTTTTTGTGTGGTGTAAAGTACTTTCGGCATACAAACGTCCTACAAAATTATTTCTGCTGATGTGGGAGGTTGTTAGTGTCAGGAAGCAAATGATTTCTTTCCTCCTGCCTTTGTAAAATTTTCTTGCGATGCAAGATTTGGAGTGATGTCATTAGTAATTGAACTACTTCAGCTATGTTCGTTTTTGTGTTGCGTCAAACTTTTAGCGATTCTCCAATATTATGAGATGGTGAACCTTTCACTTGGAATGTATAAAAATAAAAAGGAAATACTCTGAGACTTGGAACTATTTTTCTAATATCAATATGGCGCCGTTCAGTCTCATGCTCTACCAATACAGTGAACCAGAGTTGTGTTCAGTCGTTATTCTAACTGCCACATTAAATTTATGGTCCCCAACTGTATTGCCTTTCCAAGAGATTGTCTGCATTTGAATGAACGTAAGCCACTACCATATATTCCAGATTTCATTTTCAGTTCTGCTTCTTATGAATTTTTCTTCCTTAGTCTGTACAATCCCTTTCTTTTTAGTTTAGTTTGGGTCTTACCTGTGCAAGAAAGTTTTATCAATTCCAGCTGCTCTCTTTAATCATAGATTCCCTTTTCGCTCTGCATCTGCCAGTTATCTCTCCATCTTTCTTCACCCTGTTTTAGTTTCTCTCTGTGTTTATACACCCTCATTCACATATTCTCCCTCTCTAATTCTTTTTTTATCCATCACAAGATCTGAAAATAAAAGAGTAACAAGCAATTACAAACTCCGTTAATTTAATGAACTTTACCACAAAATTTTCTAAATTGGTTAAAAGGCCTAAGATATAAACTGTCATATTACTCTTAACTAATAACTTAGTGCATGCTTAGAAAATTTAAATTATTGTACAAGAACACCACAATGGTTGTAAGTATTCCCACGAATAGTAAGTGTTATGGATGGGACACATTTAAGATTTTTAATAAATAATTAGGAATAACAATAGTCAACATTAAACTTTAAGATTATGTTCATATATAGCTATACTACCAAGTCATATACAGTATATAATTTTATAACATCTGTTTTATGAGTAAGATAAAGTTTCTTACCTTTTTGTTATGGGTGGGACATCATCAAATAACTCTTTAACAAAATTCTGCTAGACTTCAGAATAGTAACTGTTAAAAATTAAAACCATGCTGATGAAAGACAACATAACTAACTTTATCTCTCCTTGAAATCAACTGTAAAAATGTTGTATACGATAATACAGGGCCACCAACTTCACCTATGTTACTAATGAATATATAGTGATTTGCAAGGTTTGTTTTACCATGCAAATAAATATGTGAAAACACAGGAGGAAATATGTACTTTGCATGTGAATAAAGAATGCACCACAATAAGAATAGTAACTAAAAACTTTAAAATATTTCACAAGACACCTTTCAAGGTTCTATTTATTTTATAATGTTGCTCAGCAATATATAACATGAATGTACATAAGCTGTAAGCTCCAAAATTTACATGGCAATAAATTTCAGTAATAACTTTCACATTCATTCAAAAAATATTTTAAAAACATGACAATCTTCAATAAAAAAAACACCATTTAAAGGTGTATACAGACAACTTTTTCTAAAAAGCACCCTCAAGTGCGACATAAATATTCAATTACAAAGACTTAATACTGCTTGTATAGGGCTGACTATATTCACACCTTTCCATTTTACAAATAATCTCAAGAATCTAGCAAAATATTGCTTCAGTTTGCAGTGCATAAAAATCCAGTGTAACATACATAGTTTTCAAGAGAATTAAAAACAAGTAAGGGTATGTTCACACAGGTAGTGAGCTGCTCGATAACTCTCTGAAAATTTGTGTATACAAGCTTTCTGTAAATACTGGGGTGAATTCCCAACAGAACAAAACATGTTACATGTGTGTTGAATGTCAAATCAATTATTACTGACCAAAATCCAGACACTGGGAAGGTGTTTTAACATGAAACAGGCTATACAAAATTCCTGTTTCATTGACGAGTTCACTAACGGGGCAGATCGCTGGCTTTCGAACTCCGCCGCAACTTGGCATATTACAGCAGGCGAGCAAATGGCACCGAACCCAAACAAGGAAAACTTGAAAAACTAATAAACGAACAATCTCAGCCCTCCGCCAGATCATTAAACAAATACTCGTAAGGTGCAAAACTCAGTTCTATGCTTAATATATTACTTACCAAATTGAAAAAATTTATAACCAACACACTCACTAAGGCTTCCAAACAAGGCAAATATTGTGAATAAAAAAGGGGGAAAATGTATTAAAAATTTACACACACTAAAACACAGATAAAACATTTTAAAGTTACAATAAAATTAAGTACACCAATCCCTCACTTAGCACGTCTTCAAAATGTGCGAATTAATTTACCGCCCCAGTCTTGAATAGCACAAAATCGCCACAGGCAAAAAAAAAAATGTCAGCCAGCACAAGTTTAAGTTGCAGATGTGCATTTCTTTGTGTGTTGTACACCCCTGTTGAGACATAAGCAGTTGGCGCCAGACAGCGGGCATGACATCATGAAGTCTGCTTCAACTCGGTAAACAACAGATTACCGTGGCGTAAAGTTACATGCACAAGCAGCTGCAGTTGGAATCATGGCTTCCAAGCGAGAGGGTAATGGATCATGTTCAAGTAGTGTTAAAAAAACGTAAAACTATTTATCTTGAGACAAAACTCAAACTATTATGGCGTGCAGAATCGCATGAAGGACACATATATAGTTGTGTTTTAGGTTTGAGCAAGCCAACTGTGTGCACAATTGTACGAAATAAGGACTCTATTGAACGTTTATCTAAGTCTGATGCTGTTGGTTGTAGCAGGAATATATTTGATATTAGATACCGGAACAGAAATGAACACATGATTCATGTGGAAATGTTGTTAAATGAATGGTGCAATGAAAAAAATCACAGGCTTGACAGGATTGGTGTGAACCAAGTGGTAATACACAAAAAAGAACTTATATTTTTTGAAAAATTAAGGTGTTAACATCCGGACAGTAATATCAGTTTCACTGCCAGCAAAGGATGGTTCGTAAAGTTTGTGGAAAGGTACATGTAATTTGCATTGCATAAAAAAGAAAAGTGAGGCCATGAGTGCAGAAGCAGCTGAAAACGTTCCAGATGTACTTGAAGACATTATCACTGAAGGCGGGTACAGTGCACAGCAAGTATATAATGTTGATGAATCGGGTATTTATTGGGAAAAAATGCCAGAGCAAACACAGATCTCCAAGGATGAAAAAGTCGCACCAGGATTCAAAGTTTCTAAAGATTGCTTTACACTTTCACTGGGTGACCATAAATTAAAACCACTTTTAGTGTATCATTCGGAAAACACAAGGGTGCTGAAAGGATACTCCAAGTGGCTGGTTTCACAACTTTTTCGTACCAGAAGTGACTGCATACAACAAGACACACAATCTAGACAACAAAGTATTGTTAATTTTGGATAACGCATCGGTTCATCCAACAGAAATAACTAATTTGTATGAAAATGTAAAGGTGGTGTTTTTCCCGAAAAACACATCATCGCTGTTGCAGCCTATGGATCAGGGCATTATTGCAACTTTGAAAGTATACTATCTCCTACGTACATTCCGGCAGTTTATTGCAGCCACGGATAAGGATAATAAACAAACCACCAAAGAATTCTGGAAGTCTTACAACATTAAAAATGCCATTGACAACATTGCCGAGAGCTGGAAGGAAATATCGCTGTCCTGCCTTCAAGATGTGTGGAAATAGTTGTGCACTTCTTTCACAGAAGAATTCCGGGGGTCCGATCTACCGAAGATCATTTGAAAGATACAACAGTTGATATCGTGGACATGGGCCACCATCTAGGATTTCACCAACTCGAGTCGCACAATGTGAACCAACTGCTGGACTCGCATTCTCAGGAACTCACCGCTGAAGAAATAATTGAACGTGGCGAGGAACAGTGTTCTACGCCAGATGAAGAAAATGCTGAACCTGCCGAACCCAAGAGAGAACTGACTAAGAAAGATGATGTCAAATTTTTCGGTTTGATAAACGAAGCATTCTCGGTCCTAGAAGAAAATAATCCAAATGAAGAATGAAAAAGTGCTGTGATTAAAGGAATCAAACAAGAATGTAAAGTTTACAGAACTTTTTTGACAGAACAGAAACCAAAACAGATGAAATTGGACACGTTTTTAAAGAAAAAGCAAGATAGCACTGTTAATGTCACAAGAAATATTTAAGCACATTTATTCTTTTTTTGCATGTTATGTTTGTGCTGTGGGTGAAATAAAAATCTGCTTATCTGTTATTGATTTGTTTAGCAAACTTTAGTAAGAGTTGTAAGTTAAATGTTTACAGTGTCCTTGTGATCATATGCTCGTAATCTAAAGCTAGATAAAACCGGTTTTGTAGTTTCATAAAAGTGGTTTTATTTTCTCGAGTTTTGTCATAACAAATAAAGGGCCAAGCTGCTTACGATAGCAGGCAGACACACGCAATGTGTGTTGAATGTCACACACGAGCGGGCGCCCAGGCAGGCAAGCCAACCAGCTGACTGACGGTAAGTATGTAACTACCTATCACCCGTTACGCAGTGTTGTATTTATCATATAAAGTATTCGGTGGTAGACTTAAAAAGATAAATGGTGTAATATATTTATATTCAAGTGTTATTCTATGCATTTATATTATGTAAAGAATATTTCCCTACACATTTTGGAACACATTAAATAAATTAGCCTGTTATGTAAGGAGACTTATGCTTCAGAATACGCTATTTCGAATAACACAAACGTTTTTAGGAACTAATTAGTCATGCTAAGTGAGGGATTGGGGTACACTCAAGTTAGGAGCGCAAACAAAAATTTATATGCTGACCAAACAAAGCCCTAACCTTAAAATTATAAACACGCTCACAGGCGAAAACTAAAAGCTAAAAATTTAGGGAGTTAGTTGAAAACACAAGTAACTTTCACAAACTTGGCAGGATGCGTTTGACACCTGGGGCAACCGACCACTGCCAAGAAATTCGGAAAATCCATCAAGTATACAATTAAAATATTTAAAAAAGTTCAAAAGAACAATAGCTCCTGAAGAGAGTACCAAAAAAAATCAAAGAAATACCAAATACTACCAGCAAATCTAAACACTACAAACTACCTTAAATCAAAAGGCACACACTACTGCTCACACGCCTCAACTCACTAACATACATATAAACCAGCAGTTCACCCTCTCACCGGTCGTACACTATTACAATTAATTAAATAAACCTGATATTACTTTAAAATCAATCTCAGAGTCGTGACATGGAGTTCAGCCCATTTCTAAATAATGTTGCAGTCCATGATGAAAGTCGCTCTCAGCTGCATCAAATAATCATCAACGCGACGACCAGGCACCCGGTGATAGCCAGCTGAACAGTATGAATCCCCGAAAAGAAGTGTCAGCCCAACCCTGGATGACAATGTTCAAACTTACAAGATTGTGATGCGAGCAGAGGTAAGGTGGAGAGGTAGGGGAACAGAAAGGAGGAAGGAAGGGGGAAGCATTGCAAAGTGGTCAGTTCAGGTGCCATCCATGTGCGGAGAATGACGGAACTAAGTAGAGGGCGCTATAGTTGATCCAAAAACGAAAGACTGCACAAAAGGCACAGTATCTTTAAATGGTGCAGGGAAAACTAAAGTTGAATAAAGTACCAATATTGCACATGCAAACGCACAAGTGTTGCAACCCTCGCCACTAAAGGGCACCATATCTTCAAACTTCAGAGTTCAAAACCCCTAGAACACAAATAGCACATACATCCACAAAGTACAATGTTCTATAATTAGAGAAAAATAGAGAAAGAGCCACAGTCTGCAAAGTTTGAAGAAGCAGAAGCACATCAAGTCTTGAGAGAACAGTACACAAATACTGAAGCGTCGACATTCACATCCCTGGGGATAAAGAGATCACGGAGCAGGATGAACAATCTCTCACTACCGGTGTCTTCACGAGTGCCAGGTGAACATGGGGTGAGTGCGTTGCACTGGCATCCAAGCGTCGAGCGCCAAGCCATCCAGAAGCGGTGAAGACCTCCACACGGCAGCTACCTCGCCACGACAGAACGCCTCAGGGGAAGACTGGTATATCAGAAATGGGAAAAATAAAGAAACTAAATAAACAGAAGGACAAGGGAAGGGAAATGCAAGCGGCATTTACAATACACAACCAAATTACACTCTTAACCTATACTGCTCAACTAAACAGTAATTTTCTTAATACATGGGGTTTAATATGGGACACATGGGCCTTTCTGAAAAATTTACCAGATGAGAGGGTCAGTAGATGAACTGTATAGGATGAAAAAAATTTATCAACCCTGAAGGGGCCATAAACTCAGGCAACAGCTTGCCAGTGAGCTGGTTACTCAAATCAGCCAAGGAGAAACTCTGGCACACAATATCACCGGGTTTAAATTGAGGAGATCTAACCTTACTTAAATGTGCATTAACAGCATCCTTAACATGACCAACTTGACCCGCACCTGGCCGAGCATTTCATCCCAGTCAGCGTCAAGAGAGAGGAGAGGGAAACAGAGGGATACCCCAAATTTTCAACAAGGGATGGCTTAAGGGACGACCCAAAAAGGGGAGAGGAGGGACCCCTATTGAATCATGAAGAGCACTATTGAACCCTACATTGATCCTGATCCCAAAGGGAATGATCATGGTTCTAGAAAATGGTCAGACAGGCTTTAAGATCCTTGTGAAGCGTTCAACCTGATTACCCTTGGGAAAGCATGGACTAGAAGTGAAATGTTTGATTGATGACCTCAAACACATATTCTGAAAAACTGTTGAAGTGAAATATGTAGCATTATCGGTAAGTATTTCTGCAGGAGCACTAAAGAGTTTCCACATTTGATCACTTAATGTTCCTCAATGGCAATAAAATTACAAATTTGGAGAATGTGTCTAAAAATATCACTACACAAAAATACCCTTTCTTATATTTAATAAGAGGTCCAAAAATATCCATATGCATGGTTTCCCGAGGAACTTGAAGTTGAACATTTTGACATATTAGTTTGGCGGACCTGTTTGCATTTTTGGCAAGCATCCCAGGATTTAACCAATTCCGAAACCTTTTTCTGCACTATTGGCCAAGCAAAAGAAGTAGTCATTTTATTGAAGGTTCGGCTGACCCCGATGAACCCCAAAAACTGAGCCCTGGTAATATGACAACACAATCGGCCTCAAGGACATGGGAACCACAATTTTTCTAGGGTGACCTCTCATGCCTTGAATAATACAAGACATCATTCTCCACTATATATGGAAAAGTTCCACCCACATTCAAATCTTGCACGATTTGAGAACAAAATTAATTGTTTTTCTAGGCCCTGCGCTCACGAAAAATTCAGCGAAGCCCTGGATCAAGCTTACACTGGCCACAGGTGTTTTATTGACTTCCGACTCAAAATCATCAGTGTCAAACATATGTTACAAGGCATTGGCAGCCTGACTGTCGAAACCCCAGACATGATGTACCTTAAATCAAAACCTGAAAAGCCAAAGCACCCAGCTTCCCCAATTGCTGCGGATGTTTCAGAACCCAGGATAAAGCTTGGTTATCTGTGTAAAGATCACATTTGTTGTGCTCAATGTATTAAACAAACTTTTCCAGGCCGAATAAACAAGCCAGTGTTTCCTTTTCATAAATTCCCAAATTGCTCTCTGCCTCTGTCAAAGTGTGGCTGGCAAAGGCAATGGGAGCTAAACCACCCTCAACACGTTGGCTCAGAATAGCACCCCACTGACGAGGCATCAACTTGGAGAACAAACCTTTTAGAAAAATCAGGGAGATGCAAGGCAGGTGATGACAACCTCTGCTTAAGGTTGACAAAGGCAGATTCTTGTTCAGGGCCCCATTGGAAATCCACCCCTTTCTTCCTCAACTTATTAAGGGAAGCCGCCAGCTCAGAATAATGATGGATAAATCAGGCATAATTACCTATAATATCCAGAAATTTCTAAACACCATTGAGCGTTTTACGCTGTGGAAAACCCAAAATGGGAGCAACACGGTCGGAATCAATCGAAAGTTGGCCATCACTGAGCAAATATTCTAATAATTTTACCTTGCGCAATCCTAAGGTCACCTCAGGATTCACAGTGAGCCCTACCTCATGCACACTCGTCAAGACCTGTCTTAAATGCACCAGATGGGAATCCCAATCATCACTATAAATGATTATATTGTCTATATAATTTAAAAAACTAAATTGTATTTAAGATCCGACAAAACATGATACAAACCACGTGAAAAAGCCTAGCTAATGAAATTAGAGACCATGGGAATTCTTGTAAACTCAAACTGACTCAAAGAGTACTGAATGCAGTAAATATCCTACATAACGCATCCAAGAAACACTGGTAGAAAATGTTGTTCAAATCTAGCACTAAAAATACTTGTGCCTTACCCAAATCTTGCAAAGCAAAATTAATTGTGGGAAGAAGGAAATTATCTTTATGTATCTTCATATTTACTAAAGAGTGATTGACAACCAGGCGGTATGGTCACTATCCTTCTTCCTCACAAGAAACCCGGGCGAACAATAATCCAACATAGAAGGAACAATTACGCCGGCAGCCAGGAGCTTATTAATAATCTCACAGAAAGCACAGAGTTTGGGTAGAGAGTACTTAAAATGTCTTGTCACGAACTGGGATGTCGTCCATAAGCGAAAACCTATAAGGAAGGACATCACACTTCCCAATCTTTAACGTAATCACATCACTAAATTGCTCATGCAGCCCTGTTAACCGGGTCTGAAACTCATCCTGATTAACAGAATTACCAGAAACCGAGGAAACAACAACCTGACTTTCCTCAACGTGAAGATCTACTCGAATATTAGGAGCAAATCCAATGGATAGGTAGCCCCTATCCAAGTTAACAACTGCTCTGGACCTCCCCAGAAATTCCAAGCCCAGAACTAAGTTCTGTGAAAGACTAGGGAGAACCCAAAAAGGAAAAGTCCATGAGAATTTACCAATATTGAAATGCAAATCAACCATATTAGATCTAATTACATCACCATTAACAACGCGCAAACATTTCTCGGGCATGACATTAAGTGTCCCTTAGACACTATCATCCTTTCTACAAGTTGATTAAGAAAACTTTTGCTCACTAAATAATGCGTTGCACCAGTATCAACTAATGAAAGTATATTCAACCCTCCACAGGTGACTGTCACCCAACACTTGACAACTAGGGCATGGACTAGATTTAGGATCCTCACTGAGAGGGCCATGCCTCCTAGCAGTCGCAAATTAGTTTCCCGCCTTACAGGCCTTGCGCAGATGTCCCGCGCTACCACAATGGAAATAACGACATTCCGCCAAACTAACCCTATCAAACTGACAAGAGGCAGCCACATGCCCTGCACGAGCGCAATTGGCGAAATGCGCCCCAATGGCCTCACTGATCGGTATTAACAAAAGGAAAAGTACTTCTCTCTGCAATGCCCTTTGACACATTCAAAACACCCATAGTGGAAGGAGGTTACAAAACCTGGTACTGCATTGACGCAGTTATACGTCCCTGTATTTTCGAAGCACTCTGGCGCAACTCAGTCAGATTGTGCAGAGCAAAAATCATCATGGAATGAGTCTTCACCACTGGTGCAAAATTATGAACAATGATTTTAACCAACTACTGTTCACTCAAATTTAAAACATAAAGCTTTGTGGTACATGCACACAGACTTAATAAATTCACCCACTAACTCATTAGGACATTGAAATCTGTAAACAAACTCGAGTTCGCAGCAGCTGCAAACACGAGCAGGGAAGAAAGCTTGAAAAACACGGTGTTTGAAACCTACAAAGGTACAACTCAGATGACACCCGAATTAACCATGCAAAAGCTGAAGGATGAAACCCTGCAATTTTACCGTGATGGCCTTAAACAGTTCCTCCTTGTAACACAAACACAACTGAATTATTCTGGAAATGGAATTGAAAAAAAGTAGAATACTGGCTAGTTTAAGAGAGGGACGTTATCTAAAGAGAGGTATAGAAGCTTATTAGATGACTGCTTACTTACCACCGGGACAGACTGCTGGGACGGCTGCGACATCACAGGCGCATTCTGAGCGCGCAAAGCTTGAATTGCACAGTGCCAAAGCTGCACAAAGGGAATACCTTCCTCAAAGGGCACAAAGATCTTCTAGCAGGCCAATCAGCTCCTCTTTGTTGAGTGAATAAATCCAGTATACCCTCACCATAATAAAGCACAATAAAATACAAGAAATTAGCAGAGTTGCGCAGTAAAATTTGCACCACAAATAGGGCAATTTGTGAAGAAACAACAATAATCACTCTCAGAATAGTAAATGAAAACTAAAAATATTACACATGTCAGATTTCAAGGTTCTTCAATTTATTTTATAATACTGCTCAGCGACATATAACATGAATGTACATAGACTGTAAGCTCCAAAATTTACACAGCAATACATTTCAGTATTAAATTTCAAATTCATTCAAAAAATATTAAAAAGACTTGACAATCTTCAATAAACAAACACCATTCAACGGTGTATACAGACAACATTTTTCTAAAAAGCACCCTCAAGTGCAACATACAATATTCAGGTACAAAGATTCAATACTGCTTGTATAGGGCTGACTAGATTCACACCTTTCCGTTTTACTATTAATCTAAAGAATCTAGCAAAATATTGCTTCAGTTTGCAGTGCATAAAAATCCAGTGTAACAGACATAGTTTTCAAGAGGATTAATAACAAGTTAAGGGCGGGTTCACTCGACTACTGAGCAGCTAGATAACTTTCTAACAATTTGTGAATACAATCTTTCTGTAAATACGGGCGTAAATTCCCAACAGAACAAAACATGTTACATGTGTGTTGAATGTCAAATCAATTAATACTGACCAAAATCCACACTCTGGAAGGCGTATTGACATTAACCCAGCTATACAAAATTCATATTTCATGGACGACTTCATACATTTAAACCAGCAGTTCACCCTCTCACCTGTTGAACACTATTACAATTGATTAAATAAACCTGTTATTACTTTAAAATCAATCTCCGGTTCGTGACACAGTGTTGAGCCCATTTCTCAATAATGTCGCCGTCCATGACGAAAGAAGCTCTCAGCTGCATTGAATAATCATCAAGGCAATGACCAGGCACACGTTGATAGCCAGCTGAACAGTATGACGGCCTGAAGAGAAGTGTCGGCGCAACATCGAATGACAATATTCAAACTTACAAGATCGTGACGCAAGCAGGGGTAAGGTGAAGAGGTAGAGGAACAGAAAGGAGGGAAGGAGATCGAAGCAGCTCAGATGCCGTCCAAGTGCAGAGAACGACGGAACTAAGTAGAGGGCACTGCAGTTGATCTAAAAATGAAAGAAGGTGTAAAAGGCACAGTATATTTAAATGGCGTAGGGAAAACTGAATAAAGTACCAATATTACAAACGTACGAGCGTTGCAAGAATATTTTGTGTATGTACAATACAATGAAATTTTTTTTTCAGTTATGTTTTAATTTTACACAGTTTTGTCGATTTTGGTATGGAATGGCTGTACCGTCACAAAATCCGGGGTTTATTGTATGTTATTTTTCAGGCGCTGTTTTATTGCGATCTTTTAAGCAATTCTTGTTTACTCAAAATGTACTTCTAATGTATTAAGAAGTTTGTTCTAATATAAGTTTAATTATTTCTGTTTAGTGTTAAATTAAGCTAACCTGTGTGGGAAACTTATGCAATATTTACAGAAAATGTGCCTGAATACATGTTCTCAACTATATTCATCAGCTCAGGCATTAATGCAGTTTATATTCTCTGTAATCTATTGATGTAAGATAAGAATTGTTTTAACAGTTTTATTTTTTTTCTAGTCACTCCAGGAATTAATGACTCACTCTATGAAGATGATAAAGACTATGCTCAGGGACAAGATGGAACATCCTCCAACTACGTGGACCACAGTTCAAATTTCTTACAAGAAACAAACAATGTGTCAGACACTGAAGACATTAATCAAGACCTTGTGAAAATATCAAACAATACATCTGATACTGGGGGATCTCGTGATACAAATGTTAACAATGCTCAAGATGTTTTCTCATGTACAAAATGTCCAGCCAAGTTTATTTCTAGTTTTCTCATGGAACAGCACACACAGTCACACACTGGTTTCTTTTGTAAAGTGTGTTGTGCAAGGTTCAGGTATAGCAGTCGACTGAAGCAGCATTATCTTAAACATACTGGTGAGAAACCTTACCCATGCACTCTGTGTTCTGCTAAGTTTACCCAGAATTCTTACCTGAGTCAACACATGCTTACACACGCGGCTGAAAAACCTTTTCAGTGCAATTTGTGCCCTGCCAGGTTTAACCATAGTTCAACCCGGACTAAGCATATACTAGCCCACAGTGGTGAAAAACAATTTAGTTGCTCAGTCTGCTCTGCCAAGTTTACTTCTAGTTTTAACTTAAAGCGACACACTTCCACACACACTAACAAACCTTTCTCGTGTGCTGTGTGTGCTGCCAGCTTTAGGTGGAAGACTAATTTAAAGCAACACATTTCTACACACAAACGACCATCCCTGAAAAGTGGCACTTAAATGCATCCTAATAAACTATTCTGTTGGTTTCTGCACCCCCTTTAAAGCAATAAGGAACCAAACCTTGGTTCTGAAAATGTCAGAACTTACTGTACTTATTTCTGTGTGTTTTTTCCACATTTCTCCCTGCCAACTTTCATGATTCTCCCGTAATGTTTATGGAATATATACAGGACTTAAGTTTTTACACCACAGCTCAGGTTTTATGTTTATGCCATCAAAAAGTTGGACAGTTTGCTGTGCTGTGTCATTCACTTGTATTAAAATGAGGACTATGAATACTATACATACATACGTGTATTAATATAATATTACCTTACTTTTGATCAAATCAACATGTACCATGAAATAAAGGCCATCAAAAAACTAATTTTGGGAACTATCTTTCATTCTGTATTTCTGGCTTGTACACTATAATTTTGCCTATACAGTACCATATTGCATGCACTTCTGATGTGGGCAAATGAGAAAAAATAATGGTAATTGCTGATCTTGTATAAAAAAAATTTATTGAACATGTTTGGGTTGTTTGTGTATTTCAACAAAAATAAAATGGCTTAAATGGATAGTATAGGTATTGAATAACATTATTCACGAAACTTGTAAAGTGAAAGCTTAACCATCTTGACAGTTGTCATATAATTTCACTGTTAATATATATGCATACACTAACGTGTGTGGCTTGACAGTGCTTTGTTTTGTAAAACACTAAAGTCATGTTTGCAATACAATCATGTTCAAATACCTTTCATCCAGACTCACATTCTCAAAACCCAGTAAAGTCATCATGAACTAAAACAGGGACTGTTGCAACATTTTATCCTTTATTGTTTCCCACTACACTATTTGAGAATAAAGGTTCATCAGAAAACAGCAATATGACAAAGCTTAGGTTGTAATAATGGGCAAATTTACTCTTATCTGGGTTAAGAATTCTATGTAAACATTGTAATAAACAGCCAAACTTATAGCTTATAATGGTAGACTGATATTGATTAATTTGGATTAGTGTACAACCCAATACCATGTGTTTACACACATGTTATGGCATCACCAATATTGCACAGATGATGCAATATTTCTTTTACTGTTGCCCCACCCCTTTCGTATCAATCTAATGGGGCATCCTTGGGAATGTGTGGAGGTTTTCGGGTGGGGACACGTTCACCATTTAAAACGTTCATCTCGGGAAGTACACTTGAGCCCATCCGTCCAAGTATAATATACGATACCATATCTGGTACTGGGTAGTACACTTGAGCCCACCCACCCAAAACTACTACACGATACCATATGTGGTATCAGGAAGTACATTTGTGCCTACCTGCCCAAATGTACTACTAGAAACCATGACTGCAAACACTCGTTGACTACAGATCGCTAACATAATACGGCCGTCTATTAAACCCTTTAAAGTATCTTATGACATCATCCTCTGCAATCGTAGTCCAATAAAAATAGCAAACACTCGGCACTATACATACCTAACATTATCTAGCTATATAATTTAGAACACCCTTTCGAAATATTATACACAATCATCCACTGCAAAATGAATGTAATTTACAGCTGACAAACACTCGTCACTATAGATACCTAACTTAACAGTACCTACATACAACACAGTTTATTACACTCTACAAAACATTAAACAATAGCATCAATTGCAATCCGATTGAATAAAAACTGCCACGACTAACTGCAACTAAAAAACACTAACCTCACATTACCAACTAACAACAAAATTTATTTCACCCTTCAAAATAGTATATGATACCATCCACTGCTATCTAATTATTAATTTAAAATGGTAAAGACTTGTTACCTGCCACAGAATCCTGACCTAACATTTCTTACATATACCACTGTTTACTGCACCCGATACACATTTGTATTTGAATATCTCCACATGCAGAGTTAACAAACATATCCATTTTCTGCCAACACATAATGCCACTCTCATCCTCATTATTCGACGTCACACACATCATATGCACTACAGTACGTATTTTATTATATATCGAACACAACACCATAATGCACCACATATTTTTATATTAACTCTGTACACTATAGATCATATTTAGTTCTACAGTTCACTTGCTATTTTCACTCAAGGTATTTATTCTATACCACTCCATTTTATATAATGCTTACTATTTTATCACTCTATATGTATCCATTTTATGACTTACTAATGCGTAGGAAAATGAACTCTAATACGTAAATTAGTACTTATTTACTCTATTAACACAAGTGGACAACTCGGGATGAATTTTTAATTATTCTACAACACAAAGTAAAAAAATACAGTCCTACAACTTACAAAATCAAAAATACTCAGCTATTGCATATTACTGATATGGGTTTTGAAATGTATACACCTCATTTTGTATGTTTTTACAGTGTTTAACAGTGGGTAAATACTACTGTCAAACATTGTGTGCGTGTTTATTAAAACATAAATTATAATAGCCACTGTAAATCCATGCCCCTGTGGCAGTGTATACTACAATGGTTACAAAAAATAATAGAAGTCAGTGGCCAGAGTAACAAAATAGCTTAAACATGGTATCTCCTCCTTTCTTCTATCATTCATTTCCAACGCACACTTCGAGCTGTTTCGGATTCTTAGTACTCATTTTCTTTTTTTCTTTTTTTTTTTTTTGCTACCACCAACATATTCAACTATACGGCCAACGTCCTGACATTAACTACGTCACACTTATAAACAAACCTGTGGTATCTTGTTCACTTGACCCGATTAATGACAGTACCCTTGGTCAAGCAGTGCATGCTTGTATAAAAAGGTACAAATAAATTGTAAGGCATTACAAACCCAGACAATCTGTGAGCAATGAGCACTGACAAAGTAAAACTGACAACGTACACTTTGGGTTGGGTGCATAACTCTGCATCACACCTTGAATGCAAGACTCAACCCAAAATTTCTTACAGCCTATACTATAAATATAAGTAAAAAAAATTTGTTTTTTGAACAAGGTTTCAAATTAATATTTCAGCAAGGGAACATGAAGTATTAAATAGATGTTATTATATAACAATGTGTCATTCAATACTTTTACACAATATGTATGTCTAAATGTGAAATGTTTGTTTCTACTTATTAAATATCTTTCCAGGAAATGCAATGACCATATATATGCTGTACATTCGGTAGTAGTAAATATAATTTTGCAACAGTATTTCACCGTCTAGTGATATGTTATCCACCTTCCAACACAAATATAGCAAAATCTCAATTTCTTTAGTTATGACAGTCTTGCATCCAGGGTGTGATACTAGGAGAGCAAACTAAATAGAAAAATAAACACAAAAAATTCAGGAACAGAAGAAACGAGAAAAGGTAAATGATCTCTCACCTGTACCGGCTTGCTTCCAACCTGCAGAGTTATTAGCAGACTCGAATCATAAGATTCTGCACTAATTGTGGCAATGACACTAGTAAGAAATATACTCTAAACCTTTTAAAAAATGTATTACACGCCTCCAACACAGTATAAACTTGAATAGGGTGTCCACCCACAGGGAAAATTCAGGGAATTCTAAAATGGAATTTCGGTGGACATCCTGTCTAAGATCTCTACCCTGATTTATGTTGCTGCAGGTTAACTGACAAACATGATAAAATGTAAAAGCACCTACCAGGTATAACCCTTCCGAGAAGTATGCATATAAATTAGTGATGGGACAATTTGATTATAGATTCCTCAATTCCACCAGTTCTTGCCTGAATCTAAGAATCAATGCGTTCCAATTTTTCGCATTCACAAGTTTAATTTGATTCTGTCAAATTTTCTTACTGGGTGGCATATTCTGCAAACCTGGTGGTGTTTGTAAATGCAACGAAAATAGCTTGTGTACATATACAGTTGTATTTAATTAGGCATAATTAGAGGCACGATTTTGTGGTAAATCACGATAAAATGAAGTAACACCAAAATAAAAGTTAAAATGTGAACTAACACGAAATACAGACAAATGTGCGATATCTCATTAAATTAGCATTCTCCACAAGAAATGAACTCTTCTCCTATGTTATATACACAAATTGACTGTCACTATGCAAATAACCCGTGAGTGTGTGCAATATCGAGAAATACTTGAGATGAAAAAATTCTTGATTTTGTGTCTCGAGACAATTTTTAAATCTCGGGAATCATAGTTCTACATGCAACACATGCACGCAATTACTTTAAGTTTTTTTCCTTGCCTAACAAAATGTAAACAAACACATTCCAAAGATTACACAAGCAGTAAAATATGCACTTTGAAATAAGCTACAGTAGTTCAACAACAAACTGCCTCCAAGCACTAGTAACCAGTGTGAAGTGTACACTCACAACTAGAATGTGTGCAGTAACATATGGCCGCAGCACCGAATCAATGTTTGTTTATATTGACAATTGCATGTAAAATTGCGTGAAACAAAAGTGCAGTATCTAAATTAATACATTAAACGGGCTGTTTCCATAAAATATCTAGCCTCATAAATAACGGAGGATGCTGAAGCTGATGTAAAAGACTGCAAAATATCTATTGTTTGGACATTTTATTCTGTGGTAATGTACGTATTTAATCTCCAATGCACAGTGATTGATTTGTTTTGTTTACAATCAGCTGTATTATAAAACGCCACTAGCCGCAACAAAATCAAAAGTTAAAAACAACACACTAAAAATTTACAAAAAGAATATACATATGTACGACTTGCCTTAATGTTTACAATACACTATATCCTTGAAAATATAACGTTTTGGGAATAGGAGAGTATTCTTAAAATCACACGATGTTAACACATTCGTTTTACCTAGCAGAGCCATTTCTACATAACAAAACTATAAATTTCTTTCACAGAGTATTGGATGAAATAGT
Organism: Dryococelus australis; assembly: GCA_029891345.1. Taxonomy (NCBI): domain Eukaryota; kingdom Metazoa; phylum Arthropoda; class Insecta; order Phasmatodea; family Phasmatidae; genus Dryococelus; species Dryococelus australis. The sequence continues at coordinate 104,281,575 of CM057002.1, read as the reverse complement.
TAATGCCACTAAATTTGCTAATTCAACTATGAAAATTTTTGTAACATATTTTGATAATAGAATAGAGTCCAGAATTGAGAATCTAAACAAAAATGTTGGGAATTACTTGAGTCAGTGTAAATATGGCGCCCGGGCAAGGAACATGCCATTAGCGACAAGGTTTTTTTATTAAGTAGTGCAGAGATAGTGGTTACAGTGGCATCCTTTGGAAGGATTGATGAGTTGGACGAACATTCAGACGACATTGTATCATATTTGAGGTGGTTGCAGCATTATTTTGACGCAAACACTGTACAGGAGAAAAAGCAGGTTGCTATCTGTAATAAGGAAAAATACGTTTAGTGTCTTGTGCCATTTGGTATCACTTGAGATACCAGGTAACAAGTTGTTTGAAGAGCTGGAAGTGATACATAAGACTTATTATAGTCCAAAGATTCTGGTGATTGCTGAGCGGTGGAAATTTCATGGGCGTATGCAAAAAGAAAACAAATCCATAGCTGAAATTTCGGTGGCCATTCAACATTTGATGCAGACATGCAATTTTAGCACGTTTTTGCCAGAGGCATTGCGTGATCGTTTTGTCAATGGACTCCGAAGCCAAAACATCCAGCAAAAACTCATTGAAGCTGGATATAATTTGGAGCAGATGTACCCTTTGGCGAGAACTTTGGAACATGCAGAAAAACAACAGAAACTGTTTCAGGTTCCTCAGTTGGTATCGGAGGTGTATAAAGTGCGGGTACAAAATAAACAACCACAAGGAACGGTATCTTCATGGAATAGTAGGGCCACAGGAAATATTTTAATTGTGGCAATAAGAAACACCTGGCAGCAACATGTCCCTACTGAGAATATGTGTCGTAACTGTTCCAAAGTATGGCATTTGGCCAGGAATTGTCGTCTATAGAAGTTGACAGCCGTGTGTGGAGTAAGGGAACACAAAACAGGCGAGCTGGGTGGGGATACATGGTGAGTGATAACAACAGCCACAGCGAAATTTTGGATTTATTTGCCATGCAGCAACTTAAAATTATGGTTAATGTGGGTTACCAGGTGTCAGTTATGGTAGATGGTAGACCACTTGTGATGCAGGTACACATGGGATCTGCGTTACTTTGGTGTCAAATGAAACCTATCAAGTGAATTGGCTGGACGGGCAGTTACGGAAAATGGACATCAAGATGAGCACATATTTTGGGGATTTCTTACCTGTGAAAGGGAGGATTACGGTGGAAGTGGTGTACAAGGAACAGAAAAAGCTGTCACTACTGGTGGTGAACTCAGGTCACCAGCGACTACCATCTTTACTTAACAGGATTGGTTTTGACATATCCAGTTGGACTGGGGCAGTATCAGTGCAGTTTCGGTGGATCAGAGACAGAAGGGAATAAATATTGTGTGGGATGTGGTAAAGGAGAATGTGCTCAAGAGGCTACTTCGTAAGTATGCAGAAATATTTAATGAGGCCTTCAGGGAAATAAAGCACTGTGACGTGAACTTTATACTCAAGGATGGGGTTTCACCAGTCTTTCTCAAGGCAAGAATGGTACCATATGCACTGAAAGAGAAAGTGTAGTAGGAGCTACAGTACTAGGAGTAACAATGAATTTTGGTAAAGGTAAGCTCCAGTAGTTTGGCTAGTCCCCTGGTGATGGTACAAAAGGCAAATGGCGAGATAAGGTTGTGTGCAGATTTTAAAGTTACAGTAAATCCAAGGATTGAGCTAGCATGCCAGTCACTTCCATGTATTGATGATATTTTTACATCCTTGGCAAATGTTCAGGTGTTTTGTGTGCTGGACCTGTCAAATGCTTACCAGCAGTTGGTGGTGGGGAAAGTGTCACAAGAGTGACAGTAAATACTTGCAAGGGTTTGTAACAATATCAAAGAATGCCTTTTGGATTGTCGAGTGCTACAGGCATTTTTCAAGCTGTGATAGAAACGATTTTGCAGGGCATACCAGGTGTATAGTCCATTTCATATAAGTGGTCTCAAATTTGACAGACAATGTGACCAACATACCTTGTATGTATACAGTAAATGCTCTCGCTCCTACGGTATTGTATCAGCTGATGAACTGCTGCAGGATCCATGTTGTTAGGTTGGCTATTTTGATGACTGTTTTGGAAGAAAATAGTACTCGGAACTAAAAGTCGTAATTTAAAATCTTAATTATACTTACACCATTTATGGTTTAAATTATGTTTGTAAAGCAATATTAAATTTTCTTGGATATCAGTAACGGGACTTGAAAAACACATTCAGCATTCATGACAGAGTATGTCGACACATACGAACAGTAAACATTTCAGCCAGCGGCTAGACATGTTTATGTTTCCAGCCCGGTGGAGGCAGTTGTGCATGCACTTTTTTTCTCGTTGTGTTTATTATACGAATATGTTATTGGTGTTATCGGAATATTTAATTGGTAGTTAATTATTTTTTATTTGTTTTTTCCAAACATAGTTGGTTGTATGTACCATTGTAGTGCGTTTTGTTGAGTGAAATGTAATATTAATCGACACGCCCTTAAAACTGCTCGTTCCGCCATTTTCCTAACCGCCTTGCAAAATAAAGTGACACGAATATAATTTCTGTATATAAGTTTAAGTTTGTTTGTGTCAGGAAACGTGCATAGTGTTGATTTTACTGAATGATTTTGCAAATAAATTATTTAATGCTAGTGACAAACAAACATGATTTTAGTGAAGTGAACTCACAAGGAATGCCATAGAAAAACGTGTGTTCAAGAGGTTACAACAGTAAGTTTGTGTGTTTTGTAAATGTATTTGTAAACCGTTAATATAATTACTGAAATACACATGGCCTGAAAAATGCACAAAAATGCCTGAAAAATCCACACTTTTGTAGTGAGTGAATTTTGTTTATCTACATTGTGTAAGGTTAACTTCGGTCAAAGTGTGTATGTGTATATATTGCTGCATCTGTACGAATATGAACAGCAACGTATGTATCATGTTTTGTAGTTTCATTAAAGTTATAATTTCGAAGTTAAATAATTTAAATGTTATTTCCATACGAGCAAAATTTTCCACTGCTCCATCAAAATAATATGTAACTCAAAATGCCACACACTCATGCCGGAATCACATAGGCCCGACCAACAGCACGACATGACCAAAACACAACCATGACACATTTCAATATGACTACTTGAATTTACAGCACGACCGACACCACGCGCTCTGCATTTAACCTAACTATTTAGAAGGTGCTGATAGGCTATGTTAGTCTCAAAGGCGGTGAACAAGAGGGAAATTGTAATACATAATGATGACAAATTGGTATCGCTAATGCATACAAAAGTAAAATTATCATCTTTAAGAGTTAGATACAGTAGTTTTCAATTAATTTTTCTTTTAAGCTGCGTATTTACCACTGTAGGGAAAGCTTACAATACAATTTTATTTTGCAATGTTGTACTGTGCATCGTGCCGCACGACACGACAAAGAATATAAATAATTTCTACTCCAAAATTGCTGGTCAGATGACAGAATCGGTTGGGCTTACGACAACCTATCTTGTATTTCATTGACTGTTGGCTGTCATGTCATGCGCGTTGGGGTTATGTGATTATGTCATCGTAAGAACATCAAAGTAAACCCGTCTCACGAAAGGTGATAAACTAAAGCCCCCCTCCTCCCCCTCTCCGCTCACTTTTTCCTTTTTCCCTCAAAATAAAATTAAGATGATACCCTAATTGGCCCCACATTTCATTGCTACGAAAATTTCTCTGTTATTATTGATTGAAACTCTAAAACTCTGGTTCTGGAGGGTTTCAAAATGTAAAGCTTACTGACCATACAAACTAGTAAGACAACTTTTCAATATCAAGTAAATTACAACATGCTTATCAAACTAAATTCTTTCAATTTAAGCACCCAACGAAGGTGCTCCAACATCATAAGGAAGTGTCTCATGCATCAGCAGGAACTGTGACATTCCAAAATTTATCGCTAAGGAAAATGAACTTTATGATGGCTTCAATCTTGGATAGGTGGAACATCTTTTTAGTGTGTAGGTAACATGTTCGTTTCATATATTGTTGCTGTAGGTCACATCTGCTTGTCTAGAGCGCTTTTTAACATCTCTGAACTGAAATAAAGTTTTTCATTACGTATCCCAGAACAAGCCTAGGGCTGTATTCACAATTTTGAGGAGGGAGGTTGTGCGACTGAACTTCAGTGTAAATATCAACACTGAGTTAAGTCAGAAATAAGTTTTTATTCACTACCTGACAATATGAACATGTAGGTATTTGAGAAAAGTTACTGAAGTATTTTGTATGTAGACCTGCAATATGTAACATTTGAGTTACTAAATGAGAGTTATTAAAATTACTGAAATTAAGTAACATTTGCTTAAATGTTATTTTGGCTACCTACATACTTTAACATCCTGAGACTTATAACCACCATAAAAGTATCAGGCTGTAGAGAGTTTGTCATCATCTCATACCACAAAGCTGAATTATATACTTTTAATGCAATAATAGGCATAACCAGAATGTATACTGTCTTTGAAAAGGTGTGGGAGGGGGATCTGTATATCGGTATTTGTACATTCCTGGGGGGGGGGGGGGGATCTTGGTATTTGGTGTTTGTGGAAACCATGCAAAATTTTTATATTTACAAGAACTTTCCTCAGGTAAGTGTGACAAGATTAGTTGTCAATATATTTTGAGTAAATAAAAAAACTGTAAAATATCTAATTCATTTGACAGTCAAAATACAATTTAATTTTCGTGCATTCTGGTTACAAATTTCTTGCAAAGGTAAAAAGTTATCAATTTATAGACTTATTACATGGGCTGTTAAGTCTTTTATATAAAATATTTATAAACTAAAAAAAGTGAGATTGTTGCCAACCTGCAACTGTTTGAACAGCCCTTCACAGCTTCTAAAAGTCATTTGGGAGGAGGCACATGCAGTTTGTTTACAAAAACAGGCAGTCATATGTTGTTTGTTTACAAATACTGGCAGTCACATGGTGTTTGTTTGCAAGCAGTCACATTCAACGACAGTTCAGCTGTGGCAGGATATATAGCCAACCAGATGCCATTGGCACTACTATCCTAGAACTATCAAATTTGAGACCACTTATATGAAATGGACTATAGTGGCATATTTAGATAATTTCCTCATAAGTGGGTGTTCAGTAGAGCTGTGTGCAAGAAAATTGGAAGTAATGCTGCAGAGGTTGCAGGAACATGGGGTAAGGGCCAGGAATGAGAAGTGCTATTTCCTTGAAAGGGAGGTCAAATTTCTGGGGTATGGTATCAGTGGGGATGACATTAGGCCAGCTAATAATCTACAAGAGGCTATAAAGGAGGCTCCAGCCCCAACCACAACAATACAATTAATGCTTATTCAGGGGTGATAAATAATTTCTATGCCAGATTTGTCCCAGGTATGTTGACCAAGTTGAAACAACTGTACAACTTGTTGGGGCACGGAGCTCCATGGATATGGCATGTGTCAGCAATTGTTTGAAGAGAGTAAAGAATAGATTCTCCAGGCTCCAGTGCTAGTACCGTTTGACCCGCTCAAACCATTAATTGTAACGAGTAATGCCTCTCAATATGGGGTGGGAGCAGTGTTGTCACATAGGATTAAATTGGCACAGAACGGCCCATTTACTTTTTGTAAAAAACTCTGTCCAAAGCAGAGCAGGGTTATTGCCAGTTACAGCAGGAGGCTTTGAGCATTGTATTTGCAATGCAGAAGTTCCTCAAATACCTATATAGCAACCACTTCACACTGTACACAGATGATAGGCTCTTGACCACCATCTTCTGACCTAAAAAGACGGTTCCACTTCTAGCTGCAGCATAGTAGCAGCGATGGGCTCTTCTCCTACCAACATGACTATTCGCTTGAGTATAGAAAAGGACACGACATGGGTAATGCAGACGCACTGTCAAGATTACCACTATCTCCTGCACAGACCATAGAATAACAAGTATTCCTGATTCAGCATTTTCAGAACTTGCCAATTAAGGTGGAAGAGATAGCAAGGGAGATAGAACAAGACGAAGTACTGAAAACTATAAAAAAAAGCTATGCTATGTATGGGTGGCCAAATCAAGTCAGCGAGCCAAACATCAAACCTTACACAAGCAAGAGGAACGAATTGACTGTGGAAGACAATTGTGTAATGTTGGCAGACAGAGTAGTAATTCCACAAGAGCTTAAAAAGGGTGTGTTGCACATGTTGCATGAAGGTCATCCCGGGGTGATGCAGATTATTACATCCCCATCCCAAGAGTCGAAGACAGGCCACGCTGACTCGGGAGCCGCCACAGCTACGACCAGGGCTGTACACGGTAGTGGGAGCATGAGGAAGCGGGGGTGACAAGAGGAAGGGGAATCCAGGCCAGGTGGACAAAAGCATGACAGTGACATGCGCTCCCCCCTCCCCAATCTTTCACCACTCAATAACTGTGTTAGACTCAAGACTGCTTGACGCCAAGAGTGCTGTGCCAGAACGCCACGATGCAGAGTTCGGAGGGAGCCTCTGTACTTACATTGTAGATTGTCAAACACTCAGTGGTTAGATGCTCAAGTACTGGATGTAGGGTAGGTCCAGCTAGGAAGTTATTAGGCTACGAGAGTAAGCAACACTGAGTCAACATTAATGCTGTACGTTAATATTATTATAATAGAATTACTATTCAATGTATCTTTGATTCAGCATTAAGCTCTTAAAACTTAGTCATAAATGTATTGCTTTTCATGTAAAGATTGAGTTAAATATAAAGGCGATTAGTAAAAATGCTTGAGAGTGTCTTGTATCTCTGACTATGTTTTTCCCAACTGTATCAGCTTAGCTAACCTCAATATCAGCTTAGCTAACCTTGACTGTAGAAGAATAGGTATTAGAAAGCTTAATAACACTGGTGGAGGCGCCGGCCTTCCCAAACTTTCGCAAGCTAAGAAATTAAAAAATCTACACTGGTGGAGGCAGCTAAGATAAGTGTATTACGCTGATAAAGAGCAACATTAAATAATTTCTACTGTCTTACTTCTTAGCAAGTGAGTGCAAGGAAACATATGGTAAAGCAGCAGCACGTCATAAAGCCGGAAGTATCATTACCAACGCAGGGGCAAATACACTTTAGACAAAAATAAAGCAAGTAGTAGCTTCAATAGTCATTCTGAAAGTGCATTTTATTCACGAGTACAGCAAGAATGCATAGTAGACACATCGCTCGCCAAGCGTAACCTTGTTTGGGCAGCAAAATATCTGTTTTCGGGATTTACTCCCCTACTGGCGCTGGGACTCTGGCTTGGTGCATAATGTTTGGCTATGCTTGTACAGTATTTTTAATGTGAGGGGGTACACTTGTAAATCACTTGGGGGGGAAACTCCAAGCTTCACGTCACCACTAAAATTAAATTGCCAGCGTACCTTGAATCACTGTTTTGGGGAATTTACCCCCCTGCTGGCGCTGGGACTTCGACTCGGTGCATAATGTTTCACTATGCTTGTACAGAATTTTTGCAATTAAACATATTTTCATCAATAAATATTACATTATGTACATATGTTTCACTCATTTTACCCCACAATTTCCATATTCATAACCCTCCCCACTATCATTTTTGGGGTTTCTATTAGAGAAATGTTGATGTACCTAGTAAATTTGTGGTCTGTGTAATTAGTGGAGTGGAATTATACCAATTTCCAAGGTTTTTCCTCCAAAAAATTAATTTAATTTAGTTATTACTCACAGAATCACTCGCCATTCACAGTGTGTAATGAGTACGCACACCACAACGTTGATCCATTTGACCACACTACATACACTAATCACTGCACATATATTATAATTTACCTTTTCCCTTGCTATATAATAGCATAGAAACATTTGTAATTACACACAATTAGATTTAACACTTCAAACAACAAGAATTGCAATAAAACACATGTTTAATCACTCGGACATTCAAAACCGCGGGAGAACACAAATCAAACCGTAACTAAACATCCGGCAACTTCCCACAATCCACCTGACTTCAACCAACATGGACGCACAGTGTAAGGAAAAAATAACATGGTGTTATACATCGCCTCTTATAAACACAGTCTCTGTCTCATCTACAATATGTATATTTATTCTACTAGTAATACGTTTTATCCTCTCATCGATATAGACTACGTAATCCTTGAGTAATTCACCAGAATTACATAATGTCCCGACACTGCTCCATACCTGTGTTGTTTATTGTTGCAAATGGTATTTTACCATCATATTGGTAGGGCGATGAAAGAAAGCAATTGCAAGTAGGTCATTTTAACTGTGTGCAGGCTGTAGAAGTTGCCAAGCAGCACTAGATAATTAATTTTAGGGTCTGCAAGAAAGATGTTCAAGGGACATAGACATTACCGAGGTCATACGACTTGTCTACAGTAAGGTCTAGGCTGCAATCACCATAGCGTTCCGTAACAAAAACAGTGGCATTGCCGTGGAAGTACGAAAATGTACTGACTACAACCGCAGTAAGAAAACTGTTAGGTGGCTTACGAGAAACGAGCACCAAAAAGAAAGACAGACTGTACACATATCATGGATATTTACAAACTGTATTGGCTAAGCTGATATTTATTTTTTTTTCTATTTGCAATGAAAAAAGTTTTGTGGGAGTCATGTTTCGGGACATTTAAATTTTGGTACAGATGTTAACAATTGCATTTACTATTTAAATAAACGGAAATCGGAACTGTAGGCCTACCACAAAGTTCATTTAATAACTAAGTTCTTGTTACAAACTTGCACTGCACTGACTCTCGTAGTTGGAAATGATCTCTCGTGATTGGCCGGCATAGAACTCGGTGTAAGAGAATTGGAAATATTCAATCCTCTTTACGCCGCTTCCGCAAGCAGGGTGTAGCTGGGTGTGGGTTCAATTTTAATTATTTCTTGCGGTGATTGTAGCCGGGCCTTAACTCTGTATCTGCGGTAGGAGCAAATATTTCCACATTATTTCAGTTGGTTTTGGAAATTGAACACGATTCCTTTGAAGGATCTAAAACACAGAAACTTTAATTTTCAATTTTTTTTCACAGGCCCAGTGATATGAGAATAGTCTATTAATCTCAAAGCCAGCCGAAGGAAAAATTAAACTTAACAGACCATGCAGAACTAACAAACGGTGTGATTAAATTTGTAAATGCTTGAATCCCGATATATATATATATATATATATATATATATATATATATATATATATATATATATATATATATATATATATATATATATATATATATATATATCGGTACACGCATATCAAACAGTTGAATGTTTTCTTACCTCTCTTTTGAATCCTCGGAAAAAGAAAAAAATTCAAATTATTTGAATTTTAAACATATCCCACCGACGTGCATTACTTTCCCGTCCAAATAATGTTTTCCATTTATTCATAACATATAATATCTTTCAACCCTCCACGATGTGTGCTACTTCATATTTTATGGACTTTAATGTACACAAATATTCAGAGCAAACGATAGAAAATAGTAACTAATATTAATTTTGGAGGTTAGATTACTTCCCTCGATTACAAAAAACAAGCAAGAACAGTTCTGTTCGTTCTTTTCTAGCCACAGTTTCCCGTACAGCCATAGTGAAATCTATTTTTACCCGTATTAGAGAGGGCGGAACGATACACAAAATAATTTGTCATAAACAAACATGATTCTTGCCGAGGTGGGTCAAAGACATACGTCAGTTACGAAAACCAGAACAACACTGACAGTTACAACATTAGAGACTTAACAATTTCACCTTGACAGACGCGGAAGTTAGGTACACCATTTTACCCACTTGACAGAAATGTCGCCGTGCCGGAGTGAGACGTACAGCCTTCCTACACAGAGATTGGAACAACACTAACGTGGGAAATATCGTAACACTCTATAATAATACAAATCCAAGCAGAGTCAAAAGATCACGCCATATTATAATACTTCAAATATAGCTTCAGATAGATCAATAGTAGGATTCATTTTTTGTTTTTTTATGCAAACAGTAGCTTCAGATGATGACAAATTTAGTTCTTCTTTGAGCATTATCAGGCGACATTTGTTCCGCACTAAAAACGCAAATAGAGCGTCATATACTTTAATATGATAAGGGTATAAAACACTCTCTCTGTCAAGTGACGGAGAGATTCCACAGGAATGTAAACAGTCATATAACTCTATCTATCTATCTATAATCTAAAGTGTGCAAAGCATGTGGCCGTGGATTTAAACGTAAAGTCATACAACCTACAAAATCGAATACAAGAAACGTCGAAAACTAGAAAAAATATGTGATTAAACACAGCAGAAAAACATCAAAATCGTAGAATACAAAATTCGAAGATCCATTAAACTCGCAGGAACGTCAAACGGCACACACACACAATAACATCGAGATCCCGACGCCGAGGTTAAAAAATACCAACTGTTCACGATGGCAGATACTACACTATTTAATAGTGATGGGTAGTTCACAAACTAATAGTTCATTTTGAACTTGTCTTGAAAAAGACAAGTGTCGTGGTGAACATACATAATTCACCGCGACATAAAAGAACTAGTCTCTTGTGATATCGGTCAGTCATTCTCTCAGTACCAGTAACTACGCCAGGTGCGCCACTGCGCATGGTCAGATAATCAGTCGTTCGTCGCTCCCTGCAGCTTTCTCCCCCCTCCGCCCTGGCGCACGGGCCTAAAAGGACCATTTCGGCTAACCCACCCACCGTGACTGGCCACATTGCAACTTGCATACTTCTTATCTAACTGCCTCTGTCTATCGGTATCTTTGTTTAGCTCGTTCAGAACTGCCTCGAACTGTAGGGATCGCAGAGCATACCTCCCTAGTTCAATAGTGACATGAGTCGCAAATCGGTCGGGATCTACAGGACACACAGCGCGAAACAGTTGACAGACCTATGGCCATGCAGCGATCTTTTGTTCTTTCTTACTTTCTCATGCCGACCCCAACTGCACACCGGTCTGAGGTGCGAGGGGTTCCGGATTCGAAACCCAGTCAGGGTATGGATGTTGTGTCGTCCATTTAACTTGTTTCACCCTCATCGGTACTAAAGACCTCGCTGTTATGGTGTCGTAAAAAACTCTCACTCACTCGTACTATTTATACAATGTTGCCAGACATATGAAAATTCCCGTATCTGTAAGAAAATTAATCTGATAGCCGCAATAATATGAATATAGCTACAACATTAAAATATAGCAAAATGCTCATTGATGCAATGTCAAGTTTTACACACTCACAATAAAGAAGTGAAAAACTGCTTTATTCTAGTATATTCACTCAATACTTCAGATATAGCTTTTCGACATTTCTGCATCATATTAAAATTAAGTTATTTTTGTACTTAAAGTTCTGTTAAAAGTTTCTAATGCTGTTAAGAATAAATCCAATGTGTTGGAACCACGTTTGCTGAGTTTGTACACGCTTGACTTGGAAAAAATAACTTTACACCTGGTTGTTTCTCACAACACAACCTATTATAATATTGTGGTCGTTACTAACAATGTCAAAAGCAATTTGCTGTTATATTACTCAACATAGGCGTGGATAACACAGTATAAAGATATATTAACTAATAATTTATCTTACTTCCATATAAAAATAAGTAATTTCATCTACACACAATAATGCACTAGTTTTTTTTTAACAATTAATTTACAAAAATCACTTTTTTTTTTCTATTTCCATTTCATGCTTGCTTAGATTCTTCTGGGGAGGGGAAATGGAACTGTGGAAGAGGAAACACAGAACAGCCTATCTATTTCTTGTGCAGAAGTACAGAGAAAAACCTATCAAGTACTCGGACTGAGGTTACACTTGCGCTCTGCAGTTCGCCAGTACACGTGATCATTCGACTGTGACCTATATAGTTCAAAAGAATGGTTCCCAATGAACTGTTCTCAAACGTGACTAGTTCGGAATGACCTAATTAATTATAGTGAACTATATTTTCCATCACTACTATATAACTCTATATATCTATCTAATCTAAAGTGTGCAAAAGCACGTGGCCTTGGATTTAACCGTACAGCCATATAACCATTTAATTACTAGTACAAGAAATGTCGAAAAAACAAAAAAATGAGTATTCACGGGAGAAAATCATCAAAAAAAGTCAAAACCATGATTCGAAGGTCCATTAAAATCGCAGAAAACTAGGGGCAATTTTTATATCACCTTGTCTGTGACCTCGCATGCAGCTGTAAAGGTGTACCACTCCACAACCACCACCATCTGCTGCAGAGAGCACACTATGCCACAGACTCCTCAGTTTTTGCTGGTAAACTGACAAGAGGCCGCTTTGGAATCGGCAGTGGCGAAGGACCATACATACAAAACAGCTATCAGATGAGAGAAATTTTGTAGCACATGTGTGTGTGGTGTGGTTTGAATGCTATGTGATTATATTATTTTGTCAAATAGTGTATTTTGTAATTAAATGTAATGCAACAATACAGGTTTCCGAAATTACTTTTAGTCCGATGCATGGCTGAGGGCCTGTATTTCGGCTTTCTGCTTATATTTCTGAGTCTCGTGGTCATAATCGCCGAGACTAGATATTTTCGGGCTGGTATTGTGGTACAATCATTATAAAAAAAATTCCCCCATTTTGACGAAGTGCTCGTGTATAGTACATTCCCCATTGGAAGCAACTTTCTTGGAGCCCTGCTAAATATCTACTTCCAGGCCCAATTTGTATCCTTCCGCCAAATGTAGACAAACATTGCCATGTGACTGTCATGTAGCATCTGTTAAAATCAATGTTTATGTGCCATTGTGTGTGTACATGTGTTCGTATACTTTCGCTACATCTAAACAAAAACATTGAAAAGTGACTTCTACTTTTATACCTGACAAATGAGGTGTTTATTGTTTACAGCTTTTCAAAGAAATCTGTCATATACCAAAACCATTCAGTATGAATATTCACAATTTGGCCTCTAACAGTATTGTGATGTTTTAAAAATGCCACAAGTGTTAGGATCAATGCTCAAGTGTATAAAGTGTAATTGTGTTTTGTTTATCATCGCTATTCGAAATTCTCTTAGAGCAGTATTTGTTTGTGTAATATTTGTCAAGAGTGTTAAGGTAAGTTCATGATGTTTTTTACGTAGTGCCCTTTGAGCATCCGTGCACCCAACAGAAGTGCCACGTGTGTATTTTTCCTGTAGTAATTTTCAATCACTAGTGCAACGTAGCAAGACTAGGGATACACACGCGTGTGTTTGTTTATGTTCATGTATATTTTTCTTTGAGGGTAATAATGTGTATTATTGAAGTGTCATGTAATAAAGATGTTTGTGTTCCCACCATGCAATAAAGTGCTACAGCAGAGCAGGTTTGTATAGTCTTAAGTCAGGGTAATTGTTTTGTGCTATGTATTGTAGTTGTGTGTTTTTGTCAGCCAGAATGCTACGTGGTGACATTACATAGATAGTGTGTTATTATCACATGTTCAAGAGGTACCACGTGCTCTTGTTTACTTTTTACATAGATGTTTGTCGAGGAAAATTATCAATGTTTGTGTTTGTTAGTTTTAAGGGCAGCTGCCACGAATGTTTCATTAATAATATTATTGCAGCCTTTAACGTAGGCATGCCAAAGTCTGCTACATTATTTTATGTGAAGGATGAATAAAATATGTAGTGACGTGTCTGCCCGTCAAGGGCAGATACATAGTTAAATACATAGTCTTGGCAGTAAATACTGGCTCGCCAGTATTGTGATATGGTTCACCGGCGACAAGCCACTGCAACTGGCAAAGTGCATAGCATGTAGCCGGCTAACCTGCAATGTACGTATTTATAATATAAGAGAGTTTTTGGTTATTATGAGTATGTTATGTTTTGTTAGAGTTTTTTCTTAATATGTGTACAATTATTTTGATGCGGGAAGGTTCTAGTGACGCTCCAGCCCCGAAAAGTAGCACAACTAAAAGTAAGGTTAGGAAAGGTGTGGAAACATTGCCACCAACCAGTATTTATATTTTATATATTTTATGTTTAATTGTTAACAAGAAATCCATGTAAAGGTCATGCGACTAGTTGCGGAAATCCAGACAATTGGCAGGCTCCTTGCTAAGGAAGTTCAGTAAGGTCGCCATGACCTAGTAGAGTAGACATGCATGTAACGTCCTCCCCGAACCTTCGACTTTCTTTCTAATAACCATGTAGTATATCAATAGTTTAACGTTAATGTAACTGGAACCTTTGCTCTTCGCTGTCTGGGGAGTCAACCACTCCATACTCGGTCATGTTGTATATGACCGGGGCGTAAATCTACCATAATCCTTGTATGCCTAGTACTGTTTTATCCAGCATCATTGTTCACCCACTTTAATGACGAGTCACGAATGTTAGTGCCCGTTATGGGAATAATGAAAATTAATGAAGTCGTGAAGCATTCGGCCTGTTATTTACTCGACCGCCTCTTGGTCGCTTAAACGATGCAGGAGTACATACATAACCTTTTAAGGCATAAGACAGCCTATAACAGCCCCGGGAGTGAGCATTAGTGTATGGAAGTAGGTCTGATAACCTCCATTAGCCGAGGGTCTTCTGGTATTGTAAGAATGGATTCTATACTCTCTACAATTCTATGATACTCTTCAGTTAAGATGTCGGACATCGAGGGGGCCACTTAAGGCCGTCGGCCACACGACCCCACCAATCATCATGCTCTCCGCTGAGAATGCAGATGCCAAACCGGAATCATCATGTTAATACATTTTTCACCTAGTTCACTTAACCTCTCTCCTCGATGGTCCAACAGCCAGATGTCACATGGCTATGCCCAACTAGGGGCTTGGTCTCATCTTGCCCTCTCCTGGCATCACCAGGCACCATCCTTTTTCGGTTGAAAATGGGAAATCAGTAGGTTCAAATACTCATTCAGAATTTCCTGTATTTGCTGCCGAATAAAATGTGCATGATGATGGAGATAGTTGTGCGGAGGCTGCTCTTTCACACCAAAATGAATCTGGCATTCCATAGGCTCTTCGATAGTGTTTTGCTACATTAGCCACGGCACTCCAAAAATGCATCTTCTCTGATTTTCGGCATGTCTATTCTGGTTTTGCTGGTTAGAGGGTCCTTAATTCGTTTGAGGATTTTTGTCCAAGTATTGGGCAAAATGTTTGCAATTTTTGATCACTTTAGATCGCACTGTGTCCATTCTCACTCGTGTGCAGGTAGTGTCATAATGCAGAACTTGAGTCGTGGCACCGTTGGCAGGGATTGCACTCGATGATTATTATAGTGTGCAGGAGTTCGTCCAAATTTCTGTTTAACAGTGGTATCAATGTGGCACGAAATACAGGGCATGCAGTTTTGGCTACTACCTCCAGAGCTTCCTGTTCCAGCAGGTGTGGGTGGAATTGACAGATGAGATAAAATTTTTGCATAATGTATGCAATTAATGACTCTGTTACCTGCTGTTCCTCAAACGTGAGTTTGCTCTGTGCCTCAAGTGAAGTGAAGTGAAAGATCCTCCGAAGCGACACTGGGGCAACCAAAGAAATTCACTCCACTGCAGTCCATAGTAGTTTAGAGATTGCAACCAAGAATGTCATTCTCCATGGAGTTGCACTCAAACACAGCTGGACCACTCCATATAATACATGCCGTATATTTTTAATCGCGACAATTGGTAGTACCGAAATGTTCGTACATTCAACTTATTGTGATGATGTTGTTGATACTGGCGATAGAGCTGGTAGTACAGGTTCCCATTCCACTTCATTCTTTGCTATAATTTCACCGGGGTTGTGGGACAGATGATCAACAAGATGGTTTTCTGTGCCAGCCACGTGTTCGGCTTCGAAATCGTATGCCTGGATAAGCAAGGCCCAACGTGTTAACTTACTTCGACTCTCTTTGATGTTGTGGAGCCATAACAGATGTCGGTTTTCTGTGTGGAGTGTGAAGCACTGATCTTCGAACAGTTGGCCACATTTTTTCAGGCTCCACACTATTGCCAGACACTCCCGTTTGTTTACATCGTATCGGCATTCGACTGGACCAAATATTGCATTGCCAAAATCAAGCATTCTTCTCGTCCCGTAGTCGGCGAGCTAAAACAGGACGACCTCTAGACCCTTCTCGCTGGTGTCGGTCTGAACATAGAGATGGCAAGTCGGATTTTTCCGTGCGAGTGTAGTACAATGTCTGAAACTGCGCTTGATTTCCCGGAAGCTTTTGCGTAAGGGGGTCTGCCATTTGAAGTGGACATTTACTGATATCAGTTCAGTTAACAGGACAATCACCATGGCGAATTCTGGGATATATTCCCTTATCCAATTGGTGAACCCGAAACACTTCTTAACCTGTTTCCTGGTCGCCGCTGTGGGTTTGTTCTCAATGAGCTCCAGCTGTTCGGGTGTGTTGATTGCTGTTTTCGTCCACGAGGTGGCTGAGAAAGTGGATGTGGGTTTTTCCTATGTGACACTTGTCGTTCGCACAATGTCAGTCCATAAATGGTAAGTCGTTCCAAAACGTGTGACAGGTGATGAATGAGTTCCAGCCAGGTCTTCGACCACACAATCATGTAATCGAGGTAAACTAGTAAGCAGTCGCCTATCAGGCTGTCCAGCACCCGAACCATCATGGCCTGAAATGTGGAGGGGCACTCTTGAATCCCAATGGCATTGGGATCTGTCATTACCCACTCCAGAGATTGATTGTAGTGAAAATCCGGGCATCACCAAGAGTGGTGAGGGCATCATTGATGTGAAGGTATGGCGGTGGGGAGCAGTGGGGGATGAGGTTAAGGAGCCTAAAGTCAATAGAGAAATACCAACTGCCAAATTTTTCTGGTGCTATGGTTATTGCAGAGTTATAGTTGCTTTCCATTTGTTCAATAATGCCTTTGCTAATATTTCTATAATCTACCCTCCAATGATTTTACACTGATGGGGCCGATACCGCCTCGGGTTGTCATATACCGGGGTGTTAGTGGTTGGCAGTATTTGATGTTCTGCTACAGTAGTTCTGCGCATGGGTCAGCCACAGTGAACACATAGTGTTCAATGAGCAGTTGTTGTAACACTGATCTATGCTCCGTGCGAACAGAGTTATCTAATTCGTCCAGCTGGACAACGGGCACTTCCCGAGTTGGGCTGTAATCGATGTTGTAGACAGAGCACCTTTCCTTGTTGCCGAAGTGGAATATTATTGCCGCTGGTTCCACCACTGTATTCTGCTCCACGAGCCATTGTGTGCCGAGTATGACATCTTTTAAGTATTTAATCGCAGACAAAAGCTGTTGTGAATGTCTCTATATCACGTATTTTTACGGTGATTTTTACCTCTCCTGTGACAGATCCGGTGTGTTGACATATGGCTAATTGGGTGGTCTGCTTCACTGGTCGAATCTGAGATAAATTGATGAGGTGATGGCAAATGAATTTATGCGATGCTGCAGTGTCGATTAGTGCATGGTACAGTTTGTTGTTTACCGTCACATCAATGTGGATAAATCTGTTTTGGCCGGAAATGTGGGCTAGTAAAATTTTTTGAGGTGTCTGATCCGGTTGTTTTGTTGCTGATCTAGGGCAGACAACGACTGATAGCCCTACCTCGATGTCCATTCCCGGTCGCCATCAGTGCACATGGCATTGGTTGCTGTTCGAAGTCAGCCCATGTGGGGAACTGATTATTCCATTGTGGGCACCCACACCAGTGGCGAGGTAGAGGTGGTTTATTCTGTCCTCTAGGTTGATGAGGTTGTGCTTGATTTGGCAGGTTTTGCCCAGCTCGCACTGGCCAAGTGGTTAGTGCGGCATTTGTTGTCATTTCCGCTGTGTTGCAAGTTGTGTCTTCACCAGCCGGCGGTCTTGCTCTTATCTGAGCGTATTCTCAGCACGATTGCACATGATCAAAGCGTGGATGGTTTGGCACACTAGCATCGAGTAAGATCACAGTTTGCATGAAGTCCCTCTCACTGGTGAGAATGATGGGTGCCAATAAGGCCCGATATTCAACCCATGCTGAACATACTAGCACTTCCAATATTTCACATAACAACAGTTCCGGGTGGTGGTTGCAAAAGAGTCAAATTTTCTGTATAGCAAACTGCTCGGATAAGATCACCTTGTTGTGTGAGTGCAGCGATGTAAATGTCCTGGCGAACCTGTTCTTAAATGTGTCTTGTAATTCTGTCCATGACATGCTGTAGTGGCTTACACTATGCCACCACAGGTGTACATCACCAAAGATTCTTCCACTATGCAATTTGTCCAGACATATTGATCGACCACGTACCTCTAGAGGCGGTTTACACACTCATTCAGGAAGGCGAGTGGATCCTTGTTTGATGTGCTGGCATAGGTGGGTAACGACTGGAATATAGCAGGCATTTTGTATGCATGTTCATCTCCACAGCAGATATGTGTGAGGCATGGTGGTACATTTGGTTGCACATGCGTAGCTAACTGCTGGTTACTCTTGTTGTGGCATTGAGTGGGCGACTGGTGTCAGGTCAGTCATTAGCAATGTCGGTGCTGGTGCTGGAATGAATTGCCGGAATATGTTACTGCTGTTGTTGTCTCGCTAGCTTTCCGAACATGTTATCATAATGTTCACTGCATATATTGAGGTTTGGTTGCCTTGTAGACGATATGTCATAGCAATGCAAACACTTGATGTAGTGTTTGTTCCTCCTTGTAGCTCGCTCTTCTACCATAATCCAATGGTCGTGGTAAATCCGGTAGCAGACTCCACATATGAGCATTGCAATTTCGAGTCCTTCATATGTGGCCTCTCAGGCACACTTATGCAAAGTTCTCCGAAAATTCGTTATTGTTGGCTCGTTCTGTGTTGATACTGTCATACAAGCGCACAAGTTTGGCCTGTAGACCGGATTGATGAATCATTTTAACTCTTGTGACAATAGACACCATGTGCACACATCCTTGTGCTGCTCGGATATCGTACATTCGATTTCTCCACTGCTAAGTTCCATTTTCATGAGTTCTATTGCTTGATGTAGGCGCTGTAGTGCAGAGACGTTGTGGCTTTTACACATACCCACCTCCAAAATGTCGACCAATGGTGGATTGGGGTTAGGTGTCCGACGTAAACACAATTGGTACAAAAGGGCGAGTATTCCCTGTTTGTTGTTGTCCAGTTCGGATTTCCCGTCTCTCATATGTAGCTCGGTTGCTGTAGAAATTCCATTTTGTTGTCATATTTTGCCAGCCATGTGGTCGGTTCGCAGCTGTCACCCCTGCATTGTGATATGGTAGCTGTGGTCCTGCCGGTCTTGATCCAGCGTGGGTGGAGGGGGAGCTGGCAAGTGTGCTTCCCCTCGAAGATGGAATGTGCAAAAATTGTGGTTGCCGCTTCATCACACGTGATTTCCCTGGTGGCGAAATGGCGACTTGCTCCATCTCTTTGTATTCCAATTTGGTGTCCAAGATCCCATGGGTCATTTGTGCTATTTTCTGGTGCTGATTTATTGATGCCAGTACCTGGTGTAATGGGGAAATATTGGAAAAGGTTCGCCAGTAGTTAATTATATACAAGCAAGGCTCAAAACATGGTTGCAAGTGGGTGCACTTGGTTACATGTGACACATAAGAAAATGGTGTGAAAGTGTCTGAAGGAATGCATGGAAAAATAGCAGGATTTTTGGCAGTAAAAATTTTGTATTGAAAATGAACTTTGGAGTACGGTGTTTGAATTGATATTCTGGCGGGATGTAAAAGCCACACGGCAGGGCAAGCCACTTGATGGTGGTGCATTTCTGGTCCAGGAGGGATGGTGAGAATTATGTGGAGTTGTTTGGTATCTTGGATGAAAATGTCGCCAGGGGGATTCCAGTTCGCTCAATAATAAACATTATAACTCTTGATATTGGGGGCGAACGGTTTATCACCCAAAGTGGCTGCACCTCCTGCACCAACCATCTGCTGTGTTCACACAGCTAATGTTGTAAACTGCGAAATTTAGGTTATGAAATTCCTGAAACATAGGCAAGCGGGGGCTGTTAGCCTCCCTCGATGTGTAACTCATTCCTGGTGGGTGGTATGGGCCCTCTAATGCCCGAAAAATATGCCATTCAGATTCTCCATGTGTATTTTAGGTTATAAGGCCAAGACACAACCAAAATAAATAAATACGTGAAATCTGTTTCCACACTATTTATTTGAAATATTTCCAACACAGGGCACTTACAAAGTTGACTCGCCACTTGGCTCTGTGAGCTCCTAAACTGCAAAAGCTAGCCCATGGCTATACAAAGGCTTATGGTAATTTACGTCCCCGGCATGTACAAAACACCGGGGTTGTGAGACATTGCTCTCTTCGGGCTTGAAAAGAAGAAAATGTTCCAGTAAATTGAAGACTTAACTATTGCACACTACATTATAGGCAAACCTGTTGTAGAGCCAGATATGCCCATTACAAAGACCGTCTTACTGATTGCCGAAAACACAACAGCCAACATGGCAGCGTGGTAGTTGCCACCTGACCTACGTTTTACGCATGACACAGAAATACTGTTATTCAAATATTTTCTCTTACATGAGATCAGAATGGATATGGAACAATTTACAGATGACAAAATAACCCTTCAAATACTTTCAAACATATCAAAAATATACACTGAGAAATAATATTAGTTGTGGGCGGACCAGGTGTGTTTACAATTGACATGTCCGACTGTCCATGTTCTAACCTAGTTGGCATGATTTGCACAAGTAGTGCGCGTGTCTTATGTACTGTACCTTATGGCACATTCATTTGTACACAACTTTATAACACTGGGCTTTATGATGCAAAGTATTATAATTCTGAAAATACTCTAGAATAAATAAAAGGTAATCGGACATGGTTTGTTACTGTCTGTGAACACTGTCCTTTGACGTTCTGTTCATGTGTGGCCTCCGTCATTTAGCTCTGCTGGCCAGTTTTTTAGGTTATGCCACTTCACTTCTGCAACAACACGTGGTCATGAATAAATCACAAAAAAATAAGCATTCTACAACTAACATGCATAGTCCTGCAAATTACCCTCCTATAACTAATAATAGTGTACTCAACTGATGTCCACTACTTACCTTAATGATTACGTTAAGCTTCATTATACTAGGCACTGGGGTTGTCCATTTCATTGCATTTTTTGTCATCACTCATGTAATCATAGTCAAGTTATTGTTGGCAGGAGTCTCGGCCAACGAGCTAGCTCAGCGCCAAGCATAGAGTATTTGCATCTCATCTCCTGTGAGGTAACGACAACGTCACGATGCTCTCTGCATTTTATCGTTGTAACCCCAACCATCATATAATTCTGTCATATAATGTTAAATTAGATGAAACTTTTCGTTTCTATTAGTCCTGAATATGCATCAGCTCACAACCCCTGTCCGTTTAGTACATGGCCAGGGCATGACTTGTATATTTAACATCATGTAGGCCCATGACCATTTTACAGTATAGCTCACCTGGGTTTAATGGCAGAACATTGTGTACAAGTGATCAGTTGGAAATTATGTTAGTTAACATGACTGGAATACTGGTGTTTATTTATTGCATAAGCCACATCTTGGCTGCATAACCTAAAAGTATCATATTTTTTCTTAAAAACTATGCTGCCATTTGGGAGAGGCCTACAGCCCCCACTAGATTAGGCATTCTGGATATACTTATAATTATGGATGCACATCCATCATTACTGGTGGTATTGCCAGAGGTAGCATACTTGAGGAACAGCCACGTGGCTATCGGCATCATCAGCATCAGCATCATCTTTGTGATTGTACCGCGAGCTGGCACCCAAAGCTGGTAAATCATCGAACATCATCATATCCTACGCATACAACCGTTTCTCCAAGGTTTAGCAAAACACATCGCCATCACTCCGCAATTACGACATTCCATTATGCTGCTACCTTGCCTTCTTTACAGTCCACTTTGCTATACAGACAGTCATCTAATGGTCACATCCCAATAGGAAATCATCCCAATTTTAATGTGTTTTTTGTGTGTTCTCACTTGCACTGAACTGTTGACATGTGAATTTCAGTCATGTCGCAGTTGCGATTTCGTTCCCGTTTAGGCACTCACAATTATATGATAATCGACAAAGGGTACAACAAAGTGTGATTGCCCCTTTACCTGTACACAAGTAGTTACAACAGTTCGGTATGTGATAATTTGGAAAATATTGTGCGTCCACTTTTGGTAGTTCAGGATTAGCACTGGTCAATTCAAGCTGTTTTCTTTTCCCATTTCACTTTTACTGTCTTTCCCCTCGTGGTTGACTGCAGTGCAGGTTGAGAGAAATGCTAAGCTTTCTGGTATCACGACAGTACTGAGTGCCAAGCTCATATTTGACCACAACATCCTGCGGGAAGAGGCGTAGACATTTAAGGCACAATGTTGACGGTGTACCATCCGGTGTCTTGCCAGCGATTGTTTACAAACTCGACCACATGCGTTGGTGCCTGTTCATGGATCGCGACACTGCATTGGAATGGAGGGAGTGCATTCCTCTCACGTGGCTCTCCATTTTGTGCATGTCATCAGGGGGTGAGCACCGCTCATGTAACTCCAATGATTACAATCAATACCTCCCCACCTGGTCACTTATTCTAAGTTTCGTCAGTAACTTTCCATGCCGTCATGAACCTACTGTCTTGCAGCTGACATAATATTCGTCGGGTGCAAAACTGTATTCATAGTTATCAGTCGTTTAGCACGGAGACACAATCGGGCATCTTCTGCTTATTGACTTCCCCTACTTCAAGCTAGACGAGCGTTTGTCTCTCTGTGCACTGTCGACAACATATCAACCAATTATTTCTAGACTTGCATGCTTTAACATTTCACAAATCAGTTGAAAAATCATTACTTAACGACACAAATAGTAAGCTTTATATTTTTTGGCTTTTAAACAATAGTATATGATTACAAATATGTGTTTTAAAAGAAAATAATAGTGTGCAGTTTTCGTTGATTTTGTGTGGAGTTTGAGAAACTGTGGTTTGTGGCCATATTGAACAGTATTGTTTTTCCCTTCGTGAGATATAGCTGTTATGTGTTATGGACGAGGCCAATGTGTTTAGCAAACTATTTGTGTATGTGTAAAAGAACATATTTGGCCAAGCCTAAGTGGAGGAATATTAGTAGATGTTAATTATAGGTTTCACTTAAAACTGTCCTGCATAACAAATGTACACGACTTAAAATGATTCTATTAATATTCCTAACCTTAGTGTTCGCCGAAGTGTAATGCAGATCTACAAAAACCTCGTGTTCAAGAAATTGTGAATTTTTCAAATGTTCAGTTTGCATGTTTTATAAATGTATTTGTAAACCACTGATGTAATTATTTAAATACACGTAGCCTAAAAATGCCGCACTTTCCATATTTTTGTAGTAAGTGAATAATGATTTTTATTTGCCTATATCGCAAATGCAACAAGTGAAATTTTACTTCTGTCAAAGTGTGTGTGCATATTGCTGCATCTGTACAAATACGAACAGCGATATATATGTATCCTGTTTTGTTTTTTCATTAAAGTAAATATTATCGAAGTTAATTAATTTGAATGTTATTTCCGTACGAGCAAAAATGTCCACTGCTCCATCAAAACAATATGCAAATCAAAATGCCATACACTTGTAAGAACATCAAAATAATATCATCGCACGAAAGATGTAAAACTAAAGGCCTCCCACCCCCCTTTTTCCCCTAATAACATTTCCTTCTTCCCTCGACATAAAATAAACATAACCCTAACTAATTTAATTTGGTAATTAAGAAATAAAACAATTTGGAATGCCAACCTAGCTATAATATTCTACAGTAATTACTGGACGGAAGTTCGATAACGTTAGATTTTCACTGCCTGTCACCCCAGGAAACACGAGGAAAGAGGAAAATGTACATGTGCATTGCACTCACACATTTCTTTACAATCGTGTTTTTCTTCACTGACAAAACAGCTGTGGTGGAAGGATAAATTGTGCCCATGCTACTTTTCTATAACTGTCAAAATTTATACTACATAATAGACTATAACAGAGCCAGTCCCAAAACATTCCAAACTGTGGACTAATAGGGGTCAAAATACAAATGTACATAGTTTACAAGTTTGCTTTTTTTTTTTTTAATGTGATTACAGCATGTCATCACATTACTGTATTTCACATATTTAGACAGGAGGAGAGTTTCAACCATAAGCCATGGAGACTCTTGTGTTACGAAGCATGTATCTTATTCACTAGGCCACCGAACACATGTTTCTCAAGGGATGAATTATGGTGTATTTAAGATATGTTTATAATAGTTTATTGAATAAATGTTTACAATTGAGTATTTGTACATTTATGTGCTTCTATTAATATCCCACTTGTAAAATAGTCTGTATCATGTTGTGCACAATGTTTAAGAAGGACAGACACGTGTGATTCACGTTTGTAATAGTTATAACCAGTCTTTTCATACTTATTTGTATAATAAATGTACATGTAGGAAAATTATAATGCCATACAACACAAACAAGTGCTTCACTGACTTTATACTACAAATTATTTATTTCCATATAATTGACATACACGGCCACATTTAATACAGATGACCCCCAATTTGGTTTGCCTACGAAATTCTAGGCTGCCAACTGCTCGTGAGCAGTTGAGAAGTTCCAACTCCACTCATGGCATCACTCCACCTTTGTTTCATGCTTAGAATACCGAATGATGGTCTGAACCGACAATTGTAAAGACTCTATTGTTTTTCGTCGGAAGATGAGACTTAAAATGACCCCACTGGTCTGGCGTGTAAGGCATCAGAGGTGGGGGTGGCTAGAACAGGCCCATACCTTTGTTCTGTGTTGAGGAGGTGGTGGGGGGTTGACATCGCCTCTCTGCCCGAAATGGCCGCTCTCCTGCAAGTGTCCACCTCTGCTAATACAATGGCAGCTGACCTGTTGCTTTGGCACCCTTTCTCCATCATGCCACATGGCATGTTTTCCACGTGTCTAGACAGCATCTAGAAGGCGTCTAACACTGCTGCTGGTCCCTATGATTGTTCCTTATGTTTCTATTGTATGTAGGCAGGGAAATATTGCACGAAATATAATGGCGGGTTTTGAGGTTCCCACATCTGGAAATTTTTGTGAAGGAAAATTACGTCCAACATTGGGTGCCAGATGTAGCGCGATCTGAGTGAAGTTATGGTAGACCAGTTGTCTCTTACAAACCTCAGGATCGTAGGCCGATCACCCAGGATGTATAACTCTCCAGTTTTTGTACCCCTCATATAAGCAATTAAATATGTTGTCTGTTTCCTATACAGTGACCTATTTTGGCTGACCACATACTTTTGAAAAATGTATTAATTATATTACACACATAGCAAGACTGATAAAACACACAAACACTTCGGGAAAAAATATCACTGTTAGCAGGTATTTTAAGGGGTCCATGCCCTGAAATAACACAAGGTGTCACACTGAAATGATGCATGGGAGTTTCTTCACACATGTATTTCTTTTGAATTAAATGAAAACTCTTCTTTTGTGAGACACTTTGCAAGACTTGCAGGGCGTAAGACCGCCGTCGAGGCTATACTGTACAAAAGATGTGCGAAGGCCGTTATATTAATTAACCACAGGGGGAGAACAGCAGCAGGGCGAGCATGGTTGTAATTTTGACCCATCATAGGTGCGATATGTCATTGTTGTGATGCTTCATGTGAAAAAGTAAGGATGGATCGAATTTAAGCGTGTCGTCGGGCGTCATAACTATGGCACATCCTTCATTCTTGTGTCGCTATATATTAGCCATCGTGACTGCAGCCCATTGTGCGACAGACAAGATGGCTGACGCCCGATTATTTATTTCAAATCATATATGTCCGTTTACGAAAAAATTGCAGGTTCCATAAAACAAGTTTATGTACAAATTGAAACTTAATTAACACATAAGTAACAGGAAATGATGCGATTTGCCCTCACTGTCATAATAAAACAATAAACGCAAATTAATAAAAATACGTGGTAACTGTGGTCTTTTAAACATAATCTACCCTTTTACATGGCACATCTTTAAAGTTGCGTATGTAGCTCAGTGAGTCAGTGCGTGGGTTTGTGCCCCATAAATTTTAGGTTTTAGAGTTCAAATCTCCCTGTGACAAATTTTCTAGTTATTTTATGTAACATTTTTGCTGTTAATAATTCATGTTTTTTTTTGACAGAAAACCTTTATTTCTAGAATATCTTTGTCTAAAAAAAAAATACAAATCTAAGCAAAATAAAAACCACAGGCAGCTTATTGCACTTTGCAGTTACTTGCGTATTTTTGCTTTTATACAAAGAAACTCTAGAAATAATAGTTTTATTGCAATGGCATAAATTATAAACAACAATTATGTATCACATAAAAAAACTAAAATTACAGCAATGCTAATTCTTTCCCTACTTTGCACAAAATGTAAATAAGCTGATCACAGTGGCGAATTAAATATCGTTTTTATTGAATGTAACCAAATAATTACATTAAATAATCATATTTACGATCGTCTGCTATTTATATTGTGCAATTTACCGCGATTTAAAAAAAAATTCGCACGGAATTGCACTACCAAGCCAAATTGAAATAATAGGAGGAAAATATAAAACTCATTATTTCACCGCGAATTCATTTGGTTTGATGGGTACCATTAGGATTGTAGAAATGAAGAGTATATGAGTGCCCTCTCTTCACCATATTATATGCAGTTTAAACCTTCTAACAGAGCTTGTGATAATTACATGAAAACAAAATGAAAGATGTACGAACACAATGAAATGCTCTGTGATCATATTACCTCATAAAATGACATTTTGAAAGAGAAAACACATTTTACAAAGTATTTTGTATTGGTTTTATTAGTTTATTCATTGTCACTTTACTAGATACACGTTTAATGGCTGCCATTTTATTTTGAAAATCATTAGAG
The DNA here is from genome assembly GCA_029891345.1 of Dryococelus australis. Classification (NCBI taxonomy): domain Eukaryota; kingdom Metazoa; phylum Arthropoda; class Insecta; order Phasmatodea; family Phasmatidae; genus Dryococelus; species Dryococelus australis. Next base: position 104,254,564 of record CM057002.1, on the reverse strand, counting down.
ACAGAACAATTTGCAAGAGACGCAGACTGAAGTGATAGTTGTATCAGTCAGATACTTTTGACGGATTGAAACAGTGAAATTCTCACTGATTCAGATTTACTGTGTAAATACAATAAATAATTGCACTGTGTACATTGCTTCAAATCTGTTGAGCTGGAGGAATAATCTAAACTCTGAAACAAAAATGTTATCCATTTCATTTGCTTATTATTGGTGGGCGTTTTCTATTGGCTGACCATTGCAGACAGATTATCCAACTTCAAAAAAACAACACATCTCTTGTGCAGTTTCAGTACCAACATCTGTATATATACACTTCCGAGCCATCATAATCACGACGCCTTAGTTAACAACTGGAGAGTTATGACAACACGATCCATGCTCACATTTTCGTGCGGCCGTCACCTTGTTGTCATTGTCCGTATGCCACATCAGAACTGTGAAAGCGTCATGTAAAAGAACCACTCTCCCACTGTAGGTGTCTCTGGTGGCTAGGAATATAACAAGATTCCGAAAGTTACATTAAGTTTATTGTACGTTACATCATTGGTGCAAAAACAGTTAGGGCCACCAGAGCGTGGTGAGCAGCCTCATGCTCGCGAGACTCAGACACTACTGCAGGTTCTGCTATGCCACGCAAACCTCCACTGGCAGGTTTGGCACACCATACCAGAACTACTTTCTTTCAAGCTTGTGGAACTAAGTTATAAAACTCACAAACACTTTACCTTTGCAATCTGACACTTCCATAGATTACTCTGTATTTTTTTAATGGGTAAACAAAACCCTTGCACATGATATGATACAAAATGAGGCTGAAACACATGGAATGAACACAACCCTCTCTTGCAATAATCATATGACAGCAAAATAACACTTTCTATTAAGGTATAGAGATGTATGCAATGACCTTTAAATAAAATTGTGATGGGGTCTGCCACTAGGCCCTTTTTGTAGGGCGCCATATTTTCATGTGGCACTACTTTGTACTGGCTTGTGCATTTTCACACTACATCACCCCCCTCTTGCAACCCCTTCACATGACGCACTGTTGCACTCATGACACTGGTAGAGTAAAGATGTCTGCGGTGGCAGTGTTGAGGTGCATGGCTAGGCAAACGGGCTGGAGGCGAGGAATGCGAGCACACATCAGTATATCATACATAAAGATGTCCATAGGTGTTGGTTACAAGCAGTTGACATGTATCGCCATTATACATTCGTTGACCAATGACGTACAGAGCCAGGACACAAATGCACATGTATTTTGGTTTATGTGATGGTTGTATGCTAAGAATGTGCACAAACTCAGTCGTGTGAAGGTTTGTTTTTTTTATGAGTGCTATTAAACACATTTCGTAAAGATTCGTACGATTTGACATGTAAAACCAAATTATTCGACAGCAATATGAGTGTTTCTGTGCAATTATGTCCATGTGGCTTATTAAAATAAAATAATTGAACATAAATATGAGCATCTTTGCAGATTCGACAAATAAAAAAGACTTTTATGTGTCCTATAGGTTGTTCATGGTAAAGTGAGCACTTTTGAGGATCAAATACGTTTATCTTTCCGACCATTTTTCATTCTTTAACCGCCTTTTAAAATAAATATTGTCATCTAAGTAATAAACACAGTGTGTATATTCCATCACACTTGGAACTTAATATCAAAGACTAAAACAAAAACATATTAATTGACTGTTATTCCAAATAAGAGTGCTTTTAAAAGAAGCCTACCCATTTTACTATGAATACCTTATATACAACAATTATCTATACTAATATATAAAATTGAAGTGTTTGTCTGTTATTTCAAAATTAATACCAACATCTAAGCATAATATGCTACATAACGATGTTGAAGCATAAATAACTGTTTTTAAAATTGTTGTCTGTCTGTCTGGATGTTTGTCTAGAATGGGCTCCGAAATGGCTGCATCTATTTGAAAATTTTTCGGAGATTATAGAGTTTATTTCTATTCAAAAACTGCTCTTTGGTTCATCTCAATATCTCAAATGGTTTTGAAGTAAATTCATTGTTTCATACAGTTTTGTTTGTTTTCATATCTTAATTTTTTTTGCAAAAGGATTATTGTCAAAAAGCATTGTTCAACAAAAATAGTTTTTTAAAGGAGTATTGATATAATACGCATCATAGAAAAAGATACAAAAGTTTTTGGAAAAAATAGTAAATTGACACATTATCAAACAACAAACACTGACACGATGATAAAACTATTTTCGATAATAAAGTAACAAACGTTCAAACCAATTATACCGGTGTGTATTTCAATAACTCCATACAACCTGGTTGAAGCGATGGCGGGCTGTATTTTAATAATTCAATAAAACCTAAGCGAAGCAAAATTTCAATTTCAAACATATGTAAACACATCTTAAAGTCCACATGAACTAAGTCACAGGGACTGCATTAATTTCCATCTAAACAAAAAATAATACATTCGTAAATTATTTTTAATTGATATTTAAAACTTAAAATTTATTTTTTGTTTTGATTATAGAAATTATAATGTATAAATTTCGATTGAAACTATTCACGTCTTATTACAAATTTCTATTTCTGGTTTATATATGTGTACAAATCCTAAAGTCGACGAAAATGAAGTTTCGGGCACAGCTAGTCTGTAATAGATCACCAGGAGCTATAAATATATGCTGATTTCATGTATGAGTAATGTAATACAATTAGAGTTTCAGCATGGAAAGTGTATACAGTGTAGTGAATTGTACTATGTTCTCCAGCTTTTCTGGTACCTAAGGGAAATGACCACCATTTAGTGGTGGATTATAACCTCTTGAACAAACACATAGATATCTAATGAAAGTGTATCATTACCAAATTTGAACTCATACTTCCGCTGGTTTAGCAAGGCTAAGTATTTTAATGTTTTTGATTTAGATTCGGCTTGCCACCAAATTCATCTTACCAAGGAACCAAAACATGTCACTGGGTTTTGTGTATCGTGGAACTTGTTTGAATACATTGTTGTACAGTTTTAGACTTGATACTAGAGCCCAAGTACTCACCCGTCTTCTTGATCAGGTCTTAGAAGATGTTGAATTTAAGTATGTTTTTAATTATGTGGATGACTTAGTTGTTTACTCGGACAGTTTCGACCAGCATGTTACCCACTTGAAAGAAGTCTTGGGAATAATGTGTAATGCGGGATTTACATTGGTGTGATGTGACAGGTGTGACATCACTACAAATTGTGGTTGTAATGGAAACACTGTTCCGGGACGCGGCACCAAAAGCACTATTTTGACCACTTCATGGTTGAAAATAAGAACATACCTCAGAAGACCATATGTGTATTTAAGAAAAGGAATGAAGAATGATTTCCGATTCTCTACTAGAGTAGATGTTAAATGGAGATTCTAGTGTAGCACATTTTTTCCGACAGTTTACTCCAAACATAAACGAAAAAAGTAACATGATTATTTCCCATTGATTTTAACAAAGGTGCAAGAATAAATTGAAGAACTCAAAATCTGGGGATTCAATGAAAAAACAATCAAAATCAAACGAATTTGAGCTAAAATCATGCAAATTTCTTGTTTTTCGAGTAGCTTTTTCATGTTTCTACAAACAACAATTTTCAGTAAAAAAAAAAAATAATAATTTTTAATCAAAATAAGGCAGTTTTACCTCAAAATGAAGCAATTTCATAAGTTTTCATAGAGTCGCCAATTTTGCTAGTAAGCAATCTAAATCAAGTGAATTTAAGAGATAAACAAGCAAAAATGAAATCAAAAATGAAAAGATACAAATTAATAGCATTTAAATATCTTCACGGAATTCAATATCAGGAACAAATTTTCCATTTTTAATTTCTTTTAAACTTTTATACTTTATACAAAACTTAGATAACAAAGAATAATTTTATAAATTTTCCTTTAGCTAATGCTACAGATAGAAAAGAATTAAAATAAATATTCCCATTGTATAATAATTTATTTGTTAACAAAAGAAGCAGACAAACCAGTCATAATTACATAATTAATAAAGCCTTAAAATGTAGGATATCGACATATAACATTGAAAATTCCTTTAATTTAGTATAACCCAATCAAAGTTTAACTACAGTAAAAAAAAAAAAAAAGGTATTTGAGATAATACACAATAATCTTAGAACATTTAGGGGGCTGAAAACTAACATTAAAATATATATTAACTGTCGGAAACAAGAAAATAATCAAGTATGACTATTTTCAGTCATTTATTCATAGAATAGTAAACGAGGGAGAATTAAAAAAGATTTATAAAATTAAAAAACAGGAATTACTAACACAATCTTCCGAATGTCAAAGAAGAGGTTAAGGATGGAATTTAGATGGACTAATTGGAATACAATTATATAAATAAGTATAATTCATTAAATGGAGCATCATATATAAATTACCAATATAAATAATGAATAAAAATCATGCATGAATGTAAAGAATAATGATCAAAATGCTTTCTTTGGGCAATGAAATTGGCACTACAGAGGTTTGGTGGGCAGGCCAGTAGCATAAGCTATTATCTTGCACGCACAAAATCCATGAAAACAAACCCAAATTACTTGAAATATTATAAATTACTCTTAGTATGGAAACCCCCACGTGGGGCACATCAGAATGTGCCCCACGTGGGATTCCGAGTGTAATAAAATGACGTGATGAAAACTCCCTGGCATATTATTCGCTCTCAGTCGCATCTCGACTGCTTAACCCATACTTTATCAAAGTTACATAAATCATGGTTGACATGAGGAAGCTAAAATATCCTCTCGGGAGTGAGATGGCATACGAGGGTGGCCGACAACCCTCGCTAGACCAAGCATCCATGAATATATCTCTACAAGTCATCAGTATTTAACCTACAAGATATGGACCACTGGGGGAAGAGCCAACTGGCCGGCAGCCGAATGACCCCGAGAACTTCCATCAATTCGTGCTCTCCTACTACTGAGCACTGACGCCCACCAGAGAACTGCAAACTTATAAGTATTACCCATCCACATGACCTCCATCCCCCTATTGTCCAGCTAGGCGAAACACTGGCTGTACATCAATAATTATATGATTTTAATGGTAGAAAAAGGAATTAGAAGTGAATCTCGCAATGTTGTAAGCGATATGTTACAGCAAAAATCAAATATATAGAAGACTTTAATCCAAATCAATAGTCCAACTATTAAGCATATCTCTATTCAAATAATCTTTATGAATGGGTAATGTCTCGATATTTACCATATGGTGGTTTGACTGGGTTTATTATACAGTACAATAAATTATTTAGATTACTGGAGTAAAAAATTATTAGATTTGGAGAATGATTCTGAATATGGTTACATATTAGAAGTTGATTTAGAATATCCACTAGAACAACATAATTTACATAAAGATCTTCCATTTTGCCCAGAAAATAAAGTAGTTCCCAAAACAAAACAATATAAATATTTAACAACTTTACACAACAAACAAAAATATGTAATACACTATTGTAATTTAAAATAGTGCTTTAAGAATGGATTAAAACGGATTAAAATACACAGAGTATTAGCATTTGATCAGTCTGATTGATGGAAAAAGCATATTGATTTGAATACAGAGGCGAGAACTAATGCTAAAAATGAAAATGACTTCGAAACAGATTTTTGCAAACTGATGAATAATTCTGTTTGGTGAAACAATGGAAAATTTAAGAAACAGCATATATTTAAGATTAATATCAGATGCAGAAAAATGAAAAAAATTAATATCAAGACCAAATTTTAACAAAAGTATTATATTTAACAACAAGCTTGCAGCTATGTTCATATGAACGAGAAAAACATATAATTTAACAAGCCTATTTATATTGGCATTTCAATTTTAGAAATATCAAAAGAATGAATGTACAATTTACATTCTGTAGTACTGAAACCAAACTATAATGATAAAATTGCACTATGCTATCAAGATACTGACTCGCACATTTATAACATAAAAACACAAGATTTTTACAAAGATATGAATTCAATGTTAGATACTTTTGATACAAGGGATTATCCAAATGATTATATATATATATATATATATATATATATATATATATATATATATATATATATGAAAAATGAAAGATGAATGTAATGGCAAATTAATAGAAGAAATTATTTGTTGATTTACGAGCAAAAATGTATGCAAACAGAGTTGAAGACAAAGAAAAGAAACAATCGAAATAAGAGAATTTCATTTGACGACGATAAGAAATGTTTGTTTCATAAAAAAATACAATATAGAACAATGAATTTAATAAGAAGCGAAAAGCATGAAATATACTCAGTGGAATTTAATAAAATAGCATTAAGCCCCTGTGGCAGCAAAAGGATAATACTGGAAAATAAAATAGATACATTATCATATGGACATGGAAACATAGAATCTTAAACATCTTTAATTAAAAAAAATTTCGATATCTGCACCATCAAAATCAACCAGTTTACCATTTTTGTCTCAAATTTCTAAGACAATAATTAAAATGTTCATTGTTTATTATATATAAATTTTATATGGGGGCTCTTAGCTGATATAATCTTCAAAGTTAAACATAGTTTTTTTGTGGACAACTATCAATTATATCAGTTTCTAAATTATTAGATTTGTCATATCTTATGACCACACCATATGCCAAGTTACAGTGGGTTTTGATTGTTTTATATGAATGAAAGTTAGGCAATTTAGTGCCCATGACAACTTTGCCCTTTTCAATAATAATATTTCTATCAAAACCAAGAATATCAGATAATCTATCATCGAGTTTAATATCTAATATAGATTTAATATATATTCTTTTTTTCACATTTTCTGATGTTAACTCAATGTTGTTTGTTAAAAATGAATCGATTCTTTTAAATATTCGAAATCGCATTGGCCCCTAGGGAACTTATAACCTAGTTTTTATCAATGTGAGCACTCATTTTTTCAATGGTTGTTATAGTATTATTATCTATATTTGGAGTCAAAAATTTTGTAAGAAAACTAACTAATGCAATCGACTTTTCTTTATGAATGATGTTACACTAAAGTTTCTTCTTCAGTACAGAAGTATTATTTGTTAACTTGAATACTTTATAATCCATTTAATACTAAATATTATTGCTATTAAATCAAAAAGCAGCAGCCAAAGCAGCATATGCTGCGCAAAGTTAATTGAGGTGTCAGTGTTTTGATTTCCAAAGAAAACTCTAAAAATAAAAACAATGGCGAATTATTGCCTGATAACATTAAAGGTATAATCATAGGCCCAGGCAAATGTGAGAAAACCCATTTAATGGCTAATTTTATTTATACAACAGGTTGGTTAAATTTTAATAAACTGTATGTTTGTTTAAAAAGTTTGAAGGAATCCAAATATATTCTGATACAAAATGATTTTGATGAGGTATTTAGAAAATTAAAAGTTAAAGAAAATGACATACTTTTTCAATAAAATCGAGGATGTGAAGACAAATATGTAATTGTATTTGATGATGTTATTTTAGAAGACATAGTTCGCAAGTATGGGAAGGCATAAAAACATTGATGTATTCTATTTAGCACAAACATATTCGAAAATACTAAAGCAACTTGTGAGAGACAAAGCGAATTTTCTATGTATACTTAGACAAGATGACACAAACTTGAGACACATCTTTACTGATTTTGTAATTGGGGACATGACATATGAGAAATTTAAAGAGATTTATCCATACTGTTGTTTTATCACAATAAATATGAGTAGAAAAATGGAAAATGGGACCAAATAAAAGATTTTATATTTTTACAGTCTCTCTCTCTTTTGTGAATTGTAAATGTTAGTTTGTTTGTGTGTGTATATATGTATGTATATGTATATATATATATAACTATTAAATGGAGAATACTTGGTGCTTGAAGTGTAAGGTCACTAAAAATAATAACGTAAAAACTGAAAATACTAAAAATGGATGATTAATTTCAGAAAAGTAAATGTTCAATATATAATTCTAATAAATCAATATTAAAAAAAATGATCAATGCAAGATGAGGCATAATTAATTAATTATATAAACCTTCACGAAAAAATTTCCCCAGAAAAAAAAGTAATTCCGTATGGTATTGATAATTTATGGCAAATTGATCTTGTTGAGATGGATACTGGTAATTTAAAAGGTATATCGCATATAAACAATGTTTACAAGTATATTATGACAATTATCGATATTTTTTTTTCGAAATATGGATTTGCTAAACAATATCTTGCCCAACACCACACAAACCAAATTATGTTCCTAAATTTATAGTAGAAGCGGCATGTGGTAAATTTTTCATTGGTACAATTCCCATTTGCTCTTCCAAATTAGGGGATCTTTTTCTGAGATTAATAATCTTTCGAATGATGTTTCTTCTAGTGTTGGCAGATAATCTAAATGTTCTGCTGCTACAGGAACTAGTGTTGTTAAAGAATTTATATTTTCTTCACTTATTTTTCTACTTTTTTTTTATCAATATTTCCTAATTCGTTGATTAATGACAGTTATTTCTTCTTACTTTTTCATATTGTTTTTCATGACGCTTTAAATTTTTTTTATATCTTTCAATGAGTAATTTAACTCATGAAACCCCCTTTGATTCTGCAATTTACACATAAATTTTTTACTAATAAATGAGTTATAAAAATATCGACTGATCAAATCATGGAGAATTCAAATGTTTACAATAATAGAATCAAATTTGATATTCCTATAGATGGCTTTTCTTTTCAAAATGATGCTTATGTTTATGAACAATTTAGTTCACTAAAAAGAGATACGGCCAGAGATGCGGCAAACTATGAGTTCTAGAGTAAAAATCTCAAAACATAGAAATATTATTGAGTCTGTTGATAATCTGGGTATAACAACAACAATGATGAATTCTTTATTAAGATCGCCAAATGAACAAAATTATTCAGAATTTAATGGGGTTGATAATATATATCAAAATGTCTGTTTCTAGTGATATAACAAAAGATGTTAAAACTGTTTCTAGTAATAAAACAAATGAAATAATCAATCCTTTTAGATATCTGTTTGGTGTTATTCATTAGAACAATGAGACTTATTGGAAAAGTTGCTATAAAATTACTTTTTTTCGTAATTCATCTGATACCAACTGTTTATTTTTTTTATGAAAATTTAGATAAAAATAATAAAGTTACGAAACATCGTCTAGATCCTGGTAAAAGTGACATTAAAAAATTCGAAAATATGTGGCCTATTGTTGAATTCGAATCTAACGCGGCCCTCATAATTAAAGATAAAATTTACAAAGATCCAAAACTACCTATTAGTTCTGATTATTGGCAATTTTTAGAAAAATAAGTTCCTGCTAAATCAAGTTGTTTTAGCTTTGATAGAAAATATCAGTTTAATAATTTACAATTTGAAATGTCTAATTTTGTAATTGTATGTTTTTAACTTAATAGGAAAAATCGTGCTGAACAACATAAACACTCTACTAAGTTTGATTATTGTATTGTAAGAAATATTTATGTTAAAAATTGTAGAAATGAAATTTTTCCTAAAGAAAGCTGGAATCTAGACATTGAAACCTAAGTTTATCTTAAGCAATGTCTTGTTTATAATGATGTTAGAAATTCAAAAACCAAACTAGATACCAGCTATAGAAATAATGAACTTTATTATAAACCAATTGTAAACTTTGAAGGTGATATTAATTACTATTCATTTCGGGGTGAATGCCTTTATATGTTATTGATTGTTCATACAGAAAAATAACCGTAGTTACAGAAAAAAAAAACATAAAATTAGAGTTGATGTTAATAAAGATGTCAACGCGGTGCCATTTCTAAAGTTGTTTTAGTTAGTCGAAGTAATCTTACTTACAATTATTTGAAAGAAATAATGACTGATATTTCTAATTTTTTTATATTATTGAATGGAGGGTGTAAACGATTTTACAGAAACAAGAATCTGTTTAAATTTTTTAATACAATTTTTTTAGATGTATTGTTAAGTTGTTTGATCGAATAAAAAATGTTTATATTAAACCAGAATGAGCTTCTTTCTTTCTCTTAATAAATTTCTTCTTTTATAAATAAAAATGCCTGTGTTACCTTGCAGTATGACAAAGCTTTTTAAAGATGGTTGTAAATCAACTACGCTTTCCTATAAATTAGAAAATGCTTCTGACGAACTCAAAGAATTAGTTTACAAAGTTCATCAAAATCTACAAAGTTTACAATTAACACTCTTCGAAAACATTACAAATATATGAAATTGACTTTGAGCAAATAGAAGAAAATTTTAGAGAATTAGTATTGCATCAAATTTAAAACCATCAATTGTCTTTTCAATATTTTTCCTTGATTTTATCTTATTTTGCTTGTTTTACTCTTAAATTCACTTAATTTAGATTGCTTGCAAAATTAGCGTTTCTGGAAAAACTGATAAATTGTTTGATTTTGAGGTAAAATAGCTTAGTTTTCGATGCTGACACAACACTTTTTTGAAAAACTGATAAAATAGCTTGATTTCGAGGTAAAATTGCTTGATTTTCGATGAAAATTGCATATTTTTACTAACTGATAAAATAGCTTGATTTCGAGGTAAAATTGCTTGGTTTTCGATGAAAATTGCATATTTTTACCAACTGAAAATGGTTGCTTCTAGAAACACTAAAAAGCTGCTCGAAAAACGAGAAATTTATTTGATTTTGACAGTTTTTTTAAATAGAGTCCCCAGATTTTGAGTTCTTTAATATTTTCTTGCACCCTTGTCAAAATTAATTGGAAATAATTATGTAATTTTTTCTTGCAATTTTGGAGTAAATTGTTGGAAAAAATGTGCTGCAATAGAACCCCCATTTAACATCTACTTACTAGCATTTCATCTTTACTAATAAATAATGATATCATTCCTTCTGTCTCCTGTAGCACTTCTAATTAATGCATGTAATAATTTTGAATTCTTTCCTGTCGACTGGGTTTTTACAGTGTCTGCGCCAGTTTTTCCCAGTCTCTTCTTAGTTATAGTTTAGCTATAAGTACACTCAGGGAAATAGGCATGGCCTCAATTGTTGGCCATCGCTGCCCAATCCCTCTCTGCCGCAATGCATATTTCCTTTCCTTGTAGGCATAAGGGGTCCGCCCTGTGATGCAATTAGCTCCTTTCCTACCTTCGGGATTAAACTTAACACTTAGGTATATGGTATTTAGGAAAAACAAAAGAATAACTTGAAACACAAACAACCACATGGATGTTTATGGTTTATAGTTTTCAAGTTTCAAAAAATAGCATGGGCCTATCCATATCAATGTAAGATATTATAGCTAGGTTAGTATTCCAACCTGTTTTACTTTTGCCAAGTTACGTTAGTTTGCATTCTGGTTATTTTATTTAGAGGGGAAAAAAAGGTAATGGTGAGGAAGTGGGAGCTTAAGTTTAATATCTATAGCGAGATGGCAGTGTCATTTTGAGTTGCATACTGTTTTCATGGTGCAGTGGAAAATTTTGTTTGTATGGAAATGAAATTCGGATTATTATAACATAGAAAATTTTAACTTCAATGAAAAAACCACACATGATACGTTTGTTAGTGTTCATATTAATACAGATGCAGCAATGCACACACACATTTTTCAGGCACCATTTGTAAAATTTGCAATTCTTTGAACACGTGTTTTACTATGGAAATCCTTACAAGTTTACTTCGCTAAAATCACATTTATTTGCAGAATCATTCAGTAAAACCAACGCTTTTTTCCTGAAACCAGAGTTTTACAAAGCGGTAAACAAGTGCCGATTAATATTACATTTCACTCAAGAAAACATACTACAGCGGTACCTACAACCAACTATGCTTAAAGAAAACAAATTAAAATTAATTAACTACAGATATAATATTCCGACAATACCAACAAGTTAATATCTTTGCATTGACTGCTCTTGGTTTTATGCTGGACCGTTTGGGAAGTAAGGTTATGTGGACAGGAATGGTTCAAATGGGTTTTACCAGATTGGGTGCCAGCGCTCTCATCGGAGAACACAATTATGTTGCTGTAGGGTCGTGTGGTCGACAGCCCACATGGCTGCTCCCAAATGCTCCGCCATCTCCTGCGAGACCGCAAGTGGTGGTGGTGATGTCAGTATTGCTACAGACCACTGACAGAGGCTAGGTAGGACTGTATACCACCCCCAAAAACAATTCTCAGTCTATAAATTACATGGAAATACTTGGTTATGATAGGTTATGTAAGCGAGATGCAGTTATGTAAATAAAAGTAGCAAGTCCTTTTACACACATTTTATTTATGTTATTCCCATGTAGGGCACTTACACGTTGGTTCCCCAGTGAAGTGCAGTGAGCTCCGATACAGAAAAATAAGCACTTATGCTAACATGACTTTATGTGGTACATACGTCCCGGCTGTGTAAAATACGGTCCAGAATGTGGGGTGGCACACTCTCCAGTTATGAAAATGAAATTAAATGTACCAGATAAATGAATTTAAAACTATTGTGCATTGCATGATTGGTTACAACAATGCAGACTGGAGATGTCCGATATTATGTCCACCACATGGAGTAAACATGACACTACTGAACGCCCTTGGAGTCGTATCCTCTCATTGGCCGGACTCTGACGCGCTTACATGAAAAAAATGTGTAAAATGTAACATTCTTAAATGATAAAATGATTTATGCGGTGATCATGTGATGTGGGTGTGATGGCATGTAGATAAAGCCCTTTCTTATATTGAATCAAAATATTTATATGAAAATAAAATATGCCTTGCACCGTAATTGTTTTGGAAACGAGCTGTTGCCTTATACTGTGTACTTAACCTAACACACAAGTTTTCCCTAAGGCCAGTTGGGCTCCAATAAAATGAATTACAACAAACTTATTATCTACACCTGGTCATTAGCCTGGCTTCTTTGTCACACAAACTTAAAATTAACATAAGACATTCTTAAAATATAAACACAAAAATTGAGTTTAGGAATTCCATGTTGAGGATCTACTTTGAAAGGCGAGTGCTCTGTGTGTCCTACCCGAACCTCGATTTACCTGCCAATACTAGCCATCTACTGAATTCGTCCATCCAGAATATATTTATTTCTATTTACAGTAATGTGTATTGCAATTCGTATGCATAATAAATTATCCTATAATTAATTAGGCCTAGCACCAAAATTTTGAGTTGTGCATAGTATCCATATAAATATGTGTGATTCTGTGCGCAGGACACATCTGTTATGATGGCATGCAAAAAATAAACATACACTTATAAAATTATCTTATGCACTGAAAAACACATAACATGCTAATATCTTATTATAGAAATATACAGAAGCCCTTTTATAAAAATAGAAATTAACTCTACAAAACATACCTTCATGTCACATGATGTGTTATGAGAGGTCACATGTCATACCAAAACATTACATGTTCACACTTGGAAAAAATAAATATACAAACATGTGGCACTGACTAAATGAACTATGTTGCACTTAACTAAAATAATAACACGTGGCTTGCACGTAAACAAACACTAAATCATAAAAAGGCGCTTGAAAATATTCAACTCTAAACACAAGTTACGCACTGGTGCATCACACTGATGCATTCTACGCACAGACGGGGAACACTGGCTTAGCACTGAACTGCTCACACATGGTGGCAAAAGTCGGTTGTGCTGGTCCGAGAGATGTTTGGAACGGCCAGAGGGCCTGGACACATGGCACTCATCAGTATGTTATTACAAATGTTACCAACTTAACATTGCCACCACTCTTGCAACAAGAAAATACACTTGTATATTGACGATTGTCATGCCCACGATGCGACAAAATTAGAAATTACTTTTGTTCAGAAAGTCTGTCATGTCCAAGATTTCTTTCCCATTGACGTCACTAATTACTCGTCTGTGATTGGGTGAAGCATTACCTCCATTGTATCTTGGTCGTCACATTGCACCTGTTGCTCCAATGTAAATCCAGCATATGGCAGGTCTTGCAGATAACCTCAAAAAGGTAAAGTTTGCAGTTGAGGAAATTTAATTCCTGGAGCATTTAGTTTCTGAGAAAGGCATCTCTATTGATACAGACAGAACCAAATCAATTAGAGATTTCTCGTCACCTAAAGATGCAAAAGGCATTTTCCATTTTATGGGCAGAGTAAAAATTTTATTCTAAATTTATTTTCAAATTTGCTGAACATGCTGCACCACTGAATTCTCTGAGGAAGAAATGAGCAAAACTTATTTGGGGTACAGAACAGCAAGGAGTATTTGAGTTTTTGAAACAAGCTATTGCTAGTCCTGTTCCACAGACTGTCGATTTTTCAAGACCTTTTATCCTCCAAACTGATGCCTCAAGTAAAGCACTGGTTGTTGGTTGTCACAGGAAATTGATGGGCAGAGGCAGCCCATTGCATTTGCCTCACGCACATGGACCATCAAGAGAGAAAAGCTTCGTCAATATATGCATTAGTGTTTAGTAGTCGTATTTGGAATTGATAAGTTTAGGATATTTTTGGAACACAAAGAATTTCTTCTTGAAACAGATAATCAGGCACTGCCATGGTTACTTGGCCATCCCAAACATATAGGAAAATTAGTTCGCTGGTTAGTAAAGGTTTATTCTCTGAAATACATATCCTAAGTACCTACTCAATACATTGTGGAAGATGCAGTGTCTCGTATGTTCGAGAACTACCCTGAGTAAACCTCTTCTCAATAGGATGCAAACATTTGCAATGCTTTGTTAACAGATTTTCCTTTGGCATTTCAAGATATAGGGACTCCTCAAAAGTCCGACGCTTATATAAGTGATATTTCAAAAGTCAGACGCTTATATAAGTGATATTATTGATATGGTTCAGAAGGGTACTGCACAAAAACAGTACAAAAGTTCAAAGATGTTCTACATTGCAAATCTTGTTCTTCAAAACCGTATAAAATTGTTTTGCCTCAGAATCTCTGCAACATGTTATTCCAGTACTTTCATTCATCCCCATTAGGATTGAGTGAAGTGAGTGAGCGAAGAGATTTGGATGGCTCTTAATAATGCAGTCTTCAGAGCCGATGCGAGTAATTGAGGTGAATATGGAGTGGCGCCGGAATGAAGAGGTGGGGGAAACAAGAGATCCCAGAGAAGATCCGCCTACCAGTGGCATCGTTCTGCATGATTCCCACTTGCGAAAATCCGGTGACCTGGCCGGGGATTGAACCCGGTTCGCCTTGGAGATCCCCATTAGGAGCTCATCTTCGAATTTACAAAGCAATCAATGCAATTAGGCATATGTTTATCTGGAAATACATGTATCAAGATAGTTCAGAAACTGTAATACTTTATAAACTGTGTGCCTTAAGCAAAGATGTGCAGGATACCAAGTTCGGGTTACTTTCATCTGACATTGCAGAGTAACCATTACAGAAAACTTTTGGCGATTTTTTTTGGACCTTTTCCTCACTCCAAGTCCGGCAACACTGTGTTGTTGGTATGTATTCATGCATTTACCAAATTCGTTTCACTAGTTCTTCTATGTATAACTACTTCTGATAGAACTATTTCCGCAATGAAAAATTACATTTCATTATCAGACAATGGTCCACAGTTTAATTCCAAGTTATTTAAGAACACGTGTTTCAGTCATGGCATTCAACATGTAACCACCACACCAAATTATTGTTACGTATGTGCAGATGACTTTTGGGCATATCTGAGTTCGAAAGGGATGGAGGTGTTAATAATATTAATAAACTAAATTTTATTTCTAATTGATTTACTCTGCTACTATGTACATAAAATTATCTGTCTCCACTTTCACTCTTTTTATTTAACAGTGAGCAAAATATTTCATGTCTATTTCGACTATAGTTAGCATCATTCCTAATGTCTCTCTTGATTACAGTCGATTAATTCATACCCATTGTTATCATGTGTTCGGCCTATCCGCTTCAATAATTTATTGTGTATTTCACTCACACATTTAGACCAATATTCTAGCCTCCTCCCGTGTTCTTCAAAATGTTAACACTCGCATTCGCTGCCTTCCTTTCCCCACAGCTGAACTCATCGCTTGCTCTGCTACTGCTCGGAATCCATCAACTACATCGTGGCCCGTCACACTTAAATAGTCTTTCCCATGACCCTCTCAAAGGTCCAATGCACCTTGAGATGCGCTGGAAAAATGAGGTCACTAATCCAGAGCATTCTTCAGATAAATTGGGAAATCACTACAACCAGGTCACAGAGCAACATGCCACAAAAGATTGGCTTGTCGACCTGCCTTCGTAACTAATAGGCAGCACCAGCCTGTCGCTCACGCTGCCGCCGTTATCACACAGCTTCTGTCCTTCTCTTTGCTCGCTAGCGCACAGCATGCCAATGTTAGCAACTCACACCAGCAACACACAACACTATCCATGTGTGTCATATGGGGAGAGATTCAACAGGAATCTCCGTATGGCTCTCATTGCCTTTCATGCTGACTGTCAGGATAGATGGGATCATAATATTGAATGGCTGCAAATGACATTCAACTTTGCATGCCATGAGGGACATAGTCCACTCCTTTCGAACTCATGTTCACATATAAGCCCAACACACCTCTTTCCAATTTTTGGTTCTGCCTAATGATCCAAGTGACATCAAAGAGACTTGGAAAACAGCACGTTAGAACTTGAACCTGGCACATGATAAATACAAGAAAGGGTACGATAAAGATCACAGAGACAACCCATTCAAAGTAGGAGACTTTGTCAGTGCAGAGCACATGCATTGAGCAAGGCTATAAAAAAAAAGGCTGCTAAGCTCAGTTACAGGTGGAAAGGCCCTTATCAAGTACAGAGATATCGTACTCCTGTTACAGTTGTACTTTGTGAACTATCAAATTGTCAGTTTGTTGTACGGGCCCACATTTCACAACTAAAAAAAAGTGCCCCTAACCTCAAATAGCTTTGTGAGCAGTGGTCCGATGTATAGTATGAATTGTCAGCATGGTTTAGGTGGACTGATCATCCATCTGAATATACATTTACATGGGACCTGCATGAATTTCAGTGGACGACCACAAAAACCAATCACTTTAGCTGAAATAATTTCAGCTATTGATAAGAAAAATCCATGGTACTTTTTCTAATTTTTTAGTGTGTACAATGTTTTGTTATTTTAAGTTTGCGGAAATCTTAATTCTCTACTTTAAGTTTGTTTTAAATCTGTACAGTGTAATATATTTTTTCAATTGGTTTGGCGATCACAACCACTGTTGAGCTCTAATGTTGTTTTATCTTTGTTTCACTTTTAGAGTATGGGTTTTGCCTACAATGGCTTTTGTGTTATTTGCTGTTACTATTCACTTACTCTTGGCCAAGTGTATGTAAATATGTACGAATGTGAAGATGGATATAGGTATTTGAAGAAAAACCTATTATTTGTTTTGAGAGGGGGAGTAGTCTGTCAATTTTTTCAAAAATGCACATGGTTAAAAAATTGTTAAATGGGATTAAAATTTTTTTGGGTTGCACTCATTTTGAAAGAAAGTTATTTAACTGTAATAAGTATTTAAGAATGATAAATTAGGGGATTTGTGGTGACTTTTGTTATTTTTCTCGTAGTTTTTCAAGTTAGTTTTAAGTCTCTGATAGCACACAGGCAGGAAAGCAGGCAGGCAAGGTGTACTGCACACAACCTGTATTTGTGCGAACATCCACACTTGCGTATCAGTGGCACCCGATGCTGGCGGACTCTTTTAGTAATTGTGGTGTTTCTTAATCCAGCTGCGCCTGAACTCCTAAAGCACTGCTTCACAACACAGTATATTTCCACTGTATCCACAGTCTATAGGCCGCACCACAGGACCCTTTGCACCGTGCAGATGAGCATTTGTTCACCCCCAATGCCATCTGTTGACAGCTCTAAAAATAATTTTGTAGTGTATTGTGCGACACTCCAGTTTGTGTACCACTACACGTAGGACACGCTTCATGGGGAACACTTGGACACCAGACTAGTAGGTAACTACACACATCTCTTACAGCAGCAGCTTTTAAGGACACCAAGAAAGGATGTAGTAGCAGAGTGCATGCTTAGCTGACTATCATGTGTCCCCGGCTAACAGCCAGTGACAGTTAGACCATGACTGCACTCGCAACTCACGGTACAAATGGGTAAGCACGTGCGCAAAGAGGACATAACACAGACTTTCCTATAATGGGATTATTGTTGTTGCAGTGTAAAATATCTTTCTCCATTTCCTTTCAGGACTAAAAGTGTTAAAAATGTCTTTTCATAAATATTGCACAATATTCTTTTCAAATTCAAAATGTGCGCCGCACGAAAAACAGACATTGATATTTAGGAGTGACTGTCTTAAACAGGCAATTTCTTGATATTGATATTTCTGCTTTAAAATTGTTTTAAAAATTTTGTATTAAAAATAATTAAAGTGCTACTTCAAATTTACGTATTAATATTTTTACTTTACGTGCATAGCACTTCCGCTTGTGTAAATCCAGTAGGCAGCCATGGTAGGTTCATGCGACCCCTGCCTATGGGCAGTCATCCTAGGAGAGCTGGCGAGGTAATACACTGTCACGTACGCACTTCATATTTTTGCACTGAGTTAGATTTCCATTGTTAATTTTAGTTTACTGGTTAACCTTTGTGTTGTGTACATTTCTCCAGACATCTCCAGCATAATGCTTCCACTTAAATAATTATTTTGTGCCCTAGCAGCTTTTTAAAACGTATATTGAGGGAAGAAGGAAATACGTCGGAGAGGCCACATGGCCTGTGCAACTTTGAATAAAGCATCATCCACCTATGTTAAAGGCTTTTCCATTGTAATTTATGTTTCATTGCCACAAGCAATATTAAGGGTAAATTTTTATTTACATATTATAGGGTTTTTGTCATGTTAACTTGTTTTAAGGCCACGTCACTTGCGACCACGTGGTTAACCACCACAATGTCCATGTTGCGCCATCATCGGACAGAAAGGGCTCTTGTAATTTTGTCATGATTGATGTTTTGTAACCGACCACACGGTCAACCGCACACGTGGATACTTCCATCACCAGATGCGCTAGCAACTCTTGAGTGTTTAAAAGGCAATCAGAATAATTTTCTGAAGAACGCTGTAATTTTGTCCAACAGGATTCCTATCAATTTCACTGAAAATATTGCGATTCCACCTGCATCTGCAACATGTAAGAATGCTTTCACACATCTGTGTGTTTATTTTGCCTGTTCATATTGTGTCCCACGTTTTCTCATCAATATTTGTCAAATTTGTATGGTGACATTATTTTCGTCCTAGCCTGCTAAGTGTATAGACCGTCACCACACACACCACATGGTTGGGAGGCGCATCTCTATGAATATGCGTTAGCGACGTCAGTAATCACACGAGTTAGCGTACATTCTTGTAATTCTCCATGTCCTGTCCCCAGGAAATATGTACAGTCCATTCTAGCGACTTTAGACCCATTTCCTTGTGGGGTTTGTGTTCTAAAACACCCCGGAGAAAATCATCCATATAGGAGTGCGCTACAGTAATTACGACCTGGGGGAATCACCCAATGGAGTTAGCTAGACACATCCGAAGTTAATCATGAAATCATTTTCTGGCACAATATGTATGAGTGATAAAATAAAAGCAATTTTACCAGTGCACAAAAATATGTTTCTATTTAGTTTCAAACCAGCCATCTCCTGCTTTTTCAGTGTTAAATGTTTAGTAATGACCAGTATTTTGTAAGTACACTTGGATGAGATGGACACACAGAACCCACAGCATCCCTGAGAACCCCGAGTCTCACAGTGCGGTGTCTGGGAAACACCACTAGCGCCCACCCGTTAGTTCGTCACGTGTCTTACCCGACTGTGTCAATTGGAGTTTCCAAATGGGGCCAGTGTGTTCATCCGCGTCGCGTCAAACAAGCTAAAGTGGCAGACACCATGCTGGAACAACCGCGAGAAGGCATCAAGACATCTGCGTCGGCAACTGTAACACCCGCGACCGCGAACAAGTCAACATTGGACATGCCGATCGAACGATGCATACATTGTGGCAAATTGAGTGAGGTAAATTTATTTGAAGAAAACTTATGGGAACAATGCTCGTGCACGCGCACCAGATGTGACGGGGTGGGAACGAAGTGGGCACAGTGCCAACAACGTAAATGGGACTCTCATATGTAATGCATAGGACCAGAAGAATTTGTAACCTTCTGAGATGATGTAATCAACTGTACCGTGTTACATAAGACGAACTTTGTAGAGATTGCGCCACCGGGACCACCAGAGATAAAGCCCACACTGCCACCTGTAGTAGTAACATACTCGCCACAGGGCTTAACAGGGTCATACCCAAATGTACTATTACCAAATTTTGCAGGGCATGATTCGGAAGACCCAGGTACTTTTCTCGCGAGATGATTGGACTGAGGTTACATCTAACAAACTGAGGGGAACAGCTGCCACATGGTGGAATTTAGTTTGTGATTACTGAGTCACCTGGGAGGAATTCTGTGGCATGTTACTTGGCAAATTTGATACAGAAAGCGACGCCATCCAGCACATACACCGCTGTACCATGAACCACAACACAAACGGGAAGGTATAGATTAATTCATACAGAGAAAACTAGGTTTGTATAAACGTCTACACCCAGGGCAACCTACCCTTGGGGTCCTGGAAATCATTGTAGCCCTGTCAACACCAGACATTACACTGTACCTGCGACGAGCAACACGTGCGAGCATAGAACAATTCACGAGAGAGGCGTACCTCTATGAGCCACATGTGCACGTGGGATAAGAGTACAGATCCCTGAGGCCGAATGACCGCATGTTAACACCTTGCAGTGATGCTAGATGTTACACGACCACTGCCACAGTTTACGCCAGTGCGGCCAAACCATGGACAAAGGAACTTTCACAACAACAGCTGTGAAAACTACTATCAAGGTAATTGGTCGAGAAACTGAATAGGGAGGTTGGCAAAACAGCACCTGCATCAATATCACCGCCAGATCGTAGGAACACGCTTAATGTAGATGCAAAAGTACTTCAGGTTAGTGACAGTACCATACGAGCTTTGCGTGTAAACATAGAACTTGAGGGTAGGAATGTAACCATTGTAATAGACACTGCTGCAAACCACAACTTTGTACGTGAGGGACTGATTCATGCAATTTCAACTAGAGTGCCACCGCATCACTTACAATTTGCAATCAAAAACTAACCAGGTGAAGCTACGAGCGTCATGCACGTGACTGTGGGGATTTGTGAACTCCGTGTGAAATTTAATGTTTACATCGTATCTGAATTGTGTGAAGAAATGATTTTGGGGTAACAATGGTTGATCGACAACCAAGCAGTGATCAAACCGCACCTCGACCGTCTTCACACGGGGACACGTGGGAGGCGGATGATGTATGCCTTGGTAGCAACGCCACCAATAACAATAGCTGCAGTGCCACTCGCAGAGTTCGCACACGAGGTGCCCGAACAACATCAGGAGAAGCTACATCATCTGCTAGATCAGTATGCTAGTGTGTTTCACACTGATGGAAAGCTGCAGCGTACCGATGTTACTGAGCACGCCATCATCACGACACACAAGAACCCGGTGTACTCCAAGCCACGAGAGACTGGTATTTTCTTCCGGGACGTGATCAATCAACAGGTATGTGAGATGTTGAGTGACAATGTAATCGAACCTACGCTAAGTGTCTACAATTCACGCATACCACTAGCCCCTAAAAAGGATGGTGAATGGAAGTTTTGTGCAGATATTCGTTAGCTGAATAAAGTTACTGTGAACATGCCACCTCCAGTAATTAACATGGACACTTTGTCAACACTAGGGCCAGCTGCTGTGTTTACTTCACTCAACCTTAAGTCAGGATATTGGCAAATGCCTATCCACCCCCCAGACTAACACAAAACTGCTTTCACAACATCTGATGGGCGTTGAAATGCACTTCTGCTTAAAATGTGCTCCCGCCACTTTACAGAACTTAATGGTAAATATGTTAGATAGTTACATAGGAGACTTTGCCATGGCATAACTAGATGATGTACTTGTGTGGTTGAACAGCTGGGAAGAACATCAACACCACCTGAGCCTTGTGTTCGAGAGGCTTGAACATAAGCTGACATGTAAGATTGATAAATGTAAGTTGTGAATAAGTAAGATGGAATTTATAGGGCACTACGTCACAGGGGATGGACACGTAACAGAACAACAATACGTACAACAGATAAAGGAAAAACCCACACCCAGATCACGTAAACAACTCAGAAAGTTTTTTGGATTAATCAATTGCTTGAGAGAGTTATTTCCGAATTTTTCTGTCATTACTGCACCAGTGACTGAGTTGCTATCTGAAAAACATAAGTTTGTATGGACACCCCAAGCTGACCAAGCATTCAAAGACATAAATCTTGCTTTTCTAAACTGTCAACCACATGCTAGGTTTTTCCCAGAACTGCCAGTTGCAGTTCAAACAGACGTGAGCCAAGAAGGCATTGGAGCAGTACTGTACCAAGTGGGAGAACAAGGGGAAAAACACATTATTAACTACCACATCGTGAAGTTTGGTAATACAGAGAGGAAATACCACGTCAATGAACAAGAATTTTTGGGAATCGTCCATGTGCTGAGAAAGTACAGGCTGTATCTGTTAGGAAGGAAGTTCACACTAAAAACTGACAACCGATGTTTAGTTTGGCTCGAGGGAATGCGTAACGGTAGTTTGGCTCGAGGGAATGCGTAACGGGAAGAGCAAACTTGCCTGCTAGGCTCTGTTATTACAATAGTACAACTTCCAGGTAGAACACGTGGCAGGGGGAAAGCAACGAAATCGTGGATTCACTGTCACAGAACCCATGCCCACACGTAACGGTAACAAATAACGCTGATTGGGAAGAGGCTCTACCACCTTGCCATACCACATCATCACCGGAGAGCTTGTTTCACTAAATGTCTGCAATGTTTTACGAGAATTGCATACAGCAAAAAAAATTCCCCGGATGTCACACAATGCTGGCAACATTGCGCTGCAAGGTATTCCGAGCATTGGAGAGTTATGGACCGGGAAATACAGGTGAAACCATCTGGCAATTACACAAAATGTCAACCCTATGTACCCAAACAAACACGTGAGCTAGTGCTCAGGTACGGACACAACAGCTTAGAACATGGCCACCCTAGTTCAGAAAGGACATGTAGGAATGTACAGAAGCCTTTCCATTGGCCAGAAGTAGAGGGAGACATATATAAACACGAACAGAGCTATTACGTGCAACAGCAACACCCAGAAGCCACGGAGAACAGATGGCAAAGCACCCTAACAAACCCGCCTGCCCACAGAGCAATTTAAAACTGTCGCGCTTGACGACATTGGCCGCTACCGCACACGAAAAGCGGAAAAAGTTTCCAAATTGTTCTTAGAGATTTGTTCACCAGATGGACCGAAGCATTTCCTGTCAGTAATGTACATGCACACACAGTTGCGCACGTAATGCAGAGTGAATTTTTTCCCAGATGGGGTTACCCAGAATACCTGTTAACAGATAATGGTACATAATTTGCGGGACGGAAGTGGAGAGAGAATTGTACTGCATGGGGAACCGAACATCGTAATCAAAACATGAAAATCCAGTCATGAGTCCTGCTAGAAGCAGACCACACGAGATGGGCTTAACTGATTCCAGAGGTTATGTTTTTCATAACGAACCGGGTCAATGCTGCAACAGGGAAAACACCAGCTGAGATGGTACAAGGCCGCGAACTGTGTGTACTAGGAGAACCCCGGGAAAACCCACCCGTACGGCTGGAAGAAATTGTCACCCACTAGTTACAGATACACAGTTACAACACAGTTTGTAGGGGGTTTCCCCAAGGCATGAGTGAAAATGGTTGTAACCTAAGTGAAAATGTAAATGTCAACACCTCAAGTAAAAAATGAGACACCTTTCAGAGGTTTCTCTATACCCGCAGTGGATAGCTTGGCAGAGCAGGAAAGTTTTAAAAGGGTTTGGGGAATATAGTAGGGAAGCGAATGTGACGGTAAATGTTACACTGGATGGCAATAAACCACATCACGTCTTTCGCAAGAGGCAGGGCGAGTCACCACCCAGTCCCAACATGGTTCCAGCTTACACCCACACCCCCTATAAATGCCGCAGAGTGAGGCGACCTCCGAGGCCATGCTGTATTTGTCCTCGACCAGTTGTCCCAGTTCACAGCCGAGCGGAGCCCGCCAGAGCAAAGTTGAGTTGCTCGCACCGTCTTGTCCTTCGAGGTAGGCGTCGTTTGACGCTGGCTAACAGCCAGCGGCAGTTAGACCATGATGGCACTCGCAACCCACACGACACGTGGGTAAGCACGTGCGCAAAGAGGCCATAACACAGACTTTCCTAAAACAGGATTACTGTTGTTGCAGTGTAAAATATCTTCCTCCATTTTCTTCCAGAACTAAAAGGGTTATAAAGAGTTAAAAATGGCTTCTCATAAAATTTTCACAATGTTCTTTTCAAATTCGAAATGTACACAGTGCAAAGAAACAGACATTGATATTCAGGTGTGAACGCCTTCAAAAGACAGTTTCTTGATAATGATATTTCTGATTTAAAGTTACTAAATTATTTTTAATACAAAGTGATTAAAATTTTGTAATAAAAATAATTTAAGTGCCACTTCTTTTTACGAATTAATATTTTTACTCGGCATGCATAGCACTTCCGCTTGTGTGAATCCAGTAGGCAGCCATGGTAGGTCCGCACGAACCCTGCCTCTGGGCAGTCATCCTAGGAGAGCTGGCGAGGTAATACACTGTCACGTACGCACTTCATATTTTTGCACCGAGTTAGATTTCCACAAATCACATTAGTTTACTAGTTAATCTTTGCTTTGCATACGTTTTGCCAGACATCCCCAGCATAATGCTCCCGCTTAAATAATTATTTTGCGCCCTTGCAGCCTGTTGAAACTTAAATGGAGGGAAGAAGGAAAGATGTCAGAGGGGCCATGCGGCCTGCATAACTTTGAATCAAGCGCCATATGCCTACGTTAAAGGCTTTTGCATTGTAATTTATGTTTCATTGCCACAAGCAATATTAAGGGTAAATTTTTATGTATGTATTTTAGGGGTTTTGTCATGTTAACTTGTTTTACGGCCACATCACTTGCGAACACGTGGTTAACCGTGCCAAGTCTGTGTTGCACCATCATCGCGCTTAAAGGGTTCTTCTTGATAATTTATTGTGTGCCATCATTTTCTTAGGGTAATATGCATTGTATCATTCAAAGGGTTCTTGTAATTTTGCCATGTTTGATGTTTTGTAACCGACCACGAGGTCAAACGCACAATTCGACGCCCTGTGATTGGGCGATTCACTACTGTAACCCCACTAAGAGGAATTAAGTTTTTTTGTGTATAAATAGGCCTACAAGGGGGCTGTCTGATCAGAAATGGCTTTATGTATTTATTTGTGTGTGTATATATGTCTGTGTGTGTGCGCGCGCATGTGCGTGTGTGTGTAGGCCAGTAAGGCAGTTCAGGAAGGATCAAGTTGCAAATCCTTAAATAGATTTTGAAACAAACAAAAATGTTCACCAGTACAAAATTATGAATTGCATTTTCTTTTAATAAAAGTAAGACTTTTAAAGGAATCATGGCATTTTTAACTGGACTCGTGTCCTTTAAACTTGGTAAAAAGGGTGAAACTACTCTTTTGGTCTCAGTATCACACGTCAATGGCCAGTAAATATTGAAGAAATTATGAAAAGACCATTACAGCTTTTGATGGCCTTCAGCCTTCTTTAATGGCCAATAAATACATAAAAAAATAATTTTACAAACAGACCTGGCATGCCGCTTAGTCACTTTTTGTAGGTATATTGGCCTGAAACTGTTTTGAAAATCATAAAATAAACTTTTGTCTTTTGTGTGGCCTTTCGCTGCTTTGTTTGGCCAGCAAATTGTAGAACAAAATTCATAAAATAAATATTGTGATTTAGATGGTCTTTGGTAGTTCTAGTGGCCATAATTTGATAAAAGGAATTTTTCCTTGTTGGCCTTGTGCTATATTAGAGGACAGTAAGTATAAATGACAACATGTGCTAAGCCACAAAATAAATAATTTGATTTTTACAAATTCTTAAAGGAAAAATACCAAAGTAGTTAAGCAATCTCGTATGGGAGATTTTAAGGCAGCAGTTGTTGGCACTTTTATTGCTCAATGGTACGATACATTCAGTTCAATTTTTCTTGTGCACACTAAATTTTCACCCACACTCAGTGTAGTGTGGCAGCAAGAAGAATTGCAAACATGACTTTAGAAGATTCTGTTTCTTCTACATGTTTTACAAAACAAAGCACTGCCAAGCTGTTAGTTAATGCATACATATTAACAGTGAAATTATGCGGCAACTGTCAAGATTGTTAGGCTTTCACAAGTTTCTTGAATATGTTATTCAATACCTATACTAAAATGTCCATTTCAAGCCATATTATTTTTGTTGAAACACACAAGCGACCCAAACAAATACCTTGTTTTGATACAAGACCAGCAATTAGAAAACATTATGCTCAGTTGCCCTCTTCAGAAGTGCTAGCAATGTAGTACTCTGTAGCCAAAAATATGGTGTACAGACCAGAAATACAGAAGATAATTCCCAAAATAAGTGTTTTGATGGCTTACTTTATTTCATGGTACATGGTAATTTGGTCAAAAATACAGTAATATTATATTAATACACACTCATACATACTGTTACGTGTTGCTGGTACGTGCCACTGACGGTTCACCTGCCATGTGCGAGCAAGGAAGAGAAAGGACGAAGAGTTGTTATATGACGACAGAGGCAAGTCGATGACAGATTTCGAACTACAGACGTGTGCCGCAGACCCTGGTTGTATTATTTTCTGCGCTTATCTGAAGAATGCTCTGGATTACTGACCTCGTTCTCTCAGCACGACTCTGGGTGCATTGAACCTTCGAGATGGTCAGGGGGTCAGTATAAATATTGTGACAGGCCTCCGGGCAGGGACTGCGTTGGAGTGGATGAATGAATGTGTGGCCGAGTTCTGAGCGATAGAAGGTGAACAGTGATCAGCGAAAGGGGAGTCTGCAACGGCGTGTATCAAGCAGTAAAGTGAGCGGCTAGCAGGTTGGACTTTTAGACTACATGCGTGAGTGAAAGATGCTGCAAATGGTGGCCACAGATTGACTGAACACATGTTAATAATGAGTATGAGTTAATTGACTGTAACCAACAGAGACAATTAAGAAGGATGTTAATTAGAGTGAAAATATACGTTAAGTATTGTGCTCACTGTTAAATAAAAAGAGTAAAGAAATTAGAAATGAAATTTAGTTTCTCTTATATTCTTTATTAAGACCTCCATTTCTCACGAACTCAGATACGCCCCTCAGACGGTCTTTATGTAACACTGGTGTCAGAAGTGGGATGGAGGCAATGTTAATCAATCAACTGTAAATAAAGTTATACTATAGGCAAGTAATAAGTGATTTTAAAACACATACATTATTTTTAATAGTGCCAGGTGAAAGCATTAAAGTCAGTTTTGTACAACTGATACAGAGAAAGTTAACAAGGAAAATGTCTGTGGAACTGGAAGCACTGCAAGCATTGATTAAGGGACTGAGTAGCCAAGTGAGCGCAAGTACAAATAGCTTGAGGACAGATGTAAATAGCAAAATTTATAGTGTAGTAGAGACTGTAAACAATAACGTGAGTGTATTAGTAGATATGAAAATTTACTCTGTAAATGAAAATGTAGATAGGAAAATAGAGGACATCAGCGAGTTAGTGAATCTGAGAGTCGACTCGGTGGACAAGAAAACTGACAGTGCAAATAAAAGAATGGATAGTGCAAACAGGATGGACAGTGTCGAGAACAAAATGAAACAGGAAATATGTGCGAAGAAGAAGCAGATGGAGGAATTTCTCAGCAACAAAGTTCCACTACCACCACACCGGCAGGGTGGTCAACAGCTCTGTAAAACTGGTACCGTGCAGACTTCGTGGCGGGAGTATCAACACCAGTTTGAAATAGTCACTACTCTAAATGACTGAACACCCGAACAGCGGGCTTATTATCTTGCCATTGTACAGAAAGGCTCCGCACTGAGCCTACTACAATTTCTGCCAGTGCAACATCGACTGGAGTACCCCACACTGGTGTCTGCCTTGGAGCTACGTTTTGGCAATAGGTACCTGCAACATGCCCACCATGCACAGCTGCAAAGCCGCACCCTGCCACCAGGGGAGCCTCTGCAGGAACTATGGCAAGACATTGTGCGGTTGTCCCACCTATCTCTGGAAGGGTGCCTCTAAAAGGCACGTAACATCATAGCAGTTGGCTTCTTCATCTATGCCATCACCAATACAGAGGTTAGACAAGCGATACAACTGGCTGCACCCCACAACATGCAGGACACTGCCTGAGCACTGGAGGTGGAGTGAGTGATACAGGGGACTGCGCCCCGATGACCGGTATGGGCAGCGATGCTGAAAGAAGATGACAATATCAAGAAAACTCTGAAGAGATACAGGTGAGACCACACCAGTTAAAGGTAAGAGTAAAGTGATTTTGAAGCTTGGTGACCTTAGCATTGAGCACAATGTTTACATAGCAGAAATAGAGGATGAATGTCTTGATGTACTATATAGGTTGGGGTGTTGTACCAATACTAAACATGGTGTGCTACGGGTAGGCAGTACAGAGTTAGTGGTGTCAACACAGCATGGTTTGTCTTCCCCAGCTAGCTGCCTCGTAGTATGAGGTCAAACCACTGTGCTGCCTGCTTCTAGTGAAATTGACATTTCAGGCAGATATCAAAGAAAGCTTGTCAGATGTTTGGGTCTAATTGAGCCAGCAGAGAAGATTGGTGTCATGCCAGGTAAAGTTGTTGTAGTAAGAACTTTGGTCTCTTCTAATTCTGACGGTTTTCCAGTTAGAATTATAAATTTGTCCGATAGTGCCATTCATCTTGAGGAGGGTCCCGTAATAGGAGTTTGCAAGCAGGTCACACAGGTACTTCCAAACGTTCCAGAAGATTCTAGAGTAGAATGAATAGAATGTCCTCTACCACAAGCATTGGAGGAACTGCTAGCACAAACAAAAGAAAATCTTAGCTGATAACAGTAAAGGCTGTCTCTGAATTACTGCAGAGAAATAGGGATGTTTTCTTGTGTGGATCAAATGACCTTGGAAGGATTAACCTGACCTGCCACCACATTGATATAGGAGATTTCAGGCCATAAAGCAGCCACCATGACGACTTCCACTAGCTTAGCATGAGGCAGTTGAAGGTATTCTGAAAGAAATGAAAAAGTTAAATGTGAGAGAACCATCATGTAGCCCATGCTCATCACCCATTGTACTTGTTAAGAGGAAAGATGGCTCTCTGAGTTTTTGTGTAGATTATCGCCAGCTTAACAATGTGACTTATCCTCATCCAAGGATAGATGACACACTAAACA
Organism: Dryococelus australis; assembly: GCA_029891345.1. Taxonomy (NCBI): domain Eukaryota; kingdom Metazoa; phylum Arthropoda; class Insecta; order Phasmatodea; family Phasmatidae; genus Dryococelus; species Dryococelus australis. The sequence continues at coordinate 104,225,018 of CM057002.1, read as the reverse complement.
GCCCAGCAGGTTCACAATGGTTTCCTACTTTGAACATGAAGAGTGGGTACTGGCAGTGCGAGATGGCCGCAGAGGATTCAGACAAGACTAAATTTTGTGTGCAAGGGAAAGGAACCTGGCAGCTCAAAGTTATCTCTTTTGGGCTCCTGCCACCTTAGAATGCCTGATGGAAAAAGTTTTACCTTTAAGTATCTGTATAGTTTATCTAGACGACATTGTTGTGACAGGAAGGACATTTGAAGAGCACCTATCTTGCTTAGACTCTGTATTCGGTAAAGTGGCCACAGCCAACCTGAAACTGATTCCTAAGAAGTGCCACCTGTTTCAAAAGAAAATTAATTTCTTGGTACATGTAGTGATGGCCCACGGGATTGAAAGATACCCAGAGAAGACAGAAACAATAAGAAATTGGCTGATGCCAACTGACAAAACTGAAGTGCGGAGTTTTCTGGGATTATGTGCTTACTACTGTCGATTTGTAACTGGGTTCGCCACGATTGCCAAGCCACTACATGAACTGACTGAGGCAAAAAGGAAATTTCATTTGACCACTGAGTGTGAAGATGATTTTGGTAAACTAAAGAAAATTCTGATATCCTCTTCAGTCCTGGGTTTCCCGAAAAGTGGGGGTATATTCATTTTGGATACATGCTAGTGATGTAGGCATTGGAGCTGTGCTATCTCAGGTTCAAGATGGGAAGGAAAGACCACTAGACTACTTCAGTATGGTATTGCATTAACATGAGAGGGAAATTACTATGTTACACGCAGGGAGCTTCTGGCCATGGTGAAGGCAATTTCACACTTCCACCCCTACCTTTACGGCAGACCTTTTATTCTTAGAACTGAACATGCTTCACTACGCTGGCTACTAAATTTCAAGAACCCCAAAGGTCAAATAGCCCAGTGGATACAGCATCTTCAAGAATATGACTTTGAAATACAGCACAGATCTGGTCACCTTCACAGAAATTCAGATGCACTTTCTGGGAGACCATGTGAACCATTTTGTCATCATTGCGAATGTAATGAAGTAAAGAGTGGTGAACTGCTAAAGTGATGAAGGACAAGAATTCAAAGTCCTTTATCTAGTAATGGGATACCTACTTGGAATGAAGAGGATATTAGGGAAAACCAGCTGAATGATCCCACTTTGCAGCCATTATTAACGTGGAAAGAAGCTGGCTGTCTGCCAAAATGGCAAAATATCCAGCCTGAGCGCAGCAATCAAAGCATAATGGGCACAATGGAATTCCCTCATACTGAAGAATGCTGTACTTTACAGCAACTGGGAAAGTAATGATGTAAAACAAGCACGGTTACAGTTGATCCTTCCAGAATGCAGGGCTACAGAAGTCATAAAAGAACTGCATAATGCAGCAGTCAGTGGGCACTTTGGTGTTAATAAGACACTCAACAGAATTAGAATGAGATTTTACTAGCGTCACTGTCAGAAGGATGTTGAGAAGTGGTGCCAATTGTGCAACACCTGCACTGTGAGAAAGATCCCAAAGACCAGACGACAAGGTCACTTCCAGAAATACACAGTTGGAGCCCCATTCGAAAGGATGGCTAGCCATTCTGGGTCCTTTGCCTGTTACAGAGAGAGGTAATCAGTATCTACTGGTGGCTCAAGTGGCCTGAGGTCATTCCCCTCTTGAACCATGAAGCACATACTGTGGCTGAGGCACATATAGAACATGTATTTTAGAGCTTTGGGATGCCACTAGAACTATACTCTGATCAGGAAAGAAACGTTGAGGCTGCAGTCTTCCAGGAAGTGACGAAAATTCTGGGCATGAAAAGACTAAGACTACAGCCTTACATCCTCAGTCGGATGGAATGGTCGAGAGGCTTAACCGCACTCTTGAGCAGTACATGTCGATCTTTGTGGCAGACAACCAAAAGGACTGGGATTTAAAGGTGCCATTGTATCTTGCTTACTGCAAGTTCACGAGTCCACAAGGGTAACACTATCAAGGATGCTGTTTGGAAGAGAACTACGCCTCCCCAGTGACCTGTTTCACTGACCAACAGAACAGGAAGCTGGAGCCCCTGATTAAGACAGCGAATTACTTAACAGAAGTGTTGGCATTCATGATTTTGCTCAACAGCACCTCAGATTAAATAGTGACAGGACAGAAACGCGATATGATAGGAGAATGTCAGGCGATGTATTTTAAGGGCAACTGGTGTGGCTGTCCAACCCACAGGAGAAAAGGGTACTGCACGAAGCTACAGAAATGTTAGGAAGGCCCGTACAGGATTCTGAATAAGGTCAATGATAATGTTTTTCGGATTTGTCGTCAAGGCTCTTGGGCCAAGCTGAGGGTTGCTCACATCGACCGACTGGCACTCTATGATGGTCTAGATGTTGCAGTGTCTATTTGGGGCAAACAGACTTGAGGATAAGGCAGTGTTACATGTCATTGGTTTACATCACTAACTGGTTCGCCGGCCGTGCGTAAGCAAGGAAAAGAAGGACTGAGAGTTTTTGTCTGGTAGCGACGACAGAGGCAATGCAATGATAGATTTTGAATTACAGATGTACACCACGGATCATGGTATGTGTTATTCTGAAGAACGCTCTGGGTTACTGACTGCATTCTCTCAGTGCAACTCAGGGTGCATTGAACATTTGAGATGGTCAGGGTGACAGTATAAATATTGCGACAGGCCTCCGGGTTGGGAGTGAGTTTAAGTAGATGGATGAATGAATGAATGGCTGAGTTCCGAGCGATTAAATGTGACCCGTGACCAGCAGAAGGGGAGTTTGTGACTGTAAGCATCAAGCAGTGAATGCATGAATAAATTAGAAATCAAATTTAGATTCTTTTATTTTTTTTATTCAGACCTCCATCCCTCACAAACTCAGATACGCCTCTCCGGCATCCTTCATGTAACAATACATATGTATGGCATTCATAGTAATTTTAATATAAGTGAATGACACAACACAGCAAATTGTGCAACTTTTTGATGGCATAAAGAATGGAAAAACTTAGCTGTGGTGTAAAAACTTAATTCCTGTATATATTCCATAAACATTACGGGATGATCGTGAAAGCTGGCAGGTAAAAATGTGGAACAATACATAGAAATAAGTAAGTTCTGACATTTTCAGAACCAAGGTTTGGTTCCATATTGTTTTAAATGGCCACAGAAAACAATAGAATTGTTTTTTATTAGGATGCATTTAAGTGCTGCTTTTAGAGATGGTTTGTGTGTGTAGAAATATGTTGCTTTAAATTAGTCTTCCACCTAAAGCTGGCAGCACACACAGCACACGAGAAAAGTTTGTTAGTGTGTGTGGATGCATGTAGCTTCAAGTTAAAACTCGAGGTAAACTTGGCAGAGCAGACTGAGCATCTAAATTGTTTTTCACGAGTGTGGGCTAGTATATGCTTAGTCCGGCCTGATCTCTGTCTAAACCTGGCAGGGCACAAAGTGCACTGGAAAGGTTTTTCATCCGTGTGTGTAAGCATGTGTTGATTCAGGTAAGAATTATGGGTAAACTTAGCAGAACACAGAGTGCATGGGTAAGGTTTCTCACCAGTATGTTTAAAATAATGCTGCTTCAGGTGACAGCTATACCTGAACCTTGCACAACACACTTTACAAAAGAAACCGGTATGTGACTGTGTGTGCTGTTCCAAGAGAAAACTAGAAATAAACTTAACTGGACATTTTGTACATGAGAAAACATCTTGAGCATTGTTAACATTTGTATCACGAGATCCCCTAGTATCAGATGTATTGTTTGATATGTTCACAAGGTCTTGATTAATGCCTTCAGTGTCTGACACATTGTTTGTTTTTTGTAAGAAATTTGAACTGTGGTCCACGTAGTTGGAGGATGTTTCATCTTGTCCCTGAGCATAGTCTTTATTATCTTCATAGAGTGAGTCATTAATTCCTGGAGTGACAAGAAAAAATAACACAGTTAAAACAATTCTCACCTAAAACCTTTACATTTACATCAATGGGTTACAGGGAATATAAACTGCATTAATGCCTGGGCTGATGAATAAACTTGGCAACATGTATTCAGGCAGGCACATTTCTGTAAACACGTTAACATAAGTTTCCACACACATTAACATTAAACAGAAATAATTATACTTACATTGGAAACAAACTTCTTAATAAATTAGAAGTACACTTTGAATAAACAAGCACTGATTAAAAGACCACAATAGAAAAGGGCCTGAAAAATAACATACAATAAACCCCTGATTTTGCAACCTCAGATTTTGTGATAGTATAGCCATTGCATACCAAAATGGACAAACCTGTGTAAAATTAAAACATAACTGAAAAAAATATTTCATTGTATTGTACATACACAATGTATTCTTAATTCACCAGCAAAGTACATATTCCCCCTCCCCAACAAGTTTTTTGCAAATATTCATTTGCATGGTAAAATAAACCTTGCAAATCACTATGTATTCATTGGTAAAATAGGTTAAGTTGGTGGCCCTGTAACATGAACCATATGCAAAATTTCTACAGCTTTCTTCAAAGAGGGATAAGGCAGTTACTGTCATTCGTCTTTTGTCAATATGGTTTTAATTTTTAACAGTTATGTACTGCTGCGGGCACTCCGCAAGCATTCCAGTTCAGAGAGAGAACATTTTAGTGAAGTATTTTCGCAACTTATCAAGTTCTGCGGTGTCTGCGACAGGAAGCTGTATCCGCTCTAATACTGCCTGCAGTGATTTCAGCACCGCGTGACTACGATTGCTAACCTCGTTTGACGGGAAATACGTCCTGTTTTTCACGATATTTTTGTCCGATAACTCCTGGAATCACGCGCTGTATCACATGATTTCAATACCACACTTTGGGGCTGTGTGCAAAGTTCCAGTTCATTGGTTGATGCCCTAACCTTGCTCTCTCATTGGTTGGTGACTCTTCTCGCCATGACTTCTCATTGGTGAGAGACTGCTCATGCGTGACTTCTTAGTGGAGGGAGACTTCTCCCCACTACACTCATGTTGCTTTATATGCCATGCAGATGTTATACAAATATTTACTTACATGAACAAATATTATTGCTAGATATGAACATAATCTCAATGTTTAATGTTGACTGTTGCTATACTGAAGTATTTATTAAAAATCTGAAATGTGTCCCATTTGTAACGCTTAGGATTACTGGAAGTACTTACAACCGTTCTTGTATAACAATTTAAATTTCCTACAACATCTACTAACTTATTAGCTAAGAGTAATATGACTGTTTATATCTTAGGCCTATTAACCAATTTAGAAAATTATGGGGTATACAAGCTCATTAAATTAATTGAGTTTGTAATTGCTTGTTACACTTTTCTTTTCAGATGTGATGAATAAAAAAGAATTGGAGAAAGAGAAGATCTGAATGAGTGTGTATAAATACAGAGAGAAACAAAAACAAGGTGAAGAAAGTTTGAAGGGACATCAATGGGCAGATGCAGAGCAAAAAAGGGTAGCTAGGTGTAAAGAAAGAGAGTAGTTGGAATTGGTAAAACATACTCGCATAGGCAAGTCTTAAATTAAACTAAAAAGACTTTAAAGAAACAGAAAGAAAGAGATTGTACAGACTATGGAAGAAAAATTCACAAGAAGCATAACTGAAAATTAACTCTGGAATAGACGGTAGTGACTTGGGTTCATTCCATTCAAATGTTGATAATCTCTTGGAAAGGCAACACAGAGAGTTAAAAGAACTCTTCCTATAAATCAAAAGATTGATATAGGAAGAATTTCCTCTTAAGTAAACAAATTTAACTAAAGTTCTTACAAAAACGCCAACTTTCTTAGGCAGTATATTGAAGGAAAAAGTTTTAGCATTTTACACGCGAGATGATGACAGCCGCCAGACTCCTGGTAAGCATGAATGCCAAACAATCAAAAATAAAAATCCTGACAAAACACATAAAATGCAGAAAAGAAATATGATCATGAGAATGAAAGAAGCATATGCATTATTCACAATTGAGAATTCTGATATATCCATCAAAAAGAGCAAGTTCTATGACCTGAGACTGAAGTATGTGGTGTTGTCTTCTCAAATGCCACGTGTGTATGTGTGCGCGCACCAGTGTCATGCAAATTTTAACTAGTGGTTAAAGGACTGGCAAAAAAGCATCCAGCTTTCATAAGACCGAAAAAGTGTTGCTTCTTAAAGTGACCTGTGAACTAATAAATGAAAAATGTATATCTTGGACTGTGTGAGAAATGTTGTGAATAAAGGTGTTTTGGACATCATACCAAAATACTTTGACCAAAAAATCGACATTTTGTGGAACAGTTTGGACAAGGAGTCTCATGACTAGGAAATGTTTGCCTGTATACTACTACAATTTTACCGTCCGCTCACCCGCCTGCTACGAGTTTGCCTGTCTTGTCGGCTCATTACCTGCCCAGCTTTTGTTAATCAATATTACACAATTTCCTACACTTTAATACTCCCTAATATATCATAATTACTTATTATAATTGAAGACACTCTACCTTTTGAAGAAATGATGCGTGCTAATGCAGAACGTGAACTATACATGTTGCTGCAGTGACACTCCCAATGCCGGACATATGCGACCACTTGGTTCGCGCACCAAAGCAGGACTGGAAAATGGCCGGCGCTAGGGGTTTGTGTGTTTACTGGCCTGCCCACCTAGAGCGCTAGTAGCGTTGGATGGCTGACAGTTGTAGGCAACATGCGTAAAGAGTGCGCTAATGTGCCGCAAATAATGTGATCACCAGAATATTCTATATGAGTAAGGATTAGTCTTGAGTTGAAATAGTGATAAAGGTGGCGCTGTGCTTGCCGGAAGTAAAATATAATTGGATGAATGGCTAAGCCAATAAGAATTTTGGTGGGGTAGTCCTCCCCCGTTGATTTTTCAACTATAAATAGTCCCTCCAGGGGACTGGTCAGGCTGTTGAGGGTCTATTTATAGTTGATGGCCATTGAGGGTGACCAGTAAATCCACTGCAGACCATGGGATAGGTAAAAAACATTAGGGTCACAAGGCCAGATTTCTACAGAAATGGGTGTGTGTAACCCTGTAAATTGGTAGACACTTAGAATTTCCTGGTGATATCTAAACTATTTAGAAACTTAAAAGATACTCTGATGCTGGCTAAGAGCCAGCAGCAGGCAGACCAAGACGGCACTCGCCACCCTTAATAGCACATGGTGCAGTACCGCTGCACGGACTTTCCCAAAATGGGATAAATGTTTTCTGTATGTTTTGTCTTTCCTTTTCACGGTAAAAATATGACATAAAGAGTAATATGTTCATTTCCTAAATATTGTGCAATGTCTGTTTTTCAAATTCAAAGTGTGCGCAGCGCCAAAGAGCTGGACAGTGTCATTCAGGGTAAGATGCCTTTTGAAGACAATGAAAACATAACAAAAATGGCAGCCTTGACAATTTCTTTGCAAAACTGTATACAAATTGCTTTTGTGTTATTTTTATTTAAATATAATAATTTTACTTGGCGTGGATAGCACTTCCACTTGTGTGAACCCCGTAGGTAGCCATGGTAGGTCCAAGCGACCCCTGCATCTGGGCAGTCGTCCTAGGAGAGCTGGTGAGGTAAGATGCTGTCATGTATGCACTTCATATTTTTACACTGAGTTAGATTTCCATAGTTTAATGTAGTATACTGGTTGACCTTTGCTTCGCGCACGTTTTGCCAGACATTCCCAGCGTAAAGCTATCCGCTTAAATAATTATTTATCGCCCTTGTGGATTTTTGAAACTTAAACGAGATGAGGAGATAATGTTGGAGAGGCCACGCGGCCTGCGCAACTTGTGTATCAGGCACCATCCGCCCATGTTAAGGGCTATTTATTGTAACTTCTGCTTAATTGCGATGAGCAATATTGAGAGTAATATTTGTATGTGCTTATTTCAGAGTTTCGTCATGTAATTGTTTTACGGCCACATCGCCCACGGCCACATGGATAGATATCGCCAAGTCTGTATCCGTGCCATCCACGTGTTTAGGGAGAATTCTTGTAATTTCATGTGCGCCAAAATATATCTCAGGTTTTAGGTATTGTTTTCATTCAGGATTCTTGTATTTCTCATGTTTGATGTTTTTTGTGTATGACCACGCGGTTACTTCTTATGTTTGGATTTATCCGCAATCAGGCAAGCTTTTGTATGCTTGCATATTCAAGGGAAAAACTTTCCTAATGCAGTTCTCATTTTGGCTGGTAATAATTATAGAAATTTCACAAGAAATAAAGCATTTTACATCTGCACACCTGGTCCACTAAGAACTTCATCCAGCGACATTAGCGCCATTTAATGCAGGTTTTACACATCTGTGTGTTTTTTTGTCTATTCATGTCGTGCCCCATGTTCACCTGACGATATTTATGTATGTCTCTTTGTACAGAAGTACTATTTTCCGTCCTAACCCGCTATGTGTATTGACAGTCGCCAAACATCACGTGGTTCGGGGACGTATCACGAGTAGGACTTAGTGACTAGAATAAACATGCATGGTATTGTTCATTTCATACTCCATGCCCTGTTTCAGGGAAAACCTTTAGTCCACCCTAGCGGCTAGAGACCCCTTTCCTTGTGGAGACTGTGTTCACCGACACCGCTGAGAAATCATCCATCTAGGAGTGTGCAAGTTGTGTAACGTGTTGGGGGAATCACCCACCAGAACTAGTTAGTCACGTACACAGTAACCATAACCAGACTTGCCAACTTTTGAAGTTTTCAATCAGTACAATGGGTAAAAAATATTAAAATGCGTATACTGCCCGCGGCAATTTTACATACACTAATTTTCTTATCATTCACATATAATTTCAAGTAATCAATTTCCCATAATTTCACAATGAAAATTGAATATAATGTAACATTTGTTCACTGTTTTAAGCCAGAAACTATGATTTCCCCTACACAAGACCAAATGTGTTTGCTTAATATGATGCAAAGCAAAAATATACTTATTCCTTGCCTTGGCTGAAATATACATTAATTTAAGATAGCTTCCAAGCCATATTTATTTTCACATTTAAAGTATTAATACGCTTACCATAAAAGTATTAAGAATTCATTTTGTAATACACAAAATCCCTATTCTGCAAGGATTTAAATTTTAAAATGACATTTAATACAAACTGGTATTTCAAAAATATGCATATACTCACATGTCAATTTTCGATCTAAGAAAGCTTACAAATTCTTATTTAGAAAAACAAGAACTCCTTTTTTCCCCGGATTAAGTCAGATAGAGGAAACGAGGAAATTGTTTGTCGCCTGATGAAAAACAATCGCAATTCTACTGCTACCTGAAGTAAGATTTATTGTTTGTTGTTTTGTGTTTGTCACTTTCACATGTATTACACACACAAAACTTGTAAAATAAATATGAAATACTGGTTGTTGAGACAAATGGCATGAAAAAAATTGAAATATGTACTTGCATTTAGAATACCCAACACAAGATAACTAAATTTTGACAGTTTTAGAAACGTAGCGTGGCCACAACGTATACTTGTTAACAGCTGCTCTGTCTATAAAGAAAGCAATGAGTGTAAACAAATGCTGTGATCAATGTAGGTTACTATTCCAACCTACCTTGTTTCTGTTACGGCAAAGTCATATTGCTAGAATTCCGTTAATTTTATTGACAGCGGATTGGATGGGGTTGGGAGAGACTTTAGTTTAACATCTTTCATGAGACATCGTTGTTTTGCACCTCTTCTTATGAGACTATCATCATTTTTAATTACAGATTGTTTGAATGGAAGAGTGGAAAATTTGCGTTATTTTGTAAATTTGATTTGGCCGGCATCAACTGTGACGTCGACAGTCACTTGTTTAGCACTTGCGGCAATGCATTATTACATTAACAGCTAAATATATTTTTATCTAAATTTAATGCTTAAAACGGATGTAATATTTCTACAATTAGCACTAATACTACGAACATGTAAATAAATAAGAAAATAAAAAATTATGCAATAACGACTTTTAAAAAATGTAGTTGCAGAATATATAAACTTGCTTTTTAAAACATGCCTAGTGTATTTTATGTACAGTTAGGCCTAGGCCTATTTGTTTTTTTAAAAACCATTTTATTTATGCATATGCATATTTTAAAGGAAAAACAAAACATGGCACTGATTTTGTCATTTTGTAGTTTTGCTCACATCCGCTGAATACATAATACGTCATCAATTCTGTATATGAAATCGGGTTACGTGATCATTTTGTCAACAAAATCTGCCAATTCGGACACGGCCTCAAACTAAATAACCTGTCAAGTTTTAACATTACCTAAAGAAAACGCGATAAATATGTAGTATATATAGTTACAATTTGAATATTAAACACGCTTGAGAAGTAAATATTTTTGGCAACATTAGTTTTCCATACAATAAATGAGTTAGGTTTACTTTTACACTGCAAAACAGAGCTGAAATAATGGTTTTCTAGGCCACGTACATTTCAAACATTTTCACAACCATTTCAAAATACATTATTTACAACACACTGAATTACTGTTTGTAATTCGTATTTGCAACTCCTGAATACAAGTTGTTCTGTTACAATTCTTACAACACATTTCTCTGCCATCGATGCAACTTAATTAGCTCATTCATTAAATAAATACAATATTTCACCTGTTTTCCGAAACTAGTAAACTCAACTGCAGAACAAAAACACTGTTTCTTCGAGACAATTGGGAAAATGGCGGTCAGCGGACAAAGCCATGCATGTGTCGATAATATAACATTTCACGCATCAAATCAATATTTTCGATACTTCCAGATATCGAAGAATCGAATGTCCCGTTTCTAGTAAATATTCACTCAAAATTTTCTTCCAGTATCGGAATTCGGAAAAAATCAAGGCTTTTTCGTAAAATCATAAAAAGGGTATGATTTCTGTACATTTATGGAAAAATCGTAAAAGTTAGCAAGTCTGCATAACACTCATTTTAGCAAGAGATGTAATTTGGCTAAATAAACTCCATGTTGACATGTTTAGTATTGAAAGTGTTTTGTAAGTATACGTACAGGTTAAACACACAAAACCCACAGCATCCCTGAGATCCCTGAGTCACAAAGTGCGGTGCGTAGGAACCACCACTGGCGCCCATCTACCAGTAAGTAAAAGTGTATTAGTTTGTCTTCGTGTCTCACCTGACAGCATCAATGAGTGTTTTTAAGTGGGGTCAGTATGTACATCCACATCCCGCCAACCACATCTTCCGCGATAAAATGGCAGACAACACGCCAAGTCAACCATGAGAAGACATGAAAACATCTGCATCGGCATCCGCGACTGCCACAATCACAAACGCGACAAGTTTGGACATACCGGTTGAACGATGCGTGCATTGCGGCCGACAAAGTGAAGTAAATCTGTTAGATAAAAATCTGTGGGAACAACATATATGCCTATGCCCATCCGATACGTCAACGCCGTCAGAGCATCGCCTGTACACGCGCACTGGATGTGACGGGTGGGAAAGAAGTAGGTTATGTGTCAACAGTGTAAACAAAACTTTCACCTTAGATGCATTGGGCTAGAGGAGTATACAACTTTCAGTGGAGTGATAAACTATACCAAGTGCCAGAACGAGGACTGTGCAGGGAACGCGCCGCCGGCAACACCGGAAAACAAGCCCACGCCGCCGCCGTTTGTAGTCACATATACGCCACAAGGCCAGAGCACAATGTATTGCTACCAACCTTTGTGGGTCACGTACCTTCTTAGCAGTGTGCGAAGAAAAACTAGGCAAAGATGTATCATGCGCAGTAACGGGTTCGAGAAGGGATCAAGGAATTCATCAGAGAAAATTAGGGCTGTATAAGCGGTTACACACAGGGCAGCAACTTACGGAGTGCTGGAAATAGTAGTTGCCTTATCAACACCGGATACTAGGCCGTACCTGCATAGGGCAACTGGGAGAAGTGTGGAGCAGTTCACAAAGGAAGAGTGCCTATATGAGAGGGATGTACTGGCGGGATAGGAGTAATGATCACCCATACAGAACCACAGAATGTCAACACCAGCGGTACTTGTCAATGTCATGCGACCGCTACCACCGTTTACACCAGTGTAAACGACCCGTGGACAGAGGCTGAACTATCACAACAATATCCGTGATAACTATTACCAGGGAAACAGGTTGGGAAACTGAGTAGGGAGGTTGGCGAAACAGCACCTGCACCAATCTCACCACCAGACCAGAAAAGTCAGACTAATGTGGGTACGAAAGAGTACCAAGTAAGTGACAATACTGTACGTGTGTTATGTGTCAATATTGAGCTTGAGGAAAAATTAACTGACATGGTGGACACTGCCGCAAGTGACAATTTCGTATGTGAGGGACTAATTATGGCCATTACCACCAGAGTGCTGCGTCGTCGTCTGCAATTTGCCACCACCAACCAACAGGGTGAGGTCACAAGTGTCATGCGAATAGCTGTCAGGATTCGTGACTTGCGTACAAAGTGTGATGTATATATTGTACCAAACTTATGCGAAACAATGACCCTCGAGTTACCATGGCTGATCAACAACCAGGCAGTCATTGAGCTGCATGTGGACCGTCTTCACGTGGGGACATGTGGGAGGTGGACGCTGTGCACTGTGGGAGCTACTCTGCCGACAACAACAGCTGCCGTGCCGCTAGAGCAGTTCTCGCACAAGGTGACAGAACTCTACCAGGGAAGAGTGTAGCACCCTCTGGACCAGTATTCCCGGTGTGTTCCACACCGAAGGGAAACTGCAGCGTACCAACGTGACCGAGCATGCGAACATCACGATGCACGAGGACCCGGTGTACTCCAAGCCACGAGATCCAGGTATCTTCTTCAGAAGGGTGATAAACCAGCAGATATGTGAAATGTTGAGTGACAATGTTACTGAACCTATGCAAAGTCTTTACAACTAAGGTATCACCCTAGCTCCTAAGAAAGACGGTGAATGGAGGTTTCGCGTGGACTTCCGTCCGTTAAATAAAATAACAGTAAACATGCCACCACATGTAATCAACATCAAAGACACTCTGTCAACACTAGGGCCTGCTGCAGTATTTACATTCTTAGATTTGAAGTCCGGATATTGGCAAGTGCCTGTCCGCCCTCAAGAAAGTAAAATGACTGCCGTCACAACACCTGATGGGCAGGGATTTGAGTTTGATGCCATGCTATTTGGTTTAAAATGAGCCCCCGCTACTTTCCAAAACCTCATGGTCAACGTCTTAGACGAATACATAGGAGACTTTGCAATGGCGTATCTTGATGATGTATTAGTGTGGTCGAATAGTTAGGAGGAACACTTACACCACATGAGTCTTGTATTAGTAAAGTTAGAGTGTAATAAACTACCATGCAAGATCGACAAGTGTAAATTGGGCATGAGTAAGATGGAATTTCTAGGGCACTCTGTCACAGGAGATGGACACGAGCCGTAAAATCAACAGATACAGCAAAAACCAGCCCCCAGGCCGCAAAATCAATTCAGAAATTTTTTTGGCTTAATTAATTGGTTGTGGGAATTTATTCCAATTTTTTCTGTCATTACAGCACCATTGACGGAACTGTTATCAGAGAAACGTAAATTTGTATGGACACCCAAAACGGACAAATCATTTCAGGAGATCAAACTTGCTTTCCGAAACTGTCATCCAATAACCAGGCTTATACTAGAACTTCCGGTTGTTGTACAAACAGATGCTAGCCAGGAGGGCATCGGAGCGGTACTTCAAGTAGGCGAACAGGGACAGAAACACATAATCAACTATCACAGTGCGAAATTTGGTCACGCAGAAAGAAAGTATCACGTGAACAAGCAAGAGTGTTTGGCGAATATGCTGGCACTATAAAAGTACAGGCTGTATTTGCTAGGCAGGAAATTCACGTTAAAAACTGACAACCGATGTTTGGTTTGGTTAGAAGGGATGCACAACGGCAAAAGTAAACTCGCCCGCTGTGCCTTGTTGTTGCAATAGTGTGACTTCCAGGTAGAAGACTGGCAGGGAAAACCAACAAACTTGCGGATGCGCTGTCCAGAAATCATTGCCCACAGATAACGTTAACTGAGGACGCAGAGTGGGAAGAGGAGCTACCACCTTGCCGTACCACCCCAGTAATGAGAACCACACCACTGGTCTTGCAAAACATTGTTGCCACATGTCCGAGCGAACTAGTCTCTTTAAATGTCCACGATGTTTTAAAGAAAGTGCACATGGCACAATAAAATTCCCCGGATACTGCACAATGTGCCGGAAACACTGCGCGGAGAGGTATTCTGAGCATTGGAGAGTAGTAGAATGGAAAATCAAGTTCGACCACCCGGAATTTGCAGGAAATGGAGGACATATGTAACAAGGGAAATACGTAAACTAGTAATGGAGTACGGACACAACAGTTTGGAACATGGACACCTAGGTTCAGAGCAGACGAGGAGGAACACACAAAAGTATTTCCACTGGCCAGACGTGCAGAGAGACGTACACCAATATGTCTAGGATTGCATTATGTTTAACACTAGGAAGCCGAGGTGAAATGACGGTGACACACCACAATAACCCTGCCAACCGATGGAACCGTTTAAAATTGTCGCGCTTGACATCATGGGCCTGTATCCTCGCACGAAAAGTGGGAAATGTTTTCTGGTTGTCATAACAGATCTGTTTACGAGGTGGACTGAAGCTTTTCTTGTCAGTAATGTCCGAGCACACACCGTGGCGTGGCTCATATCCTGCAAAGTGAGTTCTTCCAGAAGTGGGAACAACCTGAATATCTGTTAACCGATAACTGCATGCAGTTTGTGGGCAAGAAATGGGGGGAATACTGCACCAAATAGGGGACTGAACCCTGTATTACCCTGGCCTACCACCCCAAGGTGTAAAAATTCAACTAAGCGTAAGGTTGAGGGAAGATCACACGAGATGGGCAGAATTGATTCTGTTATATTTTGCATATGGAACAGAGTGAATGTGGCAACCAGGAAAATGCCCTTGCAGATGGTACAAGGCCGCGAATTACATGTGCCGGGAGAACCCCGCGGAAACTCGCCGTTACCGCCCAAAGAGATTGTAGTACACCAACAACAGATACATGAGCAGGCGTGCGAAAACCAGGAATAATATTGTAACACGTGGGTACCGGAGTGCAGAAAGGAACCACCCGAGTTAACGCCCGGCATGTATGTGTACATGAGAGAAAATCTAATATCAGCAGCGAGGAAGAATTATTGTGCAGGGCTGTCACCCAGGTGGATTTGGCCAATGAGAGTGATGGAAAAAATGGAAAATTCCACTTTTCTAGTGAAACTGGGACAGCAGTGTGTGACCAACCGACACTGCGAAGATCTGCATATCGCCCGCATACCGATCGGGAAGAGAGGTAAGGAGATGATAAGCCCAGTACCACAGAGGTTGCGGTGTAGTGAACCAGAAGACGTGCAAAGTGATGCCCACACCAAAAGTCCACATGTAAACAACAACACTAGTTCCGTAACTCCAGGCCAAACGAATGTAAACAACAGTTTGATCAATTGTATGTCATTTAGGGGCTTCGTGCAATCGGAACACTCCACGCCAAACAGGGAGGAGAATTACAATCAAAGTAATAGTACAAATGTTAGTGCCACAAATAACAGTAATCACCGTTTAGGGGTTTCCCTGTGTCCGCAGGGAATATAGCTTAGTAAACCAGAGCAATTTTAAGGGGTGTACACACATATGTAAGGAAAATAATGGTAATGAAAGTGTTCATGTAAATCTCAGCACCAAAAGTGAAAGGGCTACACCATTTAGAGGAGTTTCTGTACGGGGAGGAAAAAGCATCACAGAGCAGTCCAGCTTTAAGAGGTTTGGGGAAAGCAGCAGGGAGGCATGTGAAACGGGAAGTGACAAGTGTAGTGTAAACGAACCACATTACATCAATAACAAGAGGAGAAGCAAGTCACCGCCTAGTCCCAGCAGCAGGGTTGCAGCCAACACCCCCCCCCCCCCCCTTCTCCAAACATCACAGAATAAGACCTCCGAGGTCATGCCTCAGCTGTCCTCGAGCCAGAGTCCCGGTTCAGACCCAGGCAGTGCACAACAGAGCAGGGTAGAGCTGCTCGCTCCATCTCTTCCTTCGAGGGAGGGATCGTTTGACGCCAGCTAAGAGCCAGCAGCAGGCAGACCAATACCTCACTCGCCACCCTTAATTGCACGTGGCAATAAGCACGTGGTACAGTACCGCTGCACGGACTTTCCCAAAATGGGATAATTTTTTTCTGCATGTTTTGTTTTTTCTTTTCAGGGTAAAAAGGTGTTATAAAGTGTAATAGGTTCACATCCTAAATATTGTGCCATGTTAGTTTTTCAAATTCAAAGTGTGCACGACGCCAAAGCGCTGGACAGTATCATTCAGGCTAAAACGCCTTCCAAAGACAATGAAAACATAATAAAAATTGCAGCTTTAAAAATTCTATTTGTAAAACTGTATTGAAATTGCTTTTGTGCCATTTTAGTTTACTATAATCAATTTACTCGGCGTGCATAGCACTTCCGCTTGTGTGAACCCCGTAAGCAGCCATGGTAGGTCCAAGCGACCCCTGCCTCTGGTCAGTCGTCCTAGGAGAGCTGGCGAGGTAAGACGCTGTCACGTACACACTTCATATTTTTACACCGAGTTAGATTTCCATAGTTTAATGTAGTATACCGGTTAACAATTGCTTCGCGTACATTTTGCTAGACATTCCCGGCGTAATACTATCTGCATAAATAACTATTTTTCACCCTTGTGGCTTTTTGAAACTTAAACAAGATGAGAGGATATAATGTTGGAGAGGCCATGCGAACCGGGCAACTTGTGTATCAGGCACCATCCGCCCATGTTATGGTCTATTTATTGTAACTTCTGCTAATTGCAACTATCAATATTGAGGGTAATATTTGTATGTGCTTATTTCAGGGTTTTCTCATGTTTAATTGTTTTACGGGCACATCGGCCACGGCCACATAGTTAGCTACTATCAAGTCTGTATTTACGCCATCCAAGTGTTTAGAGGGATAATTCTTGTAATTTCACGTGCACCATAATTTATCTAAGGGTTTTAGGTATTGTTTTCATTCAGGGTTCTTGTATTTTTCATGTTTGATACTTTTTGTGCATGACCACCCCTCGGACACTTCTTATGTTTGTATTTGTCCATCATCAGGCGTGCTACGTGCTATTGTATGCTCACATCTTAAGGGAACAACTTTCATAACGCAGTTTTCATTTTGGCAGGTAACAATTTACGAAATTTCACAAGAAATAATGCATTTTACATCTGCACACCTGGTCCGCTAAGAAATTCATCCAGCGGCATCCGCGCCATGTAATACAGGTTTCACGCATCTGCGACTTTCCTGTCTCCAAGAAAAACCTTTAGTCCACCCTAGTGGCTAGAGACCCCTTTCCTTGTGGAAACTGTGTTCTCAGACACCGCTGCGAAATCATCCATTTAGGACTGCACAAGTTGAGTAACGTGCTGGGGGAATCACCCACCGAAACTGGCTAGTCACGTACGAGATAACAGTAAACACTCATTTTGGCACGAGATGTAATTTGGCCAAATAAACCCCATCTTACCCGTATAAATTTATGTATTTTTGTAGCATCAGAACCCAGCTCCTCATCAGTGTTTGAAAGTACGCATGGGTGAGATGAACACTTACAACACACAGAATCTCTAAGATTCCTGAGTGTCAAAGTGCGGTGTGTAGGAATCACCACTGGCGCCCATCTACCAGTAAGTAAAAGTGTATTAGTTCGTCTTTGTGTCTCACCCGATGGCAGAAAGTATGCCCTTGATTGGTTCTTACTTGAAGGGATAAGCAAGGGGTTCACAGTGGGATCAAATTGATGGCCGCCCTGTTCTGAGCAAACTGAAGTGTCAGTTAAGAATGCTACTGAAATCCTTAAAAGTAAATAAGTAAATTGGCAAAATTTAAAATACAATGTTTTTTTAAGCTGGCTGACACACACGCATGCATGCGCACACACACACAGATATATATGCTTAAGAGAAGCAGTGTTTGCAGCCAAAAGAAGACTTAATTCAAATTTTTATTTTGGAGAGAATTACTTGTGTGTATCACAGGATGAGATTCACTGTTCACACTGGAGAACCATACAGTGCCATTAAAAAAATTTAAGGCACATCAAATTTTTAAAGTTTTCCACTTTGGTAGATTTGGAGTTTTTTGTATATCGTTAATGTGTAGGGAAGATAAGGAATACTCTACGTAAATCCTGTAACCATTAATTTCAACCCTTTTTGTGGTCCTAATGGTTCTTTTATTTTAATCTTGCAGTTAGGTCTGGACTGTAATTCAGGATTCCAAGGATATTTAAGGTCTCAGGGTAGACAGTATATTATAAAAGCAAAGATAAAAGAGTTTATTAAGAATTTTACTTTGTTTAGTTTGCCAAATTTTTAGGTTACAGGTGAATTTAGTTATCTGTAATTTTATCACTGATCGGCAGAATATTACATATACTGTTAGGGCAATCCCTCTCTTTGAGTCATTTGTAATATTTTTAACGATTCTTTAGTGCAATTTTTACTAATTTCATGTCAATCTATTCATAAATTTATGAAGGTCTAG
Source organism: Dryococelus australis (assembly GCA_029891345.1). Lineage (NCBI taxonomy): Eukaryota > Metazoa > Arthropoda > Insecta > Phasmatodea > Phasmatidae > Dryococelus > Dryococelus australis. Next base: position 104,206,388 of record CM057002.1, on the reverse strand, counting down.
AAGAAAATTATAGTGATTTCCTTTGCGTATTTTAATGTCAAGTATATCAAGGGTGCCATAAATGGTTTGATGTTTAATTTATTTGCAAAATGTACAAATTGATAACTCATTTTGTATACATTATATGTGTCGCTGCACAACAGAGGTGATTGGAGTAATTACAGAACGTGAATTAAAAGTTTGGTGATAGGATATTTTATAAATTTGTTCATAAAACTCCTGGAATTTAGATTATATTAGCTACATTTTTATGGATGTGTGAATTTTTAAATTGATTTACAATGCTGTATATACTGATAATATTAGATTTGACTCTTAGTTGTTCACTTAGAAAGTAATTTTGAGCTTAAGTGTAAAATTAAGTAATTTATTGCTTTTTAGCCTTTGACCCCATCTGTAACATGTCACTCACATTTTATAAAATGTTATATATAGAGTTATAATTTTATTTTCTGCATCACATAGGTGTTTTAAAAAATAATTAATTTTCTAAAATTAAAATAATAGGAAACAATTTATTTTATGACTCACAGAAAATATTAACAGAAACACACCTTGTTCATAATACATCCTGTCCATAAAAAATGTTGAAAGGAATTATTACTCAGAAATGCAGAATATTTAGGGTTACAAATTTTACTGATGCTGATCTTGCGTAGATAAAGACATAATGATAAAATACTATTTCTTAATCAGTTTGTAATATGCTTTTAATGTATGAATGTCCTGTCTGTAACATTGGAATGGCTGAGTAGTGATTAAAAATACTCGAGAGCCATAGAAAATTCACAAAAATTCAAGTAAAAATAATAATAAAAATAATAAATAAATAAAAAAATTGTAGACAAAAATGCAAACAGTCACAATCAAAGTTCTTAAAAATATGCAACAGGATACAGCTATGCTATGCTATGCTATGCACTTATCAATGCACAGCTACGCCTGATGATGTAGCCTGGCAGGAGTGTTAGCCCCTCAATTTTATATAGTGTAACGACCTGCCTACCTAACACTGTGTCTACTTCTACAAAAGCTGATCTCTTTTACCACGCTTTCTCCTAGTCACGATAACTCTAGTAAGGAAGGGGCGTACGTTGGGGTAATCCAAAACTAACGACTATTCAGTGAAAGATGGGAAGTCAACTGCACACATTTATTACAATACTTTAGGTATATACAAAACAATACTGTGACACAATACTACAATAAAGATCTCAATACAATTACTTTACGTACTCTGAAACTGACAAGATAATTACACGCACACAAGGAAATTTAGTTATACAAGAAATAGAAGTTAATTATAAGAACTCTAAGAGAATATGACAATACAAAGACCCTAGCCTTACCATGTGATTACTACTTCTAAAGACAGGACCTCGATATAGGGAATGCCTCCCTACCACCTAGCCGGATTTATGCTCACCAATGATGACGTAGAGTATCTTGCAGATGGGCCGGAGCTCCCTGGACACTTGTGTTCTACCGTGTCGCTCCGACACTGACGTTGACACTTCACACTCTGCCGACAGCCTGGGGGGAGAGGGTACTTGTTCAGAGCTTTTATAGCCTGGCTTTAAGAGGTCAGCCAGGCTTGTTGAATAAACAAGGGGCCCGCTCAGGAATATATATCCCGTCCAAGTTTAGCTCGTCGTGTGAGGGCCCCCTGGAGCCCGCTACAATAGTCATTGTTGGGCACAGTCAAAAGTTGAAGGAAAAACGAATAAAATACTGGCAAAAATGAAAGAAGTTAACAGAATAGATTATGTTGACTAGCTATAAAATACTGGTGTCGTCATGTTGCTACCCGTGATTGGTATACCACAGTAAAAAAAGGCACCCCTATGTGAAAAGTGGTCAAAACCTGCTGTTTTAGTGTATCATAACGCAACATGAGTGGATTTAGTAAAAGAAGGAACATGCTGAAGCAGTTCAGGCCTTCCCTCTTCAGGCTTCTTTCTCACCCGGTTTGTCACGACTGGTAAGCCACAAGGATGCCACCCTGGTTGCTAGATAAACATCTTCACCTCACCAGTCTGGGAACAGAATTATAGACTTGACAATTACGCCTCTCTGGAGCGGCACCGGGGACGTAACTCGTGGACCGCGACCCACCACAGTCAGGTTGAAGCCGGCAAAGACCATTACACAGGGCGAAACACGAGTCAATCTGGATGTCAAAATACTCACCCTTCATCATCGACCCACATCACAGAAGTCTCCGAAACCCCTGCAGCTTCTGCATCTCAAAATTGATAGTGGCCAACAAGACTCGAGCTCACCTGTCAAAAAGACCAGGAGTCAAGTCCGACATGCCAGGCACCGTACGAGGCTACTTTGGGAGTTTGAATCAAAAATTCCTATGTCCGAGGAAGTTCGTCAAGCCACTGAGCGACGCTTTGACAAGGCAAGCAAGAGAGAAGCAGGATGCTTACATTAGTCGGAAATATCCGCAACCCCGCATAGGAGTACGTCCATTCACAATGGGAGAAACCGTCCTGCTACGAAACCATCCACTGAGCCACGGCGGGAATAAGTTCAGCGCAGAAATGGCAGGTAAGTGGGAAGAACCTTACAAAGTTGTTGGAAGTCAAGAAAATGTATACTGGGTCGAAGAACCACGAGGAAAAAAAGGAAAGCCACCAAGGCCAACTACATCCTTACCCCGATGATGCGCCAACTCTCACACAGTATAAAACCCAGTGGTTACCATTTGAATCAGTCAATGAGGAAAAGGGAGAAGCCACCACTCTCACTAGTCAGGAAGAAACCCTGTCACTTCAGCCAATACGAGCAAAGATGAACCCCAGGTAATGAATGTCTACTCAAGTAGTTTGAATGGGAATAGGGCACCCAACAATCAGAGAGTAGAAAATTCTGTACAGACTGTACCATCCACACAGACAGAGTTTAGAAGGAAGTTAGTTCGCCAGCCAAATAAGTGAATGCCTTCGATGACATAAGTTTCTTGGAGAAGCCCGAAAGACAGTACGTCCAGCCAACAGCGCCTGCGACCGACTGCCAGCACCAGGAACCCAGCATAGCAAGCTATGCACAATTGCCAGCGACGACTACATAATGACAGGCTGCTATACCAGCTTGACCAAGCATCACCTGCATGGAACCTGCAACGATGAACGTCGACACTGCAAAGCACCTGCCGTCCACGTCCAGGACGACATCCTAAGCAGCCAGCACCCATGAGGTCCTGCTGCCTTTAATGGGCCTGCTCATCATCACTGCAATGGTCAACCCGGAACGCGAGGCTGAGCCGCAGACGCTGTCATGTTCGAGTACCCAGAGCTACCACCGGTAGATTGTATCGTTCCAAGCATAAACACATGTAAACCAGAGGGGGGGAGACTCTCGAGATTTGTATTACTGATGTTTCTGTAGCTAATCCAAGTGTTTCTGCTGTCAACAGCAACTTGAATATTTCCGATAGATCCAAGTATGATAACCATGATGGACGTTATGGAGCTTCACCTGGAGGATGCGCTGCCTCCCCACTCCGGACTTGCAGTCGAGAGACTACCACCACAGTCAGCGATCCAGAGACTACACACCAGCAGCGAGAACGAGAGCCTGAGTCTGCTGCAATGGCGGGCCAATCAGCAGAGCACCCTGCCTCTGCCACTCGAGAGGAGACTGCCGACCCTGCCATCAACGAGGTCTACACGTCAGATGGAGGGGAAACCCTGACCACGCCCTGCTACCAGCCACTGCAGACCGGCATGGGGGTACAGCCAGCTCTTTCTCAAGGCCAAGCCACCCACACACTACAGCCCAGAGCCAGCAACAGGAGAAATAGCAGCTGCCCACTCAGCAAGATGCCTACACGTGCCTGCCCAGCCCACATAACCCCTGGTCACTATAAAGAGACACCCTGGAGGCCGTCTGCTACATACCAGTGGCTGCATGCCCCACACACCTCTTCAAAGAAACTGGGAACCCTTGTAAACTGAACTACACTACTCATCAGGATGCCTGAGCTGGCCATCGCCTCTAGCAGAGAAGCAGATGACACAGTGCATTGATCATCCTAGAGTCAGTGTAGATAGTAGCCTCCCCAGTGCTACGTGATCAGTGCAAAAAGGTTGAATTGTCCTTAGACAGAGGTTGTGCTCATGTAGAGCCCATAAAAAGAAATCAGTGTCACATAAACATCAAGAGCTCTCACCCTAAAGCAATGTTTTTCTAAACAGGTTGGTGTGCCAAGTTACTTAAAAGAGACTGTACTGACATTCTTACTCCCACACCCTAGGTCAACCTGTGCGTAATTATCTTGTTAGCTCTTTTGATTGCTTGTTGAGAAAAAAAGTTGTGTAACGTAACTTTAAACAAGTAGGGCAGGCTATTGTAGCAACCATAGACTGAAGCTGTGAGAGCAGGTTGCAAGAAGAGAGATGTGTAAATAAATCAATTGTTGTTTTTTTTCCAAGTGTTATGTTTCCAAGTAAAATGAAAGACTTTATGAGAGAAAGCCACGAAAGCAAAGTTACGTAAAAAGCAGGAAAAAGACTTTTACTTAGTAAATAATAACTGCCAGTCAAGCTCCATTGGGAGAAAAGTAGCAAAATTATTTTATTTTGAGCTAAACTCGCAGAACTACTCAGCTGCAAGAAGAGAAAAAAACTTACTTGCATGCACCTAGAAATGTCTTAGAAAGGTAGTGCAACGTATGTGCATAAATATATGTTTGTAGTGTTGAAAGCACTCTATTTTGTAAATATGTATTTCCCTACCACTTCACTCTATGAACCAGCCCTTAACAAGAGATAGGTATGAAAGTATTTTACTCTTGACAGCCCGCAGGTTGTGAATAGTGAAGTTTCACAAGCAGTGAGACAATGGGTTTTGCAAATTGTCTGCATAGCTGTCCACAGCATGCTGCAGGGAATAAAAAGCAGAGTGAAGTGCTTGACAATAGTGATGATTAGGACAGCCTGTAGAATCGTGTTTCCTACCCAGTCGTATTTTTAGTGTGCAAATCACGTGTCTTGTCATACTTGTGTTTGAAAATAAACATTAAATGTGAATGCATGCTATAAGAAACTGAGGCCGCAAGACACCGCCGGTAACACCCATGAAAGAGAAACAGGAACACGCCAGTAATTTGAGACATGAAAAAAATGGAACGCGACGATGTGTTTCCTGACGCCAGAATGGAAAAACCGCAATCTTTTCTCATTTCTTTATCCTGGTAGCAGAAAGAGAGTGAGCTAGGGTTAGACTGTGTTCCTGAGCGAAACAGATAGTGTATCCCTTTTTCATTCTTGTTGATTTTGCTGTGGGCATTAAAAAGTGTTCTAGACACCAGATGTGATGTGAAAAACCTTAACCCCACACCTCAGCAGTTGGCAGCAAGGTCAAGTTCACGAGAAGGGGAAGCGACCGCGTGTCACAGCGCACAGAGCTGTGCAGAGTACAGAAGCAAAGGAGAGAAAATTGCTTCTGTGGGGGCAGTCTTGCATTCCTGCAAAGGAATTTTCTTTTGTTCACCCATTCCTCTGAAGGTGATGGCCGAGAGGAACATTGATTTGACTTGTGAAAATGCACTTTCGCATAAGGCTGCAAACCAGCAAAAGTTGGGGAGAACACTATTCTCGTTTCTCTGCCTTTATAATTGCAGGAAATTTAATGTTTGTTTTGGGAATGGATGACATGTAGAGCCACTGATACGGAGACTAGTTGAAGAGACGTGTTCTACCTATCCAAGGAGAGGGTTCTCTAACTCTGGCTGCCTTGTAGATTACTAGTCTGATGAAGTGCCAGTGAATCGTAAGACAGCTTGTCTGCCGTTCTGGTACACTTTCTCTGGTCCCAGATGGTAGACCCCTGCATCCCTCTGTAGTTAAGACTGTAACAGTGAATTTCTCCTCGTCACATTGTCTACTATCTCTCCTCAGAGATGAGTTCTGATCTCATCTGCTCAGATGGAGGCCATAGCGGAAGTGTGCTAGTACTCTACGGAGACTATGTCTTTGCACGACCTCAAGGATGAGCTTCAGTCGCAGAGGAGAAGGGGGTGAATTGACGCACGATGCTTTTTGAATAATGTAATTTTAAAGACTTCAGCTCCATCCCTCAGGTCCCTTGCATGGAGTTCAAAGGTTAATTTTATTACGTTAGAATAATATTGTACTGTCAGCCTCGCAAATTGTTTTATTCACAAGTCCACTTTAATCGTGCTAGCAGGCCAAGTGAGTTCATTTACTCCCTGCTGGATAGCTTTAGTAGTAATAATCATTGTCTTTTGTTTTGCATCCCTTTCCAGCCGACCAGTGACATCAGTGAGGCAAGTCATGCATTTGCAACCCCGCACTCAGCGATCAACTCTCGCCCTAGTGGCATAACCCAATGAGAAGTTGAGTACCGGCCCATGATGACTATAAACACCAAAACGGCCCACGTCTCAAAGTCAATCTTCTTTCCTAGCACCTGATGCTCAGGAACTGACCAGATTGAAGTGTCCAGCACATGTTGCTCCGGCACTCTCACAGTTTAAACCTGTTCCGGTTTTTTGTCTTGTTACAGCTGTTCCAGCACATGCTCCTCGGAACCTCCCCGTACGGTACACATCAGCAAAGCTTGCAGTAGGGTAGGCTACGTCAGTTAGGAGATATTCCGCTACATACCTCGCAGCCCTTCCCCCCCTGCAGTTACGCTTGTAGCTACAGTGGATCCTATCCAAGTCTTTTTCAAAGCTAACATCCCGTCACGTATCCGCTTAGTTTTCCAAGCTCGTATCAGTGATCACATGATGTCGTTTCTGCAACACACACACCAACAATGCAAGAGATTATTCTTCAGTAATACTCACAATGCATTTCCTTGTTTTGAGTAGGTCGCCTCTACCAGCTAATATAATGCTTAGCTTTTGAGGTTTGAAGCCTGTGACGTTGGCCCAAAGCTACAGTACTTTCACCACGTTTTATTTTCATGTAAAATAACCACACGCATGACCTTTATCTTGAGTACCCTCCCTTGTAGTACAGTACCTCGTAGTTACCCTTGTAACGTACATGTTGGTATTCACGGGAATAACTGAAACGAGCCATATACATTGCTTTTTGAACAGTCCAAGCACTAGTACTGGCCGTCTTTGACGGCAAACCCCAGATTGAAGGAAAGGGGGAGCCCACACAGGTACACAGTCTGTGAACAGGATTGTAGACTTGGCGATTACGCCTCTCCGGAGCGGCACCACTGAGGAGATTGTAACCCCCTAAATTGAACAACTGTCACCAGGCCACGCATCCTCATGGTGACACACATAAGATCAGTACAGACAATTACATGCAGTTACGGTACAGTTTGTACATGTGTAATTTCCATCTCCTGATACCTTTCGCACACAGGAGAGGGTTCAGAGAGAGGGTGAAAACAACACTCGCTTCATCAGGTCAAGCTCGAGAGTATCAACCCTCATTGGTAAAACACATAGCTAGTCTACCTATATGAGAGCAGGCGCAAACACTCGACACCTTCAAGAACCAAGAGAGGAACCCATACTGCAGCATCTCTTCACACCACCAGAACTCTCCGGACCTGCAGCTTATCCTGAGTGGATATTAGAGTATCTTCGGCGACCTGAACAAGCACCGACTCCCATTGTTGCACACCTCACTCTCGCGATACTCCCCTTGGACCTCTCCGTACACCTTTGGAACTGCCTGTACCACACTTCACTCAAACTGTCTCTGCACCTCAGACAAACCCCTCCCTCCGTACTGAAACGTCACCCAGGTAACCTTACATCGACAGTACCTCCAAAGCGCCGTATTGTACTAGTTGCTCAAGATTGTGTGCCCTGCCCAGTAGCCACACGGCATGTTCTGTATACAGGGAAGGCACCTGTCCCGAAGCAGAAGTGAACCCCTGAGTAAGAGGAGAGCCTGACTTATCTCATCGACAAAAATTGGCCTCGCTGCCTCACCTCAGTACGTATAAGTTCCTGGTACGTCATGCGTCAGTGTCAAAATTGAAGTGTTCCCTCAAAATGTAACATGCAGAGCTGGTGTAGGGATAGTATACCTTTGAAAGTACTGTCACTGGGATGCACTTCTACGATCATCTCTTCCTTCACTTCCTCCTTGCACACACTGGTGAAGGTGGATATTGGATCTTGCTGTAAACTTTCCTCCCACTGGAACACAGCACCATACTGACATACAGCAAAGACTGGTGAAGGGAATCGACTATTGTTAGGCCCCGTCCAGGATCGACAGCATGCACATAACGTGCATAGCATTAAGAAGTAAAATCCTGTATTTTAAATTGTAATGCCCACAATCAACATGCATAGCATAAAGAAGTAATACCTTTTCTGAAATTGCAACGGCCACAACAAGTATTTGGTGTGACTTACTTGGCGTTTAGATGGTCATCTCAGAAGATCTTATACCAAGTTTTAACGTCAGCCAATGAATGTAAATCATTATAAATACTGCTGTAATCAAGATAGCAAAATTATATGTGTAAAAATTCTTGTGCAAGCAAAAATTAATTTCTATTTGTTTGCTCTTTTCAGATTGGTCAGAATAGGCTTTTCTCCTTTTACGTTAATGCAGATTGTGGACTGGCGGTTTTGCTTGTTATGCTGTGTAAGTTATGTTACTGAAGCCAAGTCGATATGGATGGGGCTATCGGGTTGCCAGATGTACTGTTTAACCCGGAACAATAAATTCTATTTTTGCAAATTTTGATAAATCCTTGTTTGTTACAGTATACTAAATGTTCTGTTTATGAAGACAACTGCACAACCTACCAAAATGTAAAGATAACACAAAGTCACTGGTAAAATTAATGAGCCTACTTTCCTCAACATGAGTGCAATTCATTTTGAAATAATTTCCTAAGTCAAGTTGGTAGGTAGGACATGTCATCTCTTTGAAACCAATATCATTAGAGATGAAACCAGAACATTATGCAACTCTAGTGAGACAATTACAAATACACATGTGCCTTACCCTGGACTCGTACCCAGAAAACATTGTAATATGAGCAAGTGTGCAATAAACTCCATTATGGAGGTCAGATTCAAACATCAACTTTGAATTTAATCAGTCTAACGTTTCGAATGATATGGTTTATTAACCAAAATTATTTACAGGGCTTTCAATTAAAAAATAACTGACTGAGTCACTTAAAACATGCAACTTTACATGGCCTACCATAGTGCTACTTGTGTGAAGAATTTGGTGAAAATTGATTGATTGCTCCCTGAAATATGGCATAAAACCTCCATATTTTTCATGTGACGATCTTCATAAATGGAGAACAAAAAAGTTGAGCATTCACACATTCAATGGTTGTATACTGCCAGTATATAATATTTAGCTAAAATTGATTACATGGCTTCTTAGGTATAGCACAGTAAGCTAAAAATATTTTACACCCATCATTCTGAAAATAAGTATATGTCACACTTAAATATACATATTGTTATATGGCCCATGACATAACTTAATTTTGTGGCAATAACTTACAAAATGGAAGAGAAATGAAGCTGTGTATAGACAAATTTGATGGTTTGTAATTGATACTGCCAACATACAAAGTTAAGTAGGAAGTTTATTTGTTAAAAGATATTGAACTAAAATATTTGTATAGCCACCATTTTGAAAAAAAAAAAAAAAAAGTGCCTGACCTACTTAAACCATAGAAGTTTACACCACCTGCTGCAGTACTATTTGTTTACCGTATTTCGTAGGAATCTGCCAATTTTTTTCCAGAGATATAACATAAAAACATGATTTTTTCACGTGTCATATCTTACAAAGTAGTGGACAAAAGATGCTCCATGTAGGCACATTTAATAGTTGTAATACCAGCATACAAAATTATGTTGGAATTGATAACATAGTTCTGATGATAAAATATATATGCCCTAATGGCCCAGCTTGGAAATAACGTAACAGTAAAGAGATTTGGGCAGCACTTAGCATTGAGGTCTTGAGAGCTGATAAGGGTGAAGCGAAATGAGTATGGAGCAGTGCGGAAATGCAAGGGCGGAGAAACGGGAGATCCCCGAGAAAACCTGCTGACCAGCGGCATAGTCCGGTATGATTTCCATATGCGAGAAAATAAGTGACTGACTTACTCAACAGAACCACCATTTTACATCCTCTGCTGCAGTATTACTTGTTTGCCAAATTTGGTAGGAATCAGTTGATTGTTTACAGAGATATGACATAAAAACTTAATTTATTCATGTGGTGCTACCTTATGAAACGGCTGACAAAAGTGGCTACGTGTTGGCATATGATGCTTGTGCTCAAAACAGCAGTATGAGAACAACCAACAAGAAGGGCTGTTTCAGAGATGCTGGTACCAAGGTGCTGTGCCAACACAATCTAAACTCCATCAAACTCTGATAGATCTGCCACTTTTCCCATTCTGACATTGCAGATGCTAAGTACTAACAGTGAGTCTGTGGACTTGCACTACATATACCATGTTGTCAGTGCATTACATGTAACTCTCCACATGAAAAACGTTTCCAGGCCTGGAGTGATTATAATGTAATGGCTCATTAATGTATAAACTGGACACAGGAGAATCAGATTCAAACAAGTAACACTGACGTGTGCTGGACTATAGAGCAATACGTACGGTCAACGTTGAACGTTGTTTTGATACGTTAGGCTCTGCATGCTTGGTTTAGCACTGGCTAGGTGTTTAAGTTACACTTGTGGGCAACTCATGCTGGGTGTGTCGGTTGGCGATTGGGTACGAAGTTTTCTAATGTTGGAGCAACAACAGGCTTAGTAGAGATACTTGCCGTTTTTGGAGTACTTGTCTTACCAGAGGTTACTTCGGTCAGTGAAGATGGAGCAGGTGCTAGCTGACTAGAACCGGTGACTATTGCAAGAGTGTGGTGGATGTTGGTACTGTGCTGACTAACACAGTACCGTCGATTCCACTCCGCAGACTATTGGCTCCAGAATCCGGGGTCTGCTGCTCCATATCTAACCTCAGTACCCTCTATCAGACAAAGTACCATAGGGTGGTACTCTCGGGCTATAGTCCACTCACGCTTTCTTCAGCCTTTTGGGATTGAACCTTTGAAAAATCACCCTAGGTGCAAAATTTTAACCTGTTGTGTTCAATCACTTGTATTCCACTATTAATGTTGAAGTCCTATGTTCTTGACTAGATTAATTATTTACTTAGTATCTTCTATAACTTGTAATATTCATTTTGTATTACATACGAATTAACAACAGTGAGAGCAGCGACGTGTTGGCAATGGCCGGTAAGAAATAGTTCACAGTTACAATATATTTTAACCTCCTTTTAATGTGTACTATTTGTAAATGAAATGTAGCCAATTGATATATTTGTATTGTTAGGTAGCACTAATAGAAACACATTTCATTGCTGCAGTTAAAAAATATCAGCGCCAATTACAGCGCGTAGGCTCACTCTAGTGACATTGTGTTCTTTTTTTCCGTCTGGAAGAAAAGTTCAATAAGCGAAGCAGATCGTGTCACTCTCTCTCAGAAAGTTCGTACCACCGGTGTAGCAGCAAAGGTATACATCTTGTTATTTATAATTTCCGCACATTTCATACTAATTACAGCAACAATAATGATGTTTGAAATTGTAATTTACAACCGAAACAAGATTTTATTGTTTAAATACCTATTATGTTATTTAGATGCGATGGCGCGACGCTTACAAACCTACGACACTTTCAAATCCAGCAGGTTGGCAGACATGGCGTGGAAAGGTTTCCCCTAACCATGTGCTTGTCACAATATGGCGGGCAATTATACCCAGTTTTTATAGTGCCTTACGACTGGCAGTGAAGTGGTGACATGTCAATGACACGGCATGTTTCTAAACGAAGCATCAAGTTCGTACTCGTGTTTTTTAAACATCCTAGGAAAGTTGCAATATTGTGATAAATATGTGTTTCCACGGCAGGGTTAAATGTGTTGTGATTGGTGCGTGTGAAAGGACATGGTGGCTGCGTTGTAATTGTTACGTAGGCCTGTGGATTTCAAATATAGTTTATACGTTTTAGCCATGAACTGACGTTATGACGAAGCAAATTATTTATATTCACGTCTGTTTATCACAAAGTTATATCTTAGCGCTAGGTGTTTGAAACACAGTTGTGTAACGAGCTTACGTTTCTGTGATTTGAATGTGTGCCACAATCCCAACGAAATACTAAACCCACCCAGATAAATTTAAATAAATAATAAAATAAACCTACCAACCAGTAAGTACCAATGCATGTAAATATTAGCGGGATAAATGTTACGTTAGACCTATGTGTTCGCATGTTCATAACTACCTTTTACGTTTGTCGATGCTACGTAGTATAATAAATAAGCGACATGAGTTACGTGCTTGAATTTACTGTGTTGTTTCGTTGGACTGGTTGTCCCTTCATTTTAATTCTAAACACATATTAATAACAACAGGTTAAATACTAGTATTGTTTCCGCAACAGTTGTAACAAACACCGTTGTGGCAAAATATTAATGTGTATTATTTGTAACGTGCTATATTGTGTGTAACAAATAGTTATAAAGCTGACCTAAATATTGTGATAGGCCTAAATTGTGAACATTCGTAGGAAATGATTTCTGCAATATGACAATTCTTTGAACAGCTGTAAACAGTAACCAACGAATTTGACAGTTATAAAAGTAGAAGTCACATAGCAGTGTTTATATTTACATGTAGCAGAAGGATACGTAATCAGTAACCAAAAGTAGAAATCTAGCAGGGCTTCAGAAACGGCCGAAGTTATTGTGAATCAACTATATGTGAATGTGCACAGGGAAAATGATATAAGTAAATACTGGAGAGGAAGGTCTCTCCAAATGACTGGTGGACTGAGCTCTGTCCCGTTCTGTTTGCCTACTAGTAGGCGGATCCAATATGCACACTAGCTTGGAGCAGTATAGGCCACCTTTTGCTCCTTCCTCTGCGAGCTGTGCCTTTTTCCAAAAGGCACAAAGGTTAGTTTGACACTTAAAGATACTTCCCGATCGTCGTGAACACGAGACAGGTCTGTATCTAAGTGTACTTCCAATAGTGGCTGCCGGCACAAGTACTCTATGGTTCGTACTGGTATATCAATACCCGGTATAGGTTGACAATGTATAGTTTATATTATTTCTAGTGGTCACAGTAAATACAGTGACGCGTGCTACCTCCTAACCAAGCAGAGTGTGATATGGAAATAACCTATGGTAAACAGGTATAGGCGACCTGCTCCTAAACTAATCAAGATAGCTAGTGGCCTTGATGGCTATGAAAATAACTCTGGTCGCAGCTACTCTATCCAAAGGGTGTCTATAAAAGACTTTATAAAAAGGGGACCATTACTTTAAGAGCAGTGGGTGTACATAGTTACCTTTAGCAGCAAGTAGAGGCAGCTGCTGATCCAGCAAAAGCAACAGCAGAAGGTGTGTTTGGTTTGCAGGTGTTGAAGAAGAAGAAGAAAAGCTTCTTGTAAAGGCTGCGGGAGCCTCTGGTAACGTCAATGGTAGCAGCCTCTGGTGGCTGCCGAAGACTGTTGTACAGTAGAAGACCCCAGCACAAGAAGTGTTAGAGCGAGCTACTGGAGAAAGGATAACTTTTGAGCCCAGACATGACACAGTCTTAAATAGTCTGCTGGACAGGTGTAGTGCCGGGCTGTGGTGGAAGGTGTGACGTTCCTCTTGTGTGAGGCCAGAGTGGGAGTAGCTACCTTCTGCCTGGCGCTCGGCTTCATGCATATTCAGGTGCGCTCAGTTTACCCTGAGGTAGGTGATGGCTTGTAGGATCCCCGCACAGGGGGGAAAAAAGTGGGGGGGGGGGGGGTGGTACGTGCTTCGGGCTTTCGCAACCTTACTTTCCACGGGTTTAAAATCGCCCTCCAGGGAATTGGCTATCTAATAACACTCATGAAATCTGTTTCTGGGTTTGACTCTCCCTCGGGTTACGTATAAATACGTGAGGCAGATGAGTCGTACTTTAGTAGTATAAACAGCAAAGTGACACACATCAGCACAAAACATTTAAGCACTCTCAGATAAGATGCATGAAATAACGGTTTATAGCTCTCGCTTATTTTTCAACTGCAGTGGTATAAGCAATAAATCTATTAATGCATACAGAAATGTAAACATTTCTCATCATTGAAACACCATCTGAAACTCTGAGGTGAACAATTACCTCTTTTCCATAGCGAATTTCGACTTTCCATAAAGGTAATTGGTATAATTTTTTGACAGGTATAAAAATCAGTACTGTAAAGGGGTATACTTTTGCACCTACAGGAGTTACATTGCATCACTTGCAAAAAATACTTGCATGTATTGCTTTAGTGGGCAGACTGTAAACTATATTTCCTTCTGTTTGTGATAAATACTGAAATATGATACTTGTGTGCTGATCTTGTGAATACATTTGTATATGTAGGATTTCCATACTTCTTTTGTGTCAGCTGTTGAAATAACTTTTTTTGCACACCAAAATAACTTTGTAGAACATTCTGAGCTACAAATGTTCAAGAAGCCCAATTAAAAGTAGTTATGTTTAATTATTGTACATATATGTACATATCACTGATAAAGAATAACTATAGTTTTCTTTTTTAAGATGTAACAATTTACTATAAAAGATGCTAGTAAACAGTCATTTATGAGGTTCACTGGAGTTACATTGCACCTAACTTTCACATACAATAATATATTACTCCATGTGCTCTAAAACACCTTTAAACCAATATATTAATAAATTTTGAACAGAGGTCTTGCTTTTGAGACAGTCACGGAGAAGATTGGAACTCTAGCACTATTTTCCTATGAAGATCAGTATTATCCTAGAAGATGGATAACAAAACCTAACAAATTGTACTATGTATGAGATCTCATTCTTGCGTTAATCAATACTCTTAAACCTTTTAATAATCTAGAGATGTATTTGGCACTTTTAATTGTATCATAACAGTTCTGATGGTTCTTGAAAATATATTAAAAATTTAAAGCTTAATGTCATTGGGTATACTCTGTCTGAATTTCTTGCATATTTCTGCATAGGTATGAAGCTGTGAAAGTTAATTATACAAGTGCTTAAAAATTTCAAACCAAATACAGTCAACTCCCTAACTACCATTTTTCAGGGGACTGTCAAAAATTTCCATACATGCCGGATTTCAGCAGATGAAGATTCTGACACACATCCAGTTTCTACAAATTTGCATACACTACCAACTTACAATGATAACTGCAGGAAATTTTAGGTGACAGAACCCAAAATATACTATGATCGATGCAACATCCAATAAACAATACATGCGGTTAGCTTTATCATTATTTATATAGGAGTTTTGCCGGGATCACTGAAAATTAACTGTGGATAAGGTTTAACAATACATGCATTTTTGGTACGAGAGTTGACTGTAGTTATAATCTGTTGACACAACTTTGTTTTTTTTTTTTTTTTTCCATGGAAGTAAACATAATCCCACTTCTGATGCTATAACTCTCATAAAAAAATTGTTTTTGGTGCCACAATTCTGACAAAATAATTCTATCTGTTTTTACATTCAGCACTTAGCTTGCTTTTGGCATGTAAACTGCTCCTTGAGCTAGCATAAAAACAATGTTATTAAGTCCAATAAAGTCAAAAATGCATTTTAGTCATTCAACATGGGTGTCATTGCCAAGGACATAAGAAAGTATATTTTTCCAGTAAGGGTCCACCTTTTAAAATAACTCTGTTACTAAACCCTGCCCCTTCCTCCCAGATTTTATGCATATGCCAATTAGTTTACGAACGAGACCTTGCTAGTTTATGTTTTATTACAATTATATTTTCTTAAAAAAATTACTAGAGAACAAAATATAATTTTATTGACCCTCAAAGATTTATTTTTTAGACTGCTGGTACTTTTATTATGCCTGCAGTCAGCATTAGTGGATAATTCATCTTTGCGACTGATTCTACATTATGAACTATTAAAAGCACCTCATTATAACAGTTATACTTTATAAATGTTTTATAATTTTCATCTCAAAAAAAAAAAAAAAAAAAAAAAATGCCAGTTATAAACTTTTATTAAAAATTAAATTTTTTGTGAATACAAATTTGATCAAATATTAAATTATTTCACCAAATACAATTTAATGGGTGCACTCTTAATTTACATAACTTTTCAGTGCCTCATTTGGATACCACCTATTCTTGTCATGGTGTTGACAGGTTGGAAATGTTGCAACTTTCCATAGTATTGTAATCCTCTATGCCTGCATTGTTTTGTGATACTCGCCCCATCTGGAATATCTTAAAATATGTTTTATACTGAAGTGGAACTAATAATTTAAATTGAAATGAACTAGACCTCTCCTCTCTAGAAAAACAGATGAAGACAAACCTTACTGTAGAAAACATTTAAAACAGAAATCAGCATACAATGAAGGAGGTCCCTAACATGTGGGAAGTGACATTTGTTGCAGATAGTATTGATGCGTGAAGCTTTCTGACACTTTACTCAAACGACTTTGCCTTATCAATGAGTACTTCCTCATCGTCCCAGGCAGGGTCTGAACTAGTACAGGTTATGTCCCTTCCTGCAGGGGCCAATAGAGATATATCAGTTTGTACTGTTTACCTGCTGTCAGAAAGAACGCCAAACCCCCCAAAGCATGAATGAGCCACTGGCCGAGAGGCCAAGACCACCCTCCATGTTCAAGTAGTTCCAGAGAACGTTGAGGGATGGCGCCACCTACATCACTCCAGCCAACAGCAGACGCCACTTTGCTCCGCCCGCTAGCAGGTGACTTTACTGCCCACATCGCTGCAGCCCAGACGAGGGTAGGACAGTAGAATATGTACCTGTGCGTGACAAAAAAAGTCAGTTGTTCGCTGGCTCTTCTCAGAGCCAGTACCACTCCGACAGCTCGCGCCACCTCGCTGTGTGCCAGAGCTCTCTGCTGACCTGACCTCAATATCCTCCAGACCTTCCAGAAGCTCTTTAACAGCAACCCCTGAAGAAGTCTTCAACACCTCCCTTGCCTGCTTACCCTTCTGGTAAAGACTGTTCACGATAAAGTGAGCACTTTTGAAATCAACCTTATAAAAAAGTCACTGCCCCTATCTGCATGTATTTTAACGGGCGCAATGAGTGACGTGTGTAGTAAAGTTGGTAATGATGGAGGGGAAAATAGTTTCATATATTAAAGTCGAATAAAAACTGTTAGGTAACCTTTTGTGATAACTTAAATTATTTCTTTGGCATTCTATTTTTTTAATGCATTAAAGTGTAAAAATGAGTAGATTTACTTTTCTAATAAATTCACAGTTTCACTTGACCTACGCATGAATAAAGTGATGAAGCCCATGACAATGTTAATTTTACATATGGAGGAGAACACACAACATGTATACAAGTAGATCTTAAGCAGGGCTTTCAAAATTGCTCATTTTACTGTGAACAGCCTATAGCAGTAACACACCCCACTGCCCTTCTTGTGCTGGCCCCCGCATGTCCCTTCAGGACAACACAACAGATTTAGCTAGGGTCAGTTTCTATAGCTACCTAGCCGAACTGCCTGGTCAAGCCTAGAACCAGGTCACCTTGTGCACCATGTGTACAGTAAGGTAGAGTCAGAACTACAAGCACAACAATCCATAAGGAGCCTAGTCAACCAGCTCAACTAGTATCCGTCCACCAAGCTCAACTGTTGCCAGAGGGAGTACTCAACTGGTCCTGGAGGTCTAACCGCCTTCGGACCCACACCCACAGTTATTTGTCAGATGCCACAAAGTAAACCCACCTCTCCGACCACCACGCCACTGTGTCGCCAGTTGGGGTAACGTGTACAGCTCGGTGTCGGCTTGGCTTTGGCTGTGGCAGAGCACTTTAGTTAGGGACTATCATCGTCTGCTTACGTCTCGCCTATGCCTTACACCCAGAGGAGCGGGACAAAGTGCAGGAGAGAAAGGCTACTGCCACTTCTAAGTCTAATAGGAGTTGCACCCCAGCCTCTTCTGCACTCTGCAACAATAACCCCCAGGGAATGAGCTCACACCACCCGTCAGCTGGAGAGGCCTCATCTCCCAGCTCTCTCCCCATCCTTATTTACAGCCTCTACAAAGACACCTGGATCACCACACATGATCGCCACTGCCTTCCGTCGTGGGGAACACGTGCCAATAGGAATCACTGAAGCGTCAGCCCGACCTGGGCCTACTCTAGCTCCGGCAACTGCAGCGCCTTTGCTGCACCCAGCTCCACCAGCAGCCGCCAATAGAAGTCTCTACAGGGTCAGCAGCCTGCCCGCTAGCCAGATGGTACACCAATGGTAGACTTTGTTCCGTGCTGCTAGCGACTAACCCAGTGCTATATACTGGTTGGGCCCCAGTCAGCTAGTATGTGAGGACAAACTCTGCTCAACTCCGTGTGACTGATCTGCACACCCAAAACCGCCTAGCTTGACCGTGACGTCCTTCCCTGTCACTCAACATCAAGAATATTTTGTTGTCTCAAACAGTTGCCAGTAACACAGACCGCAAATATGTTTTTGCTGGTCCTGATAGATGAAAGAGTATAATGGTACTGGTACAATGCCAAACAAAAAAATTGTTTGTTACAATACATAAAAAAGATATATTTATACGTGAATGACATAGCTGAATAGTGACCTTAACTTATAATTATGATTTTTAATGATAATTATTTTGTACTTCACATGTGCATATACATTTTTAATGTTACGGTTGTCTGTACTCACCAGATCATACCTAACCTCCTCCTTGATTGGTACAAACAGTATCTGGTGATTCTCTTGCTTGATACCATCTTCAGCCACTGCCTGTAACAATTAGCACACACTACTCAGACAATAGGTACATCATGTGTTGCCCCAGGCAACAACTACAGTTCTGAGGCCGGGGATGTAGCAGATAACACATGCAATCTGAATTTGGATTTTTACAGAATCTCTATTGCCTACAATGATTACAAAAAAGGTGACAAAAATAAAAGGAAGAACACAATATAGGTATGGATGAGAAACACAAATGTAATAAAAATGTGCTAATATAAATAGGTACAGTATGAAACTAGTCAACTATTCAGTTAGACAGTGAAGAACACAGAAACAAGGACAGCACAACCATGACAATATGAAAATCATAAAATCAGAAGCGAAACACACACTGTAGTAAGTCAAAATAATTAAGGCGTATAAAAGGATCAAAAAATTATAATGATCCAGTTGGACAATGAAGGGGAAAAAACATAGACCATTGTTTGTGCTGAGGAAGAGAGATGAGAAGTGTCCAACACTGGCAATGAGGATTGTGAACGCCAGTTACCCTCAGTGCTCATGCAGCAGCAGAGTATCTGTGGAAGGGAGGTACCAAGACAAAGCTGAGATACTACACAGCAGTATGAGGAGAGACTCAATTGCAAGCAGATGTGCATGTTAGTTGGTTGTTTCAATGTTCAACCATGCACATTGAAACAACCAAGTAAAACTGGGTATTTTTTTTTATTATGTTGGCAACAGCATAAGTGTGACTAGACATGAGCAGAATTTACATACAAAAAACTAAAAAGCAACAAAATATCACCTGATTTATAAAAGTATTAAAAAAATGTGGGCCTAATGATCCAGTCACACAACCACAAAATACAAAGGACAGCACATGTATCATATTGTTTTCTTCCTTTATTTCTTGGTATTTTTTTCACTTTCATTGTAGGCAATAGAGATCCTGTCAAAACTTAAATTCAGTTACACCACACCATTGCTATTAAACTTCAGAAACAAGACATGCATCTGTTCAGAGACTGCAACAAGAGCACCGGAGAAACCATAAAACAAAACAAGAGCCGGATAATTTATAAATGTAATTCAATTTAGTTATAAAAATTATCACAGCTATTAATGGCGAAGAGTTTCCTTGGGGTACACTGATACAGTTATGAAAAGTGCTTAACAAAATGGTCTTAATCAACTATAGCGCTAATGTGAGATGGGAGATGTACGAGTAACGGAATGCAAAAGTGGGGAAATGGGAACAACTCAAGAAAATCAATGTGCCAACGTCAACTTCCACAGTTTCCCACATGTAAAAATGGAAATATAAACATGCTGTGGATTAAATCCAAATAATCTACGTGGAAGGTAGGTGTGCTAGCCACGAGACTGCTGCAGCACTTGCACAGACATGAGACATGTATTGTAATATGATACAAGAAGAATAAGAGAAAATACAAGTCAGGTAAAGAATACACTATAAACACAAACACGAGAAACTATATACATATGCACTCTCAGAGGGACGCAATGCTGTATACTTCCACAGCCCTCCTACTGCCGATTCCAGAAATCACTACATGAAAGATATTTCCCCCATTTTCCTTCTGTAATGTTTTGCAAATCTTCCTACAGATGAGAAGTGTCACATTTTTATCAAAATTACTCATCTAAAGAACAAGTTTTGACTTGTACATTATTTGAACTTGCAGTCTTGTTTAAAAATATATAAATAACATCACAATCTAACTGGAAACACAACAAATAAATGCTACACCACTATGAGCATTGCAAACAACATTAACTGGCATATACACCATAGACAGATTCTACCATATGGCATTTCACTGTTCCAATGCTTGTTTGTTCACAACACATGATATTGCTTGTTTGTTCACCACACACGATATCAAGGACATCTTTGAATGTAAATGAATGTCAGAATACATAATAAAGACAATTTTTTTTTTCCTGTAATAGAAAAAAATGGCTAATACGAAGAACTGCATCTGATCTGAGGAAATGCCTGAGAGGTGTGAAAAATGTTCAGATATCATACCTGCTGTTTACATGTTGCTGCATGTTATTTTCATCTTATTAAGGCAAACTATCACAAACTAAAGTGAAGTGAAAGATTCACATTAGTGTGGCCATTTCAATACCGTTCATTTTAGTGTTAAGTTAGTGTAGATGCAGATTTTGAGGGATTTACTTATTTATTCCCTGTTGTTTCACAGATCCCTCATATGACAAAGTCGTGGGCTATAGAACTTGTAAATATTACTAAATAATTACCTGTACATATAAATAATAACATTAACTACAGCACACCATACAAGGTTACCTTAAAATACAAATATTAGATGTAAAATAATAACACAAGTAATACACAATGAATACACAAAACACAACTTCAATAAAGCTCAATTTGCTCTAAGTTATGAAGTACGTAACTTAGGGCCTCTGAATTTACATTACATAATAAATGAAGCCAATAACATGCCATTAGCTTACTGTTTAAAATTATAGTCGTAAAATTCTTGTAATAAATAAAAAGTGCAGGCCCATTTGGGAATATTTTTGAATTTGAATCTGACAATGTGAACAGTTATATTTAAATAGTGTGCAGAAGTCTAGGTGTTTAGGAGTTAAGAACAGTTAGAATTGAGTGTGAACATGTCCATGTTTTGAGTTACTACCTGTGTTTGGCATTGTCTTATCGAGTGTTTAGAAAATCATGGACAATAACAATATGGCGCCACAAGGGTCACATGTGGTTTGAACGTGCTCAAAAAATTCTAATGTATTATATATATATATATATATATATATATATATATATATATATATATATATATATATATATATATATATATATATATATATATCTCTCTCTACAAGTGCGGAAAATAGAGTAAAATAGTTCGTAAATGGAGTGTTGTGAAACATTTGTGATGTGTGGTTCCATTTCAACGAATGTAGTGGCGTAGATGAAACGGTGTCAATAGAAAAAGATTGATTCTGTGTGCGGTTTAATGACAATATTAAAAATGGCGAAGGTAATGAAACAAATGAAGATGTGTGTACATAAGAAATGAACAACATAGACAAGAATGGCTTCAGAAAGAACTGCACGAGTTGAAAACCAGGGATTAACATCTTCAAAAACCGAATTGTGTTGCTAAGTGACAAACTAACTGAACAAGAATTTTCTGGGGAAAAAAAAACTGCCATACGCTCATACACTACTCCAACTCAAGCAAATTTCACTTTGCCACTGGAAAATAAACTTAGTGTGCTTCACAGTGTCAAAGATTTCCCACCCCTAAAATCTAGGGCTACCTACTTCAAAATCTGGCGGTCAAGTAAATTACAATAAAACAATTTCCAGAAACCTAGGAAGATAAAGTATTCTTCTAAATCATCATCGCTAAAGCGTGACGCAAAGCATCAGCAAAGCTTGGAGTTTCTCAAGAAATTATTTTCAAGTGTAGTCCCCTCACAGGGAAAAATACTGTAAAAGCATAGCCAAACATTATGAACTGAGCCAGAGAATTCCCAAAACGGAAATTCAAGGCTGCCGGAATTTTTTTTTTTTTGGTGGTGAAGGGAAGTGTCATGCATCAGTGAAACATGGAGTTTCCCCAGAAATGATTTTCACGTGTATCCCATTTGCACTGGAAAATAATGTATGTGTGTGTGTGTGTTTTGCAATTTAACACATTTTTGTGCTATTTGTAATACTATTGTAATATTGTACTCTGAAAACATGTTTAATTGCAAAAAGATCAAACTGAATATTACCTAAATTGACAACGTTGTAACGCCAGTGTATTACTAGCACCTTGAATAGTACTATTCTTTACCGCCTTACACTAGTGCTATGAGTAGCATCATTGTTCGCTGCCACCAGCCGCGCTTTTTCCCGACCTCTATGAACGTTTTCGATTCCCCTCCTTCCTCCTGTCATTTCCCCTACCTCTTCTCCCTGCCACCCCTCATGTGTCACACTTTGATTTTCAGAAATTGTACATAAGTTTTATACCGGTATTCTACTCCGAGCTCTCGTCGCATTGCTTGAATTTGTGGAGGGCATTCTATCAGCAACATGGGGCAGGACGTGATGTAGCGGCTGGTTCGGTTCATGGAATCTACGACTGCTTGGTGTCGATAAATTGTAATATCCTTTCTTGGTAACTGGTTACAATAATATATTTATATCTTGCAATGCATAATTTTGTGAACCCAAACCACATAAGCTTTAATAATTATTTAATCACAGTGTATGTTAAATACAAGGAAATGAATATTTCATATAGCATATTATAGTCAAGTCTTAATATGCACTAGTGTTTGTATACAGTTTTATGAGTATCAGGTATGGCGAAATGTACGCCGCTTTTGGTAACAAATTTTGGATTATTTAATTTATATTGGGTAGTTTTTAAGTAAAACGTGTCAGGTGATCCGAATATAGTCATCGCTTAGTATGGCCATTTTGCAGTACCTGCTTTGTTTGTATTATAACATTTTGTACATAGTGTGTAGAAACTTTGAAATGGTAATAAGTGACCTCAGTTTTTGAGAAGTAAAATCCAGATGGTGACCTTTTAATCTAGTCAGGCCTTAGCACTGCCTTTTGAATACTCCCTGTTACATGTTGTTTGCAAGGAATTTGCCATTGTAATTTTTCTCGTGCTGTGAACATAAAATATAAGAGGTTTCACTATGTATCTTTTAAATAAACATTTTATTGGACTGTCAATCAAGAAATTTCAAGTTGTAAAATGAGTGATTGCATTCAAATTGTTAATGGTTATTTGAATTCTAAAGAGAGTCAAAATAAAACTACTAGACAAAGTTATGTTTTTTTATAGCTTTATTTAAGAGTTTTAAGCTACTATGGTCGTGTTTCTTTGTACTGCCTATGTACATTTGCACAGCTCACAGTGCAATGTTACCAATACAATTTAGAAATAAGATAGTGGGGAGGGCTACGAACTGGAGGGAAATTGTGGGGAAAATTTTATCTGAAAATGTAAATATTTTTATTTTTTTTACCATGCAATTTCCCTTATCATCATAGCCCTCCCCATTATCGTTTCTGGGGTTTCTATTTGTCAAATGTTGATGCCCCTAGTAAATTCGTGTTCTGTATAATTAGTAGAGTGGAACTATACCACTTTCCGACTTTTTTTCTTCAAAAAGCCCTTATTATTATGAATTACCTGAAGTGGCGCAAATTCCCAAAGTACAAATGTAACGCAAACCTTTTTTTATGCACATTTGTTTCCTGTCTCTGTGCATCATTGCTCACCAAATTTATTGTAGGACTAATGTATCATGGCGATACACACTGGCGCCGTCGGGTGAAATATGAGACGAACGAATACACTTTACGTACTGGTAGGTGGGCGCCAGTGGTGTTTCCCAGACACAACACTTTGAGACTCAGGGTTCTCAGGGATGCTGTGGGTTCTGTGTGTTTGTCTCACCTGAGCGTCTTTACAAAGCACTTTGCAATACTAAACATTTTATGACAACACTGTCAAAAGTAGGAGTTTACTTGCCTCTGATGCTACAGAAAAGGAACATATTTTATGCCCTGAGAATTACTTTTATTTTTCCACTTCTTACACATTGTGCCTCTACTGAGTTACTCTTAATCTCGGAAGTGACTAGCTAATTCCGTGATGGGTGGTTCCTCCAGCACCTGATTCAACTAGCGCACTTAGATATAAATGATTCCTCCGTGGTGTGTGAGAGCACAATCTCCACAGGGTAAGGGGTCTACAGCCAGTATGATGGACTGCAGATTTCACCTGGAGATGGGACATGAAATAAAAACACGAAGTACGAACACTAAACATGTGTGATTACCTACGTCACTAACGCATACTCGTCGGGACACGTCTCCTAACCATGTGATGTGTAGCGACGGTCTATACACTTAGCAGGCTAGGGCGAAAATAATATCACCCTACAAATTACACAAAAATATTAATTACAAAGCATGGGGCACGACATGAATAGGCAGAATAAATACGTAGGTGCGTGGAAGTATTCTTAGATGATGCGGATGCCGCTGGATGAAGTTCTTAGTGGGCCACGTGGTGCAGATGACATTGCAATTTTTTCAGTAAAATTCATTGAAATCCTGTCGGACAAAATTACGGCACTGTTAAGAAAATTATTCTGGTTGCATGTCAAGCATACAAATGTGTCTGAGGTGTCTGAAAGCAACAAATCAAACACGTGTAACGACCGTGTGGTCGGTTATAAAAGCATCAATCATGGCAACATTACAAGAACCCTTAAATGAAATAATATATATTACCCTGAGAAAATACGGCATACATGAAATTACAAATAAGAACACTTTAAGCGCAAGGATGGCAAAGCTACGGACTTGGAGGCTGTTAAGCATGTGGTCGCAAATTATGTGGCCATAAAACAAGTTAACATGACAAAAAAACTTAAAATACATACATACAAATTTACCCTTAATATTGCTTGTTGCAATGAAGCAGAAATTACAATGCAAAAGCCTTAACATAGACGGATGGCGCCTGATTCAAAGTTGTGAGGGCCGCGTGGCCTCTCCGACATCTTTCCTCCTTCCCTCAATTTAAGTTTCAAAAAGTCGCAAGGGCGTAAAATGATAATTTAAGCGGAAGCATTATGCTGGGGATGTCTGGCAAAATGTATGCAAAGCAAAGGTTAACCAGTAAACTAAAGCAAACTATGGAAATCTAACACAGTGCAAAAATATGAAGTGCATACGTGACAGCGTCTGTCTTACCTCTCCAGCTCTCCTAGGACTGCCCAGAGGCAGGGATCGTGCAGACCTACCATGGCTGCCTACAGGGTTCACACAAGTTGAAGTGCTATGCATGATGAGCAAAACTTTTATCTTTAAAATGAAAGGCACAAAAGAGGTTTAAATACACAATAACAAGAGCAATTTAAATTGTTAAATATTGGTGTTTGATAACTGTTAATTTTATAGGCATTCATGCTGGAATATTAATGTCATTGTTCTTCGCACAGTGTATACTTAAAATTTGAAAGTAACATTGCACAATATTTTAGAAAAGACTTTTAAAACACTTTTGACCTGAAAAAAAGAAACATACATGGCACTGAAAAATATCACTTATCCATTTTTGGGAAAGTCAGTGGTTGTGGCGTCTGGGCACACGTGCTCACCCACGTGTCACGTGAGCTGCGAGGGCTGTCATGGTCTGAATGCAGCTGGCTGTTAGCCGGCATCAACGTCAACTATTTATAAACACCATCTGTGAATGTCTTATCGTATGATATACTATATGTATATTTATTCTACTAGTAATACATTATGTAATATAATCCTCTTGTGAATATAGAATAGACAAGGTAAGTCTTGAGTAATTCAAAAGAATTACATGATGTTCCAACATTGATTGCTGTGTTTTTTTGCCTGTATAACCTTTGCTCCTCTGCATAAATATTCCCTTTGAATGACGTTTTACATATTAAGGATTGGTTTTAAAAGGTATTCTTGGGTTTAATACAATTTAATGACCATATATAAATATTGACACCATCCTCGCTCTGTGCTTCACTGGGGGGGGGGGGGGGGGGGGGCAGTCTGATAGTGCTCGCTGCTCCATGGACAGCACAACGTGCACCAATGTGTTACGTGTAGCATGCAGTTCATGCATGAACTAGTAAATGATCCGTTCAGTATATAAAAGACCCGTTTACCTAGAGTAACTGGCGGCTTGCCTGTTTCTTTTAGCTTTAAAGTGTGAGCCACTTAAAGCAGAGTCTAATGCATGCTCGAGGTAGTGTTACCTCCTCCTTGCATCCCTGCCTTAATTTGTAATTTATTATTGAGTGCTCACCCACGTGGTTTACGTGTGTTCACACAGACATGATCTGAAGCGCTCATAATTCCTTCTATAATATTCCAAGTGTTTTGTTGTGTAGTGTTGGTTTTTAAAGCGCAGGTAATTAACTTCACGTTTTAGCAAAATGTACGTTCAAAGATGCTTGCAGTTCCGGCAGCCACATTACCAAACTCATAGAGTGAATTTCAAACAGCTCATTTATTAAATCTCACTTTATTTAATACAGCTCTTTGTAAAGGGTTTTTATGTGTAACTTGTTTTTATAATTATAACTGAAGTGCTTTTATGTTGTTTACTTGCCTGTAACGGCATAAAAGTGTCAAACTTATTTTTATAAGACACTTAGCAACAGCTACAAAAGATTTTCCAGAAGAAGTTTAACAGTACAAAATTACATAAAATAATTTCATGATTATTTTCCTGCTTGCAATTGTTCTTGTATGTGAAGTGTTTGCTTTTTGTGAACATTTCCTCCAAGATGCTGGCGGGAAGGTGTCCGTTGCTAACGACACCTACATGCACCCATCTTTAGTCTAGTCTAGTGAGTCTTCGAGGGCGGATGTGTGCTGCTCCGCGCACCACAGGAGCTTCATCAAGTGTTCTAATCATGTAGGGTGTCAATAGCTTAAACATATTAATTTACCAGAACCTTCTGTATTACTTTTGCTCTCCCGTGCACCGACCCTCCTCTCCGCCGACTCGCAACCTCGGAGAGATTTACCGCCGTAAGTTAGCTGTGTGCAGTTAAGTCATTTTTGCCACATAGGCCCCTGACAGGCCTTGTGTGCCAAGCCCGCTTCAGACACGGGGAAATTGTATGTCACCACGTGTAATCTTTCTGGTAATATATTTAATTGCTTTGAACCTCATGTCTTGTTTTAATTTAATTAATTTACACCTCGGGAACTGGCGCTATTCAGCGAGTGTAACCACGTGGTCGCCGACCACATGCTATCAGAGTAAGTCGACCTGTAACGACTCTGAGAAATAAGAACTCGTGCTCCTTTGCGGCTGGAAGAGGAGCTGGCGCCCTGGGAAACTCAACAACTGTATCTGCATCCATCGATGATCTGGAGAATCTATAAGGTAATATGGCATTGTACACCTCTCGCAAGCCCCAAGCCACATAACTATATTGGACTTATTTACATGTTTAAACACATAAACACTGCAATTTTCATAATCCTCCTCATTATCACATTTCTTGTTATATGCTGAGAATTACGTGAAGACCAATTAAAATTTGTATTGTGATTAGTAATAACCATATTTAACATTTGCAGGTATTACTTTTCTGATTTTCGGAAAATTCGCCACCTATTATTTATCATTACCAATGTAATGGTAGGATATTACAGATTTTTTAAAGTTTGGTTTTCAGTCGGTCATTCTATTTGATTACTTTATATATACAGTAGAATCCCGTTGTAGAGACCACGGCAACTATGAGAACACTGTTATAACGAGGTCTTTTTGAGAAACCGTCAAAAAATGCCAAAATATTCCATGAAAAATTGTAATTTTTGGAGTTGAAACATGTACGGCAAGATTGTGTGAAGCACGCTTGCGGCGGGATTCGTGACCGTGTGAAGCATGTTTTTGTTATCTGTCTGCCGTAACTCCACTCCCTTGCCATGCCACCTCGTTTCCTTAATTACCTTGTGCCGCTCTCATGCGTCACATTCTTCTGCCTTGCCTCCTAACCACCCTCTCTTACAAACCAAGCGCATTGCTTTATAAATAGAATCCCGCCCTTTCTACCTTGACCCCAATTTCTTTTCATGAACCAGTTCTGCTTTTCCATAGTTGTTCACAATCATTGTGCTATCAACTATGTTTGGTTTCAAACAACTTGGAATATGTATGTGGGTCGATCATTATTATTAAATGAAAACAAATTTCATTTAAACATAACAGTCCAAGCGATAGCTGGAATCAAATACAGCAACATATTAAAAGATTTTAGAAGTTTTGTTTTCCATTCTGTGGCATACCAATTAAAGATAGGGACACTACTACTACTACTACATTTTATCGCTGTGCTATAACGAACGTAATTTTAATCCATTTTGATAAAGTTTTCTTGAATTTTTGCTGGTTTTTTTAGTAAGTCTCGCACCATTCAAGTTTTGTTAGTTGAAAACTTAAAATTTCACAGTGACTAAGTATTTACTGGCATAATTCTCGCACTGGCACAATACAGGCATCCAAATTTTATGGTGCCGAATTAGGGGAAAAAATTTTCCTTTCATATTTCACGCAGCATGCATCTCTCAACGAGGCAGTAATGCTAACGGGTGAACGCAGCACGCGCTTTGTTAGACCATGCTAGGTTGCTGACACTTCAAGGTCACTAGTCTCATTATCGATTTCTGGCTTCTGCGGCCACGCTGCAAACATGTAAACAAAATCAGAGTCACTGAGTTAATTTGTGTTTGGGTGGTTTTTTAATGCGAAGGGAATAGTTTACTTTCATATTAATTTTTCTTTAGTACGAATGCATAATGGGTAAATATACCAGTCAAACTGGGGCATTTAAACTTCAGGTAATTGTGTATGCAGAGGAACACTGCAATAGAGAAGCGGGCCAAAAATCCACTGTTTCTGAGTTTAACGTGCATGTTATGTTTTCCCAATACTTCGCCGCAGTTAAAAAGTGAACCGGACCTGTAACAACGACAATGGCGGGAGGTGGCCGGCCGCCTCCCGCCACAGTAATCTTGTAACGACCAACTGCCGGCCACGCTGCGGAGGATCTAGGCACTCGTCCAGCTACATGCACACTGCAATGTTATCGCTGCTAGCCCCAGCACATGAGTGATTTAATTTTGAACATGTATCTTCATATCTATTATCAAAGTGCTATTTAAAAAAAAAAAAACGTATGCCCTGTGGTTGGCGAGGGATTACTTACAGTAGACCCCATTTTAATGTTTACATGCATATGTCTTGGCGATTCCTTGCATAATTAACGCACCCTAATTTTTTGCACTAAAATCTTGTAAACAAGGAAAGAGAATTATGCCAGTAAATACGGGTATTTGGTTTGATGTGGACATGTGGAGCTGTAACGGGCGAGTTATCGCTTGCAGGGCAGTGCTTCGGCGGCCGAGTAAGCGACAGCGGGAAATGCCGTGTAGGCCAGGCAACTGATTGCAAGACAATGCTGCGTAGGCTGAGCAACTGATTGCAGACTGAGCGGCTATACTTACGTGGCACTGTCAGATTTTCCACTCATTTTCACACAATCAGTTATCATAGAACAGAATATTTTTACGTTATGGTGGTTTGAACATAATTTAAAAACAATTTTAGGGCAATTTTTAAGTAGTAGGCCCTACTGGGGATCAAAATCGGTCTAATTCGGAGACTTCTATAGCGAGGTTAGAACCTGGAACCATGACATCTCGCTATAATACGACTCTACTATATAATGATGAATAATAATTATTTTATTTCATGACAAAAACCCAGAATTGAAGTATATTTCAGTTGTTAAATTTGTAACACATCGGTAATATAAAATGCAAATACAAAATTTTTTTTCATTTTAATAGAAACTGTGATGTGATGATAACTTAGACCTATATTTATATGCATATTATTGGATTCATAACTGAACTTAGAAATTAATGTTTGGTGATCTTGATGCAATATTTTAAATTACCTGGTATAAGTATAGGCCATGGAGAACTGACTCGCCTACAAAAATGTTTGCATTGTGACATCAGGGAAGAGATGTCACAAGATTTCCACATATCATATTGTGTGGGTGTGTGAATCCCGTACCTCAGGGCCTTTCCCAAACAGCCAGCATGGATCACGGACCTTCATAAGCCAGTTCGGAAGAGGCCCAATGCCAATTAATTAGCACTTTATGAGTGTTTTTACGATGACGCCAACTTTGCCTCAAGGACCTGGTAAGACCGACTCAGCATTGTCAGCGATCAACTGTGAGGTAAACCAGTATGTTAGTCCACAAACGTGGCAAGCTTACAGAATTCATTTAAACAAAATTCGAACCAAATTATATTTTACTGGATGTGAACCTGATATATATCTTCCATCATAGAGTTCCCTGTTCCTGTAAAGTTGGGTCATTTACTACCGTGAACAAATTATTAGAGCATAATTTATGAGTTAATTAGAGGTTTTCCCATGTTTTCGTGTCACGCAGTCCACACCACCGAGCTCGGCATCACTGATCCTCCCTCATTCCCCTTCAAACCTGGCGCCCGCGTTTAGCATGACTACTTTACACACAAAGTCATTTACAACTTCTCACTAGCCAAAGGACTCTACAACAAAAAAAAAGTGAATAAAAACATCAGTTATAGAACCTGCTTCATTAACACCTAATTTATGTCCTCAATTAGTTCAAATCGAACGTATTTTGTCATATTCGTCGCGAACAAGACGAGCCAACCTTGCACTTCCAACAAATACACCATTGTTTACATTTCCGGAGTAAACATTCCATGAATACGCGCGAAGGTATTCTGAAGTAGTATACTGTTTATATAATTTTAGGACTCGGGACCAAAGTTCAATTTTCTAAATGCTTAGACTTATGATCCAGAGATTGGGGCAGAGCCATGACGTCAAAGTCACTTACACCAATCAGCGTATCCTTGTATTAAGACCCAGTGCAATTTTGTCGGCAGGCCTTAAATCGGCACTTACCACGGCAGCCATCGTTTCTTTGTTGTCCCCCATTTTACTGCGGGACGATCTATTGTTATCACAAAATTTTATAATTTCAAACTGTCACCTCCATAACATACACGTTCCACTTAACATGTCAAATAGATAAGGTTGTTTTTTGTGGAATAGTAAACACAAATTCAAGCCTTAGAAACCTGTAGACATGTTAAGACCGTTAAGCACAAACTAGTCTGGGAAAGTTTAATATCGATTGTGAAATCAACACTAATCAAAAAGAAATTCCGAAAGTCATTCAGTCCAATAACAGTCATATTCCGATTTACATATACGGTCGGGTTTATCTCTGTAAAAACACCCTGTGACTAATGTCTTGTAAAATGAGAGGTCCGAAAAAAATATATTTGACATTAAACTCACGTGTTTTACAGCAGAAACACCCCGATCTTTATAGCCTTCGTCATAACATTTTATAGTACACACTGCAAATTATGTAAAGTCCTAATAAAATTCCTATTATGTATTAATAGTAATGACATTAATGACCACATTAATAAAATTTGCAGCTGTTGTTTCCCAATATGTTCGGTTACTCCATTTTATTAAACAAAAATTTGTCGATTACTTTTAGTCGATATTATAAATAAGTAAAATAAAATCGATTCCTGTAATTGTTTACGGCCCTTCCATTAGTTGTCACATATACTCTGGCTTCATTTTTTAGTTTAAGAGTGGCGTTTCTCTAGTGTGAAATTAAGCATTGTTAATTTTCGATTTTCATCTTGTAAAATGTAAACATTACGTAATAGTTTTTTTTTTTTTTTATTGCTGCGTACGATGAATCTGTTTTTCTTCCTCATCAAAATTGTTTGATGGTTGTTTAAACATTGAATGCTGCAGGTGATCTTAACAGCCCAGTTAATATGGCCTTGATTTTTTCTTGTCCCGCGCGAAAGGAAAGAACAAAGTCTAAATATAATCAAGTCGGTGTTATGGTATTGGTTCGCATCTTGATTATAATGTGCGGACAGTGTCGGCCCGGCTAGGCTAGTGGCTGGTCTTAGTGAGTGTAGGTGACGAGACTGCTAGCTGTCTTGTGATTCTGCTAGAGTCCGTAACGCCTGCTCTGCATTACAAAAATGACGACGAGCGAACACGCTTTTGATTCGAACTGTATGACGCTGACGAGGTTCGTGCTCGCAGAACAGAAGAAAATACGGACAGCCACAGGCGACCTCACTCAGTTGCTCAACAGCATTCAGACGGCTGTGAAAGCAGTCAGTTCTGCTGTCAGGAAAGCTGGGATTGCCAAATTGTGAGTTTTGTGTTTAATGTTTTTATACGGTGACCATGTTTGTCTCTCAGTATTGGACACGCCGAACAGTAGTTTAGGTTGACTGGAGAATTTTACGTCGTCACCAATATGGCATCGGAAACGTTGTGTGTATTTTACTATTGTCACAACCCTTACCTATGACAATCTAAAAGGTCTTCCACAGGAATGTGGGGGTTTTCAGGCTGGGCCAATTTCAACATTTATAGACGTTGGAATCGGGAAGTAGGCCCTACATTAGAGCCCTACTCGATTCCATAAATGAAGTTGCGTAGTACACTAGAGCCCATCTGCTCAGGTGTACTACCTGATTCTAGAAACCATCTGCCCAAGTGTACGATCTGATACCATGTATGATATCAGGTAGTACACTTGAGCCCATCTGTCCACGTGTACTACATGATACCATGTAGGGATCATAGTCAATAAATTGTATTGGGTGTATATTTTAAACTAATACAATCATTAAATTATTAATTTTGCTCCAAAACTAACGTCTATGTGTAAATGATAAATCACAATTTACGGTGCTTCAGCCATACCTTTATCACAGCTAGTGTGTGGATGAATTGAATTACTGTAATGATTTCATATTTTGACCACTTGAAAAGGATTATTTCCGCACACAATCACATAATGAACAATAGGAATTGGTTGGAGGAGTCCCAGCATGGTTTCAGGAAGGGATACTCATGTGAGACTCAGCTGGTTGGGTTATTAGAGGATCTGGTGCAGGTAGTTGATGAGGGGAAGCAGGTGGATGCCTGCTTCATAGATTGTGAGAAGGCATTTGATATGATAAGGTGCCCCATGGGACATTGATGAGGAAAGTGCAGGCGCTGATACCAGACAGGAGGGTAGTGGAATGGATAGGGGACTTTCTCAGGGGGCGAAGGCAGAGGGTGAAAGTGGGGGAGGCAATATCGGAGGAAGAGAAGGCTACGTCAGGGGTACCACAGCGAAGCGTGCTGGATCCTTTGTTATTTACCATAATGGTAATGACATGGGTTTGGGGATTAGAGGAAAAATCAGATTGTTTGCAGATGATTGTGTTGTATATGCTGAGGTGGTAGAGGGGGGTGGAAATTTGCAGATGGACATTGACAAGATATGGTTGTGGACCAGGGAAAAAAAAAAGAAAATAAATGTAAGAAAAACTAAGGTAGTGAGGTTCACAAGGAAGAAGATGATAAGCAGGGACATGTACAGATGGGAGGGACAAGAGATAGAAGAAGCAGCAGAATATAAGTATCTAGGGATTGTACTGCAGGGAGACCTCAGGTGGAAAAAACAGGTAGAGAGGGTGGTAGCAAAGGAAAGAAGGGCTCTGGGTATGCTGAGAAGGGTGCTGAAGGGAGTCAGCTGTGAGGTGAAGGAGAAGGCGTATGGCTCAATGGTACGGCCAATGTTAGAATATGCTGCAGCAGTATGGGACCCGTATGTGGAGGTGGAGGTGCAAGAACTGGAGAAGGTGCAGAGAAAGGCAGCAAGATGGGTGAAGGGTAGGTGAAGAAGGCAAGGGCAGGATGATGAGGAAGAAGGGAACTATAGGCCATCAGTGATGATGAAAGAAATGGGGTGGAGCTCATTGAAGGACAGGAGGAAAGTTGAACAGTTAGTCAGGATGTACAGGGTGGTGAATGAAGAGGGAAGATGGGGAGGGCTACACTGCAAGCTAAGTAAGGGGTGTTTAGAGGAAGAGGAAACAACAGTGAGAAGCTTCAGAGGGTGTGGAGGAGAACGAAGCGGGGTAGGCAGTCCATGCTTGTGAGGTCTGTGAGGGAGTGGAATGTGTTGAGGGAGGAACTGGTATCTGTGAGAGGGGTTGGTAAGTTCAGGAAGGGAGTGGAAAAGGAGTTGGTTGGGTGAAGGAAGGTGAGAGAGTTTGCCACCGGGCGGTAGCCTAATTGCGAGTGTACGTATGTTACCAAAAACCACACATATGGTTGAACCTGCTTGAATTTTATCTTTTATTATTTTTCATGGTGTCTCGTTTGTCCTATCTTTAATAACAACTTCTAAAAACATACCCTTCCCTCCGCTCCCTCTCTCAATTTCTCCAAAAACCCATAAACCTTTCATTTTCTTCCCTTTGCCATACTTTTGTTTGCCAAAGTAACTTTCATCCTTCTCCTCCAATATCCCCTATTCTTTCTATCCACTTACTGCAAACCTCCCTACAAAAAGAAAATCAATCTATCCCAATCTTTCTAAATACCTCTGCTTCATGTGCTGTATAGTCAACCTGTAACCTCCACAACTAACAATATGTAATTATAAAGATCTGTTGAAATTTTAATGTAGACTTCTCAAATCATCTCCCTTTTCTTATGCTTAACCATTTATTGCCCTTGTGACATCTCCACATGTAGGCTACAAATCTTTTGTTAGTTTTTCTACAACCTTGCTGAATACCATGTCCGTTCCGTTTTTCTCGCTATTTTGTTGCTTCACTATTAAACCTTTGTCTCTCAAATATGACATACCTTCCACAATATATTTAAATATATTAATTATAGAGCATATAGTCGCTCCCATTACAATATTTCCTCGTCCCTACCTGGGGCCATGGTGTCTGAGTGATTAGCACACTCGCCTCCCACCAAGGCGAACTGGGTTCAATCCCCGGCCAGATCAGGCATGTAGAATCGTGCCGGGCGGTGCCGTTGGTCAGCGGGTTTTCTCTGGATCTCCTGTTTCCCCCACCCCTTCATTCCGGGGGCGCCGCTCCATATTCACTTCAATCACGCCCATCGGCTCTCAAGACCTCACTGTTAAGAGCTGCCCAACTCTCTTCACCTCATTCTTCCTTCCTCTTATTCCGCTCCCCGTTGTCTGTACTACTTGATGTACATGTACTTCGTACCCTCTTCCTCCCTATTCCGCTCCCCGTTGTCTGTACTACTTGATGTACGTGTACTTCGTACCCTCTTCCTCCCTATTCCGCTCCCCGCTGTCTGTACTACTAGATGTACGTGTACTTCGTACCCTCTTCCTCCCTATTCCGCTCCCCGTTCTGTACTACTTGATGTACGTGTACTTCGTACCCTCTTCCTCCCTATTCCGCTCCCCGCTGTCTGTACTACTAGATGTACGTGTACTTCGTACCCTCTTCCTCCCTATTCCGCTCCCCGTTGTCTGTACTACTTGATGTACGTGTACTTCGTACCCTCTTCCTCCCTATTCCGCTCCCCGCTGTCTGTACTACTAGATGTACGTGTACTTCGTACCCTCTTCCTCCCTATTCCGCTCCCCGTTGTCTGTACTACTAGATGTACGTGTACTTCGTACCCTCTTCCTCCCTATTCCGCTCCCCATTGTCTGTACTACTTGATGTACGTGTACTTCGTACCCTCTTCCTCCCTATTCCGCTCCCCGTTGTCTGTACTACTTGATGTACGTGTACTTCGTACCCTCTTCCTCCCTATTCCGCTCCCCGTTGTCTGTACTACTTGATGTACGTGTACTTCGTACCCTCTTCCTCCCTATTCCGCTCCCCGTTGTCTGTACTACTTGATGTAAATGTACTTCGTACCCTCTTCCTCCCTAAACCGCTTGGGCCTGCCTCACCAACCATCTTAACCTTGCAGCACTCGAGTCCAACAATAAACTAAAACACATTTCCACTTTATACTTTTTATGTGTGTGTGTGTCTAATAAATAAATATATATCTCTCTCTTTTCTACTTACCCCTCCTTCGCATGCTTACACCTTTTTACAACTGCTTCTACATTTCTTCAATATTTTACTTTCCATTCAAACACACTTTAATTCCACAATACTCACCTGTTGCACATTTTCCATTTGTTTCTATATTTCGTTTTAATTCACAGCCGTACAACTTATAAAAACAAAATTTCTCCACTATTCTGACTTCTTTATTCGCTGTAACTACTACTAACCTATTCCTTTATTCGCTGTAACTACTACTAACCTATTCAACTATATGGCCAATGTCCTGGCGTCATTAACTACGTCCCACTTATAAACGTATCTATGGAATCTAGTTGTAAACTAGATCATCCAGTTTCGGTAGTGTTTCTGACCAAAATTTTTGTCAACTCAGAAGCTCTTGTTCATTTCCAGGTCAAATTTTACTTTGTGAGTTTCCTCTGACTTTGTGACAAAGGCAAGTATTTACAAAGTTGTATAAACAGACATAAATTAAACACTGTACTTAAAACAGTAGAGCATTAAAAACCAACCAAGAGTTGTAGAATGCAAGGGTGCATTTGTGCTTTTGCTGTGAATCTGGACAGTAGCAAAATTACATTGTGACCTTACGGGTATTGATCTAGAGGGACTCATCTGAAGGAAAGGTTTAGTCTACAATACAAAATTATGTATGTATTTGTAGTAGGCGTACCATTTTTACTATAGCATAATTGTATGGTCCCATTAGAATGTTTCCCCTGTGCATGATAAAAATCGTGGTTGAGGGGAGGGCTATGAAGATCCAGGTAGACCTAATATGCATGAAGAACAGGGGAAAAATACAGCACGAAAAATGTAAAATGAAGAAAATAACAAAAAAATGGTGCTATAATAACTACGAATTTATCCAAAAATCTTTGAGAGAATGGTGTGTGGAACATGAGTGCGAAGGGCCATCCCACTGTACCTGCTGCTCTTTTGTTTTACCAAAATTGTACTTGAAAACATTACAGCAATTCAGAGGGAAAAAACGTGGGTGAACCAGTGCATTCCTACACACTTTCACTTTGGGAAGCAGAGTGGTGGAAATTTTTTTGTGAATTCCCAATTATTTTTTAAAATATATATATATATATATTTAGGGACAAGAGTAGGGTTGGGAAAATTATTTTGGAAAATGACTACAACATTAACGGGCAACTGTGATGTTATTGTACTCGCGTATGTTGGTGGTGCATGCAAACACTTAGTGGTAGGAGGATGTGGTGCATACTCTATGGCTAGAGACATGCAAAATTCACGTTATTATTTGGGAACACGTTTAACTTCAAACACGTATACCTTTGCAATACCTTTGTCGTTGGACCATTTTTATCTGCCAAGCCCTGGGCAACTCTGCTTCAATAAATTAACACATCACAATTATTGTGTACCCCAATCACCTGCAGTACACTCAGAAAGGGCTTGGCTTCACGTCTCTACAGCAGCCAATGAGTAAACGATGCCAGCTCCGGTATATGCCGTACTGTGGCGTTTAGCCTGGTGCCAAAGAATAACACAAATTTTGCATGTCCCTAGTTATGGAGCATAAGAAGCCACACTTGTGTATTAAGGTATTGGGAAAGAGATGTTTACTGAGAGTGTAATAAAGTGTTTATTTTGTTGTTACTTGCATGTGCAGCCCAGAGACTCACCCAGTAGTGTGTACTCATGACATACTGCCTCCACGGGCACATCTTTTGCACTGTGTAGGCCTACAGTTTTGCTAATGATTGACTCAATATTATGCCCATTTGAAATATGTGTCTAACAAGTAGAATGACATAAAAAAAGTTAGAGGTGGTCGCCTAGTGAGGGACGTGTTTGTGCGAGTGAGGCTAAACTTGATGAAGCACTATGGGTGACACCAACTGGGATATGTACAGCCCCCTTCGCGTGCAAGCCACTGAACTTGCATGCAATGGTTTTTGTCATGATTGTAGAACTTTGGAAATTTAAGGAGTGACCCTATAATTTTATTGGACGTGGCTCTGTAGCGAAGTCCAGTGGATGCCTCTATGATAATTTCACATGTATCCAGTTTGTATATTTTGAGATACACAGTCTCAGAAAGCTGTTTTTAGTTACGTTGGAGGGCATGAAAATAATGTATCCAATGTGTGCGATGTCTGTCATCATCCGGAATGTACTTTGTTTTTTGTAGGTGAACAGATTGGGGGCACGGTTAATAGTTCAGTCAGAAAACACCTATTCCAAACATGCTGTAACAAAGTTCAAGAGTGAGGTAGGTTACCGCCTTAGTATTGTCTGCTAGCACACCACTGGGGAGTTACTGCATGGAGATAGTTTCCTGAAGCTGTCTTGTGAACTTGTAAACAAGTGATAACCTTTAAAAACAGAACATCAACTTGAGCAGATAAGCTGTTTATACTGAACAAGAGATAAAGATGAAGTCAAGTTCATCTGCTGCTCATCGCTTTCTACTCTGTGTGGTTCCAAGTCGACTGATAATATAACTGTACATACCTATTGGATTCACTATGTTTCCAGAGATGCGTTGCCTGACTGTTTTGTTTTTACTAAAAGGAAAAGAGCTGTTTAGAAAATAATTGGTAACCACAGTTTGTGTTCATGTAGTTAACAATGCTGGGGTTTTATTTAGGGGCCCATCTACCTGGCACTCGAACTACATTGAAAAATCTTTGGGTACAGTCATTATTAAGAATCACTTTTTTGGAAAGACTGGAAAGTAATACCAGCACATGGTGTATATTGAAATTACTAATCACACTTAATAGGAATTTAATGGGGGGGCATCACGTTATGTGTAGTATTTATTATGAAAGGATCACGACAGTGGCGTAGCCAGGATTTGTGTTGTGTAAGGGGAAGGGGGCACTTGGAAATTTCATAAAGGAACACAGAGATCCCCAACAAAACTGTGTGTCCGAGTGTCCTCCCCCGGAAAAATTTAGATTTCAAGAATGCAAAGTGGTGCTATTTGAACAGTTTTCATATCTTATCATTGAATATACCGCTGGTGGAAATATTTACATTTTTGAAGATAAGAATTTTTAAGATTAAGGGGCAATAAGTAGGGTGCCTTCTGGCTACGCTCCTGCAACGAGTAAAACAACAAATAGAACATAAGATTAATATCTTATGTTCCATTTAAAAAAATTCCAATTAAAATTCCAATTAAAAAAAAACATTTGAAAGTTGAAAGTATGAAACACTACATAAAATGAAGTCCGCAATAAAGAAATTAATGAAGTGCTAATGTTTCTTTGGTCACTCTTTTACCAAAAACGTTTAAATAAGCAGCATTCTTCTGTTCTTCTTTGCGAATTTCTCAAGCAAAATATCTTCTTTTAATGATATGCTGCGGTGTATTGACATTACTGCTATTTCAATTAAATGGTCTTCACCAGTGCTGTTTCTGAGATACATTTCAGTCTCTTCAGTTTGGAAAAGCTTCTCTCTACTGATGCTGTGGTAACAGGAAGAGTAGCCAGGATTCTGAGGAGAATATGCAAGTTGGGAGACAAGATTTCTTCACACTTCTTCAGTGCAATGATTGCATCCTTGGGCAGCTGGTTTATGTTTTCAATATTGAGGTTTTAACATGGGGGGGAGTTGCTCCTACGTGCAAGACATGCAGTGTTTCCATCGTGACGCTGTACTGTGCAAGGTATATCTGTAACGTAGGGGTTTTATTACAAACCCAGAGTGCTGCAGCCCCCTGAGCCCCCCCCCCCCTGCTTACGCCCCTGGATCAAGAGATCACTTCCCTGTCTTATCTGCTGGTATGTGTGCCTCCCTAAAAACTTATTAACATGCTAACTGAATATTACTAAGATCCTTACTTTGTAAGGACATCTGACCTTTATAGTTTCCAATCACACCAGATGCTTACTTTCAAAATGGTGGCTATTTTAAAATTTAAGTGTTAATGTCATATATTGGGAACCATTCAACCAATTTAAACAAAACTTAGTGTATTGGCTGTGCATCATATTAACATTGAGTTTAGAAATGTACAAGGTTATTGGTCAGACATTTTGGAAGATAGAACTACATGAAAAATTAAACTCTCTATATTATATCAATTGAAAACTACTCAACCATTTCTGTCCTAATTTGGGAAGTAAGTAATATCTACTATGGTAGATCATGTAAATTTGTTAAGCTTTTATTTTCAAAATGGCAGCATAGAAATTTTTTAGGTTTATTTGCTACATATTTCAACAATACAGTTCAACCTATTTAGACTAAATTGTGTATGCTGAAAGTGTTTATTAGAAGCTTCATATATGCCAATAGCCAACTCAGCCACTTTTGTATGCAAGTTTGTAAGACCGGAACACACAAATAAATAAAGTTTATATTTCATATCTTGGGAGACAATTGATAGAGTCCTACCAAATTTGTCTAACAAGTACCATACTACTGCGACAGGTGATCTGAACGAGTTTGTTTTAAGTAGGTCATTTTAAGAATGGTGGTTATATTAACATTTTATCCTTCACATTTTATTTACAAAACTATGATACAAATTTCAACTTAACTTTGTATGCTGGCAGTTTACATTAGATGCATCATATATAGAACTTTTTTTTTAAAGCAATTATGTGAGATAACACCAAATAAGAAAATAACATTTTTATAACATATCGCAAGGATCAATTAGGCTTAACTGATTTCCCCCCAAATTATTCACACAAGTAGCGGTACACTAGGCCATGTAAACTTTAACATCTTTTAAGTGGCCCAGACTTTTTTTTTCAAAATGACGGTCCTGTAAATATTTCAGGTCAGTAAACTGTATCATTTGAAACATTATACTGGTTACATTTGAAGTTGATGCTTTCAATGTGATCTTCGTAGTTCAATTGATTACATGGTAGCTTAAGGTGCAAGGTTTTCAGGGTTTGAGTTATGGGTAAGGCGCATGTGTAATTGTGTCACTACTGTTGCATATGTTCCTGGTTTCGTCTCTAATGATACTGCTGTCAAGGAGGCGTCAATACACCAATAAAACTACTTTGTCATTTCTTAAAGTTTCATAGATACATGCAGCACGACTGGAACACTGCCCGCGAGTTCAGAGCCTTGCACTTAGTGATGATGTCACTGTTGATGCACGTAACGATGTAGTCCTTATTGCTTCTTCTATGCCTGAAACACAAAAAATTGCTTTAGGTAGGTGGGTCCCCATATGGCTTTTAACAGTCTGTGTAAATCTAATATTAGTTTCAGACTTTACAATGTTGACCTTTTTTGGTGAAGGAGGCAGATGCAGCATATTTTTGAAGCTGTGCATCTGTTGCTAGTTACGGAGTTGAGTCAGGAGGTGGCAGGTTACAGGAATATCTGAAGGCCAGCAAACTTTAATACACTCCTGCTCTAAAGAAAACACAATTCACTATTATAATTTGACCTATGTGGACCATTCTGGTGTGAAATATTTTTCAAGTGCCATTTCCATGAGAACAGAACTACAAAGCTTTGGACTTGGGAGATTTGCAAAGGATTTTGTTTCCGTATATTAATAATTCTTATTGAGTTGAAGTTCCAGTTGGTCTGAACTTAAACAGAATATGGTGGTGTAGTGGTCTGACTACTTTGGGTTTGATTCCTGTAAGAGTCACCCAAATTTTCACACGTGGGAAACTTAGCAGACATTGCCATTGTTAGGGAGGTTTTTCTGGACACTCCCATCTTCCCTGCTCTTGCATTCCGTCACTACTCTAGCTCCACCTAACTTCACCCTCCCCGATGCTTGAGATCTCTCTTTTAAGTACCAACGTAAACTTCTCAACTCAAAATTGAGAGAAGTATTTAACCTAACATTAAGGCTCTCACCTGCCTGGAACCTTTTTCCACATGTGAGACAGAGAAGTGCTGGATCAATAAGAGGGACACTGCTACATGCATCAAGTGCGCCATCACCGTTAAGCGAAAGCTTCAGAACTGGCGTGTAGTGTTCTCGTCGCACTGCATGTACTTATAGGAATTTCAGCGCTGACCCTATTATTTTATTGACAGAAAGTGTGCAGGAAAATTCAATGCAAGACCCTTGAGTAGTTTCGTATTGTAACGTCTCCCCTTTCCAACCCTCTACTTCTGACCTCTGAACCAAGTTAATTAATTAAAGTATTTCCAACACGAGGGAAGGGGAGAATGTACATATGGGAATGGGGCGTATCTTATGAAATCATTAACTAACCGGGGTTCATAAAACAACGCTTTATTAACATATATATATACACACACATATATAAATGCAGTTAGGATTGATACAATTACGTTATACTGAATACGAATACACAATACTTAATTGAAAGTTGTACACAAGTGGCTCATTGCCGTTAAGTCGCTATTTAGGAATACTCTCAAGTCCCTAGACTCACCAATTATTTATTCTTAAAGGGGGGATTTGATGGTGTCTCGAAGGATGACTTGCGTCCTAACCGCTAGCACGAGGTATAGTCACCAATATTACAGAAGAGAATCTGGAAGCTCCTCTAAGCCTCTGATGTCTTGATGCTCACATTCTGGTGTCAGCATGACAGGGAAGGGGGGGGGGGATGCGTCCCTGGGCTTATATACGCTGTGCCCCCAGTAGGTCAGTGTGATGTTTCGCAAGCACTCAGAATCCATAGTGCATCGTACATAAACATGTACGTGTGCGGCTCTCCTCTGGCCGCTACATTACCACCCAGGTCAAACAAACAGCTGTTGGAAATTGTGGAGAAAAATATAAAAAAACAAGGTGGAGCCATCCAAGGACATAGATCCGATGCAGACTGAGGACCTTAGGTCAGGGGTGGATGACGACTATTCCCATTCATGGAATGTTTAAGAGCAGTATCGTACGGGTAAGGTGAAACTCGAGACCTGGTCGGAAAAGCAATATAATTATATAAGTAAAAGCAAAATTGATTAAGGGGAAATGGTTGCAAGTGGCAAGGTAGGGAGAGTTAAAATCATTATACATGGAAATGTTAGTAAAGTAATTTACAAAGTTGTACAAGATGAGAGTAGCCAAAATTATCTTTAATCTATCTGACCACATTGAGCAACAAAACCACAGGAGAGAAGGACGTATGTCCACTGCCACATTTAATGTCAAGAAAATATAATCCCTTAAAGCTAGACGATGGACATGGGTAGAGGAATTTTGAAAGTTTGGTGCGCCCGCTGTATGGGTGCACTGAACAACATGGCAGAGTAATAATGCTAAATAGTTGTACAAGTTAGTAGGATAAAGAAAAAAAAAAAATGGTCTGTTGGCTGTCACTGGATCATAGCTCGGCGGCCGTGTTTTTGCCCCATGGGTGTCTGAAACTTAGAGATGTAGGCTGAGAACACATTCTGTGACGTATTAAAGAACCAAGCAGAAGTCACCGAGCATTAGCAAAAATTACATGTAGGGAACATCAAAGTACGGAATGAGTGTGAATTCAAATGTAATTAGCTGTTCATTGAAAAAACATTGTGACAGCGATGTTATACGTTATGCAAAAACAATTTTGGGAACCTACGGTACCAATTACAACCCTCTGTGTGCGCGTCATTAGACACACATAATAACACGTGACATGAATTGAGAATACTTATCAACATTAAATTAAATCCGGGTTGAAACGAATTATAACAGAATATCTGCGTACATGGGGATGTAGATGATACGAACATGGAAAGCTGAGATGATGAGAGGGGTTCACATGAATGGGTAACAAGGGAAAACAACTTTTGCGACACTCTAGCACAGGAATACAAAACGGAACAAGGAAAACTGCACTCATGACTTACCCTTACTGAGGTCAGAAATGGTCGGTGCACTCTCGTAACACCGCTAAGGGACATTATTATGTCGCAAGAGGAATCCCACAATAAAAAGGTTCAGGCCCCTGCTGCCCGAAGCTCCTTGAAGATCAGCAGGGTAGAAAGGGGGGAAAATTTCCTGGCTGGAACCTTCTCCCGTTTAAGGCTTGCATAGGGGGTTTCACAGGGATGACCTCGGGCAAGTATCCAGTTGGCTGGGGCTAAAACAATTTGCCGCAGTGATCCATTTCATTGTATGGTTCATTCCAAACTAGTTAGTGTCTTGATCAACGGTAGCGTGCCATTGAGGTGAGTGGAGGGATGGGGGAATGAGATTACATATATAGAAAACTTAAAATTACTAAAATTATTAATGACACACGACCGGGGCGGGGGAGGTGAAGGTGGAAAAATTCTTTCGGCCACATGGATTATGTAAACGAACTGTCAGGGCATTGAAAGCTGTGTAAAATCATGGAATACTGATAAGCGACTCGCAGAATGAAATGAACATGAGACTGTAGTAACATGACATGTGGGAACAAAAGTACGATCTACACACGCAGAGATATTATCACGTAAGATAAAGTACTAGGAAAATATTGATTAATCATATATATATATATATATATATATATATATATATATATATATATATATATATATATATATATAATTTAATGTATAAAGACGATTGCTAATTTTTAAATACGTACGAGGAATGCAATGGAAAGAAACTTATGACTGAAGGTAGGATTGTAAATTATCAAAGCGTGATAAATGAAGTTACGCGAGGTGTTGCAGTACAAATGATTTGTACTGAC
This sequence comes from Dryococelus australis, assembly GCA_029891345.1. Classification (NCBI taxonomy): domain Eukaryota; kingdom Metazoa; phylum Arthropoda; class Insecta; order Phasmatodea; family Phasmatidae; genus Dryococelus; species Dryococelus australis. The sequence continues at coordinate 104,161,413 of CM057002.1, read as the reverse complement.
ATGGGAAGGAGGCGCCTCGTGCACTCGCTTCCGTGTATCAATGCAAGACGCTCCATTTTAACAAGTGTCACATGGAGAAGGTGGTGGTAAAGCGGGCCCTAGAATGTGGCGCTTGCCCAACGAAAGGAAGTCGGAGTGGCGGGCCACGTCCGGGAGGGCAGAATGTGTTCTGGTGCAAGCACTCGTTTGCGGGGTATCTCTTACTTTTTACATGCGATATGCACTGCAGTGTATGCTCCATAACTGCACAACTATATTTCGTTTCTCCTTGTTCTCACAATGAACCAATATTGCTGCCATCACATATCAATGTAAATCTTGCAACTATAAAAGTGTGGCTGTGAACCTGCGTTAAGTAGTTTAGGAGAAATTAAAATATATTGTGATGTGGTTTTCTCGTCCTACAATTCGCCGTTCAAACAGTGCGTAATTCTATACTTTAACTGAGGAATACTTATAAAATGACCCAGAGAGTTCCTTCTACTTAATTTATGGTTACAGTATGCCACTTCAGGATCATGGACTGGTTGGCAAATAAACCAAAACGACTGACAATAGAGTCCCTAATGCAATACCTTATTCTATTTTCTTAACTTACTCATACAACACGAACATACATTATGATATAGTGTCATAAGCGGAGCCATACTTCTGACTGTTATGTATATCTTTAGAAACAATACACAATTTTTCCTTAATCGTCTGTGGCATGTGCGAAGTACTTTACAATTCTATATGCATTTACATCATCACATTGTTAGCTTACAGTACTGCCATTGAAATGCACACTGTAATAATGTGCTTTGTGGCTAAGTCGACTTAAACATTTATGCAAAGTACTTCATCACTAGTGCAATCAGGGGAGGGAAATCATTACGAACTCCGTAAGGTACTAATATCTTGCACTAGCATAACAAACTCGCTATATGACTATACCATATATTAAAGGGGGCAATTGCACCACTCTCGTGGGACATGGCTAAGGACTGTGAATAAAACACTCGTGCGCCTTACAGTGAAAATCCCCTACGTCCATGATGCCCGTAAATGGCCCGAAATCAGTCATAGTGACCGTGTTCCGAAGGACGGACTTGCAATGTTGGTTCGATTCCGCCGACATGCTTCCCTTGTTTCTGCACTTGGGTGTGAAACAATTAACGTCTGGAGTTACCCGACAAGGACGCAATGGGGTGTGCCCAGCGTGACACGTGAGCGCGAACGCGTGGAGGCAGAGTATTAGGTGCCGCGCACATTTGTGGAAACTTAAAATTACTTAATACTACAAGGGTAAGATATACAGGAGCTCTCCAAAAACACACTCAACACAAGTGGAGAGAACCTTGCAATTACAGGGATAGAGCCCCACATGCACAAAAAGCGAATACATGCATTAATTAAAAGCAGAAGCAGAGGTAGATGGGGTGAGGAGGATATCAAGGCAGCCTGGCAAGGCGTGCTATGCAAGCAGTTGCTGTGCGCACGTGGCAAACTGACCTACTGTATGCTGGCTCGTTTACAGCGCGTGCCATGGGCACGAGAAACTAACAGCTGTCAGGGTGGGTGGATGGGATGTCTGTTACAGACGGGGGACGGCGGCTTACTCTGAATGGTATCGCATGGCAGAAAAATATTATTGAGAATATTTAGGGAAATGAAAATGAAGTGGTCTGGGAACAGGTAGAGCTTGGCTGCAAAGAGGTGGGAATAAAAACCGCAGCTCCTCCAGTGTAACGCCTCCCCTTTCCAACTGTATCTCGGACCATTGAACCCAAGTTAATTTATTTATATATAATTAATATATATTTTATATAGTTTAAGCAACTAGGTTATTTTTCTGTAAAGGTAAAGATTTTAAGTTTGGCACCAAAATCCTGGTCAATTACTAAAACATACGAGTATTTTGGTACCACCCCTTATCTAGTAAAAACCACTAGGAAACTTGTCAAGAAGCATAGTATTCTACCAGATACAGAGAACAAGAAGTGTAACAGACTAGCCGATGAAACAGTTAAAGAGGTTGTGTGTCCTTACTCATAAGAAATGAGCAAGGACAGAAGGAACATAAACAGAAAAGGCTAGTTCTTTGTAACTTTATAGAGCTTTATGCTAGCTTCTGCATTGAATACGCAAATTACAAAATTGGATTTTCTAAATTATCAGAGCTTAGGCCTAGGTGGTGTGTGTTGGCTGGTGCAAGTGGCGCTCACTCTGTGTGTGCCTTGCTCATCAAAACATTAAGTTGATGTTAGATGGGGCAAAGCTCAACATAAACTACAAAGACCTACTTGAATCAATTGTGTGTGATGTAAAGATGGAAGAATGCATGCTCAGTGAATGCTCAAGGTGCCCAGGACCAGAGGTTTTAACAGATATATTGCAACTGGAACTGAAAACCACGTATGGTGCTGACTTTAACGAAACTGAAGCTGAAGTACAAGATGGTGGGTATGGCAATAACGGTGATGATTTCATCGAGATTGTTAGTTACGCTTACAAGCAGTGGGTGAACACAGACAGGGCAGAACTCGTGTTACTAAAACTTATTTTGAGTACATTGAAGATTTTGTTACAAAGCTTGTAAATCTGAAGAGACATCATTTTGTAGCGAGAACTCAATGTACTTACCTTAAAACAAAAATTGAGAACTTGGACTTCACTGAAGGAATCCTGCTTGGAGATTTCTCAGAAAACTTTTCCTTTCTAGTGCAGGATGCATTCACGGATTTCATTGGGTAAATGATCAGGCTACCCTATACCTGTTTATCTTATATTAGATCAGATTAAAGGCTCTTTGTAATCCAAATGCTTTGTAATCCAAATGCTTTTGCTTCATAAATGACTATTTGGAGCATACACAACAGTTTGTGTGTTTCAACAGAGGCTAGTGGCTAAATTGAAAGAGGGTTTTTCACAAATAAATAAAATTATTTACTTCTCAGATGGTGCAGGGGATGCTATACAAGAACAAGAAAAACTTCATAAACCTCTGCTATCATGAGATTGACTTCCACCTACAAGCTGAGTGGAACTTTTTGGTACATCACATGGTAAAAGTCCATGTGATGGCATTGGCGGGACCATCAAACGCCTTATTTCAAAGGCCTCTTTGCAAAGAACCTCAATTGGTCAGATACTTACTGCAGATGATATGTTTGCCTTTTGTCAAGCTAATATTAATGGTATTGCCTTCTTATATGTGAAAAAAGAAGTAGATTCAAATAGAGTATATCTAGAAGAGAGGTTCAAAAATGCTAAAAGAGTGCCTGCCAGGAACAAGTCAGAAGCATAAATTTGTTCGACTTGAAGGTCGAGGATGTATAAGATGCTTTATCACCTCCAAATCAGTCAAATATGAGGATGTGAAGATTGAACACACAGTGGACTCCCTTGTAACTGTGGTAAAACCAGAAAGAATTAACAAAATTAGTTGCTTGCATCTATGATGAAAACTGGTGGATTGCCGATATTATACAAGTGAACATGGATGAAGAAGACTGTGACATTCATTTCTACCATCCACATGGCCCAGCTGCATCATTTTTTAAATCTAGAAATGGCAAAGCTCTGATGCCGTTCACCAACATCCTACGTGTTTTAACTGTATGCAAATTTTCAGTCATGACTGGTAGAGGAAGACGCCTTTATGCCAATGTTGGAAATGAACTTACTGAGGTATTGGCACATAGAATCTAATCTAGAAAGAATTCTTTCAAGAGATAAATACTGCTGTCTAGACTCTTTCTTGTGGCTGTTCTATTGAAACCTGAAAGGCATGTCGCTCACATTTTCCAGGTTTGTGAATCACATTGTTAATTGTTCTAAGACAGACAATAACTTGATGCTACTGCTTACATAATGAAATAGTTCCAAATTAGTGAAGAAATATTTTCATTTATGTAGATGTACTTGCTGAGAATTGGATCTCTTTTGTTGAGAGTGTTTTTATTTTAAATGTAGGCTATGCGTCCTATTAACTTTAGTAAATTTTGTAATGTGCATTAATGAAATTTACGGGAGTAACATGTGTAACACAAATAATTAATAATACCCAACTTATTTTGCAGATTTTTAAGCTGTTATATATTTGTGTATCTGCTATATAATGAAAAATAAAACAATAACGCAAATTATTAATAATTAGAGCCAAGATTTTATGGTGTTATTTAAATGAAAAATTCATAATTAAAATTTGTAGATTTCGTCTTTATCATCATAAAAGATTTACTTGTGTGCATCAATACGTACTTGCGAAATTCAGTCACGATGACTTCGGGTTAGTACAATAAATGATTATCAAAAAAATATTTTAGCTCAGAAAGATTAAAAATAATTCAATATTTCAGTGTAATTGTTTATATTTCTATGCATTCTGAGTATAGTTAACAATAGTGTAACTTTCACATATATGTTCAAGTAAACACTTTTAATACTTAACATTTATACAACTATATATTCAAGAGTGAGCATCTCTGTAGTTAAACTAAAGGAAGAAATCACATTTTATGATTAGTTTTTTTATGGCAGAGATGTTGAATTTTTCAGAGAATGTAGATTTTCATTTGATTACTACACAAAACTATTTTGCATATTAATTAACAGAAAAAGAAATCTTTCATTGAAACCACATTATTGTTATACGTTCTTTAATTTTTTTCAATTTTGCCAGCCTTGTTTAATAGAATATAATTTCAGCCACATTACATAGCGTGTGATTCACTCATCCTACATGTTGACAACCCGAAAGATAGATATATATATTCGTCATCATTTAATTTGTAAAAATCATTGAGTTAAAAATGTTCATTATTTTGATCAGTAGATAGCTCATAAATTTAGTTTTAAATTGTTAAAATTGGGTTTTTTTTAAAGATAAAGTAATTTTTTCCTGGCTATATTCAATTTTATTTTGTGTTTCAACTCTGATTTCAGTGTTTTGTGGTGTATTAACTTGAATTCCGGTGTTGGCGGTGTAATGACTTGAATTTCTGTGTTATTTGGCTTTTATTTGTATTCAACATATAATCTTGCCTCTATTAATAAGGACCTACAACTGAACCATTGTTAAAAATATTTGTTATTCAAAATTTTATATATTTTCATAATTATTATCAATTCTGTGATAGCATTAAGAAGTAAAAGACTCCTGCATTACTATTTCACTCGCACACAGATTCTAAATTGAAATAAAACCATTCCTTATGCAGTCAGTAAATGATGATTTTCTGCTGGATTCATACATTTTTTTCTCTCTTTAACTTGCAAAACACCCTCATCAGTTTTACATATGTAAAGAGTACCTCAGTAGGACTACTTCCTGTGAAAATTTTTGATTTTTCTCGTGTGTCCCACATGGGCAAAAAATCCACTGAAAATTGAAAATTTTAGAAATTTTGCATTTTTGACATCCTGTAAATAGTAAAGGACTAAAAACACCCCAGTTTTTAAATTATTGCTGCGTAATACTAGTACTAGAGTATACATAGCCATAAAATCATTGGGGTGTTTTTTGTCCTTCATGGAAAAATGAAGACTTTAACTTGGGAAAATTTTCAATTATGTTGACTAACTTTGAGATAGAACAGAAATATGTTAATTCTCACAGAAGCAAATGTTTACAATCAAAAATAAAGAGCATTTCAAGCTGAGTAAAATAAAATTTTCAAAATGATGCTAAGATGTACATGAAAGGAGCTACATCATTTTGCATAAATGCTTGAAAATGCCACGTGCCACCTTCTTTAAACAGCTGCCCAGGGTAAACGTGAAGGAAATATTTTTTTCTAAAACTGATTTTGATCTCTCAAAACATAAATCAATGTATGGAAAAAATTTCAGAATTTTTGAAAAACGTTCAGCAACCAATTATTTTTAATTTGGTTGAAATCTGATGGAATGACCCTTTATCTAGTTTCCCTGTGCATGTTTTTGCTGCTTACATGGCTGTCGCCTTGAGTGTTTAACTGTTTTGGCGCAGCTTGATACAGTTTTGTCAGTATGCTGGCTGCTGTCTTCAATTTCCTTAAAAATTTGGAGTTCCAGATGCTGAGTGTGTGTCAGCTTGATTGCGAAGGCCATCCATCATGACGATGCACACTTGCCTTTGCCATATTGCCGTTAAAATATCTGACTATTCATTAAACTTTACACATACACTCTGTGTGAGAGGCATTTAGGAGTAGTGATGTAAAGCAGTGTGTGTGTGTGCTGGCAGGTATGGAATAGCAGGCTCCACCAATGTGCAGGGAGAAGAAGTGAAGAAACTGGATGTCCTGTCCAACGAGCTGTTCATCAACATGCTGCAGTCTTCCTTCACCACCTGCCTGCTCATTAGTGAGGAGAATGAAACTGTCATAGAGGTAAGTATGTCATCCGTACTGCTTATTCTGTAGATCCTAGGAGGCTCGTGTGCAAAGGCCCATCCAACATGACAAGTGTTGAGGCTCCGTCCCCCCGCCTGCCTGGTGCTTGAACTGCATCGCAGAGTATTTGAAATACACTTTTTCCACAACTATTAAATGTATGTCCAGTGGGCTGATCTACGAAAGGAACCCACACACTTCAGACGAGGGCTGTTGAGTACTTTCAAAATGTCGTGCATGTTAGAAACACCATTTCAGAGCATTCCAAAATGGCTAGAAACTGCTTTTCCAAAGCATTGTAACTCAAAATATGTGTGTCAGATACATACAAATTTACTCTTAGTGTCCTCCACTGACCATTCCTACAGATTTTCCACCAATAAAATAATGTCTCTGTTGAAAGTCCTGTGGTTACACGCAGCATGACAAGAACACTGCACACCATTTCTGAGCCCTGCATATAGCAATGGTGGTACTCATGTAGCATGTGGCAGTGTAGCCATTACAGATCTTGCGCTTCTCAGCCTCAAACGCAGGACAACCCCTTAGCCAGGACTCTAAACCAGAACACCTTGTATTGTAAGCTGTCATGCTACCAACTACATTAGACATAGGATTAGGATTATGAGCATCAACTTCAATTACAAAAATTGCTATCATTGTTTATTGGTTCATGAAGGTTTATTCATCTAGCATCATGTTTGCATCTTAGTGATATTTATTGTCTGCCACATAACCAAACAGTTTGCATAGTTGGTAAAAGTTCCTTTCTATTTAAATTATGTCTTTTTTCTTTGTTGTAATCAATCTTAAATTTTGGAAGACTTACTATTCTGAAATACTTAGAGGCCAATCGTTTTGAAGTGTTGCCCTTTTCACTACAAGTTGGGGTTTTGCTTGACTTGATCAGTTTATAGCACACAAGTTGTTAACCTATTTGTCGATAAATAACAAGAAAGGAGTTTTTTATGTCGGAATCTGACCAGGTTTATTGCTGAAGGTCTAGCACAGTTTACATTCACATCGGCACAACGCGACAGATTTTCCTTATCGTTAAAACCTACAGGTTCACAGTGTCACAATAGTTCTAAAAAATGTTGGCAGCCATGCTACCTGCCTAGTCACAACGGTAGTTGTTGAATACTGCGCACAACAAACTCCACTCTTCTCGACCGGAGTTCATCTCTCCACAGGTGATAATATTAATGATAACTGTTCTCCTCAAAGGTAGGTTTACTAATGCAGACGAGCCCAGGGCCAGCATCACTCAGTTTGCCATGTGCAGCTACCCCACTCCTCTGAAACAAATCTAAAATTATAATTTGGCCGGGGTTCACGGCCTCTTATTTGCTGAACATTACATCACTGCACGAGCTTCAAAACACAAACTGCTGATGGGATGGGAAAAGTGAAAAAAAAAACGTAATCTCAAAAGTTGCGTCACCTCACTCTGGAGCCTGATAATTCGAAAGTGCCACGAAATACAGATGCCAACTGAAATACAGCCCCGCATTAAAACTGATAAAGCCCTTACGTCTGCTCGTGGCGTGAAAGAAAAAATTTAAACAATTACACTCACTGACAAACGAAACTGGGGATTTTAACTAAAAGGCAAATTTTAAAAAATTTATGAAAGCGATTAAAAATGTATACAAACTGCAATGCTACAGTTTTTAAATAAAGTATATAAATCATTAAAAATCATGTAAGTTTACATGACCTACAGCACTCCTTGTGTGCAAAATTATTGAAGAATGAGTTGTTTGGTCCCTGAAATATGGCATAAAAGCCCCATTTTCTCATTTGGTGTTATGTTCATAAACTGTGGACAGTTAATATTGATATTTGCTGTAGATACTGTTAGAATAAGTAACTTTTTAAGTTAGTGAAGTTATTTGGAACATATGGCATTTTAATGTAAAATATTTGCCTCGCTGGTATATTTATATGTGACTACCTCACCAAAACGTTTTTTGAGCACATAGTTTTGTGCATAAGTACATGTCAAAATCATAATTTTTACTGCTTCAGAAATGTACAAATAATGGAAACCATCTGACATACGGAAATGAGATCATTCACACTGAAAGAAGATGCCAAGAGCTACTTCAAGATGTGTGTAAAATTGCATAAGGAATAGGTTTTTGCAATTTCTAAAAATTGCTTAAAATAATTAAATTTTGCATAATTCCCCAAATTTATCGATAATAAGCCTACCTTATAATGTATTAAAAGAAAATATTTCAGTTGCTTGTTTAAAATTTTCTGCAAGTAGTTTGGCTTATTTTATTCATACATTACAAAAACAGTGAAATTCTGACTTTGACACATTATTTTGCAGAAACCATACAACTGAAAAATTGTTACACGAGGTGAATGTAGTTGCAGATAATTTTTACAAGTTGAGCAACATATGTTACAATTATAAAATGACAAATTTTTCAGTTGCCAGCTCCCTTAAATCAGATACTTATAGACTGTTCACGGTAAAGTGAGCACTTTTAAGGCCCTTCTAAATTTTTGCTTTCACCAAATGTCTTTCTTCCTGCTGCTTTTTAAAATAAACATTGCAATGTGACCAATAAATACAGTGTATACATTTCACCACTCTAAAAAGTTGCCACCTTAGGCTGCAATAACATATATTTATTAGTGGTTAATGCCTGTTTTGAGGGCATTATAAAGTGCTCACTTTACCGTGAATAGCCTATAGTTAGAATATAGCAGTATAACGTGTCGCCTGAAATTGGTTCAATCGGTTTATTGTTTCCCGATATGCGACATAAAAATTCGAATTTTTTTGTGGTGCTATTTTACTAAATGGGGGAGAAGAGAGGTTTGGTTTAGACACACGAATGCCATAATAGATGATGCCAGCATATCGAGTTTAGTTGACATTTGTTAATATGGTTTCATAAATATTGTATACTATGCTAAATGTTTATAAGATTGTTTCTTTTATTTAAAAAGGTCACTGATTTCACTTTTTTTTTAAACATTTAGTAAGGTTAAGATGATGAGCTGTCTGCCGGCTGGTAGTACCGGCAGTTTCATAACATCAAAGACTTATTACCAAAGTGTATCTGCCATACTTTGATTATCACTGAGTTCCGTTTCTCAGTTTCTCCACCATGAGTGCTCTTTAAGTTGTCAAGATTATGGCGTTTCTTGGTTCCAACACCATGATATCTGTGACTTTTCTTGTGAACTGTGTTTACAATAGAAAAATTAAATGTCAAATTATGAGTTAAGCCCTTTTCACAATTGCGCAACGCGATGCGATGTAGCGAAAGGCAGCGATGTCATGAAGTAATGCGCGACATAACTACTGTATCATTGTGAGTGTGTGTGTGTGCATGCATGCGTGTGTGTGGATGAGTGTGTGCATGCATGCATATGTGTGTGTGTGTGTGTAAAATTTGATGAGAATTAGTTGATTGGTTCCGGAGATCTGTCTCAAATGTTACATTTTCTCAACTGGCACTATTGTACAAATAGTGGTCAAAAAATTGATTTTTGCAAGCATATTTGATGTTTATAATGGATATTGTCAGCATACAAAATTGATTTGAATTTGGTTAAAAATTTTAACAGATGTCTTATATAAATTATACTTATAGAAGACATGTTTTAAATAATACCAGACAGGCTGTAAATAATGCCAGACACTCTTAAAACTTGTATGTGTGCATGGTCTACTGTAGCACTATTTGTGTGCGAAATTTGGTGGGAATCAGTTAATTGTTTCTTGAGATATGATACACAGCTGTATTTAATCTTGTTGTTCTATTTTACGAAGTGGTGGTTAAAAGGAGCTACAGATTTACACATGTGATTGTTGTAATATATACTAGATACTGCCAGCATACAAAGTTAAGTTGAAATGGTTATATCGTTTCATAGATATACCATACTAAACAGAATTGTTCATATGGCCGCCATTTTGAAAATAAGTTTCTGAACAACTTAAAGCATAACAACTTACATGACCTATAACGGTATTACTTGAATGACAAATTTTGGTAGTAATTGGTTAATTGTTTTGAACATAAAATCTAAATTTTTTCACATCATGCTATCTTATAAAAAGGTAGACTAAAGAGACTTTGAACTGAAACATTTGATGCTTGTAATAGATACTTTTAACTTGCAAAGTTTGGTTGAAGTTGGTCCAATGGTATACCAGATATAGAGTATGATTCTCAATTAGACTGCCAAACTTCGGGAGGGGATTCTTTATGAAAAAGGAAAAAATATGGGACACTTTATACATAAACAGAATATTAAGGTGGGTATGAGCTCTTAAAAATTGAGTATTTAAACTGTATGTTTGCAAAATATCGGAAACCTTTTAAAATTAAATTGCAACTCTTTGAACATTATTTTATATTATTGGGATCTTCAACATAAGAGCTAGCCCTTGTTAATACCTTCCTTCGTAATGATAACAGGGTTGGCCACCCTCGTATTGCATACAACTTTATTACCGATGCCGGCTAACAGCCAGCGGCGCTAGAGCCCATGACGGTGCTCACCATGCACGTGTCATGTGTCCTGCACATGTGCAAAGAGGCCAATAATCATTCTGAACTTACACATAAATATTATTTTTAAATGTAAAATGTGTTATATTTTATTTGCAGGTTGTAAAATTTGTTTGGTTGTAAAATTCAAGTGCTCACGGCACCGAGATTAAGAACACTGATATTCTGGCATAAAGTCCGTCATAAAAAGACACTGAAATAATGTGAAAATTCATAAGAAAATTATAAAAATGTGAAACAATAATTAATTTAATTTGTACCATTTTATTTTCTATAGTAAAATATTTTACTCTGCGTGCATAGCACTTCCGCTTATGTGAACCCCGTAGGCGACCATGGTAGGTCTGTGCGACCCTTGTCTCTGGACAGTCTGTCGAGGAGAGCTGGGCCTAACGACATGCTTTGCAAATTCCTTATCCAAAAATTTTCAAAACCAAAGGAGCATTTAGAACAATGAGTTCCAGTCTATGGATGCTAGTACCCTAGAAATATTTAAGTGGGGAATGGTAGAAGGCCAGTCTTCTGCCAGACAATCATTAAAAGAGAGGAAAACACTATGAGCAGAAGTTGCTTGTCCATTAAAGTGTAATTTCTTAAATTTAGTCCAAGCAGCAGGAATTACATTAATGAGGTTAAACACAGTTTAAGTATTGTAGTCACAAGGATAAGTTTCATGAATCTGAATTTCATTATTTAAATACAACCTGCAATCACATGGCACAGCAATATCAATAGCTCCATGATTATTACTATAGTTAAACATGCAAGTCTAATTATTGCTCATAGTACAGTTCAACTCTAACTTACCCTCAGTATTGGTCATAAAGTATCTTTCAGGCCCTACTTGAGTGACAATTAAATGTGTACCAGATTGGCAATAAATGCACATACTTCACCTAATTTTTCGGCAGTTGCCCCATGAAAAACTGCTTTAAGGCGTAAGGCCCCTGTTACAGCGTCACCAGAATATCTAGAAACAAAACACACAAGGTCTTGGAAAGGTCTGCAGTCTTGTAGGGTTCTACCTGTAATAGTAGTAACTTCCTCACTGTTTACTGCCAAAAATGTTTTTTCGTGATGTAACACATATACAGGCTGTTTTCATTTAAAAGGCACAGCTGCAAAATCGTATCATTTCCAATCCGCGTCTTTCCTGACTAAAGGAATTTTTATTTTTACAAAAAGATTATTTTCGAAAATCTGACAGGAACTTATCTTTAAATGACAATAATCTTGAAGGACATTTGCAAGTTCATTTATCATTCCTGTTCGACTACTCTCTACGGCCTTTCTAAAAGAACTTAAATAGTTTATCAAATTATTAAACTTGGCTTGAACTTTTCCAAAGAGTTCTGAAACAGCGGTATTTACTACCAACACTTGATTGGAAAGGTTAGTTAACTATACATGATTTTGAAAAACTGGCTTATTCATTAATTCCATGCGTGCTGCAAGTTCGTTCTGGTTTTTAAAAAGACTATTAACTTTGTTTTCAGTGGTAATGTCACAACACCAACTTGCAAACTCATCAATAAGGGTCAACCCCGTTTCTGTCTCAAATGTTGTTCATCATCTCAGACCAAATCCTCACCTGCTGCTAAACTTAATTTACTCTGCAGAATTTCAGTACTTACAATAAAGTTTTTCACCTCTTTATGTAAAAGGCAAAACTGTGTACCCCTGGCGGGCACAAGGTAAATTTTTGACTGGCTTATTTTATCGTCGAGTTCGCGTGGCTATGAAGTCTGAAAATGAAGAGGTATCGAGGATGTATACACAGTTACCTTGTTCATTGGTTGGAAGTACACTCCAGCCACGACACCAACAGCTATGGATTCTGCTGTACCGGAGGGGATCCGCCTCAGGCTCAGCAAAGCCAAAAAAAGGATGCAGTGGCACGCCATCTCCTGGCTGTAGAGAGAAGCGCCTCAGTCGCCTTCAGGCACGTGGAACACTTCAAGCTCATTATACCCTATAATCCATCATTTTCACAGCATTGGTCGACCATTTTGATAATAATACAAACACAACACAATTATATACACCACAATATAATACACAACAAAATAGAAAAAAAAATTATATATTAATGTTAAGACTATTGTTACATATTACTTCTGGAACAATTTCATGCACTCCACATTAGTTATTTCTATCTTGAGGGGGCCCCGCAAAGTTTTTCTAACTGCATAAAAATTAGGGGATACCTTTTTGGAGTCATGCCTTTCTTTGTGATGGGGGTGTACACTAACACCTCCTGCCCAGGTGGATACTCCACTACCTTCCGTTGAGGGTCGTACTGTTGCTTGACATTCAGCTGCTTCTTGCTGATGGTTTCCACCGCCTGCTTCTGGAGAGTCTTCCACTTGCGTCGCAGCTGCTTACTCTCTGCCTCGTCCACTCTATGGTTAAGGGAGATCTCTTAAGGCAAGACAGGTTCGCGACCATACACCAACAAAAAGGGTCTGAACCCTGTGCTTTCCTGTCTGCTTATATTGTAGGCAAAGGTTACCTGGGGTAAACTTAAGTCCCAATCCTTCTGATTGCTGGACACATAATGGGACATCATAGTAGTTTGGGTGGCGTGAAGTGAAGTGTTTCTACTGTCCCTATTACATTGGAGTCGATACCCTGAAGTCATGGTTCCCTGCAAATCCATGAGCTTTAAGAGCTCCTTCACTACTGCAGAACTGAACACCTGACCCCTGTCACTCTGAATGGAGGAAAGAGTGGAATGTCTGCAAATTACAGTCTCTAACAAAAAGTGAGCCACTTCTTGGGCCTTCCCAGCAGGTACGTGGGAGTACGTAAGGTACCACCCACCTAGTTACATAATCAATACAAGTGATTACATATTTATTTCCCTGTGTAGTTTTTGGAAATGGGCCTAGCAGGTTGATACCTACCCAATGGAACGGTTCACCTGTGGGTATGGGCTGCAACATATCCACTGGTTTTATGTTCATCCCTTTTTTGGTCTGGCAATCAACACAAGTTTGCACGTAGTTTGCTACATCTTTAAAAAGTCCATACCAGTAATATCTCCACCTTATCTATTGTACTAACTACCCTTAAATGCCCACCCACTAGGGGATCGTGGCATTCATTTAGAATTTCTGCCTTTAGTTTACTTGGTATTACCAGCAATTTCTCCCTACCTTCTGGCGTAGTATTAATTTTATACAGTATGCCATCTTTCAAACAAAAATTTTTGACTAATCTATTAAGTTTTGTATCCTGTCGTGGTGGCTTCTCAACCTCCTGCATTATAGGCAACAAACTCGAGTCAGCCCTGTGAGCCTTAGCAGTGTCACACCCTGGCAAAGAAAGAACTGGTAACTCTAAAGCTTTTTTCTCATCTTCTTGTGTACCTTTATTCACAGGGCTTCAACTTAAACTGTCCAGATGTGCATGTTTCTTACCACTAGTGTATTTAATGTCAACATTTTCAGTGCCCACCGTGTTATTGTTCCTGAACTGTGAGCATTCATCTTTAGCCTATCCAGGTAGCACAAATTGTGGTGATCTGTCACCACTGTGAAGGGTTTCAAATAAATGTAAGGCCCAAACTGGTTTAACGCATATACAAGAGTAAGACATTCTAAATGTGTTGTGGGGTACCTGGATTCTGCTGGTGTGAGGGTCCTTCTAGTGTAAGCCACAGGATTTCTCCTTTCTCTTTTGCATCAATATGGCTCCAATACCTGTGTGCTGGCATCTGTGTATATCTCTATAGGGTCTCCCTCTTGAAAGTGAACCAAAATAGGGTATGAGGTAAATTTTTAATTTTAACTCTCAAAAAGCTTTTTCTTGGACCTCACCCCATTCAAATTTCTGCTCTTTTTTTTTAAAAGGCTAGACAGTGACTTAGCTATTAGGGAAAAATTTTCAACAAATTTACTATAAAATGAAGCTAGGCCTAAAAAGTTTTGAATGCCCCTCGGGTTGACAGCTCTGGGAAACTCTCGAACCACCCTGATCTTATTGGGGTGGGGTTTGATACCCTCACCATTAACAGTGTGCCCTAACAACTCAGTTTCTTGATAACCAAAGGAACATTTGGCTGGTTTCAAATTCAGATTAGCTTCTTGAAGTCTTTTTAGGACCTGCTCTAGCTTAACCAGGTGTTGTTCAAAACTACTTCCAGTCAACAAAATGTTGTCTAAATACACCAAACACGACCCCCATTTCAATCCAGCCGGTGTTTTACTCATACATCTTTGAAAAATGGAAGGTGCTGTTTTTAGACCAAAAGGCAAAGTTTGTTACTCAAGCTTATGACATCATAGACAAATTCCTCTATTGACTCGTCAGTCCCCTGTACTCAAATGCGAAAATGCATTTCTAAATCCTCAGCATCTCGTATCCTGTTAAATGCTGACTTTAAAGCCTGGAAAATGCCTCAAAAGTTGTCAACACCTCAACTTGATCACCCAGACTATCGTACCAACGAGCAGCCGCCCCTTTTAGAAAACTTTGTAAATAGAGAAGGCTCTTCTTCTCATCCCAATTAATTACTGTTGCAGATCGTTTTAAATTTTTAATATATTCAGTGACGTCCTTGGTATTCTTACCGAAGTAATACCCAAGATCCACAAAAATAAGACCTCCCTCCATGTTGGTGGTGTATTCCTGGATTAGGTATCAAGTCGGTATTTTCCCTTACTGGGCTCCTAACCACGTTCTCAGAGTTTGATTGTTCCCCTTCTGACCCACTGTCACAAGATATACCATCAATCTCTACACTTACAGTCTGACTTAATTGTGATGGTGTGATAACCTGACTTCTCAGTTTCCTTTCTGGGAACATTACCACCAGCCTGTCATGCCTGACACAAAAAAAATACACCAAAGACCCACAAATACACTTTAAAAAAATAAACAACCAAGTCAACCCCAAAATTGCAATCTGAGCACAATTAAATTCCTAAGCAGCACTGGAAACAGGTGTACACCACATAAACCCACAAACGTAGCTTACCTTACTACTACCTTAACAGCTATGTTATTAATACCCCAGCTCCATCATGCATTGCCTTGACAGTGTCAGGCCCACTATACCCGTAAGTATTGCTCAAAAGAAACAATAGGGTACCCGGTGGCCCAAACCTAATGTTACGGGGTAGTGTGGGAGGTGTGATCTCCAACAGAACAAAATTAAACTGCTCGGGTACTACACCAAGGGGGGGGGGGGGGGAAGTGCCAACACCAAAATCTCACTTGTGAAGCCTCCACCACGTACTGTAACTTTTACTCAGCAGGGCCAGCACAATA
Organism: Dryococelus australis; assembly: GCA_029891345.1. Lineage (NCBI taxonomy): Eukaryota > Metazoa > Arthropoda > Insecta > Phasmatodea > Phasmatidae > Dryococelus > Dryococelus australis. The sequence continues at coordinate 104,145,236 of CM057002.1, read as the reverse complement.
CCGTTTACCCTAAATACTTACTTTAACCCACAAAAAAAGACTCGTGTAAACCAAAGCCATAAAGAGGGGAAAAAAGGGGTCAGCAGTGGTTGGGGGGGGGGGGGTGATGGACAAAGGGGTTTTACTTACAAGACTAGAAAAAGGGAAACCACTATCAATTCATGGGTCTGACTCTGACATAGAAACAGTGCAACGAAGTAAATGACAATTACTTGGATTACCTTAATCCTATAACCCAAAACATAAAAACTAAGCAAGTGAGGTGTGATGCCGAGAGAATCAAGAGTAAAAAAAAGAAAGGAGGAGGTTCTTAATAACTAGCAAGAAACAAATAATATAAAAAAAAATACAAGGATTTTATTAAGATCAACAAAAATATAAAAAAATGATAATAATAAAAATACTACAATACATAGATATTTAACTTGTAAAGCTATGTTTCATTAAACAGATAAGTATTGAAAAAAAAAAAAAAAAAAAAATTAGGTTACATCAAATTAAACATAAGTTATAATTATTACGTGACAACAGAGAACTAAAAGAATTTGCTGTAGGGCTTACAGGAAGCCCTTCACACTGGTGTAGCTCACACAGAGGTGAGTATAATCAAAACAAACAAAATGGATATTTAGACAGTTTCAAATGGATTTGGGGTAGAATGCCCCATTTTAACAATGTTACGTAGTCACCATTAAAATTGCTTTACAATTATATGAAAATTCCTAATCCAAAATGATTTTGGTATCAGTGCATCGGAATATTTGTATTTACACTAGCTTAAACTATCGATAGCAATAGCGCTCAACCATTTGCCCTCTAGTGCTTAAATGCAATTCCCACAAAAGACGATTTATAGTTGCTTCATTTAAGTGCGCTTATAGAACTATTCATTTTATAGATAGAATGGCGAGGATAATTAACTGAGCTTTAAAGAACTAGAACAAGATTTAATTTAGTAACCAAAATAAGGGTCAAACGACTGTAAAATGCAAAAAAAAATACTAAATATCTGTCAAAAGAAAATTGGGACACCTAACCTAGACCTCTGTTTACTTCATCGCAGTAGTGCCAACACATCATCACAGTATTACCAACACAACTCCGCTACCGACAAACCCAACAACTTACGGAGCCATTTACAAACAGGGCACTGCTGATACCCAAAACCTTACATTTAAATTTTCCCTATGAGGTCTGAAAAACAACACAACTGCAAATACGAAGGTTCCATTCCAAGTAAATTATAATTATTTACAATAAAAGAAACCTTACCCCAATGGCCCCTCGGCCAGAGCTGATGAGCTATACACATTTACCTATAAAGTTGTTGCCCTGGTCTCTTGACACCTCCTACACCAACGCACCTTGCATGCTGTGCACTAAACTATCTTCCTTTAAGGAAGACCCTTGTTTACTAAAAGACCAACTATTTAAAGGCATGACCCGGGGCCATTCTTCCTGCGAAGCAGGCAAGAACGTCTCGACCACACACAAAAACAAAACTTTTCAAAGAATACTGAGCATTATTTTGACGTCGCAGCCTCCTCCAGGGCCGTCCACCTGCGCCAAGACATCCGCTTACAACCGCTGTCTACTATCGACTCCCTTCCTCAGCTCGTGACCTCGTCAACTACTTGTTGAAACACCAGCTGCCTCGCCTGACGTCACGAGTGAGGCTGATGTCATGGTGGGCTAATCAGAGACCGCCACGATCGATATCTCGAAGCCAAACTCCCTTTTTTCCTTACAGGCCTTATTGTGTAGCTGCAAATTGTACTGGTCCTCACATCCCAGCTTTACCAAGGAAAGTATCATCACAGCTCGCAACTGCAGCCTGTGCTTCCAACAAGCAGAAGATAACAATTCTACTGAACTGATGAAAGGGGGATGATAACCCGCACCTGTGCTGAGAAAAATACGGCCAGTTGCCGTCGCTTCAGAAGTCGTCTGATCCAAGTGGTGATAAAACTCTTTCAAATTAAAAATAACGAGTGACCTCAGTTCCTTAAGAACCTCGGTAGTCAAAAATAAAAAGCCTTTATTCTAAACAAAAAAAAAGAAAGCTAAAGTAACTGTTTCCTAATTCAATTCCACCCTAACTTAATCGACCTAGCCATAAAATAAATAAACAAAAACAAAACCAATAAGGTTGGCAAATTACGAATAGCTGTTCAAACAAAAAAAAAAAAAACAATCTAAAATTAAAGGAATGCATTCTAAAAGAGAGACTTATCAGTTAACTCTCCAACTAAAACCTAGACATAAACGACTTTAGAAACTGTCCTCCCCAAAAACAAATTTTGAACTAAACAGTCATGAAATTATTTATCACCACATTACTTATAACAAAAAAGAAAAAGGCAACATGTGTTTCTTATCAAACATTGTGAACAAGTAAGAAGGGGGGGCTTAACCCAACCTAAAACAGTCTAATTCCCTTACCTAACCTCCAATGAAGAAAACACCATTAAAATACCAAAAGAAAAACATAATTTAGGGGTAGGTTGACAAAAAAACAAAATGATAGGAAACTTCGTGCAAAGCCTAAAATATAGGGCATATGACCAAAAAAAAAGAAGCTGCCTACAAAAATACCACTACTGACATCGCATTTAACGACAATAGCTCACTCTAACTCAAAATCATCAAAAAATAATTTTTAACCAAAAATACACGTCGTAACAGTATCTCATCCCTAAAGTGCTGCTAAAGGTACATTAATGAAATGTCATCTAATTTATACAAATTACTACATTATTTTTTGTATGTTTATTCGTAATACTATTGCTAAAAAAATGTTGTAAAATTGGTTTGGAGTCTGTCTGCCCGAAACAGATGAAAATACATGGGTTTGGAGATTGGTAACCTAACTGGTCTAATCATGGCTCTCATCTAGTTTAACAGTGGGTGCAATGGAAAGTAATCTAAATTTAGTTACACCGGAAAAAGTTTCTTTGCTTCAATATTTAAATATGGTGGTTTTGTTTTATGAGGTTACCAATTTTGCTAGTACATGCCATTTTACAAATGCTGTGAGACAGTTCTCAACATACAGTGGCTCTAAGTGTTCATTGCATTGTAATTACACAATTGAAAAGTGCTGGGTTTTTTTTAGGGTGGTATGGTTTTGTTATAGATATAAATCATAATATTAAAAAAAGCAAAGAATACAGTTCTCAATACAACCTCTAATATATATTCATCCACACACAGTAACAGACGTATGATACAGTAGCAAGCAGTCCAACCGGTGCAGATACAGACAAGGAAGGCAGAGTGAGGACAGTTGGACATGGATAGTACAAGGCGTAGGGAAGAATGGGCCGGAAAGGTAAGGCCTATGAATTTTGGGAAAAGGTATTTTCACGGACGAAAGTACAATTAACATTTTGAAGTCTGATGAGAGAGTGAAAGCGTGAACATAAAATAGTGACATGGAAGAAAGGAATTTGACTGACTGCAACTGTCAAACATGGAGAGGGTTCGGCACAAGTTTGGGGGTGCATGAGCATGAATGGTGTGGAGCACTTGCAGCCAGTTGAAGGTATCATGGGCCAATATGGCTATCTGCAGATTCTGAACGACTATGATGCCAAAAATGTGAAAGATAAGGGTTTGACTCGGAACTACATTTTTACTCGGGACAATGACCCGAAGCACGTGGCTCCTAACACCAGGATGTGGCTACTGTATAACATCCATCACATGCAGACCCAATCTCTGTCACCGGACATTAATCTGATTGAGCACTTGGGGGATGTTCTGGACAAAAACATAAAAAGACCCATTTCCAACAAGAATGGTTTAAAGGTAGCTTTGTTTGAAAAATGGCTAAAAATTTCAAATGAAACAACTGAAAAGTTGGTGAAGTCAATGCCAAGAAGACTGACAGAGGTTATGGAAAGAAAACGTGGCCCTACAAAGTACTGAATGCTAAAAGCTGAATTGAAATAACGAGAAAGCTCAAGACTAATACTTCTTGGAGGTTACATTAAGAAGAGTTAGTTTGTCAATGAAATGTGAATTATTTTGTTTGATTTTTTAATATTGTGATTTTTATTTATTATAAATTTGTATCATCATGTCTGTATACCTACATTTTATTTTTAATAAATACTTTTCAATTGCGTAATTAATTACAGTGTGGCAAATACTTACTAGAGCCACTGTAGGTGTTGAGGTAATTTGGTGAAGACTTTATGATCCGCACGCTTTAAACAAGGGCACTATGTCATGTGGTTTGGAAATTGTTTTCTAAAGCAGTGACTATGGAACACAAATATGTAATCTCAAAACAAATGAAAGTAAAACTGTCTTCATGAAAACTATTATGTTAACGGTTGATTTACACTGGCTTGAGTAGTGTCTGCAACAGTGGGTTCAAAAATTATGGTCCGTGGCTAGGCGATTGGACTGTGAAACTTTCTAAATGTGCCTTCAATTTTCAGTGATTTCATATGTCTGATAATAAATACTCAAAATGCTGTTTGTTCTTTTCTGTTTAATGCTGTATTCTTTTGTGTTTTAAAATATAGCATTTTTATTAATTTATTTTTAACCCTATTTATTGAGATAAACATTATTCGTATACCTTGACGCCGTCGGGTGAGACACGAGACGAACAATGACACAAATACTTACTGGTAATTTGGGCGCCAGCGGTGCTTCCCAGTCACTGCACTATTGAGACTCGGGGTTCTCAGGGATGCTGTGGGTTCTGTGTGTCCGTCTCACCCATGCGTACTTACAAACACATAGGCAATAATAAACTTTTCACTAAGCATCACTGGAAATAAACACTTAATAAAATATATGTGGTTAGGACACGGTCACTACTGAATAAAAGATATAAGTTCACTGTAGACTTACTTTTATTGTTATTATGCACACACATCAACATGCCAATGAAATTATGATTATCTCGGTCATGACTATCCAATTCCGCTTGGGTGTTCCCCAGCCCGCAATTACTGTAGCGCACGCCTAGATGGATGATCTCGCAGAGGTGCGTGAAAGCACAGCCTTCACAAGGGAAGAGGGCCGACAGCTGCTGGAGTGGACTGACTGTTTTCCCTGAAGACAGGACACGGTGAATTACAAATGAAACCCTTAATACATATTAACACATATGATTACTCGGTATCACTAAATCTAACTCGTCGGGGCTCGCCCACCTGCATGTGGGTAGTGTGGTGACTGCCTATACAGAGCTGGCTAGGACGGGAATAATTGCACCGTACACTATTTACAAAATTACATAAACCCTTGAATGATTCATGAAACAAGATGGGACACGAGATGAATATTCACAATAAACACACACGTGTGGAAACAAGCTTAAATGGTGCGGATGGCGCTGGATGAAGTTCGTAGCGGACCACGTGGTGCAGGTGAAATTGCAATATTTCTGCTTGGAAAGTGCTAACTAAATTCAGACAAAAGGTTATTCTTGCTGAGAAAATTATTCTCTTTACGATTGCAGTGTTTGCAGGCATGTAAGATGCCTGATAGCGGTAAAATCAAACATTAATCTGACAGCTTGGTCAAGTACAAAAAGCATAAATTTACGTGAAAAAAACATTGAACCCTGAATAAAATCGATGTAGAACTCTTAGTAAAATATTGCACATATAATGTTACATAAATATGCTCTCAAACGCAATGATGGCGTATACAAAGACTTGGTGTCGGTCATCCACGTGGTTATACGTGATGTTGCCATAAAATATTCAAACACGAAAAACTAGCCTCAAATACCTACATAAAAATAAATCCCTTAAAATTGCGCATAGCAATACTGGAGAAGTTACAATGAAACGCCATAAACATAGGCGGATGGCGCCTGATTCAAGTTACGCAGGTTGCGTGACCTCTCCGACATATTTCTCTTCCTTCTCCTCGATTAAGTTTAAAATGCCACAAGGGCGCAAGAAATTAATAAAGCCTAAGCTTAATGCTGGGGAAAATGTCTAGCAAAACGTACGCAAGCAATGGTTAACCGGTAAACTAAATTAACTATGGTAACCTAAATTAGTGAACAAAAGTAGTAGTGCGTACGTGACAGTGTCTTACCTCCCCAGCTCACCTCGACAGACTGTCCAGAGACAAGCATCGCACGGACCTACCATGGGCGCGTACGGGATTCACATAAGTGGATATTTAATTATTGAAAATAAAATCGCACAAATTAAATTTACTATTGTTTTACATTTCTATAATTTTCTTATGAATTTCAATATTATTTTAATGTATCTTTATCACGGCATTCATGCCGGAATATTAAGTGTTCTTAATCTCGGAGCCGCGGGCACCTTGAATTTTATAACCAAACAATTTAAAATTAGTACACACACTTAAAAACATTTTAAGACATATTAAACACTGCAAATACAATAGAACACATTTACACTGAAAGTAACATTTATACGAAAGTTCAAAATTATTGGCCTCTGCGCACATGCGGGACACGTGACACGTGCGTGGTGAGTGCTGTCATGGGCTCTAGCACCGCTGACTGTTAGCCAGCGTCAACCTATGTTGTTCTTGAATGGAAGAATTGCTGAGATAGGTGGTCCTTATTATGTATAAAATCTACTGGTTGTCTATGATAAAGAGAAGATTGAGAACCACTGAAAATACTAAACACAACAAGAAAGAACATGTCGAAACAGTTATTGCTCAAGACTTCATAATGAATACTGCCCTGTAATTGATTGGAGTAGGCCAATTAATGTAGGCTTAAAGCTAATGAATTAAGAAAAAGGGTTCCATGCTTTAATCTGTTATTAAATAGTTAAATTTTTAATACCCTAATAAGAGTAAGACTGGCCGCTATAACAACGTAATGATGTTAGCAATTAGTCTTGATTAGTTTGCTGTTCATGGCAATATTAATTTGTATATTTAGTGGCTAGATAAATAGTATCATTGGTAGAAAAAGAAAATAATCAGTTGGTTACTTTATTTATGTGAATTTGCTCATTTATTTATTTATTTACAGTTTAAAGTGCTAGCCAACAGCGTAAACCAATTATAGGATGACACTATACATAGAAAACTAACTGTATATTACAACACACAGGAACAAAACACACAAATACAGGACAAACACAACATAAAGACAAACATAAACATAATGTATATTTGACTAAGAATAATACAAAATTAGTTGTTAATAAATCTCCAAACAGGTAAAAGGATTCACTAAGAAATAAACACGCTACCAACAAATTAAATGCTTATAAAGCTCCAAAAATGTTAATTTCTTATCTTTGAAGGGATCATGTTCATAGAAGGATTTGTTAAAATTATTAACGCATCTATTAGCAAGAGCTGTTCTGTTGTATATCATGGAAAAAATATGTGTAACTCTATGTTTATAGTTTGGAATTTTTAAACATATATTATTAATAATGGCAGAAGAGTACAAATATAACTGAAAGGCATTGACAAGAAACAAAGCATCATTTATATTACAACGTTCTTTAAGTGTTAATGTGTTGAATCTACGAAGCTCATTATTGTTCAAATCGGTAATTTTAATGTAGTTCCATATGACAGAACAATAATCTAATCTAGACCAAACTAAAGAATAATAAAGACACAATAGTGATTCAGGTGAAGATGCAGGAAAAGTAGTGAACTTAATTAAACCTAAAATACGACTAGTATTACTAATCAAACGCTCAACGTGAAAATGAAAATACAATTTAGAATCTAGGGTTATTTCTAGACCAAGAACATATTCTACTCTATTTATTGGATTATTATTAACAGAATATTTGTACATAATAGGATTTGTCTTCCTGGTAAAGGAAATATACATAATTTTATTAATATTCAATGACATTAGATTATCAGTACACCAATTTTTGATTGCATAAATGTCATTTTGTAGATGAACACAGTCCGTACTTTCTTTGATATTTTTGTATATTTTAAGGTCATAAGCGTAAAGTAATGCGTGTGATTTGCGTACAACATTGACAATATATTTAATGAAGATGTTAAAAAGTAATGGCGATAAAGTACCACCTTGTGGAACACCAGATGATGCATGATAGAAGGAAGAAAGTGAGTTTTCAAAGTTAACAACAGATTTCCAATCGGAAAGATAATTTACCAATTCATTTAATATATAAGTTAAGTCCAATATATTGTGGTTTTTTTAAGTATTGCTGGATGTTGGTAGGTATCAAACACTTTCTGTAAATCAAAGTAAATGGCATCAATTTGATTTCTAGAAGTAACAGCACCATATAAATCATTTACAAAATTGAATAGATTTGTGAACGTCGTTTTACCTAATTGTAATCTATGCTGGCAATCCGTTAAGTTTTTAGTATGAATATGTAAGTGTCTATGTATGACTTTCTAAAATATTTTAGAGAAACTACACAAATGAGAGATTAAAATTCTTTAAGAGTTCTATAATATTTTCTCTAGGTAGCTTGGATTTTAGTGATAATGATTTAATTTACAAGTATTCCTAGGTTGTTCTAACCTTTAGAAAAAAAAAGTTTTTTTTGTTTGGACTTCCATAGGAAAAAGGACCAGTTCAGTTATTTTTAATGAATACGAGTAGTAATTGAAAATTAGAACATTTTGTATGTAATTTATGTAAATACCATTGTACCGGATGTTGAAAAATTGCATGTCAATACTTTGGAGAAACATTCCTCACATCTGGAGGATGAAAAAATGTTATATGAACATAGGTCTGCAAACACTTAGTTTCTTTCCTACAACCTGTAATACATAACGTACAGTGTATGGCCTGTGGGCTGGATCATGTTACAGTGGAATGCCATTTTTGAGTTAGTTTGCATGATACATGGCACCTCATACGACACCACCTAGAACAGGAGGAACTGCACAGGAATTAATTACACATGTTTGAAAGCTTATTGACGGCACTAAAGGAAATGTTCAAAATACCTTCCAACAGCACGAATACATGCATCAACCTGCCATTGCATGGACACCCAGAATCCCTGATTGTTTCACAACCCGCCACAATATGGTTACGGAGGGTGCCCACATTGTCCACTGCAGTTGCTTACACAAGTGCCTTTAAATGTCCCCACAAATAAAAGTATAGTGGATTCAAATCAGGGCTTCTGGAGGCTGGTAATGGGGCTGCCAATTACAGCGGCAATGGTATTCCACAGTAACATGATCCAGCCTGCAGGCCATACACTGTACATTATGTATAACAAGTTGTAGTGAAAAAACGAAGCGTTTGTTAACCTATGTTCATATAACATTTTTTCATCCTCCAGATGTCATGAATGTTTCCCTGAATTATTGATACAAAATTTTGCAACATTCTGTATATAAAAAAGAAATCCAAGCAGTTATCCAAAACAGCATTGCAATTTATTTTTTTTGAGTTTGCTTAACACAGTATATACATACTAGGGTGAATATTTTCATAGTGCTTCAAAATAATGGCCAATATAAAACTAAGCCAGTTGGTTTCAACAGTATTGAGGTGAACACAATTCAGGTTGGGTATTTTATCAGATTGTACAAAAGTATTTTCCGCTAAGATATTTTTAGGAATATTAAAAAAAAAACCTCATGAATTGATATTAAGATTTCTTATTATAAAGCTTAACACTATTTGTGGTAATGGTTTTGCAGGTGGATGCAGACAAGCAGGGCAAATATATTGTTTGTTTCGATCCACTTGATGGTTCTTCGAACATAGATTGCCTGGTGTCTATTGGCTCTATCTTTGCTATTTACAGGTGAGGTATTCAGCATGTATGTTTTAGTGTTTTCTTGTAGTTTGGAAACATTTATAGGAATGAATTTTTCTGACTAACTTGTTCAGTCAGTATTTGAAGACAAGTACGAAGCATGAACTAGCCAACTAACAAATACAGCAGATACTGTACTTTTTTCCCCAAAACATGAGCCACATCAGCCAGCAGTTAGTGATTTCTCCAAAGGCAGCTGCAGTGTGACAGCAATGCCATTTTTGTAGTTTGGCTGTCTTTTTGTACTTTCTGTTAATGTTGCTGCCTTTCTTTCACACTCCCCAAATGTGTCTATCTCAGTTTTGCCAATCATTGTGTAATTTGGCTGTTTGTGGTGTAATTTCAGTCATATTATGCAGTATAATAACTTAATTATACTACGGGACAATGGAAACTTGCAGTTTATCATTGGAATGGAAGCAAAATACCAATGAGGAAAGCTATCAAATTAAACCTCATGTCCGCTGTCGCAGATTAGTGTCATTGCCACACTTAAGCTGTGATATTACCAACTAAAAAGTTTTAAGTATATTATGTCCATACAGTGATCTTATAATGTGTTTAATTTAAGGTTGCGTAAATATTTGATGTAGCAAAATGAAAACAAAAAATTAAATCTTTTATTTTCGTTCAGTAAGAAATTTGGTTGTCAATAGTTGTAACGAAATGAAAATCCTCAATTTCAATTAATAATTGGGTGTTTAATGAATGTTCATGCAGTGCACCAGCAAAGAAAATTTTTGTCTGTAAATCGTTTTGTTTTCATTATTTTATAATTTCATAATTAATAACTTGGTAAAATCTTATGATATTCATTCAATGTTAGTTAAGACTGAGCTCTTCTGAAATTATTTTTTATTCTCATTTCAGTTTCATAGAAGTTCATAACACACTTTTCTTTTTTTGTTTCATGAGAAAAACATTGCATAACCCTATAAAATGTTTTTGCCCTGGAATAATATTTTTGCAAATACCCTTGAAAGTAGCATAATTTAAAGTACTATAATTTTGATAGATCTATGGTATGGTGTAATAATTTCATAACAAAATAAGAGTTTAACACTATGTCTCACTCTCCATTTCATATTCTTTGATTTCTTGCTAAGTTTATCTTTTAAAGAAAAATAATTTAAAGTGTTGCCAGAGAATTGTTAGCTGTTTCTTAACCTGCAGACAGACTTAGGTAACATGTGATGCTTGATGTACCGTGAATAAATACTCACTATAATGTCTTTGTTGTGGACGTCCGGCCTTTTGTCTAGACGCTGAGCCAGGCGCTTCTATGTGTACAAGGGGGCTTCAGTTTTGCTTGGGTACTGGCGCCTTCCCGTTGCACAAAATCAGGTGTGGGCAACACGATGCGGCATTTAGGTGCCACTGCTGCCAGATATACCTGGGCGACGTTTGAATGAAGCGACACTTGAGGAAGGTGTGACACACTCTGGCACAGAATTAAGAGAGACAGTGGTCTGTGACTTGGGCAAAGGTGTGGGACATAAGACAGCAGGCACTAGGTACGCTACTACTGCTGTTGATGGCTGTTCTGGTTGTCTCAGATGCTCAATGACCCACCATGGGTACTCTGTGGAGCCGGTCTTCTCAGGTGTTGGGAAGAGATCTCTGGGCACTGGAACTTCCACAGAGTCTTGCAGACGGCGTAGCGCTTGTGCATGTTCTTGAGGTGTTAGGCTAGCTATCAGTTTAACCAGGGAAGGCCGATATTCTTGTGTTCTACCAGATGCTAAGAATATCTGCCGATCCTTCTCCTTCAGTTCTTTCCTCTGGGCGTAGGGCGTTGGGAAATGGACCTTGCCCCTACTACTGCTGTACTACGTCTGCAGACCTAGTGTGGGCAGAGGACAGGCAGACACCCTATTCCCAAGTCTTGCGGAGACTGCAGTACACAAGGGAAGTCCTTATCCAATGACGCACACGGGTGTGTGGCTCTGTCCCAGTCTTCCCAAACTAGGGGTCACAAGTTTCTTTCAGCGGAGCCCGCTCAAGAGAAGCAAGTGAACACCAGGCCAGCAAGCTGTTGCCAGGACAGTGTATCTGTGTAGCTCCTCCTTTCCATCAATCCCGTATGGTTGAGGGGAAGGGTGGGCGAAGCTAGTGAGTGTACTGGTAAAGGGTAGTGGAGACTTGTTTGAGAAAAATTCCGTGGGATCACATGCAAACCTATTACGCAAGGGTAAGTACGGAAGGGTGCTAATTCTACAGGGAAAGTACTCAATTTAAAAACTGGCTCACATTTTATTTCATTTAACGGAAACAAACGTGTGATGACAGCATTCTAGATCCTGGTCAACAACGCGAGTATCATCCGGAAAGATGCAAGTGTAAATTATGATGATATGTAGAGGCGGCCAATGTACGAAAGGGGAATGCAGTGGTAGATACTGTGAGCTAAGCAACAAATTCTGGCATTGTTGGATGTACTGGCATTCATAACTATGTAATGTAAGCGCTGACATGTTGCAGGGTGAACGAAGTAAGGACGTGACAGGATTTAGCCTTGAAAAAGACTGTAAGTAAGGGTCCTGTACAGATACGTCCATAACTGCAGGGGGGGTACAGTGTTTACAGGGTATGTAGCGGAGAGTTCCTAACTAACGTATCCTATCCCTATCGCAAGCGTAGCTTCAGAAATGTGTACGGGGTGTTGTCCTGAGCAACGGGTTCTAGGAACAAATGAAGAATGGATGATTCCTGAGTGGCGAGCGCTATAAATGAAGACTGTTACAATAAGCGACGGCTTAAGGGGCGTAGTCTGGTCGTTGTCTGAGCAACGAGTGTTACAGCTAAAGACTTGTCTAAAGACGCGGGCCGTCTCCGCTTTTATACTAATTTTGGGCCACTGCCCGCTGCTAATTGGCTCGTGCGACTAGGGCGAGGGGCAGTCGTAAAGCAGGTGGTGCGAATACATAGCTTGCCTCTGTGATGTCACTGGCCGGCTAGAAGGGGGATGCAAAACAAAAGACAACCGATAATTACTACTAGAGCTATCTAGCGGGGAGAAAAAGAACTCGTCTTTAAGCATTGTTACGGTGGGCCAGTAAATAAAAAACAATCTTGCTTCAAGGCAGACAGTACTGTCTCACATATTAACGGGACAAAATTAACTTCCAACACAACAACTGACCTAGAGATGGAGCGGAAGTCATTAATAACTCCATTGTTGAAAAGACATAATGCATCACATTCAAACTCTTAATATATAATTGTTTCAGTTTTTGTGTTATATTATTTGTAACAACTGCACATTAATAATTAAAATTTTATATCTCTACTGCAGGGTAATTTAGACATCTCAAAGTATAGTCACATTTTAAAATGTGAAATTATGTGCTCTTAATAATATTCTGCTGTGTATGACATCTCAAATTCAGTAAAACCGAAGGAAGTTGCAACTTCTTGGGCCAGCCAATAATTTTTTTTTTCCAATTATAAAGCAGTTATTAAATTTTCAAGGATTTTGTTAAATAGTTTTTAGTGTAAGGAAACATATTTGAGTAGTCATAAGATATTGACTAAAACAAAATGAACATCAACTTTCTGAAAGTAAAAAATTGGAATGAAACGTGGTCTTGTGTTTAGATGAATGTGGTTAGCACGGAAGGTGGTGATGACTTGTGTTGACAGGAAGACGGTCTTGGATGGAGCGCCCAGCCTGAGTGAAGCCTTGCAGCCCGGCCGCAACCTGGTGGCTGCTGGCTATGCCCTTTATGGCAGTGCCACCATGATGGTCCTCTGTATCGGCAGCTCCGTCAACGGCTTCACTCTCGACCCAGTATGTTATCTCGCATGTCTCTTGCCCTTCATCTTGAAGTATTTTCTTATTCCCACAAGCTGATATGATTAATGAATATAATGGATACATGCCTTCGTTATGAAAGCTTAAAAAGTTTCCCCAAAAAAAAGACACACATACTTCAGTAATTGTGACAGTACAGTAGAACCTCGGAAGCTCAACTCATTGTGGACTATGAAGGTGTCGAGTCAGTAAAATGTTGACTTTTAAGGAATTAAAAGTGAAAATCTAGTTAAGTACTCTTTTACTGAAAACAAAGCATAAACAAGTACAGTTTATTAGATATTAACACAAAGTATGAAAAAAATTATATAACACTTAAAACAAAACTTTAACTTGAAAATATAAAATTAGTTAATGCAATATAATTTTTAACATTTATGAAAATAGTTAAACATACAGTACTTCCTTGAAAAAGTATTCATATTTATGAAAAATAGTTATTTTTTAGTCTTTTTTTGTGAAAATAGACTTGAATGATATTGCATACTATTTGACCCATACGGCCTGTAAAGCTGCCAAGTTTTATGGAATGTTTAGTTTCCAGGGTTCTACTGTATTTACCAACCTGAACAAAAATCTGTCTTCACAATTGAAATTACTCCAGAATTATTGTATTTGTTATAAGTTTTTAACTTAAAAAAAGACAAGACGATATTGGTGTATTATGTCATTTTGAATTAGTTTTGTGAGGACAGGCATGAACTAAAATCATCTTCAGTGCTACATAGCACTATTTCTTTTTCTCAAACAGAATATTTAAATTTACATTTTCAATTAATAAATCTAAATATAACGGTGATACTATAGTCCATCTTTACACCTTTGAAGAATCATTCCATGTGTAGCATGTTTAGCTTATTAAAAAAAATAAATTGCTCTACGTTTTTTACGCCCCCTGAGCTTTTTTTTAATATTAAAGTCGACTAGTTTTTAAAACCTTATGATATTACTCTTTTCTATATTACACACATACGTTCTTTGGTTTCACATAAAGCACATAGAAATAAAATACCTTTTTTTTTTTTTTTTTTTTTGCACTTTCCTGCATTTCACAACACATCCTTTGATAAATGCAAAAAAAAAAAGATTTCACATATTTTGCTTATTAATTATAGTTATTGTACATAATTTGTAAAGAAAATATTTCTTTCTGAAATAGATACTTTTCCAGGTAGTAAATGCAGAAACAGTTTTTATTGTACATCTCTCTATTTAACTTTTATTGTCTTAGCAGTGCAAAAGTATGGTGCATAGTTAAGTTTGCATGTTTTTTTTCCCAAGGAGAATAGAACTTGAATAGACTGAAAATATCAGTTTGTTTTGTTCTAGATATTGTAATTCACATAAATGGAATAACCGGCAAGTGATCAATGTTTTGAGTTTTACCAGATTTTGTGCTTATTATATCGTAAGTAATAGTAATGTTTTTGATTTTTGTACCAAAATAAAAATGTCTTTTAACATCTTAAAGAATGATTAAAAATATGTATTCAGGTTATATTGCAGGACAGTTATGACTTTCTAGTTTCATTACATACAGGAGAGCTCTTACAGTCGGGTGCCTAACTACAGTCAGTGCGGATGCCATTTTGTTGTACCAAACTGATGAATTATCATCTGGAACTGGTATCTGTATATGATATCACTAGTTTGACCCATGATGTCCTTTAGTGGCTGAGGGTGGCGTCACGGTCGGGACTGTTTTGTGTTGTGTTGTGTTAGGTCAGAAACAGGTGCAGTTTAATCTACCTTTAGCACTGGTGCATTGGAACCCGGCCGGTGTAAAGTACCGGGTGCGTGGCTTCTCAGCTGGGTACAAAGTCTGGGGTGGCAGTGTTGGTCGTGCGAACGGTCTGACACACTATCGCTGGTTTACCTTGGTGGCTGCTGACCCAGCGGTGGCAACTGTAGTCTGCAGTGGGTGCTGTCACCGCGTTGTGGTGCTCTGGTGGTGCGGCTGTTGCTTGCACTGCTTGACGCCCTGTTCGGGCTGGTGTAGTGGCTGTCAGGGCCCCTCCCTGGTGGCTCGGCCGCCGTGGTAGTGGCCATTCCGAGTCATAATTCCCCCCCTTTGCAGGATGTGGCTCCCAGGGAGTGGAGTGTGACCGGCTGTTAATAGGGTGTAAGGCTTATGCCTGTTGAGGTATTCTCAACCACCTAGTATAGAAGGGATTTCCTCTGCCACTCCATCAGCGAAGCAGTCGGTCATGAATAACCCACAAGTACCATGGAAAATAAGTGGTAGCACAGGATGATCGGTTGGCCCCACTGGAGGTTCTCTCTGGTGACCAATCATTGTAGTTCGATGCGTGCTGGTGGTGATTGACTCTGTATGCTGAAGGAGGTCTGAAGAGATTCCCACTCTCGTGGAAAGCCAGGCGGTGAGCGGCAACCTGCTCCGGTTGTGCCCTAGAGAGGCACTAGGGGTATGGATAGAAACCCAGCCAAACCACACGCTTGCTTCTGAGTGTTAGGGTCTCAGATACCCCTGTGGTAGAGGGAGCTGGGATGTGCGGATGTGCTAGGTTTTGGCTTGGGATCTAGGGAACGGTCGCATTAATCCTTGTCCACTTGAGGGGACGTAATTCCTCTTCCCCGCCTATTGAGAGGCAGAAGCATGGTAAGACCAATTGGCTAGGAGTGCTCTGTTAACAAAGACTGGAGTATATTCTCTGCTCCTGAACCAGGGGTTAGCAATAGGGGTGGGCGAAGCTGGAAATTTAATTTCAAATCAAATTTGAAGCAAATTCTTTAAAATATTTGCAAATTCGAATCAAATATAAACTCAAAGGGTTTTGTTGACATGTACACATTGCACCAATTAATATTTTTTTAAAATTTAATAAATAGATACATTTTTACCAGTTAGATAAAAGGCAGATAAAATATAAATGTTTTCCACTGAATTGCTAAAAAGTTTGTCATTTTTTTTAACCATATAAGTACACATGTTGCCTTTCATACTAAACAAGTCTAAATAACAAACTGAAAAGTAATCCATTCTTAAGGAATATTTAAAAGTAGCATACCTAGACTATTATAAAAGAATTAAAAACATTGTCACATCAGCATATTTCTCGACTTAAATGCAAAATACAAAATAAAAAACTAAACATTTTTTCAGCAAAGTTTGGAACATACAAAACAGAATAATTAATTGTAGTGCACGTGTTTTTACACCCCGGTAGTTACATTTTGTACTTTTTATTCAAATTGTGTATCTAAACAGTGTGATTCAGTATAAAGTGGTTCTGTTACTTTGCGTACGTATTAGTAGTGTGTGGGATTGGAATTTTGCCATCAGGAAAAATTCAAGCGGGAAACTTCCAATTTCCCACAGGAATTCGGGAAAAAATATTTTAGGTTAGGTGAAGTAGTTTGTGGGTTGCTAGACCTAGTGAATAACATTCTATCATACCTTATTCCAGTAAAACAAAAAATAAACATAGAATAATGACTAGGCATATGTGCTAGATATTAGATCCGAGCTAGAAAATTTGTATTGTTTTATATTTTTATAAACGTGTTGTTGCACTACAAATTAATCCTATGGGTTTAGAGCATTTCCTAAAAATACTTTATTTACTGTGTATAGCACGCACTCGTGTATAGTGGGCACCATTATTTTTGCAACATAAAACTTTGGTGCAAAAAGCCAAAATAAAAAAAAAATTGGATACCTCATTCTCCTACTCAACATTTACAGTTTCGTTTTTCTTTTTTCTCCTTTCTCCTTTTAGCAGTGACCAGCACTCTTTTGTTTACAGTGCTAGAATGTCACTACCCTTATCTAAAAAAAAAAGTGTCTCTCCTGTCCCCTCTTCCCCCCCCCCCCCCCTTTCTAGAACAGGCTAGCCTTTGCCAATGAAACAAAGAGGGATGGTGGGGAATTATCCCTGGGCAACATTTGGGTGTTATTACAAAGGGGTGGGGGGCTGTAAATACATGACAGCTCTGGTTTTGTGGTGTGACAGGATGCCATTAGTTGGATGAGGAGGGGGAGCATGGTTTCGAGCTACACATTACTGAAGGGTCACTGAGAGAGAGAGAGAGGGGAGAGATGAGTCAACAGATAGTCTGGCCACTTCCCTCAACATCCCCATACAATTTATGACTACCACTCCCCCTTCCTTTTTTTTTTCAGTGTATAGCTATAATATGCACCCCAGATATTTTTTCCTTTATTTTGGGGAAAAAAAGGGCCTGCTATACACGAGAAAATACAGACTTGCTTCGATTTCAATAGGAAAATCCCTTATAATAATTTTTAAATAATATTAAAAATCGGACTTACGACATAATAAAACAAAAATGTAATTTTTAATGTGTTTAAAAATATTGCCTTGATGTTTTCAATTCGCTATTTTCTTTATACTTTCATGATGTCTACTAAGGTAACATTTGTGAATACCGCACTTCGAATCACGTAGTGCAACTGCAATCACAGCCAAGTCACATCGGGCAGGTTAAGAATGCAACATACTGAATCTGTATGCTAATAAAGCTAATTCCTGTATCAGTAACAAAATGAAAAGTAGCTAAGTAGTTATGTTTTTCTCATAGAAAATTTGCTACGTTTGGAGTTTTATCAACGTCTCGACGATGAGTGAGCACAACACAATTAAAAACAAACATATTTTGAACGAAAAACAAAGAATTTGTTGGCATGCTACAAATACTTTTTTAAACAAACCCATATTAACACCATGTTAGATCTTCTTAACCCTTTAATTCTCTGCGTGTCCATATGGTCACACTTGTAGTTTGTAGTAACTTACAAAAAAGCCAGGGATTTTTTTTGTTGAAACATTTTATGTTGGTACCTACATCATGTGATACAACAGACATGTTATTTTCTGTTGCGGTGGTATGTGACAGTGCTAAATTGTGAATATTTTTATAACTAAAAAGCCATGGACATTGACACAGAGCAAGTACAATATCATGCACTATAATAATAATTTTAATGTATGCGACTATTGAAAATATAACCTAAAGGTACATTCTTGCATTTTGAGGTTAAGATTCCAGTTCATTGGCATTTTCATGTCTTTATTTGGTTTGAAATGTTGATGTGTCCAAGTGGACACGCTAGGCAGTCATGATAGCATTTTTCACTACTTATTGCAGTAAATCCAAATAGATTATTAGTGTCAATTATAGTCGGATATGGGTCTGCATAAGATCTTTAGTACCAAAAGGTAAACAGTGTTCTGGAGAAATGATTCTAAAATTCATATTGATTTTACGTTCCAATTTTTTTGGTACTAAACCTGATTATTTTTTTACTCTTATGAAGGTAATTCTGTTTGCAGCTGTTTCCATGGCAACACAAATGTATGCTTTTCACCAAATACACTATAGAATAATACTGGACATGTCTATACAAATAACATAGGAGAGAGTGCGACAAATAACCCATCAGCTATGGTGTAACTATTATTTATTTGCAGTGTGCTGCTATATGTTGTCTTAGGGTTGCAACACAGCTGTGTGGTCTTGGAGAAATGTGCAAGCTGTTCAGTATATCCTCTAGTGTATTAGTTTCCACACAGACGAAACTTGCACAATGCACACAGTTAAATGTCAACATGTCCACTGTTCCAAAACAAAATATTTTGTCACGGAAATAACTGTAAAAAATTTCATTTGTTCTTGAGGCACACTTCATATTCTGGCTACATACTGACTGGAGTATTGCTTTATTATAGGCATTGGAAGAACATCCTGCAGCCAGATATTAGATTTGCTGATGTGGAAAATGATGCTGGCACTGCTGATACAGTATATATCGCACCACCGGATCCATCTGTTCTGGCTGATGAAGACTCTGGTATAGAAGATACTGGTGGAATAGCAGAAAACTTGAATCCCAGGCAACTAAGAGCACAAGCAGAAATACGATATAATGATGAAAGGGATGAAGAACCTAGCGCTAGCACCTCAGCATCTGGCAACATCATCAAAAAGAACATGGGTGTAAGGGAACATGGAGTCGCATTTAAAACCTTTTCCTGAACAGGACTATAGAAAATATAGAGACTTTTTGATTGTAGAATTGTTTGAATTATTCTTAGATGATGATGTAATTGAGTATTTTGTCCAGGAATCAAACAAATAAGCTCTTTTCAAGAACTGTGAACATCCTAATATTACTAAGAATGAAATTAGGTGTTTCATTGGAATTTTGATCTTCAGTGGTTACAACAGTGTCCCTAACATGAGGGAAGCCCATACGATTGGGGTATAAAGTGTGGTGCTTGACCTCTGTTCAGGGGTATCTAGTAAATTTTAGTTTTTATCAAGGGAAATTGTTCAAACGCTGTCTAAGAGAATTACTTTGGTAAGGTGACTTCACCACTCAGTCAAATGATTGAAAGCTTCAGTGCAGAAATAAGAACATTACCTTTTCTCTTCTTCTTTGACAATTTGTTCACGGGGTTAAATTTACTATCCTTTCTTAGAGATAAAGGTTTTGGCGGTACTGGCTCAATGAGGAACAATAGGATATCTAAATCTTGCGCAATGACGTCCAATAGTATTTTACTAAAAGAGAGGAGTCGTCGTGAATCCGCTATTGTCAAAGAAGATGGAGTTATAGTATCCAAGTGGGTCGATAACACAGTAGTATCCATTGCATCTAATTGTCTTGGTGTTTAACCACAGTCTACTGCAAAACGATATTCCCAGAAGGAGAAACGCATAATTCAAGTTCAAAGTCCCTATCTTATTGGCAAGTATAGTCAGAAAATGGGTGGTGGTGACTGTTCGGATCAAAATGTAGGTACGTATAGAATAAACATCCAAAACAAAAAATAGTATTGGCCTTTGCTGTGATGGTTAATTAATGTTTGTGTACATAATGCCTGGCAGCTGGCAAGAAGCTCAGGAAAGAAGTACATACAGTTGGAGTTTAGGCATTAATTTGTTCAGGTGTACTAGTCGAGGTTTGTAAATCCATCCAAAGAAGGTTTGGGAATACCATCTACTTCATCAAGCAATTCAAGAACACCTGAAGAGGTCCGGTTTGACTGTTTGAATCATCTTGGGGGAAAAATGTGACATGGGACTGTGTTTGGACTGTTTTGAGACATTTAATTCAAAATGAATTTGGACTATATAGAGACTTTGTATACAGAATTAACTTTGTAGAAAAGTTTTGCTGAATTAAACTATGTGCGATGAAAATAAGCTAAAAACTACACCAATATTCCAAAAGATTAATAATTTTTGCTTTCATAACTGCTTAGTGTGTCCATATGGACACAGGTATTTTTAGCCACTGTAAGAGAAATAAATTTTTAATAATTTTTTTGTATTATATGGACAGTTGGTTTTTACTAAAAAAAGGAAATTGAAATCAAAACAAGAAAATTAATTCTGGCATTAAAGGGTTAAAATAGTTGAACATTTGGAGTCAAATTAAACATTCATCATGCACTAGCTTATTTTTGCGTAAATGTTTAGGTTATGTATATAGTATATTGAAACTAGTGTCCCACATCAACCAGCAATTAATACTTGCAATTTATTGATGTTGCTCGTAAATTTATAATAGTGCAAGTTTACAACCAGTTTTAGTTAATTTTCATAATAAACGTTTAGATTTAATGTTGCATAATATATGATGTAAAACTATTATTTTTTAGCTTATGTAATGAACTTTGAAATCTCTAAATAAATTGAAAAATCAAAATTTACTGTATAAGATTTGATTCAAGTCATAATGGCATGTGAAGAGTTGATATGAAGCTTCTCACACGAAACCCGACTTGTATTTTATTTAGAACAATCTACAAACGTGAACATAAAATTTTCCTGAAAATATCGGGAAGAATTTCCCGTCCAATGAGAAAATTATGTATTCCCAAAATTTTTCCCGAAGTTCGAGATCCCGCACACCACTAGTACGTGGGTACATGGTTAATTTACATGAGTTAGTGTATTTGAGTTAATGTTGTGGAATGTAAAGTTTATTGAAATTTTTTTTTATATTCGTTGTCACTGTGCTTATATGGGTATTCTGCGGCCACTCAGAATGGCATGAAGCGTAATTATTAACAATTTCCGGTTTTGTTAATTACATTACTGAGTTAGGAATCACAATGGGTGCAATTTTACAGCAGTTAACTCTGTAAAACTTGCAGTTTATTCTCCTATTTATCACACCTTAATGCATTAATGAGCTGTTGGACATGAGGGAAATAAACATATATTACCGATTAAAATATGTGGTGTTGAGTTATGTTTGGAAAGATAATGAAGTGTTTCATGATATAAAAAATATTTTTTCCCCTGATAATTCAATTTTGCTATCTTGTGAGTAAAATTAGAAACTGACAATTATTTTACACTGAAATGGAGTTTTGGACTAATTTGTGATCATTCTGTTGAGTTGAGGTTATGTTTTCATGATTTCACTAGTAATGGTTGTAGCAAACGTCAAATAACAAATTTTATCTTATTAAGCCTATGTTGTTTTCTTTTGCTTTTTGGTGCCAATAATAATGAATAATTTAAGTTGCTCAAAAGCACGATTTTGTTTCAAAGTTCGAAGAAAAAAATTTGATTTTGAATACGAAGCTGAATATTAAAAATATTCTATTTGAATGTGAATTTTCAAAGCTTCGCCCACCCCTAGTTAGCAATACTGTATGGAACGTCCTCATTCATCCGGAAGGCGACGATGATGGGATGTGGCTTCCCAGCTGTGTTCAAGGGAGCTGTAAATAAGGAAGGAGAGGTAGCTGGGAGGTGAGGCCTTTCCACTTTCCAGCTGTCGTGTAGCTTGAGCTCTTTCCCTGGGGTTAAGGCTGCAGAGTGCAGCAGGCGCTGTATTACAATATTGTTTAGTATTAAGAGGCGGTAGCGGCCTTTTTATCTCGCCATTGAGTACCGCTCCGGCGGGAGTAGGGCATGGGGAGGGCTACTACTACCAGCCTTGTAAGGATTAAGCAGGCGACGAAGGTCCGTATGCACTTGCCTCAAGTAATTTTGCACTCTGGCACAATGGTTGGGCATTATTTGGAGACACAGAGGTGTTATGTATGCACATCCATAATATGTATCAGTTTGTTTTCAGAAAGAAGTGTTTGTTGTTATATTGAAATCAGTTAAAATTAAAATTACAAATCCTTTGATTTTCTAACAAGGTTGCACTGCAAATGGAATAACTCTCAGTAAACCTTACCTGCCACTCACTGCTTGTAAACATTTTTGACGACAAGGGGTAGATGAGTTTATGCTTGTAGGATATTTTGTTTGCAGAATGTCTGGCTATGGAATTACAGTAGAGCCTTACTATAATGACCCCTCACTGTCCCAGAAATAAGGTTATTGTGACAGGTGGGTCACTATAGACATTTTGGGGGATTTTGGACTGATTTTGACCCACTACCAACCCTCTACATTAAAATTTGCCATTTTTTTTGCTTGAAGCCCATGGTCAATGATCTCTAGCATAAAAATGACACATTTTTAAATTAAATATTAGTTTATTTTAATAGACAGACATCTTGTGAAAAAATTGTAACATAGAGGCTTACACTTAGCCTTCCATTGTTTCCCAAAATGTTTTAAATATTGAGCGGCACGAGGACTTACCGAGCAGCGTAAGTCCATGTTCAGTTGTCTCTGGCATAAAATCAAAATGATTTTGCTTGAAATATTGATTTAATTAAAAAATCAAGCCGGAGCGTTATTGCTTATACTGCACACACACACATTACATACGTTCCAAAACCCAGGTTACAGAAATTCTGGTTTAAAGTGATGGTATAAATGTATTGAAGATCATCTTTGTCTGTTATGTCTGATGAGTATCAAGGAGGAATCCAGTTAAAGGGTGGATGATGGGGGCAGAGGGAGGAAAATGCTGTAAGTGAAGAAGCCAGAATGTATGTGGCTCTCAAGTGAGATGGACTGGCAGAGTGGTGGAGGACACAATGGGAGGAAGACTTGTAGTGGTTTCCCGGTCCAGAGTCTACATTTCTGAGTCAATTTATAGGCTTCCACTCTGCTGATGGCATGTCTAAAGAAAATAAATGTAATAAGTTGTCAACAAACAGTAAGAAAAACCCCAAGAGAAATCCAAGTCTTAATAACACAAGTAAAGTGAGAAGGCAGGAGAGAGGACAAATAATGAGGATGTCACATCGCATGTGGAAACATTTCACTTCCTTGAGGGGTGGAGGATGGGTGGTTTTAATAACATAAGTTGCCTGGAGGGGTGTTAACTATTTTTAGATATGGGCTGGCTGGGCCCATACAGTGCTCAACAAGGGAAATGCAACGTTTAACAACCAAAGAAAATATTAAACTAATTTTTGGCAGATTTCCCTCAAATTTTCAACTTTTTGCATCCAAATTTTTCACGGTTCCACAGAAAGTGTTGTAATAGAAAGATGGTCACTTTAAGTGGGGCTCATATAGAGAGGTTTCAGTGTATTTAGGTATCGCCTACCTATTTAGCCATCTTCAGTTTATGAGTTTGTATTGCAGTTGATTTTGGAGTTGTGAGGGTTTACTGCTAGCAAACGTCATGATGTAAATGGAAATAGCTTTTTGTTCTTCTGTTAGTCATGGGGTTGTGCGAATGTGACTTTTTTCGTATGAAACAAAAGCAAAAAATATGTTATGAACGTTTGTGGAACGCTAACAAAGATGAAAAATGATTTTATAAGAACTTGGTCTTAACAAAAGTTTAATGAATTTTATAACATTTTAATTTTTAACAAATTGTACATTATGGCAAATTTATTGCAAAACCAGTAGGGTTGTGTGAATATTCAAATAGTTGCAAAAAATTTTAATTATTTACATTCAAACTTTGACTATCTTATGCAAAAATTGTGAATAATTAGCATTCCCTATTCAAGTGGTTCGTTGCTTGACTTATATTTCCTATGCCTACTCATTAGAAGTCATTCATTTAAACTTCTATTCCATAGTTATAAAAGCTGTACCATTACTGATAATGGTTAACTAGTAGTTTTTATGAATTTTTGTTATTTGATGCTGTCGAAAATAAACAATCATTAGATAATGGCAAGGTAGTTAAATTGGTATGTTATTGAACAACTGGTTTTGTAACATTATAGAAACCAGAATTATTAATGAAAACCATTACACACATGTTTATTTTTGATACCTTAACGTGGTGAGAGTTGAACAGGCCTCAGTATCTCCCTAGAGACCATGTTTATTCCTTTATTACTTTCGGGATCCTGATGTCCATGCTGGCAGCACAATATCCTTCCGGACTGAGGATGGTGGAGCCGGGCGGAGGGCTGTCCTGAATAGGTCCTCGTGCACAATATTTGCGGTAGCAAGCAGAGAGGTATTAAACTAGTGTTGCTTGGATACTGGTGCGCCCGTAGGCCATGTAACTGCGGGTAATGCCCAGTTCGGGGGCGTGGCAGGAAGAGGCGACACTGGTTTTGGAAGGATGTACCAGGTGTCTGTTGATGTTGGTGCTGCAGGTACGTACAAAATTCCAGCTGTGTTCAGGATCGCATGTGGCTCGTGATAGACTCTGGTATGGTAGCCAGTTGCAGTTCTGGCATGCTGTTCTGTCGTACATCAAATAGTGCCTCCTGCAATATAGGATGATATCTTTCTGCGACCCTGGTGGGTGGCTCAAACAAGTCCATGGGCATGACGGTGGGTGCTGGTATGGTGAGGCATCTCAGTAGCGCAGCTTGCTCACATGGACTAAGCAACCTGAACCCCCTGGGAAGGATATGTAGCCCCTGGGGAAGATTGGCAATAGCTCTTGCCTTCTTGGCCCGTCTCTCCACTCCACCCCTACGGGTGTAAGGCATTAGGCACAAAAATCAGAGCTGCAAGAGGTTGGCAGTTTACGTGTTAATGTTCAAGTGTAGGTGCAAATTAATTCCGCCCACAATGCCTCACGCTTGACGACTACCAGGTAGAGATGGCGTGGGCTACAGGGTGGTGATTTGCGGAAACCGCATGGTGTTGTCCCGCGGGGTAGATTTTCCTGCACCAGGATGCAGCCCTCTCTGCACCTCTAGGGAGCGATGAGAGTTGAGCACCTGGCCGGCAAGTATATCTCACCCGGAGCGTACCTAGTGTGGTGGCTCTACCGTTCCTCCCACGTGTTGCAAGGAACAGGTGGCCTTCCAATAATGGTGAGGTGAGGGTCCAGTGGTCACTGGTCTCCCCGGACTCCAAGAAGATCTTCTCGTCACCCCAAAAGGAGCGATGAGGTAGGGGGCAACTTCGAGCCGGCAAGCCAACTTCCAGGGGACGGTATCCTAGTATCGTGGTTCTACCATTCACTGCCGGGGCAGAGAATGGGTGGCCTTCCAAGGATGTGCTGTTGTGTTGTTAGTGTGCGTTCGGAAAAGCAAAAACCTGATCTCCTGCGGAGTCCTCCAGCTCCGATATGACACAGGGAAGGAGCTTGGAGTGAAAGTCAAGAGAACTGGTAAGATCGGTGTTTATTTATCCAGAGAAAATATATTTATCCAGAGGAAATAAACAGATGGCAGAGGTGCTATCTCCGAATTCCCCATGGGCTATGCGGAATGTTAATACCCTAGTGTATTATAGGGGAAGGCGCCCTGTGCAAAGTTAATGGGATAGGCAGTTAGCTGGTCCGTGTATAACCTCGGTCGAGCTCTACTCTCAGGGTTTTCCGTAAGGGACAGAACATGTCTAAGTTTTGTAACTGTCAACGGCTGCTGGTTCTTCCTTTGGTTAGGCACTGAAGAGGATCTTTGGCACCACAAGGTGAGCGATGAAGTAAGGATAGGTTTGAGCATATGCACCAATAGCTGGGGGGCTGAGGGCTCAGAAAAGGCAATTGAGAACTGTAGCAGAACTGACGATCTGGAGGCCGGGATGCATCTCCTTATATACTCCTCAGCCATCCCTTTTTCCACTGGCATATGGCGTCTGGAGAGGGGGAAACAACAGGTGCAAGCCCAGGGTCTAGATCCTCTGTGTGTGCGGCGTAGTGGAGAGCAGTGGGATCTAGGCATCTTGTATGTGGGGGCAACTCGCGGTACACTGCTGTACTCGCCCCGGACCTCTTACATGTCTCGGTGGCTCATCAGACGAAATAATAAATTATTATTGTAACGTCTGTCCTGGCCCGGTAGGTAAAACCATCTTGCAGGCTGTGGCGGCGGCGTGACTTGTGGACCAGCTGTTAGGAATGCAGTTGCACTGATGAGTAGCATTCGTTTAGTATTAATAAACAATACATCATGCCTCAATTTATATCCTACGTGTACATACAATGCACAATTTTTCTACATAATTGCCTTGCTGGTTTAGATATTTTTCGTAAGGAACAGCAATCCTTTTTTGGATACCATCGTCATAGAACTCTGGTGCCTGTGATGATAGCCAATTGTTGACTGTTATTTTCAAGTTTTGGTCAGTGTCAATTGGCTTGCTGCCCATGAAGGTTTTCAGATACCGGAATAGGTGGTGGTCGCAGGCACAATGTCGGGATTGTATGGCAGATGATTTAAGGATCATCTCCCAGCCAAATGAGTTATGATTTTGCATCTGAGCTGCAGCATGTTGTCTTGCATTGTTGTAAAGCAGTACGACACTGGCTAACAGCACTCCACACTGTTTGTTGTGGATAGCTCAACAGTTTTAGTTTACGTAAGGTATCACAGTAGGCTGCTGCATTAATTCTTGTTCCTCTGCAAAAAGTCCACTAACAAAACACGCCTCCAGTCCCAAAACACAGTTGCCATGATCTTGCACTGTGAAAGTATCTGTTTTGCTTTCACTTAGACCAGCGATGTGTGTGTTGCCACTCCATGAATCGTTGTTTTGACTTAGAAGTCATGTGGGACACCCATGTCCCGTCTCGTGTGACGGTATGACTTGAAAATTCACCACCTTCCTTGTAGAGTGTAAAAGATTAAAACACTTGCCACTCGTTGGTTTTTGTGTTCCTCACTTACAGTTTAGGAACCCATTGAGAGCACAATTTTCTGATCTGTAAGTTCTTGTACACAATTTGAAACAAAAATGACCTTGAAACTTGCAGGAATTCGGATGGCAATTGGGAACTTGTGACTTTCTTGTTTGCATGAATTTGGATGTCAACTTCCTTGCACCAAATTGTTAGTGATTGCAAATGGCCACCCATAACACGGTTTTTCAAGGACGTTGTCCCGCCCTTGCTTGAACAATCTCACCCATTTTCACACTTTACTGTCATTCATTGCAGTGTCACCCTACACTTAGCATACCTGATGATTTATATAAGCAGCTTTCATGTTTCATGGTGTTAAGAAATGGATGACTGACTGTATTTCACAGTCAGCAAGATGGTAGATTCTCTTAAACATTTTAACCTTACACTACAAAGCATACAGACTGATGTCATGAATGTGACTATAGTCGCAATGTTTGCAAAGTATGCCGGGAGTTGCACACACCCATTCTCATGCACGCGTGACTTTTCAGACTGTATTTGCAAACGAACGTTACTTAAAGAATAACTTGTATACAGCTGAAGTGAAATGTTTGATGGTAGCTGTTCAGCTACAAAACAATTTGCAAGTTATTCAAAAATTTTACTATTCAATTCAAAAATATTTGAACATTAATATCCACTATTCCCACAACCCCAAAAACTAATTTAAAAAAATGTAGGATAGGGAGTATTCACCACAGTGATTTTGCCTACATTAAAATTCACATTTTATTTAGTAATTTTAATTCTAAAATTATGAAAACAAGCAAGATGATTTACTGACCAAAATGTACTTCGCTGGTGCATTGAATGAATATTCATTGAAGTGTAGAATGTTTGTTTTGCTACAACTTTCAGCAACAAAATTTCTTGCCAAAACAAAAATGAAAGGTGCAATTTTTTGTTTTCGTTTCGGTATACCAATTACAGTGAAATCCTGTCAAGACGTTTCAGAAAAATACTGAAAAATGTGTGCTTATTAAGCAGGAAATCTTTTTAAAAGGCCGAAATTGTTTATTTGTAATAGACAGAGTGTAAAATTTCTAAACCTTAATAAGCATGTAAACTTACTAACAGTAAACATCTTAAGAGGGTTTTACTTTATGTGCGCAACACTAATTTGCTACATAACGAGTGTTGAGTTAATGCCAGTGTGACAGCAGCTCACAAATATCACAAAGGTGTAGTTTCCAGCAGCTTGGTATGTAGTACACACTCTTTGTTTGTCAGGCAATTGGAGAGTTCATTCTGACAGAAGCAGATATGAAGGTACCTCCTCGTGGGAAAATATACAGCACCAATGAAGGTTACTACCACCTGTGGGATGATGCCATCAAGGAATACGTGGACAACAAGAAGAATCCTAAGGTGAGTGTCGACATAGAATTTTTCTGTGCCGTCTCTTATTACTATTTATTGTACATAGACAGTCACACACAGATGGATAGACAACACTTTTACGCGTGGATGTACAGTCACAGGGTTGTACTGGTTGCACCAGCTTCTTATAGTAGCAAGAATTGTTATAACACTTTAGGTTCAGTAAGTGGTATGTTTTTGTTGGTAAACTTTGTGACTAGAAAGTGTGCTGAGAATTGAAGAGTAAGTTGTACATCTCATAGTTCTAAACTACAGGCTAGAATCAAGTTTTTTAGTAGAACCACCTTATAGCTCTTTTGTCCATCATATATTCCTGCATAAATTGTGTTGTGTGTCTGTGCAGATCATAAATTCTGACCAAATACAGTGGAACCTGTAACCATCATTTTTCCAGGGATCGTACAAAAATATCTATACATGTGGACATTCAGTGGATGTGGACTAAACATGTAAATCATCTAAAAATGAAAACTAACTTAGTAGGTTTTCTGAGACTACAATGAAATGTTCGCATTGATGTATTTCCATAATTGTTCAAACATTTAACTACCACCCGTTGCAAGAATCATTCAAAGAA
The DNA here is from genome assembly GCA_029891345.1 of Dryococelus australis. NCBI lineage: Eukaryota > Metazoa > Arthropoda > Insecta > Phasmatodea > Phasmatidae > Dryococelus > Dryococelus australis. The sequence goes on along the minus strand of CM057002.1, from coordinate 104,115,732 downwards.
CACACAAAACACCTTCTTAAACTTCATTTTGAGCACATTCATAGGTCTATGTTAAGTACATATAAAGTTTACCTAATGGAAAACAGTAAAAAATACAATCTTTAAATGCATTCTTTAATAGTATACCCAAATAAGACATTAGACATACATAATGAAAGTAAAATAAAAGTTAACATTGACGTGTGATGTATTTCAGATCTATGATGCAGCAGCTATCTCCTCTGTTTGCCGAAACTGAACTCTGGAACATTACAATTTAATGTTAAAATTTTTTTCTCACTAATGTCATAGTAATTTTTTATCAACATCTACCACAGACAAATATTTAAACAAACTTCTTGAGTGTAATGCTCAACCCCTATTGACAGGACACTTACCAACACAGTACTGAAGAGGCAGGACATGTGGCTACAGCATATGATGGCGCAGTGTCAGAAGCGACTAGACACGTGATCCTAGCTTATACTGTTCACCCAAAATCACCAAGAAGTCGTTAATGTCATTTTTTGTATGTAGATCATTTTATTTGTTTTCATTATTTTATAAATTAATAAAACCAAAATTTAAATTTAGGCAACAACCTTTGTGGTAAATACATATACGTAGTATATTTTTTTGTTTGGTTTTGCAGGAATTTGTTATAAATAACTAGCTAAAATTTTATTAAATGCGTTGAACTTTTGTTAAGCCTGAAGTATTATGAAATTATTTTTCGTTTCAGTTTCACAAATTTATTGTTATTTTTCTTTTCTTTGTTTTTTTTTTTTTTGTGAAAAAAAGGAAGTCAAATTCACACAACCCTAGTGCTGACACGTGTTAATTAGGGCAAATTTTAGGGGTAAATCACATTGTGATGTAATAAAGTGCATCTTGGTAAACAGCAATTGCAGATTTTTATCAAAATCAAAGTATTAACAATTTTAATACTAATTGTGGACAACCTAATGGTCTAAACAAAATGGTGGGATGATGGAGGGGGGGGGGGGGGTGGGGGTTATAACCTCCATAACCTACTCTGGCTATGCCCCTCCCTTACCATTTATCTTATGTAATTTACTACTTCTGACTGATAATATGGCTGCAGATGTGAACGGCACTTTTCGTTGCTTATGTCCTACTATTATTGTACCTTTCTGTTCATAAATCAGTTTTTACTTTTTCAATGTGCTATTGTTTCTATGTGGCATATAATTTGGTATGTGATGTAAGTTTACTATAATATGGTCACGAAAGTGACTAAGACATTAAGGTTCTTTGAATTGGTAAATTACATAAATAGGCCTAAATAAAATGCAGAGAGGCATTAGCAGAAACAGTGTGTATGTTATAAATTTATTGTATTGCTGTTGACCATTAGTGTTATTTGATTATACATGTACACATAGTAGATGCTGACCTTATGTACCATGATGAGTACAGTATCGTTTAAAATAACACATGTCCGTTCCTTCATCGATCCTGCATCAATAGTGAACAATGAAAATTTGACCCAATTTAGTTGTAAACATTTGAAAATATAGCTTACCTTCATAAAGCTATATATTAAATCCTTTATTTGTTAAACATTTTTTGACAGTGATTGGAGCATGCAGTCTTTGGTGATGGAATTGACATTTTTTGTTTCCACTGTATTTATTTTCTTCATGTAAAACATAGGTTAACAAAAACAAAAATAACGTCTTTCAAAATGTTTTTCTTACTTTCTTTTAATAATTTTTTTAAAAATAGACTTGGACTCATTACAATACTTGATATTGTTTTTTTGAAAAGAAGGGAACAACAATATTTGCTATGAAGGATGTAGTTTTTCTGTTTTTTTAGAACATGAGTTGAAACCTCTTAATTTTAAGTGTTATTTTAAATACAATATATATATATAATGACACACACATACTTATCTTTGTTCGTAACTGCAGGTATGAGGGATAATTATAATCGTTCATGATATGCCTCTTTTAAATAGTTTCAATAATGAATGTTTTATTTCTAGCAACTGGTAAACACTCTCTCGTCTCTTTGGTGCAGCATCTTAGGCTTATTTGTAGCTGTAATTTTATGTTAGTTTTGATGGTAATCTGTGTTTATTTCTGAAGTTCTAAGGAATACATAATTTTAACGGGAACGTGCCTGTCTTTTAAAATATTGTTTTCTTTGTAATTAAAGTATTATTTTCCTAACAAACTCTCTGTTAGGCTAATTTTGCAGTTGATCAGTGTTCGTTTATGTCTCCATTTCTGCACAGTCCTTTGACCGGAACACTTCTATCTTTTAAATTAAATATTTATATTTCATTTGTAAACAATTTGTTGTTTTTCTACATAAACAGTAAAACACTGTCTTATTGGTCGCCGACTCGATAACCTGGCGTTGATATAGAAGCTCAGATTTTTTGAACTTGAAAAATATGTCAAGTTGATGCTCAAGTTGCAAGCAAGTATTCAGGTCTAGGTCGATTTTTAGTACTTGCTGTTCTCTAATGTAACGTATGTGAATGTAAGTACATTTTTGATAAAACATGTTCTTTTCGTTTCTCAGTTGCTGTAACTATAGAATACTGTGTAATAGTCGACAATCATCACTGACAACCGTACATCTTGTGTAAACAAGGTTTCAGTGGATGGGCAGGAATTGGCAAAACTGAATCTGGCAATGGCGTGGCGACACCACACTGCCTGTGAGGAACAAAACAAAAAAAATATTTCATTTCTACCCCCCTCCCCCCACTTATTTTCATTCAACGTTACTTCCTGACAGCTGCAACAACTTGAGGGCAGATTTCATGAACACGAGGCAAAGATACAATTACACAGTACAGCATGGGAAGGTATATTTACAGGAAGAGACCTGCTGTAGATAAAACATGTCAATAGATGCCATTTATAACTACCAAATAAATTTAAGGTGTTGAGAGGCTTCTCAGATGACTGAGCAATTCAGCAATTCCATTATTCAGATTTATTTCTTGCTACTTTGTTGGAATACTTTTGTATTTTTAGTGAGCGACATTCTATTAAATTTGCAAGTTCGTACAAAATATTTAAAAAATGATGCAGGGTGTTAACGATCATTCACAAAATCAAGTCAAAGTTACGAAATCAAAATAAACTCCATTAGTTGTCAACAACAGTTCGCGAAATCAAACCAAAAATTATATCAAATCTGATTTCAAAAAACATAAGTCATCAACAAACAGGAATAAAAGCCAAGAGAAATCCAAAAATGTGCACAAATCCAATTCATAATAAGCAAAGAGAGAAGGTAGCAATCTGTAAGCAAATGAGATCACAATGGTAAGACAAGTAAGTGTATGATATACGATAGCCAGTTCACATCCGGAAACACCCTGATGGTTGAGGGGGATGGTGAGGGGGAGGGCAGTCAGTGGGTATTGGCTAGCACTGACTTCTGAGGGTTGGTGGTATCTATTTTTTATATAAATGTTGCTTGCAACACAGTGCTCGCCAAGGAGAAACACAACACACTGTGACATAAAGGAAGTGCAATAAACTTAAACTGATTTTGCTAACATTTTCCCTTTTTTTAATGTATATTTTTTGGGAAAGGTGGTAATAATAAAAGGGGTTGCAACAATGCGGTTCTACTTTATATGCAAACAACTATCATTAATGATACAAATGCAATATTTGTAATAAATTTTCAGCTTGGTAAACCATATGGGGCACGTTACGTTGGTTCCATGGTTGCTGACGTGCATCGTACGCTCAAGTATGGAGGGATATTCATGTACCCAGCCACTAAGGATGCCCCCAAGGGCAAGGTGAGTGTTTTATGTCTTTCTGCTCTGTCACGTATCTACCATCCTTACTGGTGTGTACATGGAACCTTTGTTAAAGTTTGAAAAACAGCAGACAACACAGTGAAAACTGTGTACGAATCATGATATACCGGTGGACAATTCTTTGTCTGAAATTCTACAATCTGAAAAGCTCCAAAAACCAAAAATTTCTGGGGTGTTTGCTAGCGGTGTGGTGAATACTGGTTTTAGTGTTTCGGATAGTTTTCGAACGAATACTAATTTTTTCGAATAATTTTTGAATATTTTCTTAATACTGCTTTTTAGTTTTCAGATTGCAAAGATTGCATAATCGTGCATAAACAGAAACAAGAACCTACTTTTCATTCATAAATAAATGCATCGAAAGTTATTTTATTTACATGAAAACCCTGAAGAGTCTGGAAAACCAACATAGTGTGTTACTGTGTACCACACAATATGCTTTCTTCTTTTATGTTGATGTTTATGTGAACACAAAAATATGCTGTTGTGCTACAGATGGTACAGGTGATAAAGTTTAGTTCTTAGCTCACGTTTCTTAAAGTACAAAAAAAATACTTTACACTAGTAGTGCCAGTGGCGCTAAGTCCACGACGGCGCTTGCCACGCACGTGACACGTGTACATGCACGTGCGCAAAGAGGTTCCAATTTGAACTTTCCTACACTGGAATATTATTTGTAGTGTAAAATATGTGTTTATTTTTCAGGTTCAAAAATGTCTTAAAGTGATTGGCAATGTATGTTGGTCAATCTTGCAAAATGTTTGGTTATGAATTCAAAGCGCATGCAGATTAAGAACAGTAATATTCTGGCGTGAACGCCATCAGAAAAAGACATAAAAATTATACAGAAAATTAATGAGAAAAATCTAAAATATAAAACAATATTTAAATTATTTTGTGCCACTTTATTTTCATATATAAAAGTTTTATTTGGCATGCATAGCACTTCCGCTTATGTGAACCCCGTAGGCAGTCATGGTAGGTCCGTGCGACACTAGCTTCGGCGCATTTGTTGTAGGAGTTCTGGCGAGGTAAGATGCTGTCATGTACGCACTTCAAACTTTTTGCACTGATGTAGATTAACATAGCTCTTTCTTAGTATACTGGTTAACCTTTGCTCGCGTACGTTTTTGCCAGATAATTTCCCCAGCATTATGCTTCTGCTTAAGTAATAATTTGTGCCCTCACAGCTTTTTGAAACTTTAACAAGGAGAAAGGGAGGAAAGATGTTGGAGAGGTCATGCGACCTGCGCAACTTGAATCAGGCGCCATCCGCCTATGCTAAAGGCGCTTCATTGTAATTTCTGTATTATTGCTGCGTGCAATTTTAAGGGCTTTATTTGCATGTATGTATTTAAGGGTATTTTTTATGTTTAATTATTTTACGGCCACATCTTTTGCTATCACATTCATAGCCGCCAAGTCAATATCTGCGCCATCCATGCAATTTGAGGGTTTATTTGTGTAATATCATATGCACCATAATTTTTATCCAGGTTTTTATGTCAATTTTATTCAGGGTTCAATGTATTTTTCGTGTAATTGATAATTTGTATGTCTGACCATGTGGTCAATTTCATTGTCTGATTTTCTTGCCATCCGGCATGCTAGATGCTCAAAACCGATTCAATCTGAAACGGAATAATTTTCCCAACCAGAATAATATTTTGTTTGGCCAGAGTTCGCTGTCTTTGCAGAGAAATACAACAATTTCACCTGCACCATGTGCTCTGCTGCAACACTTATCCAGCAGCATCCGCGTCATCTAATACTGCTTTCACGCTCTTTCGTGTTTATTGTGACCAATCATTTTCAAAGTGTATCTATGTGATTGTATATAATTTTGTATGGTGACATTATTTCCGTCCTAGTCGGCTATGTGTATAGGCTGTCACCTCACTAATGGCGTGTGGCAAGACGAGCCCCAACGAGTCCGCACTAGTGATGCCAAATAATCACTTGTGTTCATGTAACTTGTTCATTTTTGTCTCATCACATTATTCTCTGCACCCTATCTTCAGGGAAAATCGTCGGTCCACCCTAGCAGCTGGAAACCCCCTTCCTTTGTGAAGATTGTGTTTTCAAACATCGTAGAGAAGTCATCCATCTAGGAAGTGCGCTATAGTAATTGCGAGCTGGGGAGCATCCAATTGGAGTTGGCTAGACATGACCGAGAGTAATTCATAAATACATTTCTGGCACATTTTCTTTGTACGAGTGGTAATAATAAAAGGATGTGGTACAGTGCATCAAGTGTTTTCTCTTTGTAATGACAGCTACCTCTTGCTATGACTGCAGAATGCACCACTGATAAATATTCAGCCATTTGCTGATAAGTTTAAGAAAAAAATTATTTTAAAAGTAGTTTTTAGTTCTTTGCTGATGGTTTTAGGAAAGCAAAAGAGGAAATATATTACTTTTTACTAGTACTTACTACACACGAATTGAGAAACCTTAAATGGTTTTGGTATGGATGGTATAAATTGATGGTAGGCCTACATGAAAAAAAATTGTTTTTGCATTAAGCCTACTACATAAGATATCACTAGTAAATAAATATTTGCTGAAGGTTGTGTGAAACAAAATATTTTGAGTTATTTTTAATTTTCATGTAAAAAATTAACTGCTCGACATGAGCAGAGAGAAGGGCTTCTCAACGAGCTGTGACTACATTGCCACCTGTTGAGAAAATTCTCTCACTTGCAACCTGTGGTGCAGGAATGGGTAGGTAATGCCTTGCAACCTTGACAAATTGAAGGAATTGTTTGCTGTGACTCCTCCACCATTCTAAAAGGTTGTCATGCCTGGAAATTATGACAACTCTTTTTATTTCCAAAAATAAATTTTGGTTACAATTAATGCTGAGCTGATACAGGTTTTTACAGATACCGGTACGAACCGATACTGCGTGCCGATACAACCTATATCCGATACCGATACAATGGACATATGAGTAATGGACGGAATGACTTCTACTAGCACTAAAAGTATTTTGGGAAGCTGATGAAAATCGGTTTTAAAATCAGTGTTACACAATGTACTATTAGATGCTTTAAGTAAACATACAAAACATTAGGAAAATTAATTTCATATTAATTCTTCAAAATCAGAGATCAAAAGCAGCACTCAAAATATACTTTAGTAATTTATTTTTAAATTTATCTCATGGCAATTTAAGCATGTTATAAACAAACAAAATTTAAAAAATTTAATATACAAGGCCGTATTTCACAGTTCTCAGCATAATTCAACTTTGTTCATATTCAGAAAATTAAAAATTATTAATATGTATAGTTTTTAAACTCTGCAGTCTCTTATTTTACTGAGAGTAAAATTGAAGCACTGCCAGTTCCCGGGTTATCAATGTCGGAATCATTGCTTTTAAAAGATTTTAAATACTGATATGACACAAGGGTAAGGGAAGTGTGGCGCCTGCAAAACTGGTAATTCAGGCTGGCAATACAAGCTGTGGATGATTATCTTCTAAAGTGCCTAGGCAGTGGCCACAGTGGAGTCTGAGCAGCATTTCACTCTCTCTTCCTCACTCTTTCTTCTTCCTGTAGATGATTATCTCACAGCAGGGAGGCATGTCCTGTCTGCCCTTAGCCGCCCTGCAGTGACAATCTGTCAGTTTAACACTTGGAATAAGAATTGCAACTGCGGACTAAAAACCGGCAGCAGTTGAGCCCCTCTTACTCCAACATTGCCACCATATTCTCTCACTATCAGCTAAAAATAAAATTGGTTTGGGCCATATTTGACATCGGGGGTGGGGATATCAGTATCGGCTCAGCATTAGTTACGATTAACTGAAGTGTTGAAAATTTTTGTGTGGCTTGTACACACACAACCAAGTATAGGCAGAGATTTATGTAACAAGTTGGTTAATATTCAGTATTTGAAGTTGCTCGAATGCTTTGATATTTCAACATCTGGTATTTGTTTATTAAATACAAATAATAATAATTTATTATTAGAAAATTTTCGAATATTCACACGCCCCTAGTGTTTTCCGACCGTCAGTGGGGCAAGTCATTAACAGTGTGAAATGTAATTTCCCGTATTGAGCAAGGAGATTCCACACGCTGGACAGCTGTCTATGTAAAAGTAATTGATGCATTTAATTACAAAATCTACAGCCCGCCTGAAATCCTGCATGCAAGCACCACCTCCCTGAATAAATTAAATATTTTTGATAATTTACTATCGTACTATTAGCTGCAGAAGAAATTCCAGCAAACCAAAGAGATGGCAGCACCCCTGTGACTTTGTGACATCACAACCCGCCAGCTTCAGAAAGTGGGGTGTTAATTTGTCGTCGCCTCCAAGTGGGGAGATAAGAAATGAGCGGCGCTGCTGCAACCCCCGATAACCTCCCCTGTATTGGAAGTCTGCGCTACCCCTTGCACCCTGCAAGATCGCTGATCAGAAAATTTTTCGTATATAAGGAAGTCTGGAACCACACTGCAGCAGAGACGCCAGGCTCACCGGCCGAGTAGGTCTGTGAGCTCTCCTTGGTCTGCAGAAGACTCTCTCCTCTCCTCACCCTGAGAAATGGCTACACCTCCAGAAGCCTGTAAGAAGACTTCTACCCTTCACAGCAGACTGTGAAGGCTGCACCATCTCTGCAGCTTGGATAAGGCTCATCCACTACTGCCCCAGCTGACCGTGAGGGGCAGCAACTCTCTCCGGAGGTAACCAGACGCCCTGTACCCAACCACCCTCTACCTCAGTCAGCTTCTTTTGACTCCCGTGGTAGCAGGTCGTCACGGTACTAAACATTGTAATGGACAGCCCCAGTTATTGAGAATACTCTGTAAATGCGTATCATAGTATTTTGCATTTTCTTTACTTTTATTAATTGTTCTCATAGCTCACCTTCGCCTGTTTGATCTACATATTGTAATATTTTGGTATTTTAAATAGTCAATTAAATCCCTGTAATTGATTTTCCAGGATTTTCCACTTTCTTTAGTAGTGTAATAAAAAGGTTACGTAAACTTTAATTGTCCGTGTACCATTTATTCATATTTTAGTCCTTGTGCCATTAGCCTTCTATTTTTCAAAGTATTAATACATTTTGTAATAGACTTAGTAATTAAATCCCGCTAGAGACTAGCCGTGAGGTACACTGAACTGTACAGGAGACAGAGCTTGAAGAAAGCATTTCTCTGAAAACAACAGTTCGCAGCTCCTGGGCTTCCGGTGTATCCGCGTCTACCTCCAGTGATGTCCCAATACCAGACTACACTTCTACACGACAGGGCCTTGGGTGTGTGTGCATAAGCCATGCCCCCAGGACTATACATTTGCAGAAAGGATCACGGGACGGAATAGATGCATAGCAAGAAGGATGGAGTCCAGTGTCGACAATGATGTAGAGCACGTCGTGCTTTAGAAAGAAAGCTCCGAGCACAGACCACTATTGTAACCACAAGTAAGGTAGAATCTCAGACACCCGAATCCGAGAGCTTGCCCCTGGATTATTCATCCGTTCTGCCTCCTACCCAAGCATCCCCATATGATCACTTATTAGGTGTTTGCTGGTCACAAAGCGAGTCGGATCCGTTCCGCCCTTATCTGCTAGGGGCACCCCCGCAGGTAGTAAGTGTAACTGCTCCCCAGGTTGTTCCTGATAAAGACCTAACGAACACCTATATTATAAAGTTGGCATCTGGAAAACTCATACGGGTTCGACACCCGCCGAGGTGGATCTACCCAACTTTTGTGTAATCAAACTTGTGTCTGGGAAAATGGTACGGGTTCGTCTCCTGCCAAAGGCAGTGTCCAAACCTCATGCTGTATCACCCTATACGAATCACATTCCTGCACGTCAACCCACTCGGCCCATTCGAGTAGCTCCGATTCCCCCAGCCAGGCCATCCACCTCCGCCCCCACGATTACGTAAACTGCATTGCCATCTCGTGCACCATGGGACAACTGGCATCCCAATTATTGGCTACTGTAGTAGTGAGGAAGATAGAACTCCCTGGGCGGGAAACTATCTCATTCCGCCTCACTCTGGCGTTTGACTCCCCTCAATTCAGACGTTACCCTCCCATTAAGCGGCCACCTACAGAAATCAAACCTTCCACGACCCGTCGGGCCAATAATACTAGCCAATCACGCTGCGGTAGGCTTACCCAAGATCTCGAGAGGGGAGTCAGCGTCCTAACCACTTACCCGCCGAGGTAGGGCGTGCGTCAAAATATTAATTAGAAACTGCGAATACAGAAAGTGTGTTTCCGTATGCCAGATCAGCTCATACTGCAAAATTCTTATGTATAATTTTTTATTGTACACCCAGCATGAATCAGCACCGTTTTTGTGTTTTATGGGTAACGTACTTACGTATTTTGATTTTGCGACTTTGCGTTACATTTTGCAGTGGAGATGTCGAAAAGAACTTCAGATACGCCTGTGGGTAACTCTGTTAAAAAATAAAACACTTATCATGATCTATAAAACAAAAAAAAAGTAATTACTTGAAATGTTTGAACGTAGTGTGCCTCTGCGGCAATTAATAGAAGAATATGTGTTTGGTTCTACAAAACTTGAAGCTTTTAAATATGCTGCCTATTCTCGTGTTGTGTCATCCCTGGAAAATCCTGTTCATGGAACTTTGTCAGACGTCTCCCAACAGCTGTCTTAACAACTGCAATGCAATGATTTTCCTTGCCATCAAAATAGTTTTACACACATGTGAAATAATTTCAGTTAATCTTGTTGAACAATTATAATTTGCCACGTACATCTTTAATGTTTTTTCTGTCATTATTAAATTTTTTCTTCCATAGACTGATTGCCATGAGAGCGAGTGTATGTTACTTAAGTCAGTATTTAATTTAACAAGGTATTGCATGATTCACATCCGTAGAAAATTTAATGCCTATATATTTTTCTCTTTCTGGTAAACATAAACATAGACATGGAAAGAGGCTGGAAACTGGGTTGGAAGTGGATTTATTCATGATCATTATTTATCTTGTCTGAATTTTTTTCATCCATAGCATGTATTCCTATTGACTGTGCATTGTAGATTGCATGATTGCCAGTTATATGTTTAAATTTTGTATTACCTATTTTGTTTTGTTAAATTTTAATGTTTTGAGTTTATCCCTTTATGAATCACCATCACAATGTGATTGTACCTGGACAGAGGCAAATATTTGATACCTTCACTACATTGTTTCTGAAACACTAGGAAGTAAGTTACGGTTGTTGACTGTTGCTGCAACATACTTAAAAATGTGGCAACTTTTAAAATTCGTCCTTCAATAATCAGTGTGCCAAAAATTTATATCTAGTTTATTTTATACCTGACTTCATAATCATTACGAATGCGTAGACTTGGTCTGAATGAAATAATAATTTGAGACTGATGTCTGAATGTAACTTGCAATTTTTAAAAAATAATTTTTACGTGGGAAAGTACAGTCAACTCAAACTCTTTTTTCTAAGATCCCTGGAATAGCAACCCTCTCTCAAAATACAACATAAATACCTTTTTTTTTTTTCCGGGAACCATGACACACAATTAAAATTTAATTGAAAAGGTTTTACCAATTAACAACCCTGCTGAAATAACAACACTTTTCGCTATAGTTAACTTGACTTATTTGAGCTACAGGTGTGAGAAATGATAATTCTCATGAATTTGACAAACTATAATTGAATAACATTTTAAAAAATAGGTGGCTTTATTTCCACATACTTCAGTTCACATTTTTAAGCTATAGGTTTGACCAAAATTAGCAAATCTCAGATACCTTAAAATAAACATACTAACATACGTTTGGGCACAAAAATACTTTGATTGCACTCGAAATAATAAAATTTAAAGAAATACTGACATAATTGTGGACAAATTAATATGAAATGACATTAGGCACAAAAGTGGCTATGCCCACAGAGTCACTTTGGCCTCGTGTAGTTAACATAATCAGAAATAAGTAAACTCTGTATGAAGTTAGCACATCTTACATTAGACTATTGAAATTCGAATTCCGACCATTTATGCTATTTCAAATATGTTGTTGGTCGAAAATACATCTAATAACTTACGTATTTCAAATATCTTGACACTTCAGTAACAAGAAAATGTCTTCATGTATGAACATATGTGTATGTGCATGTTAATTCTGATTCTACTTGCTCCCTGTGATATACAAGATGATATGCACGGTTCGAGTTACCTCTCTAGCGTAGACTACAGGTGCCTTGGTCAAGGGTTGAAACTTCAGGTAAAAACTGCTTCTCCTTTTCTCTGCTCTATCTCTCTCTGCATGCTTATGGGCAATGCTTCGTTGGGGGGCTATTTGAAATTGAAAGCTTATTATACTCTTACCAGTGTAGTGTTCTTGTTCTGTGGTGGAGTCACTGTTCTTACCAGGGAGAGTTGGGTCTACAACTGATGGCGGTTGCGATGTAGGGGGTGTCTCGAGACTGTGGTCTCTCCTTCCGTTCCAGTCCCCCAAAAAAGGGGGGACACAGTAATTACCGTACAATCGGCTAAACAGAATTTAACTAATAAATATGCAAGTTGGGTTATTGGTCACACAATTTATTTTATTGATCGTAAAACAGACAACAAACTACCGGAGTGTATGCAGAATCTGATACCAATGTTTCTATGGAAGAAAACCCTCTGCGTTCCTATTTCAAAGGTGAAATGAACAGTGACGGTCTTGATAATCAAGGACTTTAGATGTCTGACACACATACTCTAGATGTCCCTTCAGCGACGAACACAGACACTTAGCCGATTGTAGCTCCTGCTGGGGTTGCTCCGGCGGTAGGTCGAGTTTGGTCTGCTGGGTGGCCCTTCACAGACTCTAAGCTGGTTCCGTCTGCATGGCAGTCATAGCTGGTGACTTCCTTTGGCTCTGGAACTCTTTGGCGGCGTGTTGGTCTCAGCTGGTGGTTTCCTTCGGCTCTCAAACTCTTCTGTTATCTCTGCGGGGCTGGAGTGTGGACTTCAACTAGGTGACCTTCTCCTTGAGGTCGTCGGCTACAATTCTTGTTGGGACGGTGCGTTGCGTTGAGCTTCATTAAAAAATCTTGAACTAATGGAAGGCTTGATTAGTTTCACGCGCCGCCGCCACGAGCACTGAGTGCACCCCTATCCGTACATGCTCACTGTGGGTCTTCGACCTTGTGGCTGTGTGCCTTGCTGGGCTACTAGGTTGCATCGATGCCTGCTCAGGTGTGGAACACATGGACTCGTGTGCTATTCTCTCATTGGGAGTGCTCGTTTGCAATGGTGGGGATATGACAGTTGCACTTTAGAATAAAAGCAATATGCGGCACGCGTCAATTTTTTCCTCTCATCCCTGCCTTTCCCGCTTGGTAAAACACTGACACACCCATCATCACATTGGTTTTCGGTTGGGCTTTTGTCTTGCTCCTCTTCTGTGGCTTCTCTACGTGCTCACTTGCTTCTAGCGCTGTCCTTTTGTGTGCACTGTGCGACCAGCTGAAGCTAGTCTCTTCCTCATGTTCGGGTCAACTGCTGTCGCTCCCCGATGAAGGTTATGCACCTCAAACCTGTTTATTCAGGCATGCCAGCCTGTCTACTGATGGGACCATTACCCCTCGGCTATGCGGGAACAACAATTACGCTGTGGGCATGGTTACTGCAATGCACATTCTTCATTAATACAACATTGCAGGCCGTAGAAACGATTGTGAATGGAAGTCAAAACTTCAAAGTCTACTGGGCGGTTAAAAACTTTATTCACTCAGTCTACTGCATTTGGGGTTTGCACAAAAGCTAGACGGACTGTCGTAGGGTCTAATTCTGCGATGGACAGAATGTTACTGGATAAGTTTAACTTAATTCAAGACTTATACATTGGTATGCTCGTGCTACACTAGTTTACATATAATTTAAATTCGCTAGGCTGGTTAACAAAGTCGTCTCGGCTACACTTACTTAATTACATACTTACATCTTGTATCACTACTTGCCCTAAGTGATCTGTCCAGATTACAGTAATTATAAACTTGTCATGTATTCTGTGCTTCTATGATCCTGGTAAAGCTGAGGCTTTCTAGAATACAGGAAAAACAGGTTAGTGTGGCGGACGTCTGGTAAGTGGCAAGCTGCCTGGTAGCAGTTACATGTAGTGCCATGGGTTTCTTTTTACAGTTACAAGCTGCCCGCAGGCCATTCAAAGAAAAAATACTCCCATCTTAATGGCACGCAGGCCGTTCAGAGAAAAACACTCCTATCTTAATGGACTGAAAACTCTGTTCCTGAGTTCAAAACTAGTTTCAAGCAAATTTTTGCTGCTTACATGAGTGGTCTTATGGTGAGCTGAAAGAAAAAAAACTTTGTTATACTGGCAAAAAATATATATATAGACACACACACGCACGCATGCACACACAGAGTTAGGCTGATTGCCTAGTGTTTCCTCAAATTAACAGTTAATAAAGGCATAAGCCTCGTGCAAACCTAGTTGAGATCTCTTTTCTGGTCTGCATGGCACACTCACTCTCTTCACCACGTGTGTACCAGCATCGGGTCGTCAGGACACTGGGACATTCGGATCTTTATACTAGTGACGGCTATGCTCGTTGCACTTACAGTCAGCATCAGCCAGGCTCCTCGTCGCTGTTCTCTCAGCAGTTGACATGAGGCACAACAGACTTACCTCATTGCACACAGAGTCTGTCACTGGGTTGGCCGACTCAGTCACTGGAACTGGCGTGGTCTGTGCCAGGAAAGTTCTCTGTATAAGACAGGTCAATCTTGGCCTTGGCAGCTACGCCAGGACTGGATTCACCTGGCCTCTTTCAGCTCCATTGTTTGCTTAGGAAGCACATTTCCCTGCACTTTGACCTGACCAGCGAAGGATTGGGGGAGGGGGGGTAGGCTTGCCATCTTCTCGTCTTGGTATCTACGGGCCAATTCCAGACTGCTGCGGATTTTCATCAACGGGTTGGCTGAAGTCCCCCAGTACTTCCTTGCTTCCCCCATACTTGTTCTTCGGTGGTGCTCACTCATAAGGGTCATCTTTGGTGTTGCCTTTTACTTGTTGCTCGTTTCCTTCCACACTCTGTCTCCCATGCTCCATTGCTCGCAGTTTCCACTTCCTCTCTTACTCTTCCCCTTTCACATGGTTCCACCCACTTTCTCCTTGTTCGCTCTGTGTCTCCATTCGCTTCCGTACTCTCCGCTTTTCACTTGCTGCCATCTCATTCTCTTGCACCTTCTTCCTCACTTACTCTGCCCTCCTCGCTCACTTCCACTCGCTTTCGTGCTCTCTCTTTCTCGCTTGTGTCTGCTTGTTTTCTCTCCCCTTCTCACTTCCACCTTCTCTTTCGCTCCCCCCTGGCACTAGATTGTTGGTAAGGTAGTCTTGCAAGGGCTCTGGTACCGTTACTGGCCGGTGGGGTTGCTCGGGTGTCCTCGGGACTCAAACGGTAGTAGGGCTTTGTTGGGGTAAGGGCACTGGTAGCTGTGCGACTTTATCCTTTTTGCACTCTTATCTCCATGTTATTGTCCACCATTCGGTGGTGTAGTGGCGTACTACGGGCATCCTCTGGGTGAGAGGTGCTACTGGATTATACTGGGGTTTCAATAACCGTATCTGGTGAACATTGGGGCTCCCTTGATTATCGGGTTTCAGCTTTGTTGATTCCCATTGCTTGGGCAGTGGCCACTTCTCCTCATTCAGCAGGTAATGTAGGGGGGGTGTGGTTCATCTATTACAGTAAAATCTCTGTATAACAAGATTGAAGGGACCAAAACTCTGTTTTTGTTATAGAGGGGTTGTTTTATAGAGAGGTTATTTACAATGTGTTTCTTTTTTCATCATGCAGTCAATTTGGAATCCAGTTGCTACTGAATCTGAATTGCAGTGAGTCTTTTGTATTGATTGATTTATATAAGAAGAGAGTTAAATGGATTTTCTTTTAAACTCTTATACAGTAAACCATTATGACCACTATTAATAAATTAACATTGTCATAGAAAAAAATATACCACTGATTTTGTTTCGAGCAACATTATGTAAATCGAAAATTTTGCAGAACTTTAAAATTTTAAATACTTAATAAAAACCTTTTATGATAAAAAAAAAATACTTGTACACAAAAAGTCAGACAGTACAGTTTATACAGGACTTAAATAACATTATGATTTTTGTAAATTTTATTTTTTATCTGAAATATGTGACAAATGGAGGGATTTTTTTCCAGTTATAAGTAAAATTTTGTAAAAAAAAAAAAAGGATAAATATAATTGGACAGTACACATATTCATACTTTACAGTATTTGTTATAAAGAGGTTTTGTGCCAAAAAGGGGGAAAAAATTTGTTATAAAGAGTAAAAAATGCATTGTATCATATACAGTTTTGACTGGACAAAACACAAATTTTGCTATAAACCGGTTCACTATGTAGAGGTTTTACTATACCCTTCTGGTTTGGGTTGCGGGTATTCATCTTCAGCGTCGAACCCTTTGTCATAATGGTGTCGGTTTGCTGATGGCCTTTTCTGTTGGACCATGGATTTGGGTTCGTGCATACGTTGTATGTGGTTCCTTGCAACTTTTGGGATTTTTCCCATCTCGCCCTCTGCCCAATAGGTATTTCCTTGTCGCTCTATTACTGCGTATGGCTAGAGGGTCAACAAACGTTGCTCATGGCGCTTCAGTATCTTGGAAAATACTTGATCAGATACTATTAAAATATTGTTGAAAATTTCTTCTGCCTAGAAAGTTTTTTTTAATATACTGTACATAATCAAAATTACTGGCATATGTGTAGAGGAATGTCTGCCAATTTAATTAGTTATATCAGTTACTCATGTTTTATTTAGTCCCTCAGGAAAAATTGGTAGAGGTAATGCAACTCTTTTCCTGTCCCCCATGATTTCACCTGATCACTCTCTAATTAATTAGCTGTGTAACAGTGTGTACACCTGTAATTGCATGTCACTGCAGTAAAATAAAAATGCACCTGATTTATAAACACCAAAGTAATTTGACGTACAAAAGTTTTCTGTTTAAATTATTCAAAATTTTTCGGTCCCTTCAGAAACTTTGAGGGTTTTACTATCTTGTGTACGTACAACTTGTGTACGTACGACTGCCATTATGTTTCGAGAAATACTGTACACTTGTTGGTGCTTTGAATGTGGTGGTGAAGGGAGGGTGTCTTGTACTTGCAGCTGCGGTTGCTGTACGAGTGCAACCCGATGTCATACATCATAACGAAGGCAGGAGGGCTGGCGTCCAATGGCTCCATCGCCATCTTGGATATGGTTCCAGAGGCAATCCACCAGCGCAGTCCCATCTTCCTGGGCTCCAAGGAAGATGTAGAGGAGGTGCTCGCAGTCATTGAGAAGCACCGCAAGTAACCAACTGCCACTCCTACCTGTACCTGCTACCCTGTCATCTAGCATTCACTTAACGCTCTCTTCTCAAAAATTATACAGTAAGACCTCATTAGTAAATTGTCTCTCTACAAAAGACTTCTCATTAATAAAAAGTTGTCTTTTCCTTGCAGTGATGCAGGGAATTTAAAGTTGATGTGTAGTAAAAATATTACCCTCTTCGTCCATGAATTTTTTACACAAAACAATTTTTGCATTTCTGTTCCCAGAAGTACGGATTTTTTCCTTTTTTTTCTGCCTACCATGTGATACTTTGATAAATTTGATAAATTTTAAGTCATGCTGTGATCCTTTCTTTATTTGTGTGTATAATAACATGTTTTAAAATAGACTGCAATTTTGCAGGGGGGGGGGGGATGACACCATGTTGATTAGCTTGTGACTTCAGTGTATAGTCTTGTAGTTTACATGCAAGTGCCTTAGCGGGTTACATGTGCATTCTATTTTTTTTTTTATAGTTTGTTGTTTTGGAGGATATTAATGTTATTGCTGTGTCACCGAACACCAACAAGTGTGGCATAGTTCCACTAAGCCAAAAGACAGCGAAATGTATCTCTGATAAGATACTTATGAATAGTTTTAAGTGAAAAAACAAAGTGTGAAGCATGCCTAAACATAATTAAAAGCTGTAAAACACTAGGCAATTTGCAACAAAAGTACACGTATTGTGTGTGAAAATCATTTCAGTATTAATAAGTAAATTTGTTTTATTACCGTAATTGCACTGGCCTATTCCGTAAGTAGTAATTATTTGCACTTTGGTATTAATATATGAAAACATTCTTTGTCATATATAAATACCAATCATGTTGTTGTTGAAAATTGCTTCATATTGTTGAGGTTATATGATTGTTTATGCACGTTACATTTGCCTTAGTTTAAAATATTTCTTTAATGAAACTCTTATCATCCTACTTTTATCTGTTTAGTTTTTAGGACTAATTAAAAAAAGCTGGGATTCCAAAATTACATTACCTACTAATATTTTTGGGAATTGTTAAGTAAGTGTTTGCAGGAAATTATTTAAATTAAGCCTAACGACATGCATCTAAATGAAACTTGGTTGTTTGTGAAAGTAAAATTCTGGAATATAATACTTACCTACATGTTTAAATTCATTGCCTATTGCTGTACTAAAGTGGTGTTTTGAAATGCTGATTTTCAAACATCAACTGAGGTGGCGACAATTGAAGCAAAATCATGATAATACTATCAGCAAATTTTGCATGAAACATATGTTTCCAAAAATTTGTTTATCTCTTTTTCAAAGTTTCTCTGTAATCTACTGCAACCGGCCGAAAGTACGTTTGCACACATGCTAACATTAAGATGATGAGACCAAAAAATGTACATCTACATCACGCACTCATTAACCAGTAGGAAACAGTTTTGATTGTTTACAATTAGTTCAAAACTTTTACATTTTGAAAGTGTAATAATTTGAAAAATAAAGTGCACACTGGAATAATACTTTGCATGATAAAGGCTGTTAATGGTAAAATGAGCACTTTTGAAATCAACCGTAGAAAAAGTCACTATCCCTACCTGCATATATTTTAACGGGTGAACTGAGTGACATGCGCCAAGTAAAGTTGGTGACGATGTATGGAAAATAGTTATGTATCTTAACGTTGAATAAAAAGTGTCGGGTAACTATTTGTGATAACTTAAATTCTTTCTTTCGCTTTCTGTTTGTTTAATTCATAGAAGTGTAAAAATGAGCCGATGCTAAATATTTTCTAATAACTTCACAGTTGCACTTGATCAACACATGAATAAAGTAACGAGACCAATGGCAATAATAATTTTGCATAATGTGCATACAAGTATATCTTGAGCAGGGCTTTCAGAAGTGCTCATTTTACCATGAACAGCCTATAGTATTATGTACTATAATTATTTTAATGGCATCAATAAAATTGTAATTGATTTTCCAGGAAAAATATAAGTTAGAAGAAAACTATTTCTACGAATAAAAATACTCGTTTTGCATTTGAGAAACAAAATGTCATAACTACAAAAAAGTCTTCTGGTTGCATTACCTGATGCTATTATACATGAAGAGATTAATTTCTGTTACAGTTTATTCTCAAATCCTTTGATAAAGAGAAGTCATGCTACCAGGAGCGGATCTAGATTTTCATGTTGGGGGATCACTCTCCCATTGAGAATGTGCAACCTTGGCATGGGATAAAGGCGCTCTCGTAGTTTTGGGACATAATAAAAAAATAATAAAATGAAATCAGTACTGTATTAAAAAAAATTCTGATATTATTTCAGTTCAATTTTAAAACATTCACAGTAATGAGAGTTTGGAAGGAGGGGGTCATGCCCCTTGTGAACCATTTTCCATCCTGTATCCTCCCCTGCATGCTACTGATGAGAATGTCTTATTTTCCAGTATCGTGAATCTGATAATAAACATTTCAATTAATTAATTTTTAGAAATCATTTTGGCAAACATCTGTTAATACAGAATTTTTTTTATTACAAACTGCAAAAATTCAAGTCCCCTTGAGGTTTGTATTAAATAGAGGTTTCACTGTAAATATGTAGAGTATTCTGTACATAGCTGTGCACCTTTGTGTACAATATTAACATTGACATGCACAAGTTGTTTATATTCTGGTATGTGCAGACACAATGAGGTATGTAATACTATGTAAATAAAAAGTAGTCACATAAAGTGTCAGTGAAACAAGAACTATTTGCATCCAGTTCTTGACTTGTGTAAATTATAATCAAAATGGCAGATCATTGTTTCTGACACAGCAGTTTTAACATATTTGTTCTATGCTTGTTCATTTAAACAAAAATGTTGGTTTTTTTTTAAGCTTTAATTATAAGACTTTGTATGTACAGAGCAAGTGTAAAAAGAGGAAATGTGAAGCATGTCTAGTTTTGTGTTCTCATTGTTTACATATAGATTTGAACAAAGGCAGTCAAAATTATTTAATCAACTATTTGAGGAACAAATTGAGAGGACAATAAGGTGACAGTGGTGCTTTTGAACATAGCATAATGTGTAGTCTACTTTTAGTCAAAGAGTTCTCGCTAGAGTTGTTATACATATTTAGAATACAGTTAGAGTAATTGTGAGTGTTGTGTGGGGCTCATCACTTTAATTGGAAATGTTTATATAATATATCACAATGTTGTCTGATGGGTTGCAGTATGCTTTCTACATAGTATTCTGTAAAAGGACAGTCAATTATTGTGCCATTCATTTATGAATAATGGATGGAAAATCATGGTGTTAAAGCCTATGTTTGCTATACAATACTTTGTTTTTGTTGTACAACAATCAAAACAGAAAAGGCTGTTACATACATATCATTGCTATAAGGATTTTACATATTTGATATATAGTATTTTTATACATTGTCTTTTATGGAATTGTTTTGCAAAGTACCTATCTTTGAAGTATGTTGACAATTATTATTATTTTTGAAATTTTACTAAAGTTTAAATTTTACAAATAAAGCAATGTATTATGACCTGTTTTACAGTCTCTCTTCATTCTTTGGATACTACCTTGTTTAAGTGACACTTTAAAGTAATCTTAATACCTCTAAGAATGTGCGCTTCATTCCTGCTGGACTCTTCTAGTCCAATGATAACATGTCGAATGAGCATATGGGTATGCTCTTTCCCACCCCCATAATGATTTCAAGGCTGATTAAAATATGAAAAATATTATTAGTTAAAAATAGATATTCAAAATTATAAAGGTTTATTTGTTAAATATTGTTCCTTGTAAATACTACAGATGTTCCATATGCATACTTGAGATTAATGATTTAACAATTTAACTATTAAAATTGATCATTAAAAAGTGGGTAATTTTTAATCTTATTTCTAGGGACTGGAAAATGTCGTCATTTTGAAAGGACAAAAAGGGGTGCTTTGAAACTTGAAAAGTGGTATTTTCATTTTGATGTTTTCACCAATGCATTTTTACTTTGCGAGCACCCAAAATTGATTGTGAACACTGCTAAAAAACCTTTAAAGCAAATAATGAAATTATTATTTATGAGTAAAACACAAAACATTTGTACACAATTTTGTCATAACGAACGTGTCCGTCAGTTTATATAGCACATTATATGTATAGCTGGACAGAGGTGTATAACATTTCAGACATTTTCTTATGTTATTAAGTTGATTCTACACTAAACGCAAAGTCTTGGTCTAAAACTACAAACCCGCACTGAAACAATGTTCATCCTTAAATCAAAATACATTTCACTGAGAATTGCAACATTCTCTGCATTAAGGTGCTGTCGCTGGTCACTATGAACAGAACTGTATTTTGAGAAAAATCTTTCGCAGAGTGCATTTGCATGTGGCAACCGTACACTTTTCAAGGCACCCTTAGAAAATTCTGGATAATTTACACAGAGATATTAAAATTGAAATTATATTCAGCTATACATCACCTTGTTCTCCTGCCTTTTTTTTAAAACAAAATCGCAGGCATATAGAGGAAATGTGGGAGTTGTTTATCGCCAGATGAAAAACAATAGCAATTCTCCCACTAACGAAAGTAAGTTAATTTTATTATTCTGTCAAAGTTGTTTTGCATCAGTCATTTTCACAGATTGTACACACTCCACATCAAATAAATATGAAATACCAGTTGTAAACACAATTGGCAAGTAAAAAATCGAAATATGTACTTGCATTCAGAATACAGAATATAAGTTCACTAAATTTTGACAGTTATAAAAACATAGCGTAGCCACAATGTTTCCTTGCGCTACAGTTGCTCTGTCTATGACTAAAACAATGAGTTTATACAAATTCTATAATCAATGCAAGTTACCAGTCCAACCTTCCCTATTTTTGTAATATTGTAGTCATACTGCTGGGGTTACTTTAATTTTATTGCTAGTGGATTAGATGGGGTTGGAGACACTTTAGTTTAACGTCTTTCACAAGACAGCTTTGTTTTGCATTTCTTCTTACAAGAGTGTATCAATTTTAATTACATATTGTTTTAATGGACGAGTCGAAAATTTGCCCTAATGAAAGAAACATTCAAATTATTATATAACCTGTTAAGTTTTAACGTCACCAAAAGAAAACACGATAAATATGTAGTTCGTACCAATTCGAATTTTAAACACATTCAGGACGTAAATATTTTTGGTGAAGTTCGTTTTCCACACAATAAACATTGCAAAACGGAGTTCAAATGATGGTTTTCAAGGCTAACAGTTCAAACATTCTAATGACCATTTCTAAATACATTATTTCCAATAAACACTGACTTGCTGTTCGTAATTCCTATTTGCAACTCCTGAGTACATGTTCTGTTGCAATCCTAAGGTCCATTCCCGATTGGAAGCGACTTATGAAAATCAACCTTTGAAAAAAACACTATGCATAACATGTCAACCTGTTTTTTCAATAACCTGTATTCCACAAAATATATAACACTAGGGCTAACTTTTGAGTACTGTATTATTGAATAAATGAAACTTTACCATAATATCTTCTATACTAGTAATATTTATTTCTTTTTGAATATGAATTAACAGCAGCGAAAGCAGCAATGTGTTGGCAACAGCAGGTAAGAAATAATTCACAGTTAAAATATTATTTTAACCTAGTTTTTTAGTATACTATTTGTAAATTAAACAGTGCCTATTGAAATATTTAGGTAGCCCCGATGGCAACATATCTCATTTTTACAGTTAAAAATAATAGTGGGAAATATTGTGAGTAGGTCGTAATGGTACAGTGTTGTTTTATTGAGCGAGAGCAATTTTGAAGCAACTGTCTGCTGAGCAAGCTTTGTCGCTCTCTCTCTGTCTTTGTCTCTTTTACGCTCGGGAAGTTTCACTTTGCTAGTACGTTGAAAAATTGTACCGGTTTTCAATTGTAGCATATTTCATACTTATTACAGCAAAATAATGATTTTTGAATTTGTAATTTACAACTGAAAAGAGATTTTAATGTTTGAATACTTATTTTATTATATTTAGATATGCTGGCAGGGCAGAAACAAAGTGAAGTTGGCAGACGTGGCGAGCCATCACATGGCGTGTTGCTGTTTTACCAAACGAAGAGTAAATTATAATTACTCCGAAAAATACTTCAAATAACTACATCATGTTTGTAGACATGTTTTTTAAACCTACCTAAGCTAGTTACGATGTGTTTCGTTAACCGCTGCGTGTGAAATAACGTGGCGTGGCTGTTTGGTGGTAGTTACGCTGACTCTGTGTGTGCGTGATTTCAAATATTTGATGGGAACTATTTGTACGTTGTAAATGTGAACTGTTTTTATGACGAAGTTATTTATTTACATCCACATATGTTTATTTATCACAACGTTGTACCTTTGCCCTGGGTGTTTGAAACACAGTAGTGTAACGTGATTTACCACCAATACCAACAAAATAACCAAGGCCAGCCCCAATAAATTTCAATAAACCTAATACACAGTAAGTATCAATACATATAAATATGAGCGGAATAAAAGTTACGGTACACTTATTTGTTTGCATGTTCACAGATATATTTTAAGTTTCTGTAACAAAAAATGAGCGATACGAGTTGCGTGCTTGATTTTAATGTATTTATTTTGTTGGACTGTATGTCCTTCGTTATTCAAACTGAGGCCATCCTTTTAAAGAAATAACCCAACACTTAACAACAGAAAGTTAAATATTACAGTTCATTACCTCATAGTTGTAACAGTGTTTAACACAGTTGCTGCAAAATATTAATGTGCATTATGTGTAATGTGCTATGTTGTGGAAAACAAATATGTTAGTTTAACATAACTGTAAAAACTATCGTTAATTCAGGTATTTTTAAAACGTCACAAAGCTAACTTTAATAATGTCATAGGCCTAAACTGTGAACATTCGCACGGAATGGTTTTTGGAATATGACAGAATTATTTGAAAAGCTGTAAACAGTAAACAACACATTTGACAGATATAAAAGTATGTCACATTTCAATGTTTATTTTTAGGTGTATTGAAAGTACACGAACACATGTACACACACAATGGCATGTAAACATTGATTTCGACAGATGCTACATGGCAGTCACATGGCAATGTTAGTTTATATTTGGCAGAAGGATATGAAATGGGCCTGCAAGTAGATATTTAGCAGGGCTCCGAGAAAGTTGCTTCCAATGGGGGATGGACTGTACATGTTTGTCTGTCATCAGTGCTAAATAATTAATTGACTGATTAAATAGATATGACTTCAACTTTCTGTAACTAATAAACTTCATTACCAAAATAAGCAGAACAGCTTCGTAACAAATGACAGTAGGGAAAATGGCAAACCAAGCCTTGCACATATCGATCGATATTGCATGTCACGCATAGAATAAATATATTGATATGCACATCGTTATATTCAATACTTTCGAAACGTCCCAGTATCGAAGTATCGAATGTCCCATCTCTAGTTTTTAGGTTAGGATTTCTGTTTGTTTACATTGTGTATCCGCATGAACGTTTTGTTTGTTAGCATCATGTTCAAATTTTGCTACCGTTTTAGAACATTCATTGATTTTTGCGAGCGCTTTTTTTTTTAAATTAAATTTAACTAAATGATTACAAACTTTAAAAAAATTAAAAAATACACTTTTTCGTGCATAATTCACTAAAATTGGTTAAAATTTAATTTTTTTGTGCCAATTGGTATTTTTCGCAGGTTTCCCTTAATTTCACGTAAATTTGTGAAAATTTTGCTATTGCGAAATTTTCTAGTCCCTACTTATTACTATTAGTTAATTTTAAAACTAACATTAGGTAACTTCGCCATTGCGATGAAAGATATGTAAATGCCATTAATATCTCGACAGACTAAAAAGTTCACAAAATATTTTAATACTGACAAGTCGCACGCTACAATATACAGATTGATACACACGCCATCTGTACCTGTGTACTGAGCCACAGATCATCGTTAGTCACACACTATCTTTGATATGTACAACCTTTCGTTATGCAAATAGCGTGGTTGATGGCCGTTCCAACAGGAAGTAACTAGCATCTTGTTGAGCAGCCGAGTGAGAAGAGGAGTTCAGTACCAGGGACGCAGCCACTGCGAAGGGATGTAATGGTTGCTGTCCGCGTCACCAATGGCGTTCCCCCACCGCGGAGGACAGTCGACCATGGTGCACGCCCAGGCCAGCTGGTCGAGGCACACGCAGAAGTTGCACCACTTGTCGGCACGCAGGCGTCTGTTGCCGTACCTTCTCTGCCGCTCTATCAGGCTGTTGCCCCCTGTACTAACATATGACTCCTGTTTTAATCTGTTCACTCACATTGTGTCCATGATAGTGTACATCTTGCATATGAATATTGTAATATTTATGGCTGTTACTGTACATAGTAAGGCATCAATGCCCAGTCTTCCTTGAGCTAATTTGACTCGTGGAATATTATACACCTCTTTGACATGAGTTATTAAAGCTAATATCATTGAATATGCAGCATGTTCAGAATTTAAGCATATTTCCATTTTGAATGCTTCATAGAGCACATTTTGCAAAGAAACCTTCATGAAGAAAAATAATCATAATAATTACGCTGTTGGTATATACATAATAAATATTAGTTATAATGTTGACAATTATTTTTAATAAATTAATCCATTTCAGCTACAATGTTTATAGTTTTTATAACTGAAATTGATGCACATTAAACCAATTATTAAAAATATTTGTAAATAGTATTACTAATATTTTTATTGTATATAATAATTTATACAGTATTTAATAATAATCTTGCTTTATGGCTTTTTTAATACAAAATGTGTTTCTAAAGCATTCAAAATGGAAATATGCGTACAATTGTGATTAAAAATAGACTCTTATTGTTTAATTTTCAAAAACACAATATACATAATATGGAAATCATAGAAAAATAGTTTTTAGTGTTACATTATTACAAATATGCTTTCTAATGTGCGAATATTCGGTACATATACCGAAACAAAAACAAAAAATGACAACTTTCATTTTCGTTCTGGTAAGAAATGTGACTACTGAAAGTTATAACTAAATGAAAATGATCGATTTTGATGAATTTTTGAGTGCTAAATGAATGTCCATTTATTGCTTTAGTAATGAACATTTTTGACACTAATCAGTTGAATTATAGTGCGTAAATGGAGTGGAGGAACCTATTTTGAGTGAGTTTGGGGTCTCAACCAAAATATTTCTCCATTTATTGGGAGATTTTGGCACACAATTACTGAAATAGTTTTTGGAGTAAAACAAGTTAATTTGTCGATAACATGTCCACTCGAGCCGTCAAGCGTAAACTTTAGCTGTAACATCAACCAAGGTGGCATATGGTTCCTGGCTCTTGAGTTCCGAATTGTACATCCACATCACCATAATCCTACTATTAGAAAATAATGGTTGTCACTTGCGATTTGCTACTAATATTCACATAGTTCTTTATAACTTAACAGAAATTGACACAGTCGGTTAGTTAAAATTAGTCTTTAAGTAATTTATTAATACCTATTAAATTGATACTAAAAATTAAGGGTGATCGGTTCTCACATTTTTAGTTTGGTTTGTTATTTAGTTAAAAAAAGTCTGTTCTCGGTTCAGGTCTGTTATGGCTACACAGTTTTTGAATTTCGACATATAAAAATCCGACTTATGAAACCGTATTATATATTTCGCTGCCCGCTAAGATTAATATTTCTCTGCTAAATGTTTTTAAATTCCGCCAAATTTACTGGAAAGTCAGCTGAAAGAACTTAAACATATACCGCAAGCAAACAAATATATGCAGCAAGCAATGCAAACCGTATAAAGTTGGGTTTACGATCAAAGACTGAAGAATTAAGAATTGTATTTCATGACTCGAAAAGCACACTGAAAATGAACCATAAGAAAATTTACAGTTTATGATTGAATTAGCAACTGTTAAATTTAAGTCTAGTCAATCAAAATCATAGGAGATATAAGCAACCGATATAACCTGGAAAAATTGACATTTTACATACCTAATTTAATTATCTGTGGTTACTGATTTGTATATATAGTCCATTCCCGACTGGAAGAAACTTTCTCGGAGCCATGCTAAACATCTGCTTGCAGGTCCGTTTCGTATCCTTCCGCCAAATGTAAACTAACATTGCCATGTGACTGCCATGTAGCATCTGTCAAAATCAATGTTTACATTCCATTGTATGTTTGTGTGTACATTTGTTTGTATACTTTCTCTACACCTAAACATAAACATTGAAATGTGACTCCTACTTTTATACCTGTCTGCGTTGTTTACTGTTTACAGCTTTTCAAAGAATTCTGTCATATTCTAAAAACTATTCCACACGAATATTCACAGTTTAGGCCTATAACATTGTTTTGATCAGCTTTATGACATTAAAAAAATGCCTGAATTGATGATAGTTCTTATGGTTATTTTACATTGTTAACATACAGTAGAGCATAACTTTAATGAACTTCTAGTTAACGAACACTTCACCATAACGAACTTATTATTTGGTCCCGCCAAAACACCATACATTTATATGCAAATAACTTTCAGTTATAGCAAATTTTTGGTAAAAATTTACGGAAGGTTTATTCAATATTCACGTTAACTAACACTTTGTATAATCGGAATAAAATGTAAAAACCGGCAAAATAACATTAATTTTTTTATGTTAAAAACATTAACAAACCGTAGCTGTTTTTCTTTGGTAGATAACTCAAGTCATAGATTGTACAATACATTGGTGTGGC
The DNA here is from genome assembly GCA_029891345.1 of Dryococelus australis. Taxonomy (NCBI): domain Eukaryota; kingdom Metazoa; phylum Arthropoda; class Insecta; order Phasmatodea; family Phasmatidae; genus Dryococelus; species Dryococelus australis. Next base: position 104,087,779 of record CM057002.1, on the reverse strand, counting down.
AATACGAGACAAAAATCATAAAGCGCAGTGCTACTAGTGTTTATCGCTGTAACTAATGCACTACATCATTGTGTAGGCACAGATAAGAAGCCTCAGACTTCGCCAAAGTTATACGTACAACAAAATTCTGTCACGATATCTCTAGTCTGTTCTCGCATCGGCGTAATTTACAGTGATGCAAACTAAACGTATTTTCACTGAATTGCAAATAAATTTTACCATCATTAAACAAGTTCGTTCTTGATTATTTGTTATATAAAAGCTGTACGTAATGCAAGGAAAAAAAAAAAAGAAATCACCACAGAATTCGGCTTAGCGAAATCTCTACATTGTCAACGATAATAGGTCAGTATTCTGAAATAGAGAAAATCAATTTTTTTAATCACCCGATCGAAAATGTGACACGCCTCAAAGTGACCTGTTCATAGGCAAATATTAAAAAATCCGGCCACCGTAGGTAAAACATATATGCATGTTGCTCACAAGTGCCTTTAGTATCAAGATATACAGAAAAGTCCGGGTTCCGAGATTTCATTTTTATGCTGCAAGCCTTTGAAGTTCGCAATTTGTACACATACCTCGAACAAAGTGCGAAATTCAAAGGCTCATAGTAGAAAAACGGAGGTTCGGAACCTGGACTTACCTGCATATCTGTATACTGTAGGCATGTGAAAGCAACGTGTTTATTGTTTGTATTGCCTTAAGTAGCTTGATTTAAAATATTCGCCTCTGAACTTGGCACTTTTTTTGAGGCGTGTGTTCAAATTGCAATCTTCAAAGGCTCGCATATTAAAAATGACCGGACTTTTCTGCAAATTTTCATACGAAAGGCACTTGTGAGCAACATGCATATGGTCTGTATTACCTACAGTGGTAGGATTTTTAAATATTTGCCTATGAACTTGGGAGTTTGTTCGAGATGTGTGTTCAAATTGCGAAATTCAAAGGCTCTCAGCATAGAAATTAAATATCAGAATCCGGACTTTTCTGCATATTTTGACACTAAAGGCTCTTGTGACCTACATGTGGCATGTTTTATTAACTTATTCTGTTTAGTTTTCATTTTATAAGCGTCTGTACATGCTACTTTCGATCACCCCTGTGATCATTCCCGATGCAACCATGTTGCACATGTGCAGTTCTTCCGCTGAGCATGACCTGTTATTGTCTCGTATGCGGTGTGTCACGGTTACTTTCTTGGCCAGAGGTTGGCAATAAAGGTTCGAAACTAATTTCTCTTAACATTTCGCCGCATCTAGTTTCACCTCAAGAATTTTTTTTGTGCATTTCACTATAAAGAACTTTACTATAACTAATTAGCCCTATTTTTGATCTCTTGAGGTTTGTTAAAGTGAATCTCTTTTGTTTCCCACGACATGGCACATTACACATAATGCACGTTAATATTTTGCCTTGATATGTGTTGGGTTATTTATTTAAAAGGATGGCCTCAGTTAGAATAAATATTAAAACAAAGGAACGACCTGTCCAGCGAAAAAGACACATTACATTCAATCACGCAACTTGTGTTGTTTATTTTTTTGTCATACAAACTTAAAAGATAGCGGTGAACATGTACACACATAACCAACTGTAATTTTTTTATTTAGCTCATATTTCTGGGCTTAGTATTTCTTTGGGAATGTGGAAAATCACGTTATACGACTGTGTTTCAAACGCCTAAGGGAGAGGTACAATGTTGTGATAAATAAACAGATGTGGATGTAAATAATTAACTTTATCATAAAAACAGTTGAAACATATAAATAGTGCACAATAAATATTTTAAATCATGCACGTACACACAGCAAGCATGTAGACCCCGATGCAGTAACGCCACATCATTTCACACGCAATGGTTAATGAAACACACATAACAGTATATTTATTACAACATTTTAACTTGCCTAGGTAGGTTTTAAAAAAACATCTACAGATGTGACGTAATTTGAAGTATTTTTTGGAGTAAGTTTGGCAAAAAGCAACACGCCATGTCATGGCTCGCCACATCTGCCAACTTGAGATGTGGGGGAGACAAAGAAAGAGAGAGAGCGAAAAGCCTCGCCCAGCCGACAGTTGGTTCCTCAGGCCACCTTCCATTACTGCTGACGAGCACTGAAATCACGATGGTTTATCAATGTTCGCCAGTAATAAGGGAACAGTCATCAGTAATCAGCAAAATATTTCTCTTCGTCAGTAAACTGATTGTTTGAGCGCATCTGGCAGTAGTATTGGCAATGTATGGTTTATTGGGAAACCATAACCTCTTTATCCCGGGGAACTGTTTAGGATGATTTTAATGCTACAACACATAAGTAGTAATATTGTAAATGTAATGCTGCAGATATGCTAGTACCATAATATAAGCGGAAGTGTTATTATTTGGTAAATTGTTAATATGTAATTTGTTTGTTTTGACTTCGGTACAAGAAAAACCCGACTGGTCGTTTTTTTTCCTGAGGATTCGGGTCGGTTTCGGTTTTTGTACAAATGACCGGACCGAACCGAAAATTTGGTTAACCGATTAGCCCTACTAAGAATTATAAATATGATATCTGACATCAGTATTTATAATCAAGTCTATGTTACTTGCCTGTTTATTTCCACCTTATTTCTATCCCATAATCACAAGTCTCTTCTGCCTGGAATGTTGTGACACACCCCAAACGCTCCAACACACAGCAGCCATCCACTCATTGGATACCTCACTCTCCACAGCACTTGCACACATAGACTCGGCCGCTGCAGTTTGATGCCCTCGTTTCTCGCCGGTCCTCTTCTTCAACATGATTCGATGGCCCAATCTCTCTTCAGCACTCGCTACACTACGCCAGATGACTATAACAGACTGCTGACAATTCCATATGAAGCGGTATTTATAGGAGTAGGCACTTTTGGCCGAGAACATTCTTCACGCATCTGGTTGCACGGAGGGAGGAGATGACCATTAATTATGTACAATAGCCTGCAACTGCTGACCCCTCCTGCATGGCAGAGGGCACACCAGTAATGTCGGCTGTCAATCATTCCCCCGCCAGTCTGGCAATGTCTGCTTGGGGGAGGGGCAGGTTTTGATGACTCACCCGTTACTGTGCCGAGACCAGCCATGCATGACCTGTTGTGGGGTTCTGCACGTAAAGGCCCTGCCACATGATCGATTTTTCTTCCAATTACTTTGTTTTCATCAAAATAAATTCATTAAATGTTATATGTCAAAGAATCATCATAATTGCAGCCATTTTCTCTTTGTTTCTTGTGACACTAATCCTCTGCTACACCTTTTTGATTAATATAATTTCATCTAAAGGTTCGGGAGGCTTACTCCATTCTTGGTGGTTGAAAGTTCACTATTCATCTGAGATATCAATAGGGCATGAAGTTTGGTTACCTGGCTGGGTCGGGGATCTTCCCATGCTGAGAGGTTTGGGTTTACACTCTTTTGATTGAGTAGCCTTGGTAGGAGGAGAAGAATCAAACCCCATGGGCAAGTTGGATCAAATATGTCTACCATTCGGGGAGTTTGACCCTGCTTACAGGCATGGTTGTCAAACTGTTTGATGCCAGTTGTCACCATAAAGTAAACTTATTTAAGGGTAAGATTCTGATCTTACGCAGAATCTTTGGAGTTGGATTTCTGTCTTCCCTTATAAGGTGCCGTCTATTCTGCTTGCAGGTCAGAAGAAAATTAGGAGCAACTGACACTGTTTTACGATGACTTGTTAACTTGGGTGGTATATGTATGGTGATGACTCTCTGTCGCCATGTGCACCTGGCACGTAGAGATAGCAACTCGTGCTAGCAGGGCATGGCAAGAAAAGGTGGTTGTTCTGGCACGGGTAAAGGTGGAGCTGGGTAGTCAAAATTGTTGGTCTTGTGAATCTCCACCCTGCTTAATGGCCTCGAACCCAGGATGTTCCTTATTAGTTAATTTTATCCACTGTCCAAATACCGGTTCAGTATTGCACTCGTTGTTAGAATTTCATTATTGGCAGGTGGAGTTACTGTAGGAATTAAATTTTCTAGCTCTCTTTGTAATGCTCATTGATCTAGTCTTCGTATATTACTAAACTGTCCCTTAGTTGCACAAGATATCTCTACAAGGGTAGCACGTGAAACTTAAAGTACTCTCCAGAAACACCAGGCAGTATCTGATACCTCCTGTGCCAGGCCTTATACAGGCGGGGCAGAGACAGTGGATAATATAATGGCCTGTGGTGCCGGGGTTGAATCCCTCGAAAGGTCGGGTGACCCGGAATGCACCTAGGACATTATGACCTTATTCAGACTGGGAATATAATTTATCTCAGCCTTATTCAGGCTGGGATAATCCAAGGACATCTGCCCCACTCGTACCTTTCAGTAGGAGTGCACAAAGGGTAAGTTAGAATTTTAAAAAGTGTGGTCCTTTAACCATGTACTCGAACCATGTAACTCTGACCGAAAGTCCATGTCCACAGAGCATTTTCTGTGGTCCCGACAAAATTCCTGTGTAAATCATGCTATAAAAGCCCATTTTTGCACTCAAAATTTAATTTTTACAGCATCGATCAAACAAATTCCTGTAGTATCACCAAAAACTTAGATGCTCCGATAATCAAACAACAAAGTATTAACAAAAAAGTATAAGTATCAACTGTACTCACCAAGGCATATGAAGTCGGTATACAGTACATTATTTACACATTTATATGTGCTCTGGTCCCTTGCCTCCTAAGACCATTATCCCGGCCAGGTGCAGAGTCCAGCACACCTAGCAACTAGCAAGTCTTCCTATGTTTGTGTGGATGTGTGTGCTACGTAATGCGCATGTGCGCTTAAGGGGCCTTTCCAATGGCACATGTTCGGCTAACACACCATCACTTCTGACATCACAGTGGGATGCATGCAAGACATCGGGCTGTGGAAAAGCCTTATTTGCTGTGCATCGGGAGGGTGCGCGGACATCTGTCTAGAGGCAACCCTCCAGGTAGTGTGCGTATACATGAAAGATGCTGACGGAGAAACCCTTGTTCAGATTGGGAAGAGACGCACAGTGGAAACAGCGCCCGAACAGTGTGGGTCGTTTTCAAGAAGGGCTGGGCCTTCCCCCTACCAGTACTGACTAGGATACACACACACCTACACTGTAGTATCTGCTCGGCTGGGAGACATGCACAGTGGAAATGCCAATCCTCCATCACAAGCATGAGTGAGCCATCGCGAGCAAGTGGGTCATGCATAGTCAGACCTGCAGTGGAAAAGGCCTGATTGTGAGAAGGCAGGCATCATCTCGGGGGACCCACGAGCACCTAACGTCACCTTGTGGGTGCAGACAGACCCCAGTGGAAAGCCCGCTTTAGTGCAACGAGTGGGAGCAGAGAACGCTTGTGCACCCAATGTAGGGTTGTGCACCAGAATAAGTAAGTGTATGAAAATAGTCCTACCAGCCAAAAGGGCTTAAGGTAGATGCCGTACAGATCCTTAATATGAAGGGGACACCAAGACACCCTAAAATAAAGCTTATTGTGCAAAGCTGGGTTTTAAGGATCATATTGCAATGTTGTTATTTCACTTCATGTGTGTTTATCCCCATTTCATTCAATCACAGTGTTTAGTGTTTTGTTGTGTAGTATTAAATGCAAGGGTAATTTTGTGTATTCACTATGTAACAGGTAGGTAAGGGATTCTGTAGAATAAATGTTGTTAGCAAGTGTTCTAGAAAATAGTGCCCGCTTGGCACACTCACCCCCACCAGGGCCGGTCAGGTGCCAAGCTGGACAAAGCAGTAGCGTCTGATACATGCGGGAGCAAGACTGGGATCATGCGTGCTCCGTGGCCAACATCCTTTGTACCAACCATTTAATTTCAATAGCAAAGTAACTTATCCAAACCATTTTATATCTGTCGCTGGATACGCCTGCCCCCACTCCCCGGTGGTTAGCATTGCACCGGATAGTTTAATTCGCCTCTACTAATTGTTTGGCCACATGCTGTTTTGTCAGTGTAGCCTTATTGGTGGGCTGTTCCTGGTATCACCATTTTGTTATTCCAGTTCGGAATTGTGTTAATAAAGTCACGGAATATACGTGTGAACAGTAACTCTGTATATTATTTACGTGTTTGACCGTAAGGTTTGTCAGGTTACGGCCCTTCAGAATACCCACTACAGTGTCCTGCATCATTAAGTGCTTTATTAATGATGTAAATTGTCTGTGTCGCAGTATGCAAGGCGTGTGGTCAGCAGATAGGCCACCTGTTCAAAACCATTGATTTCACATTACAACGATCGCAGCATGTAACCCACCCTAAGATGTTACCCAGTCACAATGAAATATAATTAATCTGCTATAATATTCACTGGGGGAAAATCACTTAAACCTGGAAGATTACGTCCTGGGTGAACAGCCCATGGCCTAGGGATCTACAGTCTCTGCTCTACCAGAATATAGGATGATGTCTGGTACCTACTGGGCAAATAATATCAACAACATCGTAACCGACTACCTCACTACCTCTCCAGTTCACCATCACCCTCTACGACCACGCCACATGGTTTCAACATACACAAGTAATACTAATAGATAACGCAAATCTAATACATTTGTAACACACATTGTTTTCACTTACGTCTCAATGCCATGCATTGAGTCCTATTTATGTAATTTACTTCTTCCGAAATAACCTGTAGTTGATTTCGTCACAAAATAAAACTCTTACTTTATAACAAAAATAAACAAAACGACAGATATCTCAGACTACACATAATGTATTTAGAGTGCATCAAATAAAAAAACTCTGAATAAACGTGTACATACACTACATATGAATATGAAATATGGACTGTAGAATTTTATTAGTCTCTCAACAAACATTTGCATTGTTTAATGCGGAGTCTATGTTGGTTACACAGGCCGCAGTGGCTCAGTATATAGAAATATATAAAGTGGGGATGCAGTGGCCCAGTGGCTAGAGCGATTCAAAGTGGGGCCACAGTGGCTAGAGAAATCCAAAGTGGGGGCCATAGCAGCTCAATGGATAGAAAGAGCTCAAGTGGGCCTGCTGTGCCCGACTGGCTTGAGCATCACAAGGTAGGCTGCAGTGGCTCAGTGGTTAGAGCTATCCCAAGTGGCACTGCAGTGTTCCAGTGGCTAGAGCGATCCCAAGTGAGGCTGCATCTGCCGATGGATAGCAAGATCTGAAGTTGGATCGCAGTGACTCGATTAATCCCGTGTGGGACTGCAGTGGCTTAGTGGATAGAGATCTCAAATAAGGCCACAGTGGCGAGCACGTTCCCAAGGGGTGCTGCAGTGGCTAGAGCATTCCCAAGTGGTGCTGCAGTGCCTCAATGGATAGAGCGATCCAAAGTTTGGCTGCAGCAGCTCAATGGGTAGAAAGTTATTTAGTGGATCCGCAGTGGCTCAGTGGTTTGAGCAATCTAAAGTTGGGCCACAATGGGGCTCAGTGGAGAGAGAGATCTCAAGTGGGGCCTCAGTTGCTCAGTGACCAGAGCGTTCCCAAGTGATGCCCCAGTGGATAAAGAGATCTCAAGTGGGGCCATAGTGACTCAATCGCTAGAGCAATCACAAGTGGGGACACAGTGGCCCAGTGGCCAGAGCGATCTCAAGTGGAGCCGCAGCAGATCAGTGGATAGAGAGATTTCAAGTGGGGCTGCAGTGGCTAAGTGGTAAGAGCTATCCCAATTGGCGTCGCAGTGTTCCAGTGGGTAGAGACACCTTAAGTGGGGCTACAGTGGCTAAGTGGCACCGCAGTGTTCCAGTGGATAGAGAGATCTCAAGTGGGGCCTGAGTGTCTCAGTGGATAGAAATATATCAAGAAGGGAATGCAGTGGCCCAGTGGTTAGAGTGATCCCAAGTGGGGTCGCAGTGATTCAGTGGCTAGAGCACCTTCAAGTGGGGCAGCAGTGGCTCAGTGGAGAGAGAGGTCTCAAGTGGGACCTCAGTGGCTAGAGCGACTCCAAATAGGGCCGAAGTAGTCCAGTGGCTAGAGCGATTCCAATTGGGGCTGCATTGGCTCAGTGACTAGAGCGATCCCAAGGTGTAACACAGTGGCCAATGGCTAGAGCGATCGCAAGTGGGGCCACAGAGGCCCAGTGGGTAGAGTAATACGAAGTAAGGCTGCAGTGGCCTTGTAACTAGAGCACTCTAATGTGGGGACACAGTAGCCCAGTGGCTAGAGTTATCCGAAGTGGGGACGAAATGGGCCAGTGGCTAAAGCAATCTGAAGTGAGGCTTCAGTGGCTTAGTAGATAAAAATATATCAAGTGGGGCTGCAATGACTCAGTGGATCTTAATATTTTCTTATAATTAGAAATTAGCAAATAGTCGCAAGTAGTCGCTGATAGTCATGGGTACTCGCAGTTAGTCACAGGTAGTCGCAAGTAGTCACAGATGGTCGCAAGTTATCATGGGTAGTCACTGGTAGTCGCAAGTAGTCACAGGTAGTCGCAAGTATTCACAGGTAGTCGCAAGTATTCACAAGTAATCACTGGTAATTGCAAGTAGTCATGAGTAGTCGCAAGCAGTCATTTGTAGTCACAAGTAGTGAGGTATTCTCAAGTTATTACCGATAGTCGTGGGTTGTCGCAAGTAGTCGTAGGCAGTCACGGGTAGTCATGTGTAGTTGCAAATAGTCTTAGATTGTCATGGCTAGTCATGTGTAGTCACTGGTAGTCAAGGGTTGTCACAAGTAGTCGTAGGTAGTTACAGGTAGTCCTATGTAGTCACGGTAATATGTTGTATTTATTTTAATAATTCCATAAAACCTGAGCGAAGCGATGCCAGGCTGCTAGTAAAATTATAAAGATCAAAACTAAAAAAGAGAGAAAGAAAGGAATGAAATAGCAATACGACAAGATTTATTGTGATCATTTCCAAGATGTTGCAGCTTAAATAAGATTGAGATTTTAATTTCAATCTTCATGTTAATGTATACCAGCTTGATTTACACCTATAGGCTATTTCTGTGTTTCACATTACTGTAATTAAAGCTTTGCATACTGCAATACAAGTAGAAATTGTTTAAAAGTTTGGCTTTCTGAGGATTTTTTCAAATTAGACCTACATTCCTTGCGCTAATTTGTGGAAATTATTTGGGCGAAACAAATAGTTTAATAAAAACCCGTTGCCCATATCCAATATCATAATAATCATTGTGCAACTTATGCGCCCACGGAACCCTCCATCCAGTAGATGTACCGACTGATGTACGACTTACCGTTGTAACTTTGCTAGGTGCGAAATTAAAATGTGAGCCATATAAGATACTCCATTGATATCATTGGACGTTGACGTGTTCCATTTCATTTAACAAAAAATAAAAACCTTGTTTCGGGTGTATATGGAACCCGACCCAGGTATAACAGTCACATAATGTCACAACCATCGCAAACCAGGTTGCTAACATACACAGAATGATAAAAAGAAAAAGTGAAGCACCCAGAAGGAACGGTCAAAATTGTATGTAATTTTGAATGTGTGCTACTATTACTGGGCGTGAAAATTATTAGAGTTTCGATGATCTGTAATGCCTAGAGTAACTATCAGTGTGCATTAGTAATTCCACGACGATCACAGCGATAGTGTTATAAGGCAAGTGCGGATCGTCAGTCAGTCAACACAGCGAGGGAAGGATATAAAACATACATTAAGTCTCTAAAAATATATTAGAAATCATTACCAGCACTTGACGGAGTTTCGGAGTTCTTGGATGTCAACTCCGACCTTGTGCCAGTCTTTATGATGTCGAGAACCAGTTAAATTTGCTGTGGGCTGACTTTCTTCAGGAGAGGATACAGCGGGGATCTCCTGTTTCCCCTGCCCTTGTGTTCCATTGTAGCTCCATTTCCACCTTGTTTCACCATAAATGGCTGTAAAGAGCTCTTTGTTAAGAGCTGTATAAACCTCTCCATTGAGGCTGTTGTTTCTTTTGGCGACCACCTCGGCACTGATGATAGAGGCGAAAGAGCAGTAGAACTGATACAAGCAATATATCTGGCGAAGCTGACAGCAAACAAAATGGGGACGACTTTAAAAACCAGAGGTGTGCTAAGGCCCTACATTTAGTGAGAAACCCTGAGGAATTACTGAATTCAAAAACTGTCCGAAGCTGGATGAGTTGATTCTAGATGCTACAGGACTGATTCAGAAGGTTATTATTCAGAGGACAGTAAAGCAGCTAATGGACATGCATGAGAACCTAGCCATGGCATAAGGTCTTACATGGTAATGTAACGACTGTACAGTACTTAGGTACTTTATTGCAAATAAAACATACTCCTTTTCAGGTTTTTCACACAAGTCCTCAAATTTTATAATGCAGTATCCTGCATTTAATAAAAATTTCTGTTTTGTGTTTCAATGCCACTTAACCTGCCTAAAATGGAAACCTGCCAAAACAAACGGGATGGGTCCCATTGAGTTCTGCTTAGAACCGGTCTTACTGCATATCCTACTAACATGGGATTAGGTGTAAGAACGTACACTTAGCTGTTGTTTGTGTTAACCGATGTTGTCATTGCAAAGAAGTATCGTGACCTTTCAACGTATACAGATTTATTTCATTCACATCACTGCTTCAAGGTGCTAAACTTTTTGTCAGTGATTGTACACGAGTGTAAATAGGATTGAGTAGTTTCTGGGTGTTCCTTACATTGGCCTTTGCATAACAAATCAAGGAAATTCCTGAGAACACGAGGTCTCCTTGTCGACGTGGTCTGCACTCCATGCGAATCCTGCATGTTTTGGAATGGTGTGCTGCATGGTGTACTGGGGTCTTCTTTGGTGCCTATATGGGTTTCCTGGATGTCATCTTTGGCATTCGGCTCTCCATTGGTTTCCATATAACTTGCGTGTACAAGATCCTGCTCATCGGTGGTGTCACTGTGGATCAAAGGTCATTATTTATATTGCTCTGCTTGTCATTGGTGTTGCTGTAGGAGTAGTGATTGTGGTGTTCACGATTCTGCTCGTCTATGGTGTTGGTGTGGGCGTGATGGCCATAGTGATTTTCCTGCTGGTCTTTGCAATAGGTGTACGGAAGGTGGGCGTGGTGTCAACGTTTGGCCCAAGCCTTCGTGGATCACAGAGCCAGCCATGAAGAGTGTACTGGCCAATGCAAGTCCAATCAGCACTGTCACCAGCATCTTTGTTGCACTGTGAACAGTAACAAGAGTGACTGAGTCTTGGAAAATCAACTCCTCAGATACAATATTCAGTAAATAATTTCTAACAGAATGCTTTGCTAAACTTTTCGTCTGTGGTCTCCTACAAACTTGACTGTTCTTAAGGAAGTAATAACATTTCATTCATTATACATCAGTGAGCAAAAGTTAAGCATAATACAAAAATTAGAAAATTTGAAGGGTAATAGTTGCACCATTGCTTTAAACACTATCAAGGAGTATAACTCAGCTTACATTCACAGGCAAGAGCACTGTAAGTAGCAAATAGGCTTGTGAACGAAAGGTAATCGAAACAGTGTATCGGACCAAGAGTGTCTCATTATGTATTGTATTTTCATTGTTTGTCGGAGGACAATCTTGCGATAAAGTGTGAAGTATTTATGTAGTAAGAACATGGTACAAAGATTATGGTTGGGCCCGTTTTTGAAGGGACGAATCATCGGATGCCTGGAAGCAGGTCAGGCAGAGATCAAAGTCTCACTAGTCCTAAACATGACACAAAATGTGGTTTCCACACTTTGGCATAAATTTCGAGGCACAGGCATTGTTCATCGTAGGTTAATACAAGGTCGCACTATGTAACAACACTGCTACAAGACCATATCTGTCATTAACAGCAAGAGAAAACCGTACCATGCCTACAAGTCAACTGTCCTAGAGCTTGCAGCTGCCTCCGGTGTTAGAATTTCTCGGCAAACTGTATACCAGGGATTTGGGACATCTGGTTTTTATGCCATATGTTCAATAATATGTGTCTTGTTGAAAGCAGTGGGCAGAATAGCCAGCAGTCAGCATCATCGAAACTGAACCTTTAATGAATGGAGGAATGTGCCCTTCACATATTAGTACAGATTCAGTTTGCAAAACTATTCCCATCGCACATATGTCTGGAGAGAACCTGGGCAATGATTAAATCCCAGTAACATCGTAAAAAGGTATCAGTTTGGTGGCGGGGGATTAATGGCTTGGGTAGGTATAATGTTTTGTGGACATACAGAGATGTACAACTTCAGTAGAGGTACTGTTACTGGCCAGAGGTACAGTGATGAGGTACTCAAACTGCGTGTGTGATTTTTTAGAGTTTCAGTCGGCCCAGTCTTCATTTTCATGAACGACCATGCACATGCTCATTGAGCCAACCTGGTTGATGAATTTCTTGAAGGTGAAAATATCCACCACTTTCACATGCCAGTGAGGTCTCCAGACATGAGCCCCACAAAGTATATAGAAAGCCTGGGATGCATTAGAGAGAAGTTTCAGCACACCAGCCTTAACCAAGGACAATCCCAGGACGCCTCACTTCTCTTCGCGAGGTATGGAACCAACTGCCAATCATGAACCAACTCGTAGAGAGAATGTCACATCGTTGCACATTGCGTGTGACCTTTAACGGTAACCATGCTCTAGATTAATAATGTTTTATGTTCAGAAAGCGATGTTCAATTTTTGGTAAGTTTGCATGTGTGTCTTTGCAAAATCAAATTAACTAATTTTTTTTCCACTCCTTTAAATACAGTATAAAGTTCTTATTTATATGGTTGCATAACTTTGATACTCCAATAATAACATACTTTCTAATATCTTACGTATGCTTTATTTTTGGGCACTAGTATACGTAAGTAAATTAAATTTGATATTTTAGTTTCTCCTGTGCATCGAGTGTCTCTATTAGTTCTACAAAACAGTGATGTCAAAATTTAGCTATTTGGTAAAGTGCTGGATGCTAGCATGCTATACAACTGAAAAGTTCATAGGAAGTTATCAATCTTAGAATTCATTCAATAACTATAGCTTATAAACAATGTAAAATAAAAAAGGAAAAGAAACTGCTGTCCTTGTCCTGAACAGAAATACTTCGACTCAGGGGCAACTGAAGGAAACTTCCTTAACAGGGAAAAACCTGGACAGCAAATATGTTGAAAACAAAATTTTGCTTCAATGTATACAGGTTAATCCTGAAGTGCAGGCAGGTATAAACACTGTGAGGTGATTCTCTATGCAAAACGAAATAGAAAAATTTATGACCTATGACCTGCATTAATCCGTAGGTAGGTTCCCTTGAAAACTGATATTTCAAATGGATTTAATTTAAAATAGTAAAACCTACTGCAAATGAAAGAACAATTCTGTGAGTACTGTTGTCTTGAATCGAGATTTTGAATCTGTTAACGGATGTTGGTGTTGGGTAATATCATCCCCATTCGCATACCATGTTATTATTCGACTAATTTGAGTATCTTCAGGCACTTATAGTTTCTAATGACATCATAATTATTGTGTACATTACTGTATACAAAGTTGCCTTGGTGTAACTCTCTCCGGCGAACGGTTGTCGATAAAATAGACGAAATATGTAAGAGTGCAGTTGAGTGCCTGCCAGGTTATTTTTCTTTGTTACAGTTCTTTGTACGGTTATTGCATGTTTTGTGTCAGATGGCTTCTCTACACCCTCTTTAGGAAATATAATGATGGGCTCCTGTATGGAACAAAGTTGTTAATATCAACAAGAGTATCGCTTTAATATGGCAGTAACATACAAATATGTCTTGGAGGGAAAAATCCCGATTGTGGAGCATGGAGCTGTCATCGGCCAGTTATTCAAGCTTTTGATTTTCTGGTTATGTTTCGGCGGTATTGGTTTAGGGTGACACAGGCCTTGACGCTGGGTAACCTTTAAACTGAAATTTAAAAAAAAATTTAAATATGAAGTTTTGTAAATATACTAAAAGTGTTTTAAAATCACATGTTATTTCAAAAATTAAAATTGTTTTAACAATATTTTATTAATTTGAACATAACCATGCATCGCTCGGTCTTGAAATCGATTCCTGACTATTTACTGCAAACACATTGCTGGACAATAAAAATAGTGCACACAGAAGGCTGTATTGGAAGATACTGACTGAAAATTTAAATAGGCAGTGATACAAATGAGTAATACATATGAACACAATAGCAGAGCAACAGGACAATTATATATGGATCTTTGGTATGCCATCCAGTCATCCTCAATAGAGCATCGCACCCTCTCACACTGCGATACATGCTGCAGCATGGTCTGGCATGGAGTCCAGCAGATGCTGCATGTTGTTCTGAGGCAGATTGGCACAAAATTATAAGACGGTGTGTTCCAAATCCCGGATACTGTGACACGGTGGTAGATGGCCTTTTATCTGGTCCCCCATATGCTGGATTGTGGACATCTCAGCGGAGTGGGTAGGTTATGGAAGTGTGTGGACGTGAAATAAACATTTTTGGGCGACCTTTGCTGTGTGTGGTCGGGCGTTAAACTGCTGAAATATCGCAATTGAAATTCCGGACAGAAATGGGAGCATCTACTTACAGCTGGGCTGTCAATGTTCCACGTAACATGGCGAGAATGTATCAACTATCGTAGGCTATGGCTCCCCGGACAATAATAACTGTTGTGGGGGAAGTGTGTTGTTCGTTAGCGCGATTGGGGTTGTGGCGCTCACCAGAGGCCCTCTACAACTGGACGCGATGATTATCAGCCCCCATAACGAAGTAGCACTCATGACCTAACACCACACATCGCCAGTCTGTGGCATTCCACATTGCTCTGGCATGGCACCACTGCAAACGGAGCTGCCCTTGTTTCAAACTTAATGGCAGCACACATAATGGGGGATCAGATCGCAGATTTGCCTTCGCAATGCATCAGGTACACAGGAGTTTGTAAACTGGCCAGTATCGTGGACCAGGTCGCCATGGGACCCCTCTGCTTGTGGTGCATGCGCCATCGATCCTCTCGACTAATAGTTGACTTTTTACATCCTGAGTTGGTCCTCTGGTCATGTGTGCCTTCACATATCCACTGCTTCCAACAGCATTTTGACAGTATGGTCTGAACGATCCACATGGTGGACTATACGGTGATACAGCCCCCGTGTGGTTTTCAGCCTGGCTATGAGTCCCTCTCGAAGTTCATCAATTGTATATAGCTACGTGTTTGGCATCTTACCGGCATTCTTCTTCACTCTGTATGCTTACTTGTTATTGTCTGGTGTCTCTCGCATTAATGCGGCTTCAACAATATATCAGTGGTTACGACAGCTCCTGATTGGTGGTTCCAGCACACAACTGTTGGGTGTGCAGTCTGATGCGAACACACCAACATGTGATAATATACATACCAGACCGTACTTTCACTATTTACATAGTTTCGTGGTTGTCTCGTGATTTCTTCGCAGTGCACTGTTTTCATTGTCCGTCAGTGAAGTTGATGACAAGATTCGATTTTGATATTATCACAGTTATCAGCGAAATGATACATAACAAGTAAGGGCCACATACATATTTCCAATTTGGTTCTTTAATATTCATCAGCATCCACTGCCAGCAATGAAGTCCATTCTTGTAATAATTATTACATAAACATTAATTTCGAATTAGTACTTATCGCATTTCGTGCGAATGCATCTGTTGGCTCGGGATCAGTTTATTTGTGGTGAAATCGTGCCTAAAATGGAAAAGAAATGGATAAATTAACTTTTAATTAAGTACAAAATTAGAATGAAATTATGCCACAATAATATTATGATTCTTTTTTTTTTTCATTTAAAATTACGCATAAGTTTCTTTTAATTTACAGAGTAATCACGTGAAAATAAAAATATTCGATTTATTTTCGAAACAATTTTCAGTGCATTTCGTGAGTACCTACATGTACAACATACACAGCATCACTTGACAAAATATTTTCCATGTTATTGTGAAATATCTCAGATATGCTTCAATATATCAATCAGCAACCGAGGGATTAAAGTGTGCATAGAAACACAACATTTGTTATATACTGACGTCAAAGTTGGGTGCCAATTTGTCGCAGTGTAGGGACGCCATGGAGAGCGAAAGGGTGATTTCAGGAGAGAAGTTGGTTGAGGTTAGGAATGTTGGAATACATTTACCCAGTAGGCACCAGGCGTCGCCAGAAGGCGGCGCAAAATATGTAGAGCTGGAGAGACTGTTAATCCCTGGGTTGGGGGCCGATTCATCCGGACGTAATTTTCCATCAGTGACATGTGTTACCCTTATATTTAATATTAATTGTTACCTCAGATTTACATGTTGCATAACTGTCGAAACTGTTTTCCAAACGAGAGACCTATTCTGGTGGGTCCCATGCCTTATTGGATTAACAAATTAAAGTACACATATTGCAGCACCGGTAAACATACAAAACACTTGGGGGATGAATCACTGGTAATGGAGTTATAAGGGCCCATGTGCTGAAATGCCATGAGGCTTTACACATAAATAATACACCGAGCTCTGTTCACACATATATTTAGTGGATTGAATCAACACTCCTCTGATGGGAGACACTTTACAATCAATTTTGCTGCTGTAAACTCACTGGCACGGCAATACTGAACAAAAGGCGCGAAGGTCGAAAAATGTATTACATGTGAATTATGATCCCTGGACTATGCAAACCAAAGGGGAAGGGGGCAGGCGTCTCCGGCGGCTAGAAAAGTGCAAAAAGGTTCCAGTAATTACATATATATTGCTTGTTAAATGATTCTCGCAAAAATAGTGCGGCCTCTGGAGTGCGAAACGAAACACAGCTTTGCCCCCGTGTGTTTTTAAATCTACTGAATAATTCCTCAGTGGCGCCAGAACCTTTCCTGGTGGGGTTGAGCGCATCACACCAGAACTATTTTCTGTGGCACTTGCAAAAATGATATTGTATACTCTTAAAACCTCTTATCTTGCAATTAGAATATTTGTATAAATTACTTTACATTTTACAAAACACGACAGTCACTTGCACAATACCTTAGATGAGGTGAAGGTTAAACAAGTGATATGAAAAAAAGTGAACTCTTGAAAGAAACACTTTAACAGCATAACATTTACTAAGGGCCTTTTTTTAGGGACGTCCTTTGTGTCCCCTGCATTAGGGTTTATACGGCTTTTGCTGTTAAGTCCTTTGTGACTGGCCCTATTTTCACTCACTTCCATAGTGATGCACTGGTGTGCACTTCCCTGCACTACACTGGCACACGAGTGTCATGCACTTCGTGCGCTGCATGAACACTCTGGTGTATTGATGCACATCACATACCACACTGAGCAGGTGTGCTGCGCCTGACTGGTGAACGGCCGGGCAAACGGTTTAGGAGGCAAGGGACCCGAGCACATGACGATACAACCCAGGTTACTATGTCGGGAAGTTCTCAACTGAATACATGTTGAGAAACCTTGTCGTCTGTGTCTCTTTGGCAAAGAACCATAACGAATTTGAGCACTTCTCAAATTTTTGAGGTAATTACCACATAAAAAAAAAATGGAAAAACTGCACACTGTTCACATTCAGAGCTCTGCTTCCTATTATAAGGGATTGATTGAACTGTAAGTAATATATATTAATGGCCGTAATAACAGGATGCTTCATGTCGTTTACAGCGAAGCTGCATGAAATAGTATGTTTCAATGATCTGCATAACAAGTCGGAGCAGCATACATTTCTAGCAACTTTGTTGAATAAGTTCAAAATGAGACATTTGGTGGTTAAACAAACTGTAATCCGATGAGCTCATAAGGCGTAGATAGAAGTTCAGTACAGAGAGTGCATCGCTGATTTGAACATTTTTTCCAAGATTAGGAAGGTAGGAAACACGGGGCAATGGCGTGTAACAATATTTCAAAGGCATGTGTGAAGAGAATTATTCATGCACCACAGTCGGGAACTTGCCTGGGAGCTCAAAATTTCCATTTCAAGCACTTTGGACCATCTAAAGCAAATAGGGACATTGAGGCAACTGGGTACCTAATGAATTCACAGGAGCTCAAAAACAGCAACAGTCTGACATCTGCAAACACCTGTTTGTTCGTCGCCACAATGAGGCGTTAAGCATTGGTATCACAACTTGTAGTAGGTAGATCATGATGTATTATCTCCATCTAATTTGCAACAATTTGGATGTTAGTGAAACTCAAAAAACTTATACCACACAGGTTTTGCTGTTAGTATGGTGGACAGTAATTCACTTTACATATTACAATTTTTCTTGCAGTTTCGTATGTTAATAGTTATAATTAAGAATTTTGTTGAGGATCTGTGTAATTGTCGATTTGTCTAAGTTACCCAGGTAAGATTCACATATATTTCATGCCAAGGACCCATTTATGGTTGTATGTATGATTATTAAGTTATGTGTACTATCTCACACAATGGTGAACCTAGACATTAGGCATTGGGTTTTCTTACCAACTTTTGTACATTTCTAGTTAAATAACTCCATATCCAATATATATTTCTAGTCTGTATACGTAAATAAGTAGGTGTAGCATGTACTACACTCTGTGACATTTGGGAGACAATAGTGGCCTAAGTGCCATTTGATTATCCTTGGAAGGGGTCTCGGAGATAGGGATACTAATTACGGGTATCCTTTGACATGGGAAACAGATCATCCCCCCTCCCCCCCTGAGAGGTGTGTTGTGGTTGGCTGACGGGTTCTTCCACACCTTCTGAGGTGTGCTTGGATTGACTGTAGATTGTGGGGTATCTTTGTAGTGGACAAAGAGCCCAAGCGACATTTGTGGGACTTTGAAATTTTTCGAGGAAGTTTGGAGGGAGGGGAACGGGGTAAGGGGTGTGTAGGGTCAGTTCTTGGTTCGACACCCATAGAAGGCAATATGGTGTAATTAGATGTAATTGCATAATGTGTAAATGTGTAATGAGTAGTTGTATAATGAATAAGTACCAAGAGTAATAACACACTAAGTACACATGTTCACCAATCGGCTGCCGAAACACAACTGTCGAGGTTGGAAGGCGAGAGGTTAGGGTTAGGGTTGGGGGGATTAGGGTTGGTACCAGGAGGGTTGAGGAGTCAGTCCTTGGTTGGAGACCTGTAGAGGGTAATTATGTGAAATTAGATGTTAATTGCATAATGAGTAATTACATAATGAATATGTACAAATGTACCAAGACTAAGTACACAGCAATTACACACTTTCACAACTGAGCTGTGAATCTTCAACATGTTTGTAATATATCTCCGTCATATTGGAATGTGTAATATAGGTAAAGTAGTCGACCGCATGCCTGCAGGATTTCCGGCCGCCTCCGAGGGCGAACTGAACGTAACTCTCTCCATCACCACACAGAGTGCTGGGCACATCTGGGTTACTGTAGGGATGAAACAGGTTCGAGGGTAGATAACTGCCATATTGGTTCGTCTCTCTCCATCACCAAACGGAATGCTGGGCACATCTGGGTTATTGTAGGGATGAAACAGATTGGAGGGGATATAACCGCCATTTTGGTTCGTGCTATTATATAAGGTAGAAATATATTTTAAAAATTCTTAGTCTATTTTTTAACTTTTAACCAAACCGCATTGGTCTGTGTTAACATCACCTGCATTGACAATACAAACAGATACTACCATTAAAAAAGCTTTAAAGGAAAAAATCAATTTACATTTTTAAAAAAATATTTAAAATAAAAAAAAAATTAAAGAATATCTACCATGTCTAAAAACAACTGAACCTACCCGCAGCCATATTGTGTGAATAAATGCATGCATCATGGTACATCCTTGTGTGTTTACCAGCCTCGTTAAATCACAAGAAGGCACCCAGTTCCCACATTAGGGGGTGCGACATTCCACTGCTTCTCCATTCCACTGAGAGGAGTCTTCCGAGACAAGAACCCTCGCAGGTGTATCGGAGTCGGGGGGAGCAGCAACCCCGGTAAGCGTACAGCCAGGGAGACGGTAGATGGTCTGACATCCGGCAAGGCGGGAGCCCACACAAATAATTCCATAGCCCACTCCGATCGAAACACACAAGCCTGCCGACACATCTCCACATCTCCACATCTCGCCCTCTACTTAAATCCAATGGGTCCTCTGACAGTGGCAATGTCAAACCATTCAACATACCGAAATCATAATCATCCCAATAAATACTTAATATGAGTAATGGTAAACCCTCAAACACCTTCATTAACTCACTTGAATACATGGTTAAAAATCCGTACATGCATCACAGATGAATACAAAATGCAGTGGTTGGAACAGTGGTTTATCACTTATATAACTTTTCAAGCCATACCTGTGTTTGGGAGGCCTCCCTGTTTCAACCCCATGCAGCAATAGATTTCTTTACCTCGGACCACCACTCTTATAAAAGCAACACAAAAATCCTAAGTGTTCCCAATCGTTAAGTTATATGACTAATTCCACCCTCTTAAAAAGTAGGCCAGACTCAGCAGAGCAGCATTAAAGAGGTCTGTTTAAAAGATTTCAAATGCGTAATACTTTGGTTACTTATCCACGAATCATAGTTTTTGTGGATCCCTTTCATCTAACCAACTGTCTATTTCCCCCCCCCCTCCCCCCAATTTAATGATTTTTTTTTTTTTTTAGTGAAATACTGATATGGCAAACTAACTTTCTGCAATTAATAAACATAAAAACTGCCTCTGGCTGGCTCACTAATATATGATTAGATGTAATATACTCGAGGATATGAATTTTTCAAAGAAATAACCTTAAATATCCCATAAAATAAATTAACATCATATTTTACCTCAAAAACAACTATTAGTTTCTACACGAACATAATCGTCAACCTTAAATTTCTGTTTCAGCTAATCATAAACCTTGAGGTTGTTATATACAGACTTTAACCAATAGTTGCCTAACACGTTAATAGGTGCTGTTTTTATCATTCTGTGATACCTTGAATCATAGAACATCATTATTTCAGGCAGAATATTTACCCACAGTTGTGAGTTCCATTCGACATGAAATACTTATATAATAACTGATTTAATGTTTTGTTAAAAAATTCCACTACCAAAGGCTTCTTTTCTCCGAGTATGTAATGTAATGATTAATTACATACTGCAACATTAATTTCTTGAAATGCACATCAAACAATTCGGTTCCTTTATCAGTATGCAAATTTTGTGGGCTCTCTTCTTTAACACAGACTCCATCACAGTGCTAACTTGTACCACAGTCTTATTCTTTACTGGTTTTCACCAAGCAAATTTGGAATATACATCTATCACAGTCAAAATATACTTAGGACCACCATTATGTTTCGAGAGTAATGTCACATCACACAAATCAGCTTGAAAAAGACCATTCATTCCCAATGTAATTACCTTTCTTCTGGAAAATTAACTCTGGCCAGCACATGCAACTCCTTGGAGAGTTTACTCAATTTCATCTTTACTTGAATTAATATATTTGCCATAAATTATTTCTTCAATAATGGATACTATTTCGTTTTGTGTGAATTATTATCAGAGTGTTTAGAAGCAATAAGAAGTCTCAATCTATCCACTAATTTGTTAGGATTGTCCCAGTTCAAATGTGACAGTCAATCACCTACCTCTTCTTTATATAAACCACTTCCAATGGTATCCATTAATAAACTTAATTTCGGGTGATCCACATCTTTAATACTTCGTAAAGTTGAATCGGTATTGCCAAAACGAGCATTTGTGGTTATCACATGTCTTTGATACTTTTACAAATCAGCATCTAAATACCCATTTTGCAACTTTTTAAATAATAATTGAGACAGGCCTTGGTTTGCATCCATCACCTATTTGTATTTTATATTCTGGTAAAAAAGTAATTACCGAATCCGGTAGGAACCAAACATTTCCATGTCAATATACACCATATGTCGTATCGCGAGTAGGTGAAGCACTATTTAATGTATAATATTTACAGGTCTATTTAGAATGTTTACCTATTACTTGTTTCTTCTTCGCAGGTTTCTCCGCCTTATTTTTCGCTGGAATCTCATTCGGTTTACTAATCATTGCATGTATTATTTCCAACCTAGATGTAATTGGTTTAAATATGTTTTCATTAAAAACATCCCATTCCATTTGTGTACATTTCGCTTGCAAATACTTCCCCTTCACCGCTATTATAACATTATGTACCTAATTCTGAAGTAGACTTAGTATTAATCCTTCACGTATATATCACATTTTTATAGACAACAGAACCATAGTTAATGCATTGGTATCCTAGTCAGAAAGTCTTTAAAATTACTCACCATAGATTGAGTAGACAAAGGATGATGAATAAAAATAAAGAAATCATAACGCCCCAAAACACAAAATTTAAAAATTGGAGCGACATAGTTATTTAACAACCTCCAAAGTAATTAGCAATTTATAACAGTTTGGTAGTATATGTTTAGAATATGATAATAATACTTAACAATAAACGACCCAAGATTATGATGTGACAAATAAGCATAACTAATGAAAAATACTGTGTTCCAAGTATTCTGTTATAACCAATTATTACTGAACAAGACGTGAGCGTATAATGTTACGGTACACAGTTACTATGAAAATAACCAGTGATACCTAAATAATGGTGTGGGGAACAAAAAGTCAAAATAAGGGAAAATCTACTGAAATGTTGAGCTTAAATTTATCTATTTACAAGTATTCAAAATTAGAGCTATTAATTGGTCAAATTACACCGTGTAACATTCATGATTCCAGTTGCTTCGGCAAAAAAAGATTCATGTGATAGTGTAAGTAAAAATTAAACAAAAATAATGTATGCAATAATATAAGTACAAATAAAAGTGGATAGCAATTTTACAAAATGATAACACATACTACGGATATGTCTCAACATAGCATTGTTAACAGTGTTTATTAACTGTTGCCGGGGAAGCTTAGGGAAAAGTAAAACTATTCCTAGCTCCCCAATTAAAAAGTGATTAAGCAAAACATATTTATGACACTGTAGAGTACATGTATCAGTAAGGTATAATTGATCAAATTTCACAATGGCTAAGCTAAGCAAGCGATGTCCTATCACATTAACCTAAAATTTCTTACTCACTGCAGTTGTCATGATGTGACTTTTTTCGCTTTCATCATCTGTGTCGTCGCCGTCACTGTCCAGTTTGATTAAGAATCCATCTACTGCTAACTCAATGAGGCAGTCGTTCTTCCAGTACTCTTCTGCAATTCCTTCGACATGTCTGCAATATCCCAACCAGTCTTCCTTTGTTACTGCCCTTTGTTACGGCTTCTGTTGTTAGCATCTGTAAGAATTGCAGTGATATATCTCCAGTCGTGTTGTGAGCTCTGACATGACTAGCCCAGGCTAGTTCTGTGGCATTTAAATCGCACATATAAGTGGGCAATCTAGGCACAGTATGGCCATGTTGCCGGAATACAATGTCAGCAGTGAATATTTTCTCTCTTGGTCCATGTTTTCAAGCAATTCAATGAGAGTAGCTTTTCTCATTGTTTCGTCGCAAGAGACCCCATTTCCCTGTAGCCATGCTACTGCGCCAAATTTACAATTTCTAAACAAAATCTTTTGAATGGTTTGTTTGACTGCCAATAATACATGCATATTACTGAAAGTCACGGATAACTCTTAACTATTGGTGCAATATTTCAAAAGTATACCAGTTCAGTCAAGAAAATAAACCTTGCCTTTGATGCTGTTGCGTGAGGTATTTATCTGTCAAAGTGACTAAAAATTAATACAGAATCATCACATTGCAGATGTAATAAGGGACTCCGACTGGCTGACGCATGAAGTGTATTACAAGGGTTTAGTACAAAATACACGATTCCAAAAGAGTTGGCTATTTCGTTAATGGCGTCCAAACACCATGTTTTCATTCAAATTCTAAGAATTATTTTTTGATGTAAGAATGTCTAAAATGGGTGCTTTCAGAAACAGTTTCAACCACATAATTTTTATACGAAATTTTAAAAGTTATCTCGAGAAACATACTGTACTTCTTTCTTATAAGTGTGTCTTTAAAATAAATAGGTTCACTGCTGAAAGTCATGTGTAGGCGAGTTGCCGGCACAGAGACAGCATGCAAGTTGAGTGCCTTGTGGGTACAGTTAATGCAACTATTGAGGCATGAGCAAGAGTTCGCCTTAGAGTCCGCCTGTTTCGAGGAACCCTTAATAGGAGATATGGTGAACAGTGTAAGCATCGTGGTCTTGCCTTCGCTTTCCTGGAGTTGTTTGAGGCTCGCCAAGTCTATCTCTGCTTTGTTTGCGAATTCTCTCGATAGAAGCCTTACTTACTCGCTTGTACTTCGCAGTTCTCCCTGTAGCTTTGTTAATAAGAACAAACAAAAATTTATTCCTTGCCTCTCTATCACAAGCTTCTGCAACACTCCTGATGACTTCTCTTTCTTTGCTGTGTATAACTTGTTTATACATCTTGGGTCGCGTGCTACTCACCATTGTTCACAGTCCGTCACTACTACAAGGAATGAGGGGTAATGTGTTTTGTATGACAGGTAGCACGGCGCGGAGGCATGGCCACTTTATTCCTAAACCCCTAACCCCCCTCGACTTGGGCCTTCCTTACCCCACGCTACGAGCCATCACGAGTCTTGGCGACAACAGTAGTTGGAAAAGTTGGGTAAAGTTAAAAGAGGAATGGGGTACCGTACTACAAAGAGACTGGGAAGAGTCATAGGGAAAAAAATGTGGATTGTTGCTCTATCCACATTCTCCTTGCTTCTGGGCGGGGCTTTGGAAATCAACAGAGCAGTTACACAAAGAAGAAACAAGCCAGTTGGGGAAGGAATTTTTCTTTGTCCTTACAAAGTGGGTCAAAGATCTTTGAAAAAAAAATAGAAGATGGAAAAAACGGAGACAATTCTGAACAGTCTTCCAGCCCGTGCACTTACATACGAAGACATTCATGTGTATGCCAATAAACTTAAAATACTATACTCCCAAGGTGTGTACATGAGAGATGGCTTACTGCAAAAACCGTATTTTCAGGAATATATGATTGTTAATTTAGATTATAAATAAAATGATGTGTTGCAATAACTAAAAAAATGGACTTAATTCCATTTACTATGACATTTGCAGAGACCTACATCTTTCATTATAAATATGTTACTATTTACAGTATACCCAAATTATGTACAATTATGAAACTGGACAATTGCCAGACACATATAACTGTGGACATTTATGTTTACAGTTCCTGAGTATAAATATGATACACACTCCTTGAAACCACTAGTATTGTAGTAAAATGTTAATCACACTGATTAATAAGCAAAAACTCATCCCAACTGCTTTCGGGCTGTTTCCCAGCCTTGACAGATGGTGAATGGCAAAAGAGTCTAATTCAGTTTGTAATGTACAACAGTATACCAAATATAGATAATATAATCAGACATTCACACTGAACATTGGCAATGAAAAATATCACATTGTCATAGCTGCTGGATCATACAAACTTGAAGATTTGGAAACATTCATAAAGAAAATGGTTCCCAAAAATGTTAACTTTCTGTTGCATGGTAATCCAAATACATTAACAAGTATAATGCTTAACAATGTCGATACTGATTTCATGTTAAAAGATTCAATCATATCTATGTTAGCTTACAAACAGAAGGTGTATCCACCAAATCAACTACGTGAATCATCAAAACACGTTAATATTTTATCAGTTAACATGTGTTGTGTAAACATAAATACTGTCAGAGTTTGGTTTTTAAACGGCAAACGTACAAACACATTACACAAATGCACTTGTTCAGATGCCCCAGGATATAAGTTAATTAAAAAACCAAATATGTTAATTTATCTTCTGGCAATAGTTGATTGCATTGACAAAAGTGTTGTCACTATAGTCAGTCAAAATGGTAAGCTTATTAAATTTTTAAACTAAGAGGTAACTGTACATCTACATCTGAAAAAAGATGAATAGAATGTACTAGCAAAAGAGATGCAACCTGTGAAATGCAACCAAAATGGGGATTGTTTACCATACTCAATATGTTTGTACCATTCACAAGACAATACCTATAAAAATACATAAAATGCAATTTAAAGTTTTCAGTTCAATTAGGAAGCCAATATGGTTAACATGGAGTAATGAATTGTTTTTAAGTGAATTGGGAAATAAAGTGAAAATAATTCAAAACATGCCTAATGTCGAGCAGCCCTTAAGTTATGAAGATTCTATAACCAATACAGATATATACGTGTACCAACCATTTCGAGTGGGATCTTATTTGTTCCCATCAGAAATACGAATTCCTATACAAAATCATGACATACATACTTTTCCTTCGAAATTGGCTTTGTGGTTCAGAGGCACTATCAAAAATATGGATCATGGAACTAACCCCATAACAACAGGAGTAGTTCGCAATAGTATATATACTTCATCTGATAGACTCGCATACAAACTAAACAATGTGGATGTCGACCAGGCTCGAGATGTCGGAATTACATACACAATAAAGAATCACGTCTCGTTGACAACAAATTATGTTAACACAGTTACTATGTATGGGTGGAACCACGCTGATAATTATAAACTGCTCATTAACCCTAATGGGAAATGCAAAGTTGCCATACCATTGAGCATATTACTGGGATTCATCAAATACTATAAACACATTATTGTAAATGTTAAACAAGAATTGGGTATTCTATTTAGCAATACGCATGTGAATGCTAAATGCAACATTAGTAATGAAGAGGAATGCATAGAATTTCTTAACTATATTGAAAAGGGGAAAACCAAGACATTGCATTCAGGTCCTGGAGACTGCAGACATCCCCGTCAGTAACATAATCTAAGAAAATTGTATGGAATGTGAAATCAAGTTTCTGAATGAAAAACCGAGTTACATCATTATGTTTCCAAAACAACCGCAAAAAATAACTTAAGAGTGGATAGGCCATTGTTTGATCATTTCATTTTTTAAAAATATTAAACTATTTCTTAATAGTCAAGCTTGCCCATACATGGGCTTTAACATGCAATTCGCGAATGTTGAGTATCTTATTTACTACAATATGTACAGACTATTCCAAGAGATATATTTTTTCGAAATAGAGTGCAGCGATATTAGATTCTGAAATGTTCAAAAGTAAAGCTCCTTTGTTCATGTTTGAAGTTAGCAAACAAAATGACTATAAATAACAGTGTTATTGATTCGTGTATTGAAATAACTGCGAACATGAACATTCCCCAAAATACCCAGGCTTATGCATTAATCATTCATAATAGACTAGTGTCTCATAAATTTCGTGATAAGTTAGTCAAGGTATTAACGTAATTGTGTTTTCAGTATACAATATTGTGTTGTCGAGCAAACATGTTCTGTAATAT
Source organism: Dryococelus australis (assembly GCA_029891345.1). Classification (NCBI taxonomy): domain Eukaryota; kingdom Metazoa; phylum Arthropoda; class Insecta; order Phasmatodea; family Phasmatidae; genus Dryococelus; species Dryococelus australis. The sequence continues at coordinate 104,060,440 of CM057002.1, read as the reverse complement.
TCGTGTTTGCAAGCTCGAAATAGGACTATAATTAAGGAAATGGCTATCACAGACATACATAACCATACCACTGTGTTCACATTCAAACAACCTTTTGAATGGAAATGTTTAAGCCGGAAGTACAAGCGCACCAAAACTTGGGTTTCAAAAGTCGCCATGGGTTAGTGTGGGAGAGTGGAAGTCTGGAGTGCGGCGACTTACCCTCTATTGCAACAAATATCTAAAAGACGGGGAGATATTCTCGTGTGAAGTGGATCAAAAAATTACTATAGCTAGTGTATGGAGTGGTAAAATTTTATACATATATATAGGAAGAGTTCAAGTGCCCATCATTCAAAAAGTCACATTTAATGTATGGATGTAAATCACCATTTCAGCAGGTGAAAATTCTAAATTTATGCTTAAATGGATGGATTTGGGGGGGGGGGGGGAGGAGGAGGAGGATATCCCGATCGAGGTATAAGTATACCACGAATCGCAGTATATATCACTATAGCGTAGGATGCGATGGAGAAATTTAATCCTTAATTCGTGTATGATAGTGTTCTCCCAGGTTATAAAACATTTTGAGTTCGGGTAAATGGCAATACTCTGCTACAAATTCAATTGTGTAATTGAGAAGAACATTGGAGTTTTTCGGTAATTAGTCTGGAATATATGTATGAATAAGTAAGTGAATGTAAAGAATGTGAGTATGGAGTGTTTAATTTACAACCAGATAAAATATTGACACACTGTTTAAATGTATTAGAGAATGATGTTCTAGATGAAAAAATCTCAAAACATGTCATATATATGTGTGTGTGTAACACACACATATATGTGTGTGTGTGTGTGTGTGTGTGTGTGTGTGTTACAAAGGGAGTGTTGCGCCATTCCTTTAGTCTGGATGGGAAAATGTAATAAAATAGAACATATGGAATTTACCAGTAAAAACCGACGATTAGTCTCACCCTGCAATATGTGATATGTAGAGTTTGTGAAAGTAAGTCAAATGATTTTAGTTTCAAATAAAAATTTAAATATGACCATCATTCTATATAAGCGAGAGGTACCTGCATCATAGCTCCAGTCATTTGTATATAAGCATGGCATGATTCTTTACCCCAGAAACTGAGTACGCAATGTAGCAAATAGGGTATAGACAAGTATATATCAAACCATACGGTGGTGTCTTGCAGGCACATGTATGCAATGATATTGAGCATTGGTGTTATACCTACGATTCATTTCAAGGCATTAGGTTTGGTGAAGGAATAGATTGCAACAACATTGAATGTGCTGTGCGCTACCTGAGACCCGATAGCAATTTGCCGTGTTCACTATAAGACCTAATTATAGAAAGCTTCAATGAAGAGATTGTGAAAGAACGTGGTAGTGGAAAAATCACCTACGAACTTACCTGCCCCGACTCTGGGATCGACACCCAATGGACGGAAGTGTGTGATGGGGATATTCACACATTTATTTTCCAACAAGGAAATATTTCGTTTCCATCTGTGTTTAATACTTGGACATGTGAAATTGCCAACTCTCATCCCAATTAATTTCACTTTCTCCGTTATGAGTAAGAATAAAATTTCATCCGAATGGCAAGTAACACTCATCTAACATTGTTATGAAATATCAGTTACCTATTTCAAAGAAATGTGGGAGGACAATATTAATTTTTCGTGTACATATATGGTCATGGTTGCATGTTAACAAACAATAAGCCTTGTATAATTATTTCTAGTGTAACCAATTGTAATAGTTAAAAATGTAATATTAATTTCTGTATATGTATTTCGGAATGTGAAATGAAAAAGTTAATGCAACGCATATAGTTGATTCACGGTATCTTCGGCCTTTTCTGAAGACCTGCTAAAGTTCTACTTCCAGGATATTCCTCCGCCTCATGCAAACAAAGCTTAAATAAGACTGGAAGATCACACCAGAGGGACAACGCACCGGATTCATGCATACACTATTGTATCAGTATTTTGTATAAGAACTATTTCTGACTAGGCTCTACCAACTTACATGTTTTCTCACTGTTTGATAATTCAAATTACTTCTAAATGAGGCATAATAATTAATAGATAAAATATGAATAACTTTTCAATTTAATGAAAAAATGTAACTTTAATTAAGACAAGCATAAAAAGCTTTTGGTACATGGCATATGTATGAAACAACCAATCACGTCATACATGGGGAGATTTTTCAAAGGGTTGATTCAAAATGGCCGAAGAAACTGTGCCTGGACTATAGTAACGGAAGTCTAGAACATAATATTTTCAGATATCAGCCATTGCAATACTTTGAACATTGTAATGGGGATATTGTTGAGTCAGTAAATGAGTTTGGGTAATTATTGGTTACATGTTATGTATCATCAAAGTGTTTTGTGCATAGTTTGTAGCTCAATAAAAGTTCACCCCACAGACGTTTCTTGCTCGCAGTATAGGTTTTTTTTTTTTATGAGTAAGCTAGAGGAAAGTGGCGATGAACTTAATTTCTCACGTGTATGTATTGAAAAATCTAAATGCAAAATCAATATTACAAAATTCTTCAGATGCTTGTTGCATTGTAAACTGTTTAGTTGTTTGGGAAAGAACTAGCAAATACTTGTTGGCATTCATATCGTCAATATCAGTGAGATAAAATGGCATATTTTCATCCCAGCAACCCGTATGTTATCATTACTCCGGGTAAATCGACTGTTGTGTATAGATAGTGGAGCAATACTTTGCTTAGACTGTTTTCTGAAAGTTGCGACTGTATTTTTCATTTCCATTATTGAATGAAAAGTCGCAGTAGTTAATTCAACGTTTCAACATAAACAAATGCCTGTACATCGCATAACACCGAATACCTCGCTACCTCCAGGTGTTGATGAAGTTAATCCTCACTTCCCGGAAACATGCCCAGACCTGGTTAAAAATATAGTGTTGCATGTTCCAGAATGCAGAAAAACCGAAACTGACTCGAAGAAAATGTAAGCATTGCGAGTTTTTAACGTCTGAGAAACAAGATATTAAAGGGATTGTAAACCAGTGTATCACATCAATATTTACTGAAATTGTAAACAGTCTGTAAGCTGTTAAATGTATAATCAGAGTAAGTATTGTTTGTCGAAAGTGCATATCAAAAGTGTGATGTCAAAGTGTAACAGATACATGTGTTGTATAAGTGGTTTTATATTACATTAGCTGATCCCAGCAAACGTTGTTCTGCCTCTTTTTTAAAATTAAATTCCATAATTAATATGTATATAATGTCATCTGTTGTATTCAAATTGTAAATGACACATTTAAAACATGAAGTGCAAATGTCATTTGCATGTGTGTCATAGTAAATTAGGCGCAAGTGCCATGTGTATTGTGTTTCGTAAAGATAATTGTTTTTACATATAAAAGTATTACATATTACATGTTATAATTACATTGAATTTACATAAAAAATCTGTAATTAAACATTTAACACCGCTCATTAAATGATTTTTCATACGTTTTTGTTGCACAATGACAAAAATTGTGTGTAATTATTCCATACGCATAGAAGTTCATATCACAAACTTTTTTTTTTTCAGTTTCAGCACCTGTTGTTAGATTTATTTGTTTATATTTGAAATTATATTCATTCCTCTCCTTCCCAGAATATATGTGGATATTGTAGAGCGTCCTATTATCGACGTATGTCTTGTATGGTTTGAACTGTGTTGTTTTTGCGCATAATTGTGTATTAGAATCTGTTTGGCGTGCACATGCTTATCGATTTTGTGTTCGAGCATCTTCAGTTTGTGCAGCGTGTGTTCACATTCTGTTTTGCCTTCTCAATGCGTCCTCTCTACTATGCCGGGTACGTCGACCGATGTTTGACCGTGGTATTGCGGAAATTTTTCTCTTTTAGATCAACAAACATTTCCTGCAAGTAAGAGCAAAATCGGCCCATAAATATAGAAGTTAGACTCTAGTGCCACCTATCAGAATGAAACATAACTATAAACCTTACTCGCCACACGGTGTAAATATGGTCTCAATAGATCAACAAACATTTCCTGCAAGTATAAGCAAAATTGGCCCATAAATATAGAAATCAGACTCAAGCGCCACCTATCGGAATGAAACATAACTAAAAACCTTATTCGTCACCCTCAATAACATATGGTGTGAATATGGTCTCAATATATCAACAAACATTTACTGCGATTGCAGTCGATTATTGGTGAGTAGGTAATATGCGATGGAAGGTCCTTCGGTTGAACGTCCTCGCGTTACCTTTGAGTCAGAGTCTAATTCAATATCTGATTCTTTGTTCGTTGTAGGTTTTCCTCACGATTTGGCCTACATCGAGCTTGATACCGCATTCGGTAGCAGACTTGTGGATGCTCGAATACATAACAATCGGGTTGAAACATATGCCGATATTGAATTGTTTTCAACAGATGCAAGACATCCTTTTTTGGCCGTTAGTGAAACAGTACACTGATCTTTCAAAATTTATGTCTCCATGGCAGTTGAGTTTTATAAAAACACAGTGGCCGAGGAAATGGTTATGGAGAGTTTTCATTTCTGCAGTAAAGAAACACCCATCTCCATTCATCCGATGTTGGCGAGGTATACGATGATCATATCGTCCCTCAACTCACCACCAACATTAGTGAGTTTCGTGGTAGAGGTAGCAGCTGGGGAATGAAGATGCCGCTGCAAATGGATGGACACATTTCGCAGTACAGACCATTCACTGTATATGCTTCTCACACAAACCTAACTTATTTCATTGCAAACAAGAGGACCTGTATTAATGTGAACAGTGTCACAGATGAATGTTCCATCTACGCTGTAGTAGCAAGTATGTTTCTTGCCAGAAACCATGTCGTGAAATCCTACTCAAACCTAGAACATCGTCGGGTTCTGAATACGAGAGGAATATCGGCTCCTGTAGTGTTACACGAAATCAAGAGGACTCAATAATGTTTCCGTTAATGTATATCCTGTGGTATACAAGAACAGGAATATTGTTGATGAGGCTTTTGATAATGCTAGGGAAGGGCATATCGTACACATTCGCTTTTCTCTTGTGCGATGTGAGCGTATGTGAATATCTTAGCTATTCATGTTAATGGTAGTGCCACCCATTTACATTTTTTAACGATTAAAGATTTAGAATGTTTACTTCACAGTCAGTTAAGAAAGGACCCCAGCAAAATGTTTGTTTGCGAGCATAGCCTTCAGTGTTTTTCAAGTGAGGAGAAACTCGCAAAACATAGTGATTTATGCCAACAACACGATGCTGTCCTGTGTACTTTCCCAGCTGAGGAAAATAAGTACATTCAATTCAGTAATTTTGCCAAGAAACAAAGGAAGGATTTGAATGATTACTGCAATAAGGATACTTATTTGAAACCCATATCCACTTGTTTATCCTAAAATGATGTTAGTGGCACAACAAAAATCAACTAGCATGTTCCATATACTTGTAGCATTTTGCTTGTGTGTGCTTACGATTCCACTTTAACCCAGTACCACGAGTTTATGGGTGAAGATTGTGTGTATAAGATGGTTGTCAAATTAGTTGAGTTTACACAGTGGGTTGCAGACATATACAGCACAACGGTTCCAATGAAGCCATTGCCAATAGCTGACAGAGCTAGAGTTATTGCTCAAACAAGTTGTCATGTTTGCAACAAGCTGCTCGGCAAAGTTTTTGTGATTAACCATGATAATATGATGGGCACATTCAGAGACAGAGCACATAATCAATGAAACTTATTGTTCAGGTGGAAAATAATTAAATAGTTCCTGTATTTCATAATTTTCATAATTATCATGCCCGCTTTTTAATGAAATAATTAGCTCCACGACACATCATGCATCCCAATGGATGCGTGGTAATCGAAAATCCAGGCGCGATAAAGGTGATTGGAACTACCTTGGAAAATTATAAGTTCATCACAAAATACATTCCCCATGTCAGAAACTCGCAGGGAGGCACATGAGTTGTGCAGTTGTGTTTCATTGACTCGTTTAATTTCATGAGTGCATCACTGGAAACATTGACCTATCATTTGTCTTCTGCACCGATGGCTATCACACAACACTCACTTCGAATTCGCACAAAGAAATGGGGTATATTCTTATGACTTTATTAAGTCTGTTGACAATCTGAACTGTACTTCACTCCCACCAAAGGACGCATTTCATAATGTAATGAAAGGCGAAGGTATAACTGGCGAGGAATAGGGGAAAGACACCTAAGTGTGCGCAGCCCCTAAGAGTGTGCAGTGCCATTACTTGGCAGTTGGCAACACTGAAAAAACAACGTAATGCCTCAGTTGGTTCGTTACTGTGAGGCAAGTGTGTGGTGTGAAATTTGCAGTTACTCAAGACTATTTTTAGTTTTGACAGGTGAGAGAACAATTTTTTGTTAATTTGATGTAATATTTTAAGGACATGAGTTAAGCTTTGCTATGCAGGTAAACGAAGGTGCATTCATTGTGCGTACATTATGTAACATCTATGGTTACACGCATTCATGACGATTTAACATGCTGTACTTTACCAACATTTGCTGCGATCTATCGGTTATTTCAGAAATCTCGTGTTCGTCCCCAAAGAGTGCACATGTAGAACATCCACAAGAGTGCGCGCGCACTCTTTGGAGCATCTTGCGCATTCTTTGGGGCAACGTGTGCACTCTTTGGAAACAATTATAGTTTTTTGTATTGATGAACTAGTTTATATATGTTTCAGAATGTCATCGTCGTATAAGGCAGGTAGGTAATTGGGCTTAACGTCTCGTCAACAGCGAGTTCATTATAGACGGCATCATATAAGAGAAAGTCAGACAGGAAGTTGATATTTACAAACGAATTGTTAAATGAAGCAAGATGAAGAATACAAAATTCGGGAAGTCAAAGAAAAGTCACAGTGGATCTGGACACAAAAGAATCAACACTAAGAAGACATCGTAAAACTGCGAGTACAAATACGGACCAAATACCCTCGACTAGCGACGAGAGTCATGACGTTGTATTCGATTTTCCTGACCGTAGTGAGAATATTTCACCTAGGGCCACTGAGGTTAGTAGATCGGCTTGTGAAATATTTCTCGAGACTGACGTGCTTGCTTGTGAATCAAGTAAGGATTGTGACGAAGAAAGCAGCCATCCCAATGACACTAAGAATAATTGGCCTACTATAGCAGAAAATAATGAAGCAACAGCAATTTCTCCAGCCAACATCATCCCTCTCCCCAGATCAGAGAAAAAGAAAAGGAAGGAAATCAGAGGTAATGACAAGCTCTCCATTAAAATATACTCTTTTCCTTACGAGTTACAAGAAAAAGGCACGAGACTCGCGGATGCAATATAAAAGGGAATATCTTCATGTCCAATAAAGAAGATTACATCATGAGAGACAGCAGAAAGTGATATATTCTGCCCAGGATGCGATGAGATATACACTTTGAGCCTATCTTTGAAGACTGGATACAGTGTATCAAATGCTAACAAAGGTGGCATGATCAATGTTCGTCATTTGAAATATTTACACATGACCAGTGTTGAATGTGTACTCTTTGGGTACATACTGTACACTCTTAGGAGCTAGGGCTCCTAAGAGTGCGCATTTGCAATTATTTAGTTTTTTGCATTTTGTAAAAATTAGAATATGATTATGTGATTGGGCCTGTAAGCACGAAATTATAATTGATGAATGAAACACCATGCTAATAAAACACATTTTTTTCACTATAAACTGTAGCTGTAAAGGAGGCCGATTTGTTAGGTGTGCACTCTTTGCTGCCTTTCCCCTATGCTCATGCACAATCAACGTGGAATGCGCTAAACTGTCAAAATTTAATGGAGTACGAAATACAATACTTACATGTGGACACATGTTTGTTGGTAGATATATTTGAGAACTTCAGGACCATATGTTTGGCAGAATACAGTTTGGACTCCGCAATGTATGTCACAGCTCCTTCTCTCTCTTGGGATGCTCTTTTATTAAAAATTGGCGTGTGGCTAGAGTTTTTGACGGATGTGCACAAGTATCTCTTTGTAGAGCGCGGGGTCAGGGGTTGTATTACCCAGGTAGCTAGAAGGCATGCAGAAACTAACAATATTTACATGGGTAAAAAGTGAAACCCCAGTGTGGCAGAGAAATATAAATTTCTATTTCGATATCAATGGACTGTACAGCCACACAATGAAATGCAAGTTACCGATTGGTAGTTTTGAGTGGGTTGAGTCAGGCGAGTTTTTAACATGGGATTTTGTCAACATATATAATTCCGGGGATACCAGTTTTTTTTTTTTTTTTTTTTCCGCGGAAGTTGATTTATCTTTTCCGGTTGAATGTCACAATGTGTTAGCAGATCTGCCTTTTGCTCCAGTGAGTGCCATATCGCCGAACAGCAAGACTGAAAAATTACTTTTGATACTCGCACCGCGGAAAAACTATGCTGTACGAGGATTATTTGGATTAATTTATGAAAACTTAACGGGTTATGGGGACGCAATATAACTCCCGTTCGTGTGCCTACAATGTCATCACCGAATGTGTTACCAAGGCTGCTCTGTCAAGTGACGATGATAAACGCTATATCGAGTCAGAAAACGTGTCGACTTTACCTTGGGGTCATTACCGAATTCCAATATAAATTAACCTGCTCAGCAATGTCGTCTCCTACCATTCAACAATTACAGTCTGCCGTCCAACAACTACAGCCTGCTATCCACAACAACGGTCTGTTAATCCACTACATCCGTTAATATACATCAGCTAAACATCTGCTTGCTACTCCACATAATCTGTCTGAGCAAGACACGGGGTCATGTCTGCATCGCCAGTTAAACGCCATCTACCAGCTTCAAAAGAAATTCTATGGACGAATTTGTCACACCGCGAGTTCAGTTTACTGGCTCGCTGCACGTCCGTCTGCGCGGGGAGAGTTACTTCGTCACCTGTTATCCAATCCAACTCGCAAGTGTGTTCTGCTACTTGCCATCTTGATCCTGGTACTAGTTCAACTCGAGTATAGTATCCTAACTCGCCATCTATGCACCACACCGTCCGCTTGTGTGTGTGTTTACAAACTGCGAAGAAGAAGAAAGTGTTACCAGGAAGATGTGTATACAGCGTGTATAGGAAACATGTGTACAAACTTGAGCACGTGATTCGTGACTGGAAAAGAGGAAGATCGATATAGGACACCCATGGTCCATCTCAAATAATAAGGGCTATAGCAGCCCATAAAGGCGGTGGCATCGTCCAGCACGACGCCTACATACTAACATCCGGGGGTATATCCTAATGCTATTCTGCTGTTTGCGTGTTGGTTCCTGGCTATACTCATTCTTCGGATGGTTAGCCTGTTCGCCTCCCACCACGGCGAACCGGGTTTAATTCCCGGTCGGGTCACACTCGGATGTTCGTATGTTCATGCCGGACGATGCCACTTGACGGTGGGTTTTCTCGGGGTTCTCCCGTTTGCCCCACCCTTTCATTCCGGCGCAGCTCCATTCTCACCTCAATCACCCTCATCGGCTCTCAAGACCTCGCTGTCACGAGCCACCACACTCTCTTCAAGCATTCGGACAGCACTCCCCGCTGAATTCCTCCTGGTGCGAGAAGGGTCACCTACCCATTAGGCCATGCTATTGCTGCCACTGTACCCATCGTCAGCGATTTAACTGGAAACGGTGGGTCCTGGAGAGTTGCAACAAGGGGGGCGTATTTGCTACTTACGTCATCCTGTTTCATACCATGGTATTCACAATCAATTTAACCTCACGGTGTACGTGTTGCATGCAATAAAAAGGTGCCAACTCCTATTACTTATATGATGGGGGTTTGTACGACGGACCATACCTACAGTGTATCCAAGATCTTGGTATTCTTGCTCCGTATACCAATTTGTATTCTTCTAACGGAAGTACTTTGCCTAATATCCCACTTAATGCCCTTATCGCCCACCGCCTTTATGGGCTGCTATAGCCCTTATTGTTTGAGATGGACCATGGGTGTCCGATATCAGTCTTCCTCTTTTACGGACACGAATCACGTGCCCAAGTTTGCACACATGTTTACTATACACGCTGATAGGATGAGATAGGTATATAAATAATTTGTGGCGCCCTCTATGACCAGAGGACGCGACAAGGCGGCTATACAAAGCCCTAAGTTGCCCTGAAGTGAGTGGTGTAGAGAAAACACAAAGAGGCATCAATGCAAAGCTAAATTATAGCCCTGTAACTGAACTGTGATCGGAAAAGCCATAACAATTAGCATCTACCAGAAATCAATTTCCCAAACTCCATTGTGCTTCAATTTCACAAAAAAAAAAGTTACTGTGTTATGTTTTACCAACTAATGTGGTAAATTACTTGTTATTAAATTGTTTGTTGTTGTTGTTGTATAGAACGCTTGCAGTATGTTATCCTTAAGGTCATCACAACCTTAACACTCTCTGGGTTCTCCATCAGTAGGAAATACCATTAGTTATTAGAAATGCATCTAAGCAGAAATTGGGTTTGGTAGTTTTATTTAAATGTGTACAATGACACATTACGCAAACGTATATACAATACTAAGCTGAACATCACAGGTATCAATACTTTTTAAAATATTATTAAATATCATAGAAAAGTTACAACAATCCAGAACGCTACCAATATATATATATATATAGAGCCCATGGCTGTTCTTGCCTAAGTACAGGGTATTTTCAATTATTATTGCGAAGACAAATTATCCTTTTGAATTGAGACAAGTCATAACGAAATATTTTTATGAGTATCTGTGACCATAACAGAAAAGGCCACCAAACGAATACTATAAGATTTAAGTATACAAGCGATATTTTATACATACAGATTATTTACTTGGCAATAGCCTATATATTGAATGCCAATATTTATTTTCATCAAACTAAAAACCTTAAAAAAATCATCTGGAATATGCTAATTATTTAGTAGAATAAATATCAAAGATTAAATTGGATTTTCTAATTAACCAACTACTGAAACATACGAATCATTGAGTATTGCACAATATTTAAAATTGTTTTTTCTCAACTTGTACATTGCAACAAAATGCTAAATTAGACCATAAATCTTCAATCAAATACATTAAAAGAGCTTTTTTTTTTTTGCTGCGCTATCTCCACAAAGCTAAAAGGCCCATTTTCATTTTGCTCTTTAAAAGTTTTCCACAACAGACGTGGATTTTAAAACTCCTTTTAAAAATATTTGGCAGGAGCTTCATTATATTAACAGTCACTTTAAAACAATGAGACATTTTTGGTGGTTTTCTTAAAACAAGAAAAATGGTAAAAATTTCCATTTCCTAATGCTATCATTATAAACTTTTAGGAATTACCACCGAAACTTTCATGATTGTCTCCAAAAATCTCCTAAGAACATGCTTTCTATGGAAAAGCAATAACAAAGTTCCGAGCTCTACAAACTCCTACCAGGACTTCGTGCCATACGGGCTTAAAGTTCAACACTTCAGAAAAAGTCTCAAAGCACTTAACTCGTGACGATGCCGTCTGTTCCTCTTCGAGTAGCCATCTCTCTCGGCTGGCTCTCCTGGGCCGGTATTTAAACATAAATACCAAAATTTTAAACCTCTAAAGCTCGGCCAATAGAAATCAGTCTCATAGGCGCATGTCAAAAAACAGGCACGAGCACACAAACTTCATCATGGTGGGATGAACTCCAATCACCGGCGAAATCTTTCTTCCCTCCACTTGGTCTTGTAGTTGTGTAGCGAATCACAATTTGCTTGGGGAGGGTGCAACCCGCTATCCACCGCAAATCCTCGTGCCTGCCAGACAGCTGATCGACTCCGGGCAGGATGCACGACACGTGCACGAGGACACCTCACGCCGCCGAAGCACTCTTTGCCCTCTAAGTACGGCCGCGCGAGACCTGCCGGACACCGACTCCACGCCGCTCTGAACAAGCTAGCCGATGTCACGGTCAGTGGAATCTTCAGATGTTTTTCATGCTTCTTTCGGCTCGTGGACTCTTTGTAGAAATCAACCAGATTCCACCGAAATGTAAGTAAGTGAGAAAAATCGACATAGCGTAGTCAGCCAAATGGTGAACGAAACACCAGTCTTCATAGCCCGTGTCAACCCTGTCCAACGGGGCAGTAATTTCCACAGAAATGTATTTAAAACAATATTTCAGAAAGAAAGTAATTCCAAATAGTGAACGTATATAAGGATTACATTTTCTGTACGTACCACATAAACTCACGCTAAAAACTTCGTGTCAAAGGTAGGGTAACGCTTTACTCGTAACATCAGAGCAACAAAAAACGGTAAATTTTGTTCGTGTTCCAGAAAAATTCAACATTATCAAATCCAATTTGATCGTGTCAGCAAAAATGGGGGAGGGGGGCAAGTAGGGTAAAATTGAGACACCCTGTCGCAGCTGTTTTTGTAAATTCAATTTAAGAAGTATGTTACAAGGCAGATATATGCTTAGGGGGTTAGAGGAAGAAATTAATATAGCGTTTGTGTAAATATTTCAGATTTTTTGTACAAATTAATTATTATAGTGAAAACTGTGTAAGAAGAATGTAATTAAAAGGTTTTGTTTATATAGTATGTGTATACAGTATGTGGGGGTAGTAATAGTAAATAGTTATATCAACCTGTTACTAAATATTATTTACACTTACTTCAAAGTTTTTATTTTGGGATAAACATTTGTTGCAACAGGGTGGGTGCACTTAGCTTGTTAGACAGTTACACGAGAAAAACGTATCAGACATATACACATATTGCTATTAAAGAGTGGTTGTGAGCATAGTTAATGGAGATGTTAAAATAACTTTAAGAAACAGGGTGGACGTAGATATTTTCGTACAATCGAGGAAATATTTTCTATCACTTACACATTACAGAGAACATAAAGTGTTGAACATAAATAAATTAAAAAAGGGAAGTACAATCAACAGGGTAGTACACGTAGAATGATAAACAGTTGCATGAGAAAAACGTAACTGACTATACATTACAGAAAAAAAAGTGCTGGAAACATTAAAATTATAGCTTTGCTTTTACCTACGTTGATTAAAAATAACATATCGTTTTAGCATTTATGTCAGGAAGGTATGGTTAATTCAGTGATGGTAGGTAATTTATTCAATGTGTATTCTAAATTATAAATTTTACACAAACCTATGTGAGGCACAGTAGCATTGGGATGACTTGGGTAGGGAACACTTTTCTGAGTAGGGTTGGGGAATCTTCTTGGTGCGAGCGGATGGCGGCGATCACCCGACCTCTAGCTGTCTACCTGTGGCGGGCATGGTGTTCCTTCCCGGTGAAGAGCATATGTGCCCAGTGCTCTGTGCGGTGATGAATCGCCTTTGGAGGCGGTCCAAGTCCCTGCAGGCATGCGCTCCGCTCCACTACCTATATTACTCACTTGCTGTACCCCCGCCCGCTTCGCTAAGCATTGATTTATTTTTAAAAAATATTTGTTTTATATTACAAACATTCAAATTTACATTTTAAAAGTAACTGTAAAATTTTAAATTCTTTGTAAACTAATACAGTTATGGCAAAAAAGGATTATTACAATTTAGTAGCTAGTTAAATCATCTACAAAAAAAATTCTCTTGACATTTTTACGTATATCTTATTATTTCGCCTTAATTGCAAGTTAAAGCAGCCCGCCATCGCTTCGCTCAGGTTTTATGGAGTTGATATATTTCTTGATATATTTCTAACCACTGAGCTACTGTGACCTTACTTGAGAGTGTTGTAGCCACTGGGCCACTGAGACCCCACTATATATATATATATATATATATATATATATATATATATATATATATATATATATATATATATCCACTGAGCCAATGCTGCCTGCCCCACTTGGGATTCCTCTAGACACTGGGCCACTACGGCCTCACTTGGGATCGCTCTAGCCAATGGACCACTGCGGCCCCATTTGATATATCTCTATCTACTAAGCCACTGCAGCCCTACTTGGAATCGTTATAGCCACTCTTTTGGGATCGCTCTAGCCACTGGGCCACTGTGGCCCCACTTGATATGTGTCTATCTTCTGAGCCACTGCGGCCTCTATTGGAATCGCTCTAGCCACTGGACCGCTGTGGCCCCACTTGCCATATTTCTATCCACTGGGCCACTGCGGCCCCACTTGATATATTTCTATCTACTGAGCCACTGCGACCCCTCTTGGAATCGCTCTAGCCACTGGGCCTCTGTGGTCTCACTTGAAATGTTTCTATCCACTGAGCTACTGCGGCCCCACTTCAAAATTCTCTAGCCACTGGGCCACTACGGGCCCACTTGGAATCACTCTAACCACTGGTCCACTATGGCCCCAATTGGGATCGCTCTAGTCACTTGGCCACTGCGGTTCTACTTGACATTACTATACCTACTGGACCTCTGTGGCCCTATTTCACATATGCCTATAGCCATATGGAATAACGTAGCCTTTTTTTACAGTGAAATAATTATAACAATCGGCCCTACAGTTTAGGTAGAGCATGCTTAGAAGACAGCCAAGTATCTCTTTTTTTTTCTTTTCTTTTTTTCAAAAATGTCTCAAAGTAATTTTTTTTTTAAATTAAATATCTCCTACGTCCATCGGGAATAATGGAGCTTTATATGATTCGCTAGGTAGTTGGTGTTAACGTCTCGTTGACAGCGAGATCATTAGGGATGGTACAGGTTGCGCAGGGAAGAGGGATTGGGGAAGGAATGGGCCATGACCTTTGTGAGGGACTCATCCCAGCATTCGCCTGGAGTAATTTCGGGAACCCATGGAAAACCAAATTCGGAATAGCTGGGCCGGGAATCGAACCCAGGTCCTCCCGAATGCGAGTCCAGTGAGTTACCGCTGCGCCACCCCACTCGGTTATAATGTTCGTATTAGTAGTTCCTGACATTACCTCTAACACACAAACAAACTTTACCTCTTATATAAAAGTAGGCTTATAGATTTCAAGATGGTGGACGTATATCACAAGCATATTGGCGATTCACAGCCCAGTTGCGAGTGAGCAATGGTCAGGGTATATGTGCTTAGTGTGTAATTACTGTGTATATAGTCTCGGTACATTTTATACCCTTGGCATGTAATTATTCTCAGTACATGAACTTATTCACTATGCAATTACTCATTATGCCGTATTACTTATTATGCAGTTACTAATTATGCAATTAACATATAATTACACCTAACTACCCTCTACATGCCTCGAACCAAGGACTGACTCTTGAATCCTCCTGGTACCATCCCTATACCCTCCTAACCACCACCACTAGTCTCTCGCCATCCAACCTCATCAATTGTGTTTCAGCAGTCAATGGGTGAACATGTGCACTTAGTGTTTAATTACTTTTGCTACTTACTATTGGTACTTATTCATTATGCGATTACTTATTATCCAATTACTCATTATGCAATGATGTCTAACTATACGTAACTACCCTCTAAAGGTCTCGAACCAAGGAATAATACTACACCCCCTCTCCCGCCCTCCACCCTCCAGACTTCCTCGAAAAACTTCACAGTTCTACAAACGTCGCTTGGTGCCTTGTCCACCAAAATAGTGCCCCCACAAGCTATAGCCAATCACAGCACATTTCAGAAGTGGTAGGAGAATCCATCAGCCAACCACAACACACCTCTGGGGGGAGGGGTTTATCTGTTTCCCAGGTTAAAGAGTGCCCCCAGTTAGTATCCCTCTCTCCGAGACCCCTTTCAAGGTTAATCAAATGGCACTTAGGCCACTAATGTCTCCCAAATAGTGTAACATACATGCCACTCCTACTTTCATAATCACGTTTCCAATTTTCGTAGTTTCGAAATTAAATTCCGCCTTCACAATGTCATGGGACCTTCTGAGAACATGGAGGGGACTATTAATAATGTTTACAATTTTCTAACTTATCATTGTCTCTTTAAGAGTGGCTCTTTTGAATCAATGTAATCTATCGAATGATCTCAGATATTTCATATACTGAAAACCACACATGATGATGTAGTTTAATTTTGTGAACTGAATATTTCAGAAGCTGAATTTACAAGTTGAGGAATTTTATAGAAATTTGAAATCATATTATATTTTGTTGGGCCATTGCGTTCAATCGTTTAATAACCTATTGTTGAACATTTGCAACATGCTCAATCATAGCTGTCACGAAATGAACGATCTTAATCCTTATAGAACACATCTTCACCCCTAGCACTCTGAATCCACCATGACATCTGTGTGTGGGCTGGAATGGTCATCTCGATACGTCTCGCCTGGTCTACCTTGGCATCGCTGAGTTGGTGAGATCGAACAGGGAAATAATACCATTGCTTCGAATTTTCGTCGATTCAGAGATACTCTTTTTCGGTAGAGTATCTCTGAATTGCAGAGTAGATTGTATATTTCTTTGTAGAAATATCACATATGAAAATACTTTGTAATTATGTATAGAATAAATAAAAAATATTTGCTATTTCTATGTATATAGATTATGAATAAGTTATGTATATCCCTACAAGCATATCAATATGATATACATGGTTATGTATAGATGACTGTATCTGCATGTTTTCCAATTATATCTGATTCTTTCCCATGCCAATGGGTACGTGGGTTTTCTCAAAGTGTTCCCATACTTTTTATATTTAAAATATATGACAGAAGGCCTTCTGTGAGCATAAACTGAGCTCTTTACTAGAGCAGTACCATTAAATCTTTCGTCAACTAGATGGATCGTTCACGATGTGTTAAGTGAAGTGATTTGAGAAGGCAAGTTTCTACACTAGATGGATGGTTCGCGAAGTACTTCGAAAACGGGAAACATGCTGCTGGACATCGAATATGCATGTGAGCATATCGCAAGTTCGAGCCAGATCATATAGCACAACATTGTCAGTCGTGAACATGCTCGCGAGCGTGCTGTGTCGATGGTATGGTCTCCAGTGTCCCATCTTCTGGCTCGGAACTTCATCGTGTCATAGATTGCCAAACAGCAGCGGCCATGTGCCATATAACAGGAGCATAGCTATGGAGACATCTCGAATGGATGACTCGCGATATGATTCGTAATGTGGTCCGATATGTGCTCCACGACATGCTTTAAGGAAGTTTTTGTGGATCAGGCTTTGGTTCATGACATGACCCACCACATACTTTGAGACATTTTTCGTAGCTTAGGCTTTGATTTGCGAAATGGCTTCTGATATGACTTGAGTCATTTTTCGTACATTGTATAGTTTGCAACATGCTCGCATCGTGATTCGACAATCGTGACTCGATTCGTTACATGATCGCGATAGGCTATATATTTTGCGAAGTTTCTCGCGAAAAGTTTCGCATTGAAATTCTTTTAATGCAATGTATTTCGATATTGGTCGACATAGTCTGTTGGTATGGATAGTGGGTATGATTCGTATGGTTTGTATAATCGGTCGGGATAGTCGGATAGTCTAACTGGTTGGTCTGGTGGGCTAGTCATAACAAGTTGGTTAGTTCAGTTGGTCTTGTTGGTTGGGATTGCTCACTGGTAATTTCAGGTAATCGGACCTGGTGGTTCGTATGGCCTGTTGGCATTGTTGGTTGGTTGGTATGGATGACTCGCCGAAATAGTTTGTATGCTTATAATGTGCGATATGACCAGTATGGTCGGCTGGTATGGTCGCTAGGTGTGGTCAGCTGGCGTGGTCAGTGTTTATTGTGGTCAGGTATAGTTGGTTGACTGGTATGGTAATTTGGTATGATCGGTCGGCCTTGTTGGTCGTTTGGTATGGCTGATCTTGTTGGCTGGCTGGTCTAGTCAGTCTTGTTGGTGTTTTATGTTGGTCAATTGGCTGGCCAGCTAGTATGGTCTCATAGCCAGATGGCAGGTGAGTCTATATGGCTGGTTGTTCTGGTCGGTCTGTATGACTATTCGTTTTGGTTGGACTTGTTAATAGTTTGGTATGACTGATTAGTATGTTCAATTAACTAGTTAGTCGGCTGGACTGGTCGATCTTGTTGGTCGGTTCGTCTGATCGGTCTTGGCAATGGTCTTGACCATTGGTCATGCAAGTTAGTCGGTCTTGTCGATTGGTAGGTCCAGTCGGCCTTACGGCTGGCAAGGTTTCATTTCGATGTTTTGTTTTGAGGTTTAGTTTTGAATTTTTATTACGATGTTCCTTTAGGGGTTTTTCTTCTATGGTTTCATTTTGATTTTTCATTTTGGAGTTTTACAATGAGGTATCTTGGTATTTCCAGTAGCCATGGTCGGTTTGTATGGTTTGGTTGTTGATTTTAGTGGTAGATCTTTTGGGTGGTCTTGTTGGTCACTGCTGATGGTCAGTTTGCCTGGTCAGTTGGTAAAGTCTTTTGGTTGGCCAGCTGGTATTGTCAGTCAGTATTATTGGTCGGTCTTGGTGCTCGGTACTGATGGTCAGTTGATCTGGTCGGTTGGTATAGGTTTTTCATTGGTCTGCTAGTATGATCGCACTGTTTTGTTGGTCGGTCTTTTCGGTCGGAATGATTGTTTAGTATTATCAGTTGACCTTGTTGATTGTTTTGTATGACCAGTCTTCTTGGGTGGTTGGTCTAGTCAGTTGGTATAGAAATTTTGGTTGGCTAGTTAGTGTTGTCATTTGTTATGGTCAGCTGGTAGGTCAGTCTATATGGCTGGTTAGTGTGGCCAGTCGGTATAATCGTTTGGTATGGTCGGTAGATATAGACAGTTTGTATGGTTGGTAGGCATAACTGGTCGTTCCTGTAGGCATTGTCAAGTGGTTAATAATCTATATACAGAATATTACTGGAGATTTTAAGTATAAGTGCACAGATGTTAATGCAGTCACCAAGTACAAATATGTGTGAACAGCAGGATAATGAATTGTATGATCTGTATGTATGGATGGGGATATACGACTTACTGATGGCATGAATATAGTTTGATGGAGGATTGATGGATTGAATTATTGATTTAACTATTAAAATGATTGAAAGCTTGAAATATTTGTTGAAAAATTGATTGGAAGATTGGCCAATTGATTGGAAGATCGACACACTGATTGAAATATTGACAGATTGGTTGACAGACTGTTGGAAATATTGAAAGATTGTTCATAAGGATGATGGAATGGTGGACTAATGGCAAAGAAGAGCACGAATGGTAAGAACTTTTATCAACCGATCTGGACTCGTACATTACAAATTTCAAGGGTGCCCTGATTCCAATAGTTTGCGAGCGGCATCGCCGAAAACATAGACAGTCTAGCTGGAGTCAGTGATGGTACTACCAAATACGAATTCGAGACATTGGTCGCAGGCGCCCTATTAAATGAACGATACTCTATAATAGTTAGCTGGTCCGAAGAGGTACTTGAAATCTAAGCAGATTTTGTACTTTGGTGGGAAAATGTATGTGTAATTACGAGCACGCCCGATAGTACCCCGCTAAATTTTATGCAAGAGCCGAACATAAAAAAATAACTTATCAGATTTAATGTTCAAAAATATACCACGAAAGAGAAAGTGAAATGTCACTTCTCGCATCAGAAATATAACTGTGATGTGGTGCTTATTTGCCGCATCATTTTTCTACGGAGATCGGTATGCCATGTAGCCAATAGCCAGTCGTGAGAGAGCAATGTAACATCGTCATTTAATCACTAGAGCACTCTAGTGGTGGGGATGAGCTATAGTGGTCAAGTAATGGGATGTGTAAGAAGGTTGGGTGTAAATTAAATTCAGTGATTTGTTGAAAACAGGTAGTTGGCTGGAGGGCCGACTAAATAGTCAATTAAATATAAGGCCGGGGTTCAGTTGCCTGTTGGTCATTGTTCTGAGAGTGGGTGTCAAGTTATATTTACAAGAATTGAACCATGTACCTCCTACGTGAAAGTCTTATAAGAATAATTTATTTCTCACAGTTTTCCTAAATTTTCTGAACATCTTATTTTTATAATTTGTTATTTAAGCTCACATTTTCTTAAGTGATTAGTTAGTAAATTTTTGAGAAATTTTTGATTTTTTGCGATTTTTATTATAGCGAATTTTGGTAATTTTTCTGGCTTAAGGTTAACTGGGGTCTAGATCGAGGTCACAGATATACAATATGGCGGTCGCGAACAGTAATAACATTTATCCTTGATTTAAAATGTGAATTTTTGTGCTTTTTTCTCGAATTGTCGATTTAAGGTCACGTAGCATCAATGTCACGGCCATGTTAAGTCAACGTGGTGGTAGACATCAATAAAATAATTTCCCCTGGCATTATAACTTTTTTAACAATTTTTTGTAATTTTTTTATTTTTTATCTTTATGGTTACATGGTGTTCAAGGCCATGTTAGTTCAAGACGATGGCTTGGGCCAGTAAAAAACTTTTCTTCGATTTTTTAAAATTTGCGAGCTTTTTTATTTTTCTCGATTTCTCTGGTTTAAGATGGCCCAAGATCATAACGAGTCAAGTTAATGCTGATTAAAGTTGGCGGCCGGTATAAAGAATGTAAGTTTTCTTATTACATTTATTTTAGTTGTACGAGTCCTTGCGAATTCTATAGATTTTTCGATTTCAAGGTCCCCAGGGTCAAGGTCAAGGTCACAGATATCTAAGATGTCGGACAAACTCACCGATCATAAGAGGCCCCAATTTAGTAATTTTTCTGTTTTATTTGACTGATGTGGGGCTTCGAGTGATTTTTGAAGCTTCAAGTGATTTGGTGTGTTACTGGAAAAAAATTAAGGGGAAAAAAGACACTTCTAGTGAAAAATATGAATTGTGTAATATAATGAAGCATTTTGATGTATAAGTGGAGTGTTTTAAGGAAATTTTCATCTTAGATGGGCGACGCGCGCAGCGACATCACAATGCACAATCAACAACTCAAACCCATTACAACAAAACTCAACAAACCTATCTACTAATGTGCATAGTCTTCCAGTGTACAGTTGGAAGTGGTATGGTTCAAATGGTCTAATTAAGTAGAGTGGAGAGATTTGAGCGGCTCTTGACATAGAAGTCTTGAGAGCCGATTAGGCTGAAACGAGGTGAGTATAGAGTAGCGCCGGAATGGAAGAGAGGGAGAAATGGGAAATCCCCCAGAAAACCCGCCGACCAGTGGCATAGCCTGGCACGATTCCTACATGCGAAAATCCGAGGGCGACCCCACCAGGAATTGAAACTGGTTCGCCTAGTTGGGAGGCAAGTAGTCTAACCACTACATCACAGCGGCCCCCTCTATGGTGTAATAAAAAATGTATAGCTACTTTCAGCGATTCACCACTCTTTTCTTCTTGGAGTTCACAATGACGACAGAATGACTCACATGGCTTCCTAGAAAGTACATCTTCATTGCTGTGAATGCATCTAGATCTGGGTTGTATTTTGAAGTCAAATTCTTGAAAATGCTATATCCACAAAGCTATTTGACCTTCGGGTTCTAGAAATTTAGTATCTAATGCAATGCAGTGTGGTTGGTTATTAGAATAAAATCTCTTCCATAAAGGTAGGGGTGGAATTGTGAAATTGCTATCACCATGGCCAGAAGCTCCCTGTGTGAAACACAATAATTTCTCTTAGGCCTGTGCAATACCTTACTGAAATTATAGTGGCCTCTCCTTCCCATTCTGAATTTGAGATAACATACCTTCAATTCCTACATCACTAGCATCAGTATCCAAAATGAATATGCCCTCACTGTTTAGGACTACCGGGACTGGCGAAGATATCAGAATTTCCTTTAGCTTACTTTATGCAACTTCACACTCAGTGGCCCAATGAAATTTCTTTTTCGCCTCAGTCAGCCCATGTAGGGGCTTTGCGATCATGGCGAACCCAGGTACAAATCGACATCAGTAGGCACTTTATTCCAGAAAATTACGCATTTCGGTTTTGTCATTTGGTGTTGGCCAGTTTCTTAATTATTTGGTCTTCTTGGGGTCTGTTTCAATTCTGTGGGCCGATTTCATGTACCAAGAAATTCATTTTGTTTTGGAACAGGTGACACTTCTTAGGAACTAGTTTCCGGTTGACTGCGGCCACTAACTGGAATTTAGTTGGTGCATAATATGTGCACTTCAAATGTCCGACCTGTCACAAAAATATCATCTAGGTAAACCTCACAGATATCTAAATTGAGGATTTTTCCATCAGACATTAGAAGGTGGCAGGGTATTACACTGCCCAAAAGGCAGGAATGCCAGGAAACCACTCCTAAGGGCAGGAAACCCCTCTGAAGTTGGGGTTGCAATTATGAACTTTATTTAATTACACTGAAACCATGTGATATTAAGGGATGAATTTTTGTAGGTATGCCAAACAATTCAGTCACTGTAACATGCAAGTATCCATGTTGACCTACCACATATCCAACATAGTAAAATGGGGATAGCCACCCCTTCAAATAGTGAAAAAAGGGTCTCCATACATCGTTACGTAAAGTATGATCAAGGCCTATGAATTACCAATGAAAGACATAAAAAATGTCCTGTTGGTGAGAAAACCTCCGACGAATGGTTTGCGAGAAAACAGACTTCCAAGATATTAAATTCCTCATAATCATTACGTGGTATTTAATATCTTCGAAGACTGTTTTCTCTCAAACAATTCGTCGGAGGTTTTCTTATCAAGAGGACTTGTTTTCAAATCTTGCAATGGCAATTCATAGGCCGTGATCATAATTTACATAATGATGTACGACAACCCTTTTTTTCACTGAGGTGGCAACCCCCATTTTTCTATGTAGGGTATGCGGTAGGTCAATTTGGGTACTTGCATGTTAGAGCGACTGAATTTTTTGGAATGCGTATAGAAATTCATCCCTTAATATAACATGATTTCAGTGTAATTAAATAAAATTCATACTTTCAACCCCATCTTCACAAAAGTTTCCTGCCCTTAGGAGTGGTTTCCTGGCATTCGTTGTCAGAAATTTTGCAAGGAATGTCCTCTCGTCGTTTGTCGCAGAGCTGATTACTCATCCTGTATATCGTGCTCTAGGCTAAGGTCACCAAGCGCCAAGTTTACTTCTCTCTTACCTCTAATTGGTGTGGTCTCACCTGTTACCTTAGTCAAATAGCATCGTTCAATAGTGTCGTCGGGCGATAGTTGGGAGAAAGCTCCAAGTACGCCTGGTCGTTTACTGTTATGATCACCCCAGTGTCAACAAGCATCTGGAAAGGAACGTAATTCACGCTCCCCTCCACAAGTAATGCATCCGAATCTTGTTTCATCGACCACATATTGAAGAACACTGGGGCTTTCCCTCCAGCAGTCACCGACCTTCGCTCCCCAAGATCTGTGTTTACAAGTGTTACGAATGTGTTGTATTCTCATTTGCCTCTCGCTGCTTATCGTCCCGCTGCTGCTTGTGTTGTTGCTGCTGTTGCGGGCAGTAGGCTCTCAGGCTGTCCACATCACCAAAACTCCGGCCGTTTGGGTGGGGGACAACGAGGCTCTGTAATACTGATGCTGGAGCAATGTCCCTCTCAGCCATCTGCAACACCTTCAGTGTTTTCTTCATGCTGTCTTCGCTCAGCGTCACTGCCCTTACCGGAAGTCAGGGTGCGACCCCTGTATTGTTAACTCCACCTCCAGTGCTTGGACCAGGGCGTCCGGCATGGTGTGGTGTGGAACCAGATACCATACCTCTGTGTCGGCGATGGCATAATTGAAAAAGCCGACTGAGATGATGTCGCGCACCTCCTCGGGGTACCCTTCCAGAGATAAAGCCACGCAATGTTTTGCCATAGCTCCTGCAGTGGCTCTCCTGGTCGCTGGGTGTGGCTTCGCAGTTGGGCATGGTAGGCATGTCGCAGGTATCAGTCGACGAAACGTAATTCCAAGGCCGACATCAGTGTGGGGTACTCCAGTCGATGTCACTCCGGCAGAGATTTTAGTAAGCTGAGTGCAGGGCATCTCAGTACAGCAGCGAGGTAGTAGGTACACTGTTCATCTGATCAGCCATTTAGGGTGGCAACTATTTCAAACTGATCTTGGTAATGCTGCCAAGAAGTCTGGCAATTTTAAGGGGCAGGCTTAATTGTTATATTCTACCGCTTTCCCGCCTGCACGGCACAAATGCCGCAGAGCTGCTGACTATCCTCCGAGGTTGCCGAATTAATTAAAACTTGCACTGATTCCCAATTTTTTCGGCTGCTGGTGTGGTGATATTGGAACTCCGTTGCTGAAGAAATCCCTGCCATTCCTTCTCAATTGGGCCTATTTCTGTTTCATTTCATTTTCGACACTGTACATCGGTTCACATACACTGTTTACTGCTTCAGTTACACTATCCACTTTTTCATTTATACTGTAGATTTGTTTTATCCACACAGTCAATTCTTGTATTTAGTTACTCTATAATGCCTTCTGTTTTCCTACCTAGATTATCTATTTCTTTGCCTACATTATAATTTACTCTGTCTATTATTTTCCTTTATACATTTTCATTTCCTGTGTCTATTTTTCTATCTAAATGATTTATTTTCTTGTCTGCTAAATCACTTACACTAGTTATATGGCTATTAACAGTTTCGTTTACACTTTCTATTACACTACTAAATAGTTTTTTTACATCTTCCTTCAAGGTATTTGCACTTGTACTTACCTGGCTACTTAGAAATTCTATTAATGCTCGCAGTCCTTTAAGTTCTGTAGACGACTTTTCTGGTTAACATTCACTGCGATGGTTGTACAAACGAGCATTAATTCTTTTGCCTGCAAGTATTACACTAATTAATTTGTTTTAATGTCACGAATTACTGGCCTATTGCCTAACTTAATTTAAATTGAAAACTTCCAACCCATTTCTGACAGGTGTTACAAGACACCCCAGAGCATTCTTTCAGATAACGGCAGATATACAATATACTGGAGGTCAGGAGCACACGATAGGCTTATCACGGTTACATGCCTTTGTTTCTCAGGTTACTGGCGTGATCTTCACACACTCCTTCGCTCCAACGATTGGGACGTGCAAAGGAAGCGATGCAGACCAGCAAGCATCTAACAATAATTTGTAACTAGAATATTCCTTTTTTCACGATACCCTAATTTTCGAGTTAAATGTTACCGAAGTTCACGACGAGGTCAGCTAAAATAATATGGGCGACGCCTGACTTGAATGACAGAGCGTGAACAATTGGTCGACGATATGTACACATTTCACGGCTTGGGACCTACTCTCGGAGATATTATTATACACTATTTTTGATTATTGCAAATGTGAAAATAACGAATACTAAACAGTATCAGCGGTAACTGCACTAATGAAGTCTTTGAATTCATATGGATTAATTCGATAACACTGTTTTATGAGCAGAAGTGGTGTAATTCCAAAATTGAAATTTCCTGTATTATTGCGTTTCTGTGTACAACACACAGTCCTTTTTTTTTTTTTTTTCAGACGCGCGAAGACAGCGAAGCGACGTGCAGCAATGAGAATAACCAGCGGAAGTGAAGTCTGCGGACTGCGAGCATCGACACAGCGAAGAGTGAACCTTACGGGCCGGAATATTGAACTAGATGCATGAGGGTAAGACATTTTGTCATCATGGCGGCAGAGATGCTGAATATGCGCCAACGATGATTGTGAATCAAGTGATTGTGACCGAAATAAACTTTAGTATTTAGATTTGAGATATACGTTAATTATTGCGCTCACTGACCACGACAAAAGTAATAGTGGAGACAGCTGGTTTAATATGGCAAATAATAGCTATGTAAATGAATTTAAAATCAAAATGAGTCCAAGGTCAAGTAGCGAGTGCCTCATCGCTCCTACGTGCAAGGCGTGCAGTGTTTCCGTCGTAACGCTGTACTGTGAAAATTAGATCTTCAACATAGGGGTTTTATTACACGCGGTGAAAGACCACAGATAAAATTACTACCGTATCTTTGTACTTTTCTCTTGCCGCTTAAGGAAACTGTATAGGCAAGTTTTAAAAATGCGACATTTGACCATTTTCACGTATTTTTTTCTCCGTTAATATACTTAATATGATAAAAGTGAAAAGATAGGGACATCCTTTCTGGCAGAAATTCGTAATTCCAGAAATCTTATTTACCGAGAAACGCGCTTACGCGCAAACAACGATTTCACAGATGTTTCAGAAAATAGGCCTCTTACATTCAACGTGACGTCGCTGATTTCGCTTCCTGAACAAATGAGCGCGATGCATTCGCAAACAAGGCCGTGGGGGACTGTCGCTAAGTTGAGAATTTATTAATCATAAAATTGACGGGAAAAATAAATTTCAAGAGTTTCGAATAAAGAACCACTTAAAAAGGATTACGTCATATCTTGAAGTTAAATACAAAACTTAATTAAAACACTTAAAGAGCACAAACATGTAGGGGAGAGAATCGCGATTATTATCTAACACCGAGAGTAACAGACACGAATGAAGGGGAACAGCGTGGTATCGTAAGCTCACTTATCTCGTAAACATTAGAAATTTATTAAAAATAAGGTCAACATAAATACTGAAAACAATATCAGTATGCTGCACCCTTTGTAAACGTTTCTTATTTACCCTTACAAAGATTATAATTAAATCATCAGTGACTACTCTGTCACTTCACTTATATATTATTCTCCAGATGTATATACGATTAAAAATCTGAAGTGAATATGAATTTGAACCAAAGTTGTGTTTGTTTTAAAAATAGGCATTTAACGGTCTTCGACCATGATCTTTAAGGTACAGTGGTACGGGTAGGAACCTTATTCAGGAGAACTCAATTCGCTTGGTCATATAATTTAATGACATTTAATTGCTGGTTACGTTAAAACAGTTTTCAATTCCGTAAGACGTTTGATATTTTGTAAATTTCTTTACAGGACGCCACACTTTATGATCAAATGAAATAAAGATGTACATATTTATGTTAGGTCCTATAGTTTCACTTAAATTTTGTTAATATGTGTGCTTAAGTCAAGAGGAACTTTTAGTCCTAATGAAATTAAGGCTGTACGTCTTACCTGAATCATCAACAGCAACTCCTTTTTCCAATGAGAACCTCTATTCACTGTTTATGCTCCATCTGCCTTTGTTAAAAAAAATCTGTAACTTCATAAATATTATTTTGAATTTCTAATAATCTTTACGCCCCTCAATGTGAAATTATGCATTCTCTTATAAGCTGTTAAAATAATGTAAACATGAGGAAATTGTTTAAAAATGAAACAGACGTTTCAATTGGAAACAATAGCAGATTAAAGTAAGAAACAATGCTAGTAAATAATTACGGCTTAGTCATAAAAGTTGCTGTAAAATAAGGAAAAATTGCTTATGCTTGAATCATTCTCTGCATTTATTTTCTGGCACATAAAAGTTTACATTTTATTCTAAAAGTGACAGTTTATTATATTTTCTGCATTACTGATGTTATTGCAAACATATCCAAGTCGGTTGGTATTATAAATATTAGAGTACACATTAAAAGTTTACTAAATTAAATATTACAAATAATAATAAACCACTATAATGCTTTTGGTGGACAAACCTTTTATTTCAACGTGCATAATTTTCCGACAATGCATAAGAAAGAGTATTCAAAGAAGACCATGTAAACCTATGGAAATTTTGGTTTCACATTTTCAAACAATACACACGAATTTCTAATGATTAAATTTTTTTTATAACTACGTAGAACTCATCTATGAAGAAAATTTTGAATTGCAATTAAAGACTACACTTTTAAGTTATTGGGTACTTGGAAGGCAACCTATGCCTGCTTCTGTCAATGAAGTGTTTTCTTTGATCCGAGGCATATGCGAGCACAGATACCCGTGTGTGTACCGTATGTATGTTTTCTCAGAGTGCTTTTTGATTGTCTCTCGTCTTCTTTCACCGCTGGACACGCCGCAACTATCTCACGTCAGTGCTTCAAACTGGCCAGAAACAATATGTCGCAATCACTTTGACCCTTAGAAAACAATTTTGCACAATTTAGTTTGCATGGGTGTATATAGATAGAGATAACCAAAATCTATGTGTTGTCTTAGGTCTTGCTACGATTTTCAGTTATTCTTCTAATACAGTTTGAAAATGAACATCACTACTTCCTTCAGAGTGGTTTTCTTCAGTTCAAGTTTGCATATGTAAGGTTTTCTCTATTTCCGACTAAATTTTGAAGCAAGTTTGACTATTTATTTGAAAAAATGATCTTTTGACAAACAGGTTTTTTAAAGTGAAAGGCGAGGCTGGCCTTAGTTCTTTAACATAACTTGTTAAAATGTTCTTTCAGAACAATGCAAATGCTAGTTGCAATACTCTGACTTCAGGACTGAAATATGACACAATCATTACATTTTTCCTAAAAAAAAAAAGACAGTACCAACTCCAATGTAACTTTTTTTAATTCATTATTTATTTCATGTATGTTGTAGTTATTTCTTGAAATTTGAAGTTTAATTCATACGACATGTAAATTAAAAAAAAACAAACATATTTTTGTGTGTTGTTGATTAACAACATTATCACAAAATATTGCAAATTTGATAGGCATTATAATAATGTGGATTATGATCATGCCTTACACTGTAAATCTGAATCAGTGATTTCAATAAGTATAATTAGTTAACTGAACGTTCAGTAACTGAGCTGTTATCTACTGGAGAATCAGAATCAGTGATATATATATATATATATATATATATATATATATATATATATATATATATATATATATATATATATATATATATATATATATATATATATTCGTTTGGTTTATTTTCCCATTTTAGTTCCAAGTACGGAAATCAAAGGCGGTCTTAAAAACAGAACGTAAGTACCCTTCGGACACGAAATTCTGACAGAAATTGGAGCCTCCTTTATTCCGTATAGCGAGAAATTGGAGCCTCCTTTATTCCGTATAGCGAGAAATTGGAGCCTCCTTTATTCCGTATAGCGAGAAAGTTGAACGTAAGTCAGAGAGACGGTAAATTAATTATAGACCAAGAAGTTGATTGAGCTAAAAATATAAAGTAGGAGACTAAGCAGTATTGATTTCTGCCGTTTCGCTCAAACAAAAGAAATGGTTACACAAACATGACATAATTCTGAAGGTGGCTGGCTATTTTAGATGACGACATATTGTCCCCTATGAAAATACGCGAACTAAAATCTGATGATAGCTAGTTATTGAAGAATTAAATGAATCTAGGCTATATGCCCACAATTCTACGGATTTACGAAATTCAGTCTGTATAAAAATTTGGGTTCAATTCAATTGAATGATTTTCGTTAAATAATGATTTGCAACACAAAATTAAAAGTTGCCATACTAGTAGATGTAAGTAATGTGTACAAACCTTAGATTGCTTATCGTTATCCGTTGTTGTACTTAAATGTAAGTTTGTTGATGTGACAGACAGAACTACCAACGCCGAACATTACTGGATCTAATAACCGTACAACCACTAACAGTTGCCAAAAACTAATACACATGTGCTATATAAGCGCAGCTTATGTCATCTAACCTCACTTACATTTTAAACACGTTCGATTGCGGATAAGGACAGTGCCGTTAAGTTACTGACAACCACAGCGAAATCAGACCATCGAACCAGAATGATCTATGGCGCTATAATTACACTTGAATTATAAAAGAGCCGCTCTCAATCACTGCCCGCAAAAAGTTTCAGTTCGTTGCCACCTGACCAACCCAGACAGACCAGACAACTAATACCTGCACAGCCTTAGCCTTTACATCGGCTGTCAACTTCATCACCACAAGTCGACGCCGACAGCTCGGCTCCGGCCACTTCAACCACCTCTGTACACTCTATGTACCAACGTCCAGACTAGAAAGCCTCGCCAACTACACCACACCACAAATTCCTGCCACAACCACTTCTGTGAAAATTCCATTGAACAACAGCGAGCCATGGAACGCCTGAATAAATAGGAAACCATATATTAATTATTTATCAATACTAAGAGACCGCATAAAAAAATAATGACCAAAATAAAAAAATACCCATAGGTATTTTGTTGAATTGAGGGAGTTTGGTTGGCGGGTCTTGAGCGCCGTTGAAAGTGAAATTAGGTGTAGACGGAGAAGTGGTCGAATGCCAGGGCGTGAGGAAGGAGATTGCCCCTCAAAAAACAGCCAATGTCAACGTCCGCCACGTTATCAACACGCGAGAATCCGGGTCACCCCGCCGGGAAACGAACCGGTTTCGATTTGGTGGGAGGTGAGTAGTCTAAAACACCGCGTCTCCCTCGCACGTAATTGGTATGAATGTACAGGCTGTTCACAAACAACACCGCACATTTCGGCAGGTGATTCGTCACAAAAAAATACGTAGAAAATATACATGTACACAAAACATATACCCTAAGTCTATTCCGGAAGGCGTGACTACGATTGAATATACAGATGAAACAGATGTGTTTTGCTGGTGACTAAGCAAGAATGAAAAATGAGCACATAGTTTTATGGATAATGTAAGCCTATTATTGAACAACGTATTGCAAATCTTCTTAAGAGATAAATGTTTTTCTCCTCTTTGCAAACAAGCACAAATAAAAACATTTCTAATGCACTATCATCCATTTAAATACGAAAGGATCCAAGAGACAATTTCCTAGTAACCATTGTGATGTGTCTGCTTTTTTATATAAATTTATAAGTTATAAATTGCATGAGCGCTGATGATTTCTCTTTGGGAGAGGGTGGGGGAAATGATCCCGTAAGGTAAAACGATTCCAACGCATTATAGAGAAGCTGTGCCCGCTATCTGTGTAGGACCGTGATAAACACCTGTTTAAGATGGAAGGAAAGAGAAGGCGGAGAGGGCGAGTTTTGTGATGTGTTGCGAGGAGCGGAAGACTGTTTTCCTCCAATGTGACCAAGGTATTAAGCCCTACTCTATATATCACTGCTTCTGCAAATAATTTCAGTATCTTGTTAAACATGCAATGACGTATAATAAAGTGAACATCTCAGTTAATTTATTAGTATGTTTGGTTGATCAAAATTTTCGTGAATTGTCGGAATATTTATGTCGTTTTCGTGAGAGTACTTTGGGGCAAAATGATCCCATCAAAAGGATAATTTTGCCCCATAAGGTTTTACAGTTGTTGTTGACGGATCGTTTTACCCCATGAGGTTATTTGCGGGGATCGTTTCACCCCTCCTACATATTTCAATGCTATCTCGCATTTTCTCCAAATGTAAGTTTTATATGGCATGTTATAATCAAATACCCATAACAGAAATTATATCCACACACATATTATTGCTATAATTGACATTAACAAATCAGATGTTTTCATTTTCATCAAATCTGTTTTTATTTTTAAATGGGAAAAGTTTACAAAAAAGGAGCTTAGTGTTTTATTTTCATTTTACAGAACTGATTTACATCACTCATTTCCAAAATTAGTAACTCAAAATAAAACTTATACAAGTGTTTTTAATAGCAGCTCAGCAATTGTTTCCATTTGTAATGACAATGGTGTTTACGAGAGTTTGGTAAATAATTATATACACATACTTTTTGTTTAGAAATCGACATGGCAAGACACTACAAGCGGAAGACGCAGTGACAAAGCTGGAACGAGGATAACATGAAGAAAGCCCTTGAAGCTGTAGCATCTGGTATGGGCAAGAAGACAGCAGCACGACAATTTGGTGTTCCTGTAATGACTGAAAAGGAGGGCCTTTGGTAAAAACATCAATGCTACTTCACATCTTAAAACTCTGGGCAGTAAGAGACCAGTTTTCGCTCCACAACAAGAAGAAGAGTTAGTGTCATATATGCTTGCAATGGAAAATAGAATGTACGGACTAACAACTCTAGATGCTCGCTGTTTATCTTACCAGCTTGCTGAGCGTAATGGCATTGCTCGCAACTTATCTCACCAGAATAAAGCTGCAGGGAAAGACTGGCTTCGGAGTTTCCGCCTACGACAACCACAATTGTCTCTCAGATTGCCCGAGTCTACATCAGTTGCTCGGGCAATGGGATTCAATAAACCTGTAGTGGCCAAGTTTTTTTACCTTACTGAAAGAAGAGCACAACAATTGCAACTATCCACCTCACCGGATTTTTTATGTTGATCAGACAAGAAAATATTCTCATGACATTTTGAAGATATGGGCAGTTATTTCAAGCTGCTGCTTAACGTTTATATACATATATATCTCTTAATTTGAGTTTTTTGTAAAAAAAAATTAATTTATAAATTTAAAATCTATATAGTCCCTTCGTTTATTACCTTCAGTAAATTAATTTTCTGCCATTTTCGTACTTTTACCAGAGTATAATGTTGTCATAAACATAAAGTAATAGGCTAAAAATAAAATGTAGAAACTAATTTTTGTCTCTCGAATACCCTTAATGATAGTTATAACTGTTATGAAATTTAGCCGAAGTCCGAATTTTAAGCACTGGTAGCAGAAGTGGTACAATCGAGAGGTCTGTTGGTGGCGTGTTTCTGGCCGGGATGAACTCGCTAGTAACTTGTAGAAGTTCATGACGAACATCAGTGGAGATGAGGGAGAGCAGACAGGCCTGGGGCTCCCTCTTATACACGCGGACAAAGTCGTCGTGAGGACTTCCCCTCGGACGTCCTCTGGAGGTCGGGTTCCTCCAAGTGATGAGCTCGTTCTGACGCTCACTGGTAAACAACAGCGGAGTGCATGATGAGGAGTGCCGGCGGTACAGTCATCCTCCGTCCCTCGTGTCCACTCTCACGCCTGCCCGTTCGTTAGCACCAACATCACTAACACCAGCGTGACTCTTCAACGCGTAGAGACCAGAAAAGAGGTACGACCCTCTTAATGTCATCTGAATAGTGCCGGACCAACGTCACATTCCTCTCGCTCTACTGTTGTTTTGTGTGTTCCTTTTTTTAAATCCGTTGTGTTACCTGGAGAGCCATCGGCTGTTGCATTGGACAACATTGTCGCTATTATAATGATGTTGGTGGTTATAACTTCAAGAATAAATTGGGATAGATGAAAACGTCGCAGAATCGGTTTTATGAGAACACTCTCTACTTAGGGTTCGTTCTTCGCATGTGGGAATCGTGCCGGACGATGCCGTTGGTCGGCGGGTTTTCTCGGGGATATGCCGTTTCCCCAGCCCTTTCATTCCGGCGCTGTTCCATACTCATATCAATCACCCTCATTGGCTTTCAAGACCTCGAAGTTAAGAGCTGCCCAAATCTCTTCACTTACTCACTTTAGGTTCGTTCTGTGGCAATGAGCAATTTCATGGAACATGGTACAATTACTCAAAAAACATTCTATTTTATCGCTTCGAAAAGTCACGAATTTATAGTAATTACTCTGTAACGACGACATCAGATTGAGTACAGTAATCTAAGAATGCTCCTCCTGCGAAAAGATATGAGCTTCTCAAAAATAGTCTCTATAACATGACTATAATAAGTGCAACAATTTAAGCCTTTCGAGGTAGCGGCAATTATTAAAACTTAATTAATTTTAGCTATAAGTATGATGGTTTCATTTACAACCTAAAGATAGCTAAAACTAAAGCTGTACACATCTCCTGACCCAAATTTAACTTGAAGCCAGAATCACGCCAGACGAATGACGCGGCTAAGATAACTCAGCTACAAAAGCCCCTATTATTATCGTGTAGCTGATATGAAGATCACAATTACATGAGTTGGGCACAAGTTACAAATCTACCGTAGATAGAGTTTTCAACCATTTAGGAGACGCGTTTTTCCCCACCGGAATTTGATGCTAACTGAAGGTATCGATTATTACAAATATTTCCAGTGAATATAATTTGATCTGAGCAGTTTCATTTACCATATATGTTCTATTTCATGAGTTTAAATTTGGCCGTGTATCACTGAGGCAAATCTATTATATTTATAAATTCAAATATCTTCCTTGTTTATGTTCAGGGTCCAGTGCGGCTGGACAAATGGTCTGGGAGGGGAAGATGATAATACTTTTATAACCTTATTTTAATTTTTTAATTCTATCGTTAGGTTTTTGAAGGGTTGGTGTATATTGTGGAGATGTTCAGTAATGGTGATCAAGGATGACTGAGTCCATGCGGAAGGGATGACGAAGAGAAGGTAAAGTAATTTGGCTCAGTTGATGGACATTCAGAACTGAAACTGCTGAGGCCCACCTGCTAGACAGAAGTACTGGTTTCCAGGGGACGTTGCAAATGAAAAATAACTTGGCAAGGAGGCCTCATAGACAAACGTTACACATAATTTGTGTTATGTATAGTAATGGCAGTGCATATTAATGCATTACCTACCATCAAGCGATATTTTAAACGTGGTTGAGAATCTGCTTAACATATGGCGACGAAGTGCCAGTTTAAAGACTACAAAAGAGAGGGAAAGTATTGATTTATTTTGTAAATTACCGGGAAGGTGGATGACAAAATTAGCGTTCGGACGTGAATATGTCTTTAAATTTGCGACCATAGTGGGAGGCAATCCAGAAAATCCGGTGATAAAATAGGGAGATACAGTTTGGCATTGCAGCTCGGAATCTATCGTCTACATTCGAAACTAAATTACACCAATCGATTGCCAAAGGATCAAAGAATATGTTACGTTGAGTGAGGACTGCGAAGTATCGCACGCGAGGTTGGGGGGGGGGGGGGGGTGCAATTTTGAGTTCGTTTCGCAGCGTCACATAACTTCCGCGTAGTATAACTTTTGACTAGGAGAAGCTACGACGCTTGTTTAAGTTTCAATCGACGGTTCCCGTTAATATCAATCGATTGCGTGTATAAAACCATTTGCGGGGCACGGTTATGGCGAAATTGTATGCGTTTAATGTAAAAAATTATGAAAAACTTAACAAAATTTAAGCCTATACTCCTCAAAAAGCCAAGTAGAAATACAGAAATCGTATACGGCTGAAAAGAGCATCTCAAAAGCAACCGATAAAACCCTATATTATCGAGTGAAGCGGTGCCGGGAACGTAAAAAATACATCACGGCGTCCGAGCACTTGAACGTAGACGTATTTACGCAAAACAAACGGCTTTGCCCCCAACACAGCCACACCCTATTTTTTTAAATTTCATAGTACTAATAAGTCATGACAAATTTTTAATTGTGGTAGAGTGCCTCCTGATGTTATGTCATTGCAGATTTACTGTTGCGAATAGGCTAACCTGTGGAGAAGAAATATCGTGGCTTATTAAATAGTGTACTTGGAAAACCAATAAATTTGTAAATCGTACAAAATAAACACTTTGTAATACGACTTTGTAATACGCTTTGCACGGCTTGTAATTATGACAAATTTTCTTCCAGAAAAAAATGAGTCGTAAAATAGCTACAACAATCCATATTTTGGGTTGATATTTTAAAAATCAATTCATTTCATCGCCCCTTGTTATAATTCGATTCACAATGGTGGCTCAAGTTCAAATTAATTGAATGCTCGTTCTATGAAAGCACATACCATGTTTGTGTGTGAATGTATTATTAGAATCGCATTCATATGTGTTTTTCTCAAATTATTGAATTTTTCCAAAACATTCAAGGAAAAATTTGTCTCGAAAAACTAATTCGCCATTATTACGGTATTACTGGTACAAGAAAAACAAATTCGCTATTATCACAGTATTACTGGTACAAAGAAAAACTAATTCGCCATTATCACGGCATTACTGGTACAAGAAAAACTAATTCGCTATTATAAAGGCATTACTGGTACAAGAAAAACTAATTCGCCATTATCACGGCATTACTGGTACAAGAAAAAACTAATTCACCATTATCACGGCATTACTGGTACAAGAAAAACTAATTCGCTATTATCACGGTATTACTGGTACAAGAAAAACTAATTCGCTATTATCACAGTATTACTGGTACGAGAAAAACTAATTCGCCATTATCACGGCATTACTGGTACAAGAAAAACTAATTCGCCATTATCACGGCATTACTGGTACAAGAAAAACTAATTCGCCATTATCACGGCATTACTGGTACAAGAAAAACTAATTCGCTATTATCACGGCATTACTGGTACAAGAAAAACTAATTCGCCATTATCACGGCATTACTGGTACAAGAAAAACTAATTCGCCATTATCACGGCATTACTGGTACAAGAAAAACTAATTCGCCATTATCACGGCATTACTGGTACAAGAAAAACTAATTCGCCATTATCACGGCATTACTGGTACAAGAAAAACTAATTCGCCATTATCACGGCATTACTGGTACAAGAAAAACTAATTCGCCATTATCACGGCATTACTGGTACAAGAAAAACTAATTCGCCATTATCACGGCATTACTGGTACAAGAAAAACTAATTCGCCATTATCACGGCATTACTGGTACAAGAAAAACTAATTCGCCATTATCACGGCATTACTGGTACAAGAAAAACTAATTCGCCATTATCACGGCATTACTGGTACAAGAAAAACTAATTCGCCATTATCACGGCATTACTGGTTCAAGAAAAACTAATTCGCCATTATCACGGCATTACTGGTACAAGAAAAAAGTGGACATGAGCACAATGGTAAAACTGTGAAGGTCTCGGGCGTTACATAACTTAATCTATTACTATGCGTAGCAGAATAAAACGCTAAGGAAAGAATCTGATCATACCTTACATCGCGTAAAACCCCCGATTATATGACGCAGTTGGAACGTTCATACGAGACGACCGAAGGCAGTATTTACAAAGACTACAGCCAAGTTTCGTTATTCAGTAAGACACTTTATGGCTCTGAAAATATAGTATCATAATATTACTGATTCTATGTTGTTAGCCGGTTTGCCTTGAAAGAACGAGAAAATGTACCGAATAATTCGTCGTAGCAATTTCATACCATATTAAGTTTCAGCTCGATTCTTTTTTAATAGCAGCGTTGTCTTGCATGGCCACGTAAAATATGAGCACAAGCGATAACATATCACCCGCTGCCAACGTCTCTTCATTCTCGTTTACAACAAAGCCATTTCAACACGGAGTGAGTAACTGACAAGGCCTTCTTAAATGCTCGCCTCGGTTGGCCTGTGTTTATGTGGGCGAGAGCAGGCAGTCGATTTTCAAACGCCCTGTTTTTATAAACGCCACGAACAGTTAGCGTGTACGAGTCTTGGGTTTACACAGGACGATTCCACAATCTTTAGGTGCTTCAAATTTGGTGCGCTATGTTTAAAAATGATTCAACGTTTCCTTATTAAGCTCCTTGTTATCTATGGACGCACACAACTTCCCCACGTTACTATATATGTAATAGTAGGATCTCTAAAGTAAAATGTTTATTACAGTACAAGAAACCAACGTATGACACTTTCATTAGCTGCTAACGACACAAATATATTTAAAATAAACTAAAAATTTATATAAAATTTTAAAGCGATTTCGGTTGTTAAGGGTTTGTGAACATTTTTTTTTTTTCCAAAAGATGCACTCACTTTACCTATTTCCTTCTTTTTTTACCTGTACCTGCACGTACTTAATGTAACTATACGTGACACTTTTACAATCCAATCACCTTTCCTTGCTAACAATTCTGGTAAATACTCCGAACCACAGAAAGAAACATGTTTTTCGTCCTGTTTTTTTTTTTTTTTCCTGTAATGAGTCTTTCAGGCTGCTGCAATATTCGCACTCGTAGCCATAGATCTGTTATAATTTTCGGTTTTGTCCTCTTACAATCTTCATATCACCTCGATTTTCATGTCAGTTTTATCAGAAGTCAAATGTCTTGTTTCCAGTAAAGCATGTCTTGTTTTGGAGGCGTTTCCTCAGTCATAGAAAATGGGTAATTTTGTGTAACTCATTTATTATGTTGCCAAGACACTCGTAACAGATCGCCATGGTGATAGGATTCGACCAGGTCAGTAATTTGGAGCATTGTAAAATTTTAGTAACAACTGTTTTTAAATTATGTGTAGTTTAAGAGTCGGCTTAGGAGATATAAAAGGGACGAGATTTCCAATCAGGTTTGGAAACTGGTAAACTCAATGGCCTGCACATTAGGGTGGTCCAAAAAAGCGTAAGTTGCAGATTTGTTTCTCCTCAAGGCACATCTTGTTCGTTGCATAAAATGGATAAGCCCAGCAAAATTCCTGGTCATTCGAGCTACATTTAGGGGTCATAACCATATTCAACTGTGTGTATATATATATATATTTTTAAATAAAAGCGTATTTAAGAAAAATAATGTTTATTGTACACATACCTAAATTTACTTCACACATATTGGATGAAACACAAGTTATCGTCAATAACGTTATATTTATTAGATCTGTTACAGTTTCATACAAACACAACACTTGTCAATCACTTATTATACAAGGCGCCTTTGGAAGGGTTAGTGCGCGCCTTTCTATGGAGATCCACTAGGCCCAGAAGCTACTGCTTCTGGGTCTCATATGTTGTCAAACTCTGACTATAGTGCTGGTTGAGGGAGACTTCCCTCTGGACATAGTCGTTTACCACTTTCATTTGTGCAGCTTTCTCCTGGAACAGCTGTAGGTTGTATGCCCTGCCCACTAACATGTGTGGGTTCCTGGTGCAAGAAGCTTTCTGCTGTCATTTCCTTGCCGTTTTCCAAGACAGCATCGAATATGTTGGCCGTCTTATATGTGGAATAGGAATCCAAGTTACTGGCAGTGGCTAACAACTTCGCATCCAGCGTTTAGGACCCTTGGCTTTGGCCGGCAGGAGAAGATTCTTCTGCATTCTGGATTTCGTTTCGACGTCGATGTCTTCGTAGAACATCGCTAGCCGGACAAGTTCTCTCGAAAAGTGCCAAATATGTCTCTTGAAAGCCTCGAGAACCACATCGGCCACTTGTCGGTCCGGGGATTCCGCTAGTGCAATGAAGAAGGTTCGCTCATTCCGCGGAGCCTCTGCAGCAAGAGGAACTTTGTGCCAATACTTGACATACACGAGTGACACGAACTGACAGGTGCTTGGCAGGCCTTTCTGTTCCCAAAATGTTAATTTAATCTGATCCCTAAAGAGGTAGATTATTAGGGAATAAATGGCCTTGGCTATACATCTGGCATGATGAAGAGCTCCATGTGCTCTGAAGCCGACGTGTTTATTCGGAACCCCTTCGAGAAAAATCAGGCTCTAATGTTGCAGTTCAGCACAGTTATCTCTCGGAAACTCTTCCATATTAGTTCTGTGAACAATGAACGTACTAGCGAAAGTCGTAAAAGGTTGCGACCCCTAAATATAGTCCATTTCGGCTGAATTTTTCCCAACATGTATGTCAGTCAACTGAACCAAGGCAAGTTTGAGGAAGAAAAAATATTTACAAATTAATAATTCAGCCCAATTTTTGACCACCCTACTGTACATTCAGATCACTTTATTGCATTGCGACATATCGCACTTTCTTCTGGTAGAGCAGGGGAAATTATAGAATAACATTTTTAAGGGGCGCGTTTGTACAGTGGTAAATAAAACCCCTTCACAATATAATGCATTACAGATTATACTAAAAGGAGCCGCTCTTCTCCAAGTGTGCATAAACACAAAAATAAAACTTATATTAAATATCTAATATAAGAAGTAAACTTTTTAAACATTGTATTTATTAAAATTAATTTAATGATATATTTAAAAAGAATGTCTCATCTTTATCGAAGGTAAAATATACCTACTACAACGCTAATTCCGCCTCATCGTTGCTTTACTCAGAGGTTGCTATGCGTAATTTCCGCCAACGATCATTACAGCCAGGGTGTTTTATTACGACAAACTAACACAACGCTCATAACCAACTAGGTCGATAAATGAAACGGGTTTCCTAGAACGGGTTTCCTAGAACGAGTTTCTTAGAACGAGTTTCATAGCCAATAGTAGGAGGAAAAATTTCCGTGGTTATTTCAGGAGCCGTGCAAACCATGAAGTGAAGATAAATAGTTTGTAAATAGTTAGCTGCTTTCTCACTGCAAGTTTCACCATTATAAAGACAAAATAAATACAAATGATTTTATTTCGCCGTTGAAGGGTTCACCAAAAATTATGATTTTACATAAAAGAAGTGTATATATATATATATATATATATATATATATATCAGCATTGCATCTGTGAAGACCTAACTTACTAGGCATGTGATTTCAAACGATATTCATCTTTCCAAAGGCAATCGCGCTGCTTCATTTGTCCTCCCTCAAAAGCCGTCTTAACTATGCGAGTAAATATTTTTTCTTTCCGCAAATCAATAAAAAGTTAGCTCACGCTTCTTCCTGGGGTTGCAAAGCGTAATAAAAACCATCGCTAATCTGTTGCTTAAAATGTTTATTTTCTTGAGATTTTATTCCATGTTGATATACAATCCACAACTAAAATATGCATCTAAGTGATAATTCACTTTTAGAACAAAGTAAAAAAAAAAAAAAAAAAAAAAAAAAAAAAAAGAACTCACTTGTATTCATTGATTTTATAAATACTGGCAGACAAATTTTTTTATTAAAAATATGAAAGTAATTAAATTTTCATTCTCATTTATTTAACACAAAATTACAATTTATTTCATGTTAGGATTTTTGTTTCTGCTTTGGTGAGCAATTGGGTACAAATATTTGTCAATAGAGCGGTTATCGAGATAAAAATTTCGTGCCATTATTCGCATAGACCTCATATATTTTATTTTCACACGCAATTCTTTACCTTTCTGTTAAGGCAAATGTAATCATAGACACAAATAACTATTTAGAAAATGGTGTAAATTTCTGACACTTGGCCAAATTGCAGCTGCCAGGCTGTCACACCATGATATAGTCTACATGTAATATTCCTTTTAATTTATGCCGAGAATTCTAGTATACAGAAAACTTTAAACCCTTAACGTAGGTAAACTAGTAACTGATTGTACTGAGACATGGAACTGTCATTTTCTAGGGAATTGATAATAAGTTAACTTTAGTCAAAACTCAGGTGGGTAAACTTGATCCCGTAGCAAAGAAGCGAGTAACCCGTCCTCCTACTCCTTGAATGATAAGAATTTCGTTGCCTGATTCACCTTCGTGATTCAGTCATGTTAAAATTAAGAAATGTAAGAAGATTAATGAATATGCATTTGATATTGGAAGATGTCCCTATCGTGATGTAGGGTTAAAAGAAATATATGTAATCGAATAAAGAATAATGTTAATAAGCATTCAAATTAGCAATAATAATCTAAAACGCCGTGTGTACCCTGTGCAGTAGGGCTTATCAAATGTAGGCGTAAGAATTTATTAAATTTCCATAAAAGTGGCAGAGTCAATATTGTTCGCAATTTTAAAAATAGGGCTTACAATGAATAGTAATGGTTGTCAGTGATGCCATTACATAAGCGTTCTGGGATGGGCAGAACTGCGAGCAAAATTGACTACACAATTTTAACATTGACAGAAACTATTTCTGATCAGAGATGTATACAGAGTATGGTACCATGCTTTGTGGTCGTTTCTATGACAATACCAAATATAACTTATGGTCACAGAGTGTTTGAATATTTAAAGGCTTGATGATTAGATTTACTACAATTCACAGGATATTTGAAGATAATTTATGTTGCATTAATATATAAAATAATCTTCTACAACTTGTGATTATTTGTGTTTTGTAAGAACACTGCAGCACACGTAGGTAAGAATGCAAATAGCGTAATATTATGCGAGAGACGCGTGTGACGTAGTTAGCAACATTAGTTAATGTCCTTCGTAAGGATGCTGGTTCTCCTGCAACCCACAATCAACGTTGATTCTTTGTGCTGCAATATTAACATGTGTAGATAATGAGATGTTAAATATGTTCGTAGGTGTGCTGGGCCAAGGAAGGACGTATGTGACAGTATGAGTAAGTACCGGGTTCCGCCCAAGAACTACAAACATGTATGTGCACACCTGAATAGCATTTGTAGGAAGCGTAACTCATAACACCAGTTAACGGCAACTTCATTTGCATACGCCCCTATGCAGGACCTAATAGTACGTGAACTAACACCTGTTCATACATTACACACATTTTAAAAATCGAGGTGTTTGGAACAAAGAACGAATATTTTCTGTATCAGTTAAGCATTACAAAACTGCCAATTAGTTCAACCTGAGAAACAATGGTGCCTTATTTCCCTCAGGCTCAGGAGAGCTGCTGCTGCAGTATGACATTCGCCTTGATATATCTGCCAAGAAACAAATATTTTCTCTGACAGCTGAAATAATCTCTCGACTTAACAATTTTGAAATAAAATAAACATGTCTTGCCATTTACTAAAGAAGGGAAGGGTTAAATGTCTACACATACAAGAAGGTAACTCACAATATTTAAGTTTCAGTTTTTGAATTCTTATTTCAATTCCTTTTTGATCATTTGCAAACTTATTATGAGCTGAAACAATAATAGTACTGAAGATCCTGGATGGCAATGAGAACTAAAATATTTAAAGAAATATTATCTGCCATTAGGTTGTGGTCGTTACTACTAGACATTGTACCCATCTGCGTTACGTTAAAAAAAAATTAGAATGTTTCTGACTTGAAACTCAGTTTAAAGTGAATAGTTCCCAAATAAACAGTTACTGGCTTAAAACTTTAAAAACTGACTTTACTTGCTTCTCTTACTCGGTGAGACACTAATATTATTTGTAGGGCATTTGTGGTTAAAGTGCTGGAATCTATGCTTATGACGCATTTCCAACATGGCGTCGGTTCAAAAGTTATAGAAGAAATTCCATTACGAGTTGCACAATGATAATGAACATGTAGAATACCAATAGTTTGAGGTGTAGCAGAACGTTGCTCTCGAAGGAAATTCAATATATTTGGCAGGAAGTTGGAGAGAATGCTGTCTTCAACTGCCACAGGCTTCACTACACAAGGTGTGTCTAAATTCCCATTACACATTGGTAAGGGCTTGTAGTGGGGAAGAAGACGGTTACGTTTTGCATAGGAACTCAGGTGCGGAAATGTACCGTTTCCCCGCCACAAACAAAACACCGCCACATCACATGTTGACCTCCCCCATGTCTGAAACACATTGTTCGTTGTCTTTATTCTGGGTCCACTTACAAGAAGGGCTCGATGTGACGACCAGCGACTTCTACACATTGTTTGCTACGTACTCTCACAGGTGTCCGATTGCTTGGCCTGCACGTCCGCTTGACTTGACTCCTTTAGACTACTTCCTGTGGGGTCACATGAAGGGCTTGCTTTACGATACCGCTGTGGAATCGGAGGACGACCTGCTGGCGTGGATTATGGCTGCGACGTATGCTGGACTTCCAGGTAATGGTGATCGTGTGCACCAGAACATGGTACGTAGGGACGGTGTTTGTGTAAGACGTCGCTGGTCGTCACATCGAGCCTTTCTTGTAAGTACACACAGAATAAAGACAACGAACAATGTGTTTCAGACATGGGGGAGGTCAACATGTGATGTGGCGGTGTTTTGTTTGTCGCGGGGAAACGGTACATTTCCGCACCTGAGTTCCTATGCAAAAGGTAACCGTCTTGGTCCCCACTACAAGCCTTTACCAATGTGTAATGGGAATTTAGACACATTCTGTAGTGTTGGGTGTTCTCTTATGCGCGCTAACTGCTCACGGACGTAAGTCGTCTAAAATCTATCTATCTCCTACAACTGCAACGCGGAAGAGCTATCTAGTAATGTCTTCTTGGCGAAAACATATTAAAAATCCTTGTGCTAGCTGGAGAAACGAACAACCTAACAAATTATATGAAAATACCTGCGCTACGTCCACTCCAGACGAGCGTCCTAACGTAAGTCTACTCGATATGAAAGATGGTGGCGGAGAAAGCGATCTCCCTAACTGACTGATCCAGGCTACCCTATGCTAGTGGGGCCACGGTGGCTGAACGATTAGCACGCTCGCCTCCCACCAAGGCGAACCGGGCTCAATCCCCGGCCGGGTGACAGGGTTTTCGCAACTCGGAATCGTGCCGTGTGATGCCGTCGGTGGGACGGTTTTCTCGGGGATCTCCCGTTCCCCCGCCCCTTCATTCCGGCGCCGCTCCATGTTACTTCAATGACCCCTCATCGGCTCTCAAGACCTCGCTGTTAAGAGACGTCCAAATCTCTTCACTCACTCACTCTATGGTAATCTCTCCGGCTAATGGGAGCGCAAGGCTTGAACCTGCCAGCCAGCGGGAAGGGTTACTATTTAAACTACCTGAAAACGACTCATACGAAACGGCCTAACTTAAAAAATACCATAGAGTGTAAGGTCTCGGAACGGAGATTAAATACATAAAACTACGTGATGCGTTAACAATAATGCGAGACTAAAAATAAATAAATACTAATTAATATAAACACAAAAATCAAATATATCTATCCAACGCATTTAAACATTAAATATTGCCATCCGTACATCTAAGATTAAAATTTCTTTCACCAGAAAAAATATTAAATAAAAATATGCAAATTAGCAAAAATTACATATATGAATATATTACGTGGAAAAGAGTGCATAAATTAAGCATATAATTATTAAGACGTGTAAATTACGGGGCTTCAGTTTATTATGATTTTTAATATATTTTTACAAATTTCAAATTAAATACGATCCGGATATCACATACGCCAGAGGTTGCATGAATAATATACACACATAAAGGCTGTTCATGGTAAAGTGAGCACTTTTTAAAGCCATGCTTATTTTCTGCTTTCAGCCCGTTGCCACAATTAAATGTATTTATTTATTATTATGTCTGATGAAAC
Organism: Dryococelus australis; assembly: GCA_029891345.1. Lineage (NCBI taxonomy): Eukaryota > Metazoa > Arthropoda > Insecta > Phasmatodea > Phasmatidae > Dryococelus > Dryococelus australis. Next base: position 104,015,748 of record CM057002.1, on the reverse strand, counting down.
AGCGTCAAAAAGTGCTCACTTTACCGTGAACGGCGTATACCTACATATATCTATGTAACATTTTTTTCAGTCTTTGTATGATAACCAAATGTTTTAACATGGTAACTGTTCTAGCCCCGTGACAATACAAAAAAAAAAAGGTCACGAACTGGGTCCCCTAGTTAAATATATTCATGGACTATTATTCCAAATGAGAGGGCTTCTAAAAGTGTCCACTTTACCGTGAATAGCCTATACTTCTTCTAATTCGTTTCCAATCATACCGGGAATATCGCGGTCATTGCGTACGTTAAAATGTATTGCCGTTATGGGCAGCAAATGTTTTTAAAGGTTGATGTCAAGAGAGCTCACTTTATCGCGAATCACCTTATAAGTTACGTAGTGAAGTACAGATTCCCTCGTTCGATTCCCGACTTGGTTGGGTGTTTTTGAGTTTAGGACTGGGCGATATTCTGTCATTTCAAGTTCATGCCACGAATGTATAGGCTGTTCACCTTAAAATTAGCCCTTTTGAAAGCTCTGCTTAAGATCTACTTGCATGGGCATTGTGTGTTCTTCCGCCCTATTACCATGTGCCTCATCACTTTGTTCATGTGTCGGTCAAGTGAAACTGTGAAATTATTACAAACGTAAATATTTTGCAAATATACTCATTTTTACAATTCGTTGCATTAAAATTAGAAATAAAGTGAACGTAATAATAAATTATTACAAACGATTACGTGATACTTTTTATCCGATGTTAAGATATGGAACTATTTTCCATCCTTCGTTGCCAACCTAACTGGGCGCATGTCACTCAGTTCTCCCGTTAAAATATGTACAGACAGGGGCAGTGACTTAGTTTTAAGGTTGACTTCATAAGTGCTCGCTTTATCATGAACAGCCTTTAATGGCAAAACAACACAGCATGATTTGGTCTTGGAAGATCTCGATGCGCAGCGGATTGATTCGCGCTAAATGACTGAGATCGTCAACGAAGACATATCTGTGCTTCAAAACCGCCACTACTGTAGTTCTGATTCCTTCCTAAGTATAATCACGAGTTGAGCATGATAGGGATGCGGTACTGGAACGGAAGTCTTCAGTTGGACACACGATCAGCACCTACTTTCAACCAATCGAAATGAATTTGAAACATGACACTTTTATGAATGCTTCGTAGAGCTTACGTTAACCTGAGAGCCATTTAAAAATACTTGTAAATTTTAGAAAACAGTAAGATAAAATTCCTTCTCATGTCCATTTTCTTGTACGATGCAAATTTCTCACAATAGTGATATTCAACTCGCAGTATTTTGAGTGTTTTTTCTTATTAAAAAGAATACTTAAAATGCGTTGTTTTTGTTAAATTTTAATTGTAGCTATATTATGCTAAGAGGTGTTTAGGACCCTACTAAAATGTTATATCTTAGTAATGGGAAATGTAACCTTATGTAGTCATAAGGGCTATATTTAAATATTAAAAAAAGAAAATTTCAAAATTATAGGAAATAGCCATGTTCCTTAAGTTAAGGAAGGTAAATTTCATTAAAGACCTAATATAATAATTTCTTAATTAATTGATAAGCAATAGAAATATCTAAATGTACCACATATAAAACAATGGCTATCACTTGCTATTTAAAGTTAATATTTTATAATTGCCCCTCACATCCGCACTCTACTCTCCTAGTAACTCGCCCTCCACAGCACTCAACGACCTCTCGCTCGTGGCCGTCATATTGTCCGCTACAGTCTCTCACACCTTCGTTCACCGTCGATTCACTCTTCGCTTCACTTCGCCAGATGGTTATCACAGACTCCCGCCCTTCCTTTCGCGGAGGTATTTATATTGTCAGGTTCCTTGGCCGACAACATTCTCCACATGTCGGCTTGTGCCGAGGGGGGAGATTATAAGAAATGTCTCTCATAGCTCACAACCATCGACCCCTCGAGCAGGACTAGTTCAGGTCAGTTGTCAATCGCCCCCCCCCCCTCGCCTACTTGGCGACATAGTAGGTACGCCTAGGGGAGGAGTTCGGGAGGGGCGGGTTAAGTTGTGACCAATCCACTGCTGCGCCGAGAGTGGATGTGCATGGCTGGCGCGAGAGGGCGAATGGTCAGTATGCAACACTGCCCCCTCCTCAAGTCTGTTCATTCCTAACAGAGTTTCCGACTTGTGAACCTTCACAGAGTCTCAATCAATCGACGTGGATAAACTTAGGCTTCGCCAGAGAACCCTCTCGACAAATCCGGCAGACCAGATCGTTAATATACCTACTTCATGATCTTGTACAGACCTCCCCAACATTTCTGTAGTTTTGGGCAGAAGCCTTTGGAGGCTGTACAGCCACACCAGAAGTCCTTCTTAAAAAACCTCTTCCGACATTCTCCGGCCATGTGTTTTCATCCAGTCACTGTTGACTTTAAGGTGTCTCCGAGCCAGTTCATGGATGTCGACTAACCTCTGATAAAGTTTACTGGCATATTCTGGAGTGGCTTCATTTTATTCTTCTAGACATTGGAACAGCAAGTTGCCAGGGAGGCAGAGCTCTTTCTCATACCACATCCACGAAGGTGTTACACTTGTTGACTTGTGGACTACCGAACAACGTGCTAAGAGAAATAAGGGTGCCTCGAAGTCCTAATAGTTTTGGTTGTTTTTCAGGAATGTCGCTAGATACTCTTCCAGCATGGTATGGATTCGCATCTCAACCATTCAGTTTGACTGAAAATATAATGATATGGTTCGAGTTTTCTTCATTTCTAAAATCCTTGTTACCTCTTGGAAGAGAGTGATTTAAAAATTTCTCTTTTGATCCGAATGAAGCTTGAGTGGCACTCTAAACCTGGATAACACAACCTCAACTGTAGGCTACTTTCTCCTAGCTCTAAATGGTGCGGTATCGCCCATTTCTGTAGTCTAATAGCACTGTTCCATACTGTCATCGGGCGATTGCGTTTGCTAGGGGGAAGGGACGAGGAAGTCCGGTCTTACCACCATTACAGTTGCCTCTGTTTCAACGACCGTCTCGCAAAAACATCATTCAAGCTCCCCTCCACAAATATTGCATCTAATTCATGAATCACTCAAAGCACCTGATATTGGTGCCTCCCCTCCAGCCACCACCAACCTTTGCCCCTCATGATCGGTGTTTACAAGTTTCCCGAAGTTGTTGCAAACTCACCTGCCCCTCGTTGCTTGCTTTCCGGTTGGTGATACTGCGGTTGCTGCTTTTGAGGGCAGTTGGCTCCCAGGTGCTTCCGCTGTCCACTTGACCAACACTCAGGCTGTTGGTGTACGGGAGACCGCAAAGGCCAGTAGCGCAGATTCTTATCGTCTCTTACTGATGCTGCCGTCCTCGTATGTGCTCAGCATCACTGTTCGCACTGGACATCGGGGCACTGTTGCCTGTCTTGCAGACTCCACCTCCAGTGCTCGAGCCAGGGCTTCCTGCATGGAGTGATGCGCATCCAGTCTTACACGTTGCCGCACCTATGTTTCAGCGATAGCATTGACGAAGAAGCCAACTGCGCTGACTTCACGAGTCTCCTTGGGACACCACTTTAGAGACAGGTGGGACAGCCGCACGATGTCCTGCCGCAATTACCACTTTATATGCTTTGAAATAAAGACCCTTACCACCCAAAACACACATTTCCGGAAAATAGCTCCCTCTTGTAGAAAGTTCGTTTTCCTGTACTAAACACTGTGCATGTTGGTATTTTTAAAAATATCCTGCATATGTCAGCAACCAACTATCTGAATGCGTCAGTTATTAACAGTACAGGCAATTTATGTACACAAAGATTTGTTTCCTAAAGAAATTCTGTTTTCACTGTCAGGGAGTGTTAAATGTATCGATATGAGAGGTTATTCTGTAAGTGAGTCAACTGTGCTACCCAAAAGACAGGTATATTTGTATATCGATATTATATTCGTTTTTCACCTTATCGTTATGCACGAAGTGTCTGAAATTGGCGTGGTCTCATGACTGTAGTGGGCTCTAAACCACTTGTCCACTTGCGCAATCGAATTCTGCGTAAATTCGGAGTCATATCAAGGACGTATCTTGAACCATCGTATCTATATGACTACCTTGCCGAATAAACGTGTAAGTGTTGCGAACACAGCCATTGATACATGTATTATTTCTAAAGTCTCCTGCATACCTGGAGCAATTTTCCGCATTCAAGGCCTAGAAGCGCGGGATCGATAAGGCCCACACAGTCATGCGTGTCAAGTGGGCCATCGCCACTATGCTCAAGGCTCTGAACAGGAGTGCAGTGTTCTCGTCGTGCAGCATGTACCTAAGGGACTTTCCTCATGAGCTCCACTTAGAAAGGGGCAATCCGGGTTATGAACATTTTTACTTTTTGGAAACAAATCTCAATTTGGCCACTTGTGACAGTGGGTACAGCTCGGTGATACAAGGTCACATTCTCCTTAGATGAGAGAAGTCATCTACGATTTTCGCGAGTTTTCAACCACTACACTCTAAATCTGAATCAATAAGAACTTCACTGTTTCAATCAGTCAACAGTACCTGACTGATTCAACAGTCACTTCAGCGAAGTTACCTGATGAAACAGTGAAAATATGCCAGATATCCTTCATTTATTGATTCAGTGACATTTTCCACTGATACGTCAGTCATTTTTTCACTGTTCATTGAGTGGTTTATTTTTGACTGATGGATCAGTTAAACTGCATGTAAAATTGCTGTTAAACAAAGTGTATCAAGTGAAATAACAACGAATAAACTAATAAAACCAAAACAAAATACTTTCTAAAATGTGTTTCGTTTTTCAAAACGCCATTTTATTAGGTAATAGGAACACACAGCTTTTCATTCCGTTTTTACGCCTTTCATTTCATTTTTATGTAATCGCCTCAGTGCCCTGTTTGAAGGTTTAAACTGCATATAATGTGATGAAGAGAGACACTCATATTTACTATTCCTTTTAACCATTGTAACGGTACTAATTAAACGAAAAACGAATAGCAAAACCACACAATTTGAATATTGGCGATTTTGAGGCATACATTTTCCTCCTGTTATTTCAAATTGGCGTGGTAGCGCACATGGTAGGGTAATGGCTTAGTAATAAGAGGTGAGTAAGTTCATTCCTGGCTGCCACCGGAAGTTTTTTTTTCCTCTTTGAAATTATGGTAAATTGCGCAATATATGGTAAACTATCGTAATTATGTGACTACATTCAATATAAACCAATATTTAATTCACCGCTGTAATCGGCCATCACTTATTCAATCAGTGAAATTGTTTCACGTCACTAATTCAATCAGTGAAATTTTTCACTGAAACAATCAGTGGTTTTCCATTGATTCTAAGTGGAGCAATTTTCACTAATTCGAGTAGTTGCATTTCACTGTAAATCAGTGGTTTCCCTTTGATTAGAATTTAGAGTGTATCGGCATGAGTCCAACCTCAATCTGGCCTGGGTGGACCTGCGAATAACAAACGCCTGCATGAATCGCCAAAGAACCCCCTCACATAGTGAAATACTGAGGAAACCTCAAGCTGGGCCATTCAAGACAGCCCGTACTTCTCCTTCCATTCCAAGACACTTAGTGGGTTTCCCACAAGGACAACTTAGTCCGTCTCGTCCATTATCACGCAGTAAGAATTTCTTCTTTTGAAATCCTTGCTTGGGACAACGGCCTGACCGTAAAGCAGTCGATCAGCCCGCCACAAGGCCACAACCTTCATAATTGCCCTTGATTAAAGCCCAGCCTGAGAGGCAGATAACCCTTTTCAAGGCTGCTCACAATAAAGTGAGCTCTTTAGAAATGAACATTAGAAATAAGTCGCTGCCCCTGCATGCATATATTATAACGGGCGCACTGAGTAGCATTCGCCCAGTAAAGTTGGTAACGATGGATGTAAAGTAATTCGATATCTTAACGTCGAATAAAAAGTGGTAGGTAATAATTTGTGATGATTTTAAATTAATTACTTCATTTTCTGTTTCTCTAATGCATCGAAGTGTAAAAATGAGCAACTTTGTAAAGTATTTAATTTCCTAATATTTTCACAGTTTCACCTGGCCGACGGATGATTCCAGTGTTAATTTTACATAAGGTGGAGGAATACACATCATGTATACAAGTAGATCTTAAGCAGGACTTCCAAAAGTGTTTATTTTACGGTGAACAGCCTATAGTAAAACATGACATTGGAAGACCCGCACTAGGCGAGACATAATCGTAGGGTTGGGAATTGTGGGGAAGACGAAGACGGAATATAACAGATCCCCGAGGAAATCCTCCGAAGTATGCCTCGCATTACAGATGCGGGGATTCATGATTGAAAGGTTTCGTGGTTCAAACTGGGAACCATAACAGCTTAAAATTGTCGCCTAGCCAACGAGCTAAGCATAGACAGCTTAAGAAAAGACCAACGTAAATAGTTTGCTATTTCATAACGACAAGTAGACTGACACTTGTAAGGATTGCGGTGTCGGCAAATTATTGTGTCCGGGATGACACGTCGCTCAACAGCAATCATCTGCTAATTCTCGGAGATATCTTTCCTGACCGCAGGTGGAGATTGAAGGCGCAAGCCGCATAATGGACTGAGTAACCACACGAAGCCGGCCTTCGGACAGTTCTACAGACAAGTTCATGAAATTTCTTAATACCATGTGCTACGATGGAAGGTTCCTTGGAAGATTTCATTCAGACTTGCATGGCCACTTGTATTGATGAGTTTATGGAAGATTTGGCCATCCCCTGGTCGTTTTCGTAATTGGTTATGCGCCATTTTCGACGGAATGTTTCTTACAAAGTAGAACTTTTAGTCACAATAAGAGAGAGGGACAGAGTGAGAGAGAGACAGATACAGAGAGAGAGAGTGTTTGTATGGAGTGTGTGTGAGAGAGAGAGAGAGAGAGAGAGAGGGAGAGATAGAGAGAGCCTGATATATGGTAGAATTCCCATACAATGTATGGGTAAAAAAAAATCTGCCAATACAGTTTAGGAAGTTTACTAGAAAAGTTTTTACAGTATGTTATGACTCAATGTATGAGCACCGAAGCGACATACTCTGTTTCGTAGACTAAGCATTTTCATTCGTAACCTCATTCACCATATATTCTTCATACATCACCGCAACCATTCAATGAAATTTCTCACAAATATTTCTTAATTTTTTATGCTTTCCTACGCTTTACAAAACACGCCACATCCTGAAATTCGTAGTATCTCATCCCACAATTTTCGCACATATTTTTGGCAGTAGAGTCCTACTAAGCTTGTCCATACATGTTTGATGTATTTCTCTAAACGCCAGAGTTGAAAAATAATAATAATTTGCTGTCGTCCTAATGTCTTTGTTTATCGTGCGTCATGCATGCTATCTGTGTAAAGTCAGAACCAATACATCTCGTTCGTCATCTCAGTGTCTGTTATTTTCGCTATCACAATCTCTCAATCGGTAATCAAAAAGCATTAGTTTAATGTAGAATAAAATGCGCTATGTTTACTGCCGAAGTAATTACCTAATACTAACATTCCATACCAGAATTACCTTGATATAGAGTATAAATTGATTAGTAATAAATAAATTGAACTGGTTTTTAATCTCTTTTGGGGAATATTTTTAACGTTGTTCGCTCGTAAATATTTCTCCTCCTACCACAAGTTTATTGGAATATAATGTGATTATTATAATTGTTTTTTTATTCTACGGCTCGTGTTTCTCTACTAGAAAATGTGTGATAAAATTACACTTATTATATTAATGAGGCATTTAATTGCTTTTAGTAAATACGCTCATAATTCCACTCTGAGGTTACGCTAAGAAACGCAGCTGGTGTTCTTATAAACTGTTATTGAGGTAACAAAAATTTTCAGTGTTTCGCTTTTACATTTTGAACATAGCGCAACGTATGCACACATGCAAAATCATTTGAAAATGAACTACAGGAACCTAAAACTTTCGATTAGATATTGTTTTTAATCAGAGCAGCTTCTATTCTTTCAGTGATTATACCTGCTTGTTAGTATAACCACATCCATTCCACTGAGCTACCACATTTGTCAAACAATTATCAAGTACAGTGCGTTCATCGTTGCTTCCAACTTTTCTTAAGCCATGATAAAATTTACTTTCCTGCCATTCCTCCACCTCATGGAAATAAAGCTCAACCAAGTCTAGAAAATTACACCAACGGGACAACGCACCTGCATTTGTGCGCTATCAGTCCAGTAATATTTTGCATTAGATTTATTTCTTACTGGGCATTACCAACACGAACGGCATATCTGTTTCTATTCACATAAATTATATATAAAATATTTTAATCATAAAATGTACTAAACATTTATTTTTACAAATATGAATCTTTTATATTAACAGAAACATAAACCACTTGAGAAACATGACATATTTACGAAACAGCTAAAGACGTCATGCACGCACTGAGAGAAAATCGAACAAAATATTTGTTTGTATAGGGCCAAATATATATATTTAGCTACCCTAACAAAATATATTGTTGAGTAAACAATTTGAAAAGCAACAAAATTACTTTTGTTGGTCTAACAAAATATATGTTTCAATAAACAAAATGTGTGTGTTGGACCAAAAAGAATAAGACTCTCAACTAAATATTTTGTTAAGTCAATTGTATACATTTATTTGGCCACTCATTTGACTGCCTTCTTTCGAAAATACAGCTCGAGGGTTTGTTTGTAGTTTTTGTGACAATTAGGTTAGTAACCGTGTTTGCTAGTGCATCTATTGATGCTGAACAATCGTTTAAACACAATAATAAAACAATGCAGCAAGAAACTGACTAGCAAAGCGGTAAAAATTTAAATATTTGTTTGCGCAGGTTGCCCAACATTTGAAGTTTATCTATTTGAAAGTATATCTATTTGAAAGCTTTCCGCCGTCATCAGTTGTCACGTTAGATGAGAGGCTTAGCGCTCGGACGCAGGTTATCTAGGTTCGAAACTAGGTCGGACTTGTCAGTTTATTTTTACATCGCCCCAAACTGTTTAATGTACGTGTAGCCAAACAAATATTGAGTTGCAACAACGAAATCTTACAGTTTTGGGGCAACCAAATGAGAACAACAAAATAATTTGGTCTCAGAAAAAAAAAAAAAAAAAAAAAAAAAAAAAATTTCATTGTCCCTATTAAAAAAAAATAATAATTTGACTGCACCAAACAAATCTTGTTGATTCAACAAAACCTTTCTCTCAATGTGTGATGACATTTCAAAGGTTTGATTCAAAATGTGTGGAGACAGAGTATGGGATATATATGTATAATGAGGACTGTGTAAGATCGTGTTATGCGAACTTTGGCAACACAGTGCCTCCCGGCGGTGCCGCTGATGGCCGTGGTTGGCCTGCGCCCTGTAATAAGTCACGTGGTAAGCCCACGAAGTCATCTGCGATTACGACGCGTTCTGAAGGTCCAGAAGTCAATGGCCTTGCCGGCGAATGTGTATATAAGGGGGAGGAACGTCATTTTGGGACGACGTTCGTGGGCAGGTAGCCGGCTGTAGTCCTCGACACTCAGCTCCAGACATGCACAAGTTACTGGTAAGTCTCCGAACGCTGGAGAAAAATTAGTCGATAAGCGGCAAGAGAAAAGTTCTGTAAACGGGCTGCAGGGTAGCAGTAACCGAGCTTCTGCACGCAGAAACTCAAAGTCCTGTTAGTTTATTACAGTTGTGTTCCATACGCGAACATTCGAACATTGCTGAATTTGTTCGTAAAATGTAATACGGAAGTCTTGATGATTCAAGTAGTGTTGATTCCAAAACGAATGACGTAAGAAGTTGTCTAATAGTAAATCAATTGTGTGTGTGTGTGTGTATGTATGTTTGCATGTGTGTGTTTGTGGCGTGGAGAAAGTGTCATCCCACGCCTGCCGAGCGGCAATCGTCGCCAATAGAGAGTCATGTTGGTTGCCGCCCTCGCAGGCGGTGAAGTAGCTCTGCACGTTTGTGAATAGAATCGAATATTCCCAGGAATCGATTATTTTGTATTCGAATGCCTGTAATAATCGAGAACTTTCACTCGCTGCTTGAATTTGAGTACTGCCAAGTTCTATGGTGGCGTTCCTCCATTCGAATCTTTTCGAATTTTTTTTCTTAACCATCTGTTTACATTCGCAAGATGATATTAAGATAAGGAGGAGCAGTCAAGGAGATGCAAAAGCCCGAGAAGACCCAGGCCATCCATATTACAGACAGCTATATCACAAATAGCAATACAATTCAATACAATGACATATAAGTTAAATGAACCATAAAACACATGACAAAACTTAAGCTTGAATGAAAAGCTATTCAAAAATACAATTATGTCTGCAAACGATGGAGAACAAGCTTGGCAACAGTTATACGAGAACTAGAACAATCGTAGACGAATAATGTGTGCAAGGGTGCTGAGGAATCACTCAGATAGATCACTAGGATGAACGTATTCGCATACATTAGGCATCATTATAGATATCTCGACATCTACTAGGAATATAATTTTTTGAGATCTTGAACTATGGTACTCCAATCACATTTATAAAGGAAAGCTAATCATTTGACATCGCCTTCCTGTCTAGGTGTTTGTATTCCCTAAGCACTTACATCGAGTTTGATTAAAATCGGAAACTTTTATAGCGCATAATAGATGCCACTCAAATATTGCGGATGCTTAATTTACATGATGCTGATATCTTTAATTTTTTGGTGCTACGTCATATCTCAAGAACCGTATATTCAACTTGACTCAAATTAGGCGAGTTTACACGCAACACGGTGACAACTAAATATAAAAAATTCTCGTATGCCCACCATTTGGGGAGATAGCAGCACCCGATAAAATAAAGTTATTGCACTATATTTCACGAACCACTTAACGAATACCCGCCATATTTAACACACAACCAGTGATATGGTAATGACATAAGAATATATGTGATTTTAGAACACCACGCGCATATCGGCCGTAGAAACATTTTAGTTTGGAGTACCTATCAACCAAAGGGTGCGATCAAATTTGATCAAACATGGTACGCTAATTCATCTAATAGGCAAATTCGCAGTCTCTTTTGTTGAAAATTTTATGAACAGCGGTTCCTGGGAAAAAAATCTTTTGCGCTATATCTCCGAATGCACTCAACCGTTTCACCCCAAATTTAGTGTACTCATAGTGCTATGGCAAGGGCAGAACAACCTGAACAGATATGATTAGGGACATCCACATTTCGCGAAAAGATTTCACGACCAGTTGTATTTCATAACACTTTAGCTCAGATCCACATTTGTGATTGTCTGAGCTAGGTGTTAAGCGTATTAAGTGTCTGTCCACGAATCAGAGACGTACAGTATCAGACTAACTTAATTCTGATTGGCCAGTCAACTAAGGAAACGTATTCTCACAGACACACGCCACCAACATGCAGAAGGAAACTGCTGGTACGCTCGTAGGGTATTGCAATCTAGCATGTGCGGGAATCTTTTCGCGAAATTCGGGTGTCCATAGATATGGTGTTAGTAGTTCGGACACTTATATAATAATGGTGAGATAATAAATATTTAAGGTTGGAATGCCATATATACCGAACAATTAGATTTATTTCAACCAAACTTGGTAGAATTACAACAACTATTCGAAGTATTAGAATACGGTAATGTACCACAGCTTCTTCTGTACGCGATTTGGTAAAAGAGTGTTATCATAAAAAATGAAGGATGTTAATGGCATCTTCGCAAGAACTCGACACATTGCCGCCAGTTTCGTTACACGAATAGTGCTGTAGTACAGCACCATAATCATTAATGATTTATGTACAATGCACACATTCTAAAATAACATTAATATAATTAGTTTCGGTTAGTATGCTGTGTGTCTCCCGATTTACAACCAAAAATTATATGCCGGCAATGCATAGGCGATATTTAAATTTATTCACTAGCTAGTTCTCTTCCACAATTTTGCGAGATAGCACCCTCTTTAAAACACAGCCATTTAATGCATTATTTCTGAAATTGCCAATTATAATTTCTGATTATTAACATTGCAGTGGCACTACTGTATGCAGCAAATATTACGGTAGTAAAGTAAAATGTGTAGGTGAATTATTTTCTAAATCGCTGTCTTGATAAAATTTGGTTCCAATATATTAATTTTTGGAATAAAAATAAAAATTAGCATGCTGGAATTTTATATTTTATCCACGGAACACATAAATCGATAACTTTTTTATGCGCCACATTGAAATATTTCACCTGAAATCTAAACATTACTGTTATATCCAAGTATGTACCTCCTTAACTAATTTTCACCAAATTTGGTTACAAACATCACTATGGAAAACCAAGTAACATATTGATGAAATAGTATCATATTTTCAAAGAAGCGATTTCTCACAGTGTTATTGGATGTATCCCTGATATAATTAAACTTATTTATCTTAATCTTGTTATGTTGAAGTATCTCTAATGCGCACAAAATACTCTACGTGATAGCTTCAATCTTCCGTCATTGTAGAGTACTACCACTATTAAACGAAGTCGTAGGCATAAGTCATATTTCAGGGCTTGAACTACTTTAATCAGAACTGACAGAAAACTAAAACTGTTATATTTTTTATACACAAATAATTGGTATGTAATTCTTTGAAAACGCTTCAAAGTTACTTACGTATGTAAGTATAGGACATTAGGCCTATCAGTTATATCGATAATTTTTTTTGGTGTATTTCTTGCCATGCAGTGTGAAATGCATTAGTGTCCGGTTGTAGTAATACAGCGCTGCACATGGTTGGAGCAACCAGACAATGCATTTAAGTTCCTGTGCAAACAACAGAAGAATATAGGCTGTTCAAGGTGAACTGAGAACTTAAAAAAATCCTCGCATGAGATCTACTCGTAGGCGCGTTGCGTATTCTTCCATTACATGTAAAATTAATATTGTCATGAGCCTGGTAACGATATTCATGCAATGGCCAAGTAAAATTTTAAATTAATAAAAGAAGTAAATATTTGATAGATTTGCTAGTTCTTACACTTAGGTCGGTTAAAAATCAGAAGGGAAAATAAATCAGTTCAGTATTGAGTAATGTACAGCTAACACTTAGAATGCAAAGTCAAGACAAGGGCCCGTCTCCTCCGTCGTTGGCAGTTTTACTGAGGTGCCTGTCGATTTCGTTATAAGTTGATGGATCGTGCTGGAAAATGTCATTTACCTTTATGTTTAAATTAGTTAATATTTTTATTGGATTTAAATATTTAAGTATTTCAATATTTATTTAATGAATTAATTTAAGTATATTAAGTTAATAGTAGATATTCTCTTCTTTTTAATGTCTTCAAAATATGTGTTTATATAAAACTTATTAACTATTTGAGTAAATTATCTCAATACATTTTAATTATATTATCTAATAGAAATAACAGCTCGTCACAATATATGCAGGCTGGGGCGGTGACATTTTTGAAAAGTTAATTTGAAAAGTGCTCAATTAACCGAGAACGGCCTACACAATTGGGCATATGAAAGCTAAACATAATTTTTAGTACTTTTTAGCCTACTTTCCGAAGGAAAGAAAAGCTTATGAGATCACTTTCCTGTCTGTGTGTGTCTGTATGTGTGTGTGCCCCCCTTTTTTTGTCAATTTTTGAACGCGTGAACCAAATTTCACCAAACTTGGTACACACGTAGTACTGAGTAAGGACACGTAAATATTATAGATTTATACCAAGCTGGACACTTACTTTCAAAACGAAGGCCATTAAAAATATAGGGTGATATGTCGTCTCGGAAACCATTCAACCGATTTAAACCAAATTTTGTATACTGATAGCGCAAGCTGTAAGCATTGAATTCAGAAGTGAATATTATTATTGGTCGAACATTTTGAAAAATAGCACCACATGAAAAATAAAGCTTTTACATTATATCTGTAAAAATACCTAACTAATTTTCACCAAATTTGGCACGTAGGTAATACCAGTGAATGTAAGCAATTGATTTAGATTAGGTACTTGTTTTAAAAATGGCCGCCATACACATTTGAGGTTTATTTGGTATAACTACCATACCGTTCGACCAATTTCAACCAAATTTTGTACGCTGATCGCATCTATTACAATTATCATCTAAGCCAAAAACACTACTGTCCGCCATTTTGAAATATAGCGCTAAATGAATTAATAAAATTTTTGTGTAACATTTCGGGAAATAATGTACCAATTGATACCAAATTTGGCAAACGTGTAGTTCTGTGTCAGTTGACATGTAAAAAATTGTTTCAATGTTGTAAGAAACTTATTAAAAAAATGACGGACATCTAACTATTTTAGCATATATAACAAATATCACATTTCTCTACACTGAGACGCTTTCTTCCTCCATTTCGTAAGATAGTGCCACACGAATAAATAAAATTGTTATATCATATCTCGGAAAACAATTGACTGATTAATACCAAATCTGGCACATAAGTAACACTACGGCAGGTCATATAAACTGATAAACTTTGAGATGGCCAGCCACACATATTTTCAAATTGGCGGCAATATAAAAATTTTAGCTCAGAAATTTTTACCTACAAAACTTAAAAAAAAAAAAAACTTGAACTTAACTTTGTATGCTGATAGTATCAGTATTATCCATCAAAATAGTCTATTCAAAGCCCTATTTCTCCACTATTTTCTAAGATAGCCCCACATTAAATAATACAGTGTTTATGTGGTATCTCGGGAAACAATCAACCGATTTATTTCAAATTTGGTGAAGAAGTTGTACTCTGGTAGGCCATATAAATTTGTATGTTTTAAGAATGTAAGTCTCTTATTTTCTGAATGGTGCGTATACACAGTTTAGTTTAGTGTACTATATCTACGAAAACATGTCCAGCATTAAATTTAACTTTGTATATTGTATCTATGACAATCATGGAATATGCGATTGTCACATGAACAATGGACGTTTCATGCCATATGATGAGGACCAATCAACCCATTCATACAAAAATCTTATTATTTATTACTACAGTAGGGTATGTAAATTAACGTGTTATATGTGCGAGAGGCATGTTTTAATGAGTTTTATATAAATAATCCAGATTAATTTGTAATATCTATAAAACGTATCAACGAAATGCAAACAAATTTTGTACGCAAACAGCATTAATTAGAAGCATCATTCACGCATACAGATATCCTATTTTGTCGGAATTTCATTTGCAAAGTAGTTTCAGGTGAGTGACTGAAACATTTTGCCATATTTCCGGGATAATACAACTAAATTCAATCAAAATTTTAATGCTTATAGTAACTATTAGAATCATAATTTACATAAACTCTCTTTAGGCATTTTTTAATAAGATATCCCTGTTTTAAAACAAAGATTTTATGTCGTTATGGTAGGCCATGTAAACTTATTTGATTTTAGTGGCTCAGATATTTCAGGTTAGTGAACCCTATCATTGAAATCATTAAACTTATTACATCAGAAGTTGATGTTCCGAATTCAACCTCCGTGATGCAATTGATAGCACGCTAGCTTAATTTCACGAGATTTTTCTGAATTCGAATCCTGAGTAAGTCATTCGGGTATTTTAATTGTCTTTTTATTGTTTCACATGCTTCTGGCTTCATCTCTAACGATATTGCGGTCAATGAGACGTAAACGCCTACCTGCCATCTAATCTTTTAAGAATATCACTAAAACTTATTTGCACCTATGTAGAGAAAAGTAGGCCCTTTAGTTATAAGTAACTTCTTGTTAATGGTGAATTTTCGCTATAGTATATTCATGGTTTCTTGACACTTTTTGAAACAAACTTTCGAAAAACCACCCCATGGATAACTTCTTTTGTTATTTCCTAACTATATTCATGAAGCAAGCCACAGTCGGCCGACTGTGGTTTTACTGCTGGCACTGCTGGATGACTACTGACACTGTATACTTATGGGTTTACACTAATGTCCCTGTTGTGGCTGAATGCTGTGGCAACAGGACACTTGGCATGCCATCAATGGTGCGTTAATGGGGTGTTGATGGAAATGAAACTGATGACTGAGAGTGGGTACACTGCTAACGATCCACAAATTGCTTGCCAACTGTATTCCAGCACTGAGAGTACTCATCCATTTTGGACCATTGATGGCCCAGAAAAATTATGAGTCTACACAACTGGCCTTGTTATGGTTAACTGCTGGCACCAGGACATTTGGCATGACCTTTATGGCACACTGATGGAATATTGATGGAAATTAAACTGATGATTGAGAATAGATAAACTACCAATGGCCCATAAATGGCTTACCAACAGTATTCTAGCAATGGACGCACATAACCTACACGTATTACTGATGAAAGTATGGGTAACAATCTGTAGGCTTTTTTTTATGGTTGTAAAGTGGTACGTCGATGGCCGATTGCTGGCGCAATCTGTCTTACTATGGGAATTTTTATGGCTCCAACCCTTCGCAGATAGCTATTTTAAAATTTCACACACAAGTATATGTATATTTGTGTGTGTGTGTGTCTAATATAATTACAGACCGTATGATACAATGAGTAGATAATTCGTAAATTTATAGTCCTGGAAATATCTATGGCGAAATGCTGTAAATACAGTATTAGGCGTGACTTCGTAACTGGTATTGAATAATTTGACATATGTAATAATTTAAATGTACAACTGCATATAATTTTAATGAGAAGTTAAAAAACAATATCGCACCGCTTTTGTTGCTTCACATTACTAAAATATTCATATATGCCGAACTGCATTTTCAAAACAGATGAATAAAATCTAGATAACTTACATACTGCGAAAAATTACATTAAAGGCAAGGTTCGGTTTTAATATCTATGTTCAGGTAGGAAGTTTTATCTCAACGACAGTATTTTTTTGTTTATCTGCATCTTTTTGAAAAACCGAATTCTTCGCATGGAAAATTTTAAGGCTATGAAATAACTGGTATAATTTATGTTATATAAGTGATTGTTAATGATTCAAGTCCAAATATATTATAAACTAGTTCATCTAAACATAAGAAAACACAGTGATGTAATGGTTAGCATGATGGGCTATCACTGCAAGGGTCGTAAGAACGCGCCCCATCCACTCTTACAGTCAGCATAAGATTTTCATGTCGTGTAAAGTGTTTAATAGTGAAGAAAACGAAATTATAAAACAATGAAAAGTTAAGAATGACGCAAAAAAATAATTTTTGTACGATATAGTGTTTGACATACGGTAGACGCATAACTAGCCATCAGTAGGCCATCTGGTGGCTGTGAAATGGTACATTGATGGATCATTGCTGTTGTAATCATATGGGCCATGCTTGGGCTATTTGTGTTCACCACACCTAGGCCAGTTATGGGCAGAGTATGGCTAGTTAGTGGTGCCACTTCAGGACCATCAATGTTGCCGGGTGCATGTCAGCTGTTGGCCCAACTTTTTGCCTGCCTGGCATCCGTTTGTAATCCATAAATGGGCCATATGTGGTTTGCTACTTGGGCATAATGTCACACAAGCTTTTTATTCTTCTGTTTGCATAGAATTATCTTATGTTTGTTTACGCCGATCACATATTTATTTTTATCTATAAATTATTATATTTCATTTATAATTAATATGAATTAAAACAGTGGGAAATTGTTGTGTTAGCATTGCCTAGTAAGAAATAGTTCGCTTGCAAAATCTTCATATTCTAAGTGTGTACGAATGCGGTGCTTTGTCCCTCTGGTGTAATTTCCTAGACTTAGTTAAGCATGAGGCGGAGGAATAGCAAGAAAGTAGAACTTTAGCAGTGCTTCAGAAAAGTTGGAAGTAAACATGTGTGAACTATACACTGTATTTGAAACATCAGGTAGATTCAGAGGAGTGAACACGCGCGCTGTCTGTGTGTCTCCAGGCTTGCTGGCTGCTGGTTCTGGCGCTGGTTAGCTGCAGCGTGGCGCAGTTCTACGGGAGTTTCGGCTACCAACCTGGCTACGGGAGCGGCGGCGGCTACGGGAGCGGCGGCTACCGGCCGGGCTACGGCGGCGGCTACGGGAGCGGCGGCTACCGGCCGGGCTACGGCGGCGGCTACGGCGGCGGCGGCTACCGGCCGGGCTACGGCGGCGGCTATGGGGGCGGCGGCTACCGGCCCGGCTATGGCGGCGGCGGCGGTGGCTTTGGCCCGGGTTTCGGACCAGGCTTCGGTAAGCGCTGACCTCGCCGCGACCTGAGAGCTCCGAACCACACGAGCCGCTGACAAGGATCAAACTAACGACAGGCACCTGCGTGAAACATAAAAAAAACTCTGAAACGTGTTTGTAAAGAATGTGTGGATTAGTTGTTTGTGACTGAAAGCATCACTTCTCACATTTTGTGTGTTATAGTGTGCAAACATGTCATCAGCACTCTTGTTGTTGCCAACATTTGAAAATTAATAAAGCTGAAGCATAAAAATGGACTACCATCTATTAAAACGATGTTTACAACTTACAGGAAATGAATGATAATATTGCAAAAATTTTTGTATATTGCATATTTTCTTGTAAAATACGTTATTTGTTAAGAAGATGATGGATAACAGTTTTAATGTAATTACGATAGCTGTAATAGCATAAGTGGAGCGAAATGACAAACCCATTTTTCAAAGAATTGCTAGTTAAATGTTTGTATTTTTAAAATTCAATGTTTATGTTTGAATGCACATATTTTGTTCACATACAGGCATTATAATAGCGAAAATACCTCAAGACGTATTAATATTAATACATATTCATCGAAATAATTATATTGATCGCATTTGTGCGAATTATTTATGTAGCGCAGGGTTATAACATATTTAAAGTGCGCACAACTGTGGTAATTTCAAACATACCTAGAAAAAGAAATCTTGTTTTCTAATATAATTTTTAAAACTCATATAGAACATTTTGGAAATGTAGATAGGAACTGCAAGCAAATTCTGCTGTTTATATTTAGCCCGTTCGTATTTCCTTAAATAATACTATGTTATTTACATGAGGAAAGGAACGAAGTAAACTATTATTTCTATAATTCCTCACATTATGTCACAAAGACATTTGGGTAGTAATATCACCTAGCTTTCAAACATATTACGTGCTATAAGGGAAACGAGGAGCACTGGCCTGGTTTGTTACTCGAATGTAATGTGTACAGGCAGAATTCTATAATTAATGTGCAACGACCTGAGAGAAATGCTTTCAAGCGACTGCTTGAAAAAACAAAATGTAACATACTGTTTATGGGCGCATTAATTAAATGCAAAATATTAGGATTCAGAATCATTCGACTCAAACTGCCAGTCATTTTGCATACTGCAAACACATGGTCGAAGTTACTGAAATTCCACACCAACAGATGTTCAGCTACCTCTATGGCTCTGCTCACACTCAGCTTCTGTGCCGTCCCCTGCCTAACTACACAACACTACAAAAACACATGGGGAGACATAGGAACCAACTATATATTGATATAACGCAATGAAAAACTTCCATTGTTTAAGCACTGATTTAATGTGGGAAAATAGCATTGAAATAAATTGCATGAAAATTTCACCCTTCGGTGGTGTAAAAGATGCAAATAGAATATGCACGCAGCAGCTGGACTAGGTCCGTAACTATACATCTAATTATGCCTGTTACCAATGCCAATTAAGAGAGCAGAGTACTTTTAAAGGTGAAAATTATTATG
This sequence comes from Dryococelus australis, assembly GCA_029891345.1. Taxonomy (NCBI): domain Eukaryota; kingdom Metazoa; phylum Arthropoda; class Insecta; order Phasmatodea; family Phasmatidae; genus Dryococelus; species Dryococelus australis. The sequence continues at coordinate 103,996,057 of CM057002.1, read as the reverse complement.
TAAACATCTTGAATGTTGCACACAGTTAAAGATTTTTTTGCAGAGTAAATTTAATTCAGTTCTAAATAAAAGTCACTAATGTTCTCACACTTTGCCGTTACAATAAATTACGTGCCTGTATAATTACTTATTTCAAATATTCCTGGCTAGCACAGTTTATATCTGTAGAGCAACCAGATACTTACTTAATCTCAGGCACTTTGTGACCACTGAAAAGTGTCGGGAAATGATGCTGCTTACTTTAAAAGTTTTTTAAACACTCTCACGTACGCCTAACGGTCAATGCACATTAAGGCGGGATCATGCCTTATATAATTGCACAGTTTCCCACACTTATTTTATATGCAGCCCTTTTCTAACGGAAGTACTGTGTACCATTGGCTTATCACTCAAATTGTAACATACTTCTTTGGATATAGTTAACCTTCAAACTTTTAATTTATACTTTTAATGCAGAGCTCAGGCCTCCCTGGCCTGCTGCCGTTGAGACCCACTTAATTCAAGATGGAGTATGGAACATTCCTTCACCATCGATTATCGGCGGCGGTTAAATATTCAAATTAACACGGAGTACATAGGGCCTTAACCCAGGGTGGTTTCCAATACCATTACAATTCAAAAGGTGTGTCTAAATATTGCCAACTTGCACACAATTAACAAGTTGCTTAAAACCTGATGAAACAAAATAAAATTATAACACTTCACAAATGGAAAACTAACATTTCAGCTGCTGCGTGTACTTTAATATTAAGTAGCATTAAGGAAATAAAATTATAATACAACAATATTACATGTGAAACATGTGACAATCATAACATTTGTTTACAAAATAAATGTGCGTGTACTCGTATTATAGATTTGCATGCCAACTTAAAGTGTGTTGAAATGCAAATCGCACGTGTTAAATGATCAGACGGTACAGTGCGAAGAAAACATGCTGGCGACATATTGATACTTTATACGTTTAAGGATATATTGATCAATGTAATTGTCTGTGTAAGATATTGTAACAGCACGATTTACGGGTAGATTCTTCAAGCAGGCACGTCGGCACACTCAGCAGCAAGAACGTATTTGTAATTCTATCACACGTTGCATAGATGCAAGTTCATAATGGGCAGTGTGTCGCAGCTTTGGAAAATGTTCTCTCTGTGATGAAGGTTGTGGACGCAGGTCGAGGTATACAATGACGATCCCTTGTTAATTTTCCAGTGTGTTGACCAATGAAGTATTCAGAGGTGTAGGAAGCTACAAAAAGTTAAAAGCCCTCTGCAGTATTCCTGTTCTAAAAGTAAATTCGTGTTGCTTCGTGTGAACTGGTACAACTGAGTCCAGTGGTCCATCATGTCCCGCATCAGCAGTTACTTCTCTGTAATTTCAAAGTGCAAATCATTCCAGCTTTGCAACAGAATGGCTATCCTCAGCAATACATATATTTGCCTGCTCCACACTTATTTATATTGATGAAGTCTCATAGTACCTCCAGTTAGTGTCGTTTTCCGATGAAGACGCCATCCACGCGTTTGGACATGTTAACTGCCATTACGTTCGAATATGGAGTCGTAAAAACCCGCACAGTACTCGTGGACACGTGTATAATATCTCGAAGTCGAGTGTCTGGTTTGGCCTGGCGCATAAAAGATGACAGGCATTTATATTTCTTTGTTAAGAAATACGCATGGGATGACTTGCATTGTGCAAGGATAGAGACGCAGGACTTAAGGACTGCAGAGCTTGGTTGCTCAGTTCACGCGAAGCACAATGAAAAGGCCCACAAGGACTACGAAGGAATGCCACTGACGCATCTTCTCTGGTTACTTGAGACACTAGGTGTGTTCGCGTGGTTTGCTATTCTGCTAGGTTAGTGATATTTCTGCTAGTTGCCGTTCGTTTTACCGGAAGCTCTTTTTTTTTGTACACAGTTCGATTGGAGGTAGCAATTGCTATTTGTGCTATGAAAAGCAGCTATTTATGCTCTTGTTCGCCGAGGTACATCAGAAATATCAAAACGAACAAGGTGGAAAAAAAATGGCCGCCAAAATAGAATTCTAAACATCCAAGTGTCCTGAGAGTGACGATTGAAAATAGTAATTTGCTTTTAGGCAGATTGGTGAAGAACATATGTTTGGGTATCATGTAAGAAGTGCAGAGGGAAATAAAAATAACTAAGATATATTTATCCTTGAAAGTAAGTTTTTTTTTTGGGTAGCCGAAAATTTGAATACGCTTAAATTACACAGAGGCAATAATGATTATCAACATTTAAAAAATAAAATTTGGTTTATTTATTTTTGACGTGTTAATTTTCTGCTGTTCGTCGTTCGTGTCGTCCTGCCGAGAGTAACTGCTGTTTTTTACACTTTGCTGCTCGTGAAAAATATCACTTGCTCTCAGGTAGTAGAAAAAGCATTCCACGCAAACAAACTTACTTTTAAGCGTTCTCTTCGCGGTAATCTTCAACATCCTTTCTCGTTACACCTGGATTGGAAGAGAAATCTTCCCATAATAACGATGAAACGTTCAGTGAACGGTAATCCCGGAATGAAGCTCAGCAGATCAAATGATACAATTGAACAATGGGCCTTTTCCTGTGGTGTTGTCATCTTCATTCCCGTTTATCCAGAAACACGCCATTAACAAACTTTCAGAGTCGCTGAACACTTTGCAAAATACAGCACTTCTCTATCTCTTCTTGATGCGACATGATTATTGTTTTTGAAATGTAATGTAATGATATGGTAATGGTATCGTGTTTTGATCATTTCGTTTAACACTTGTTATGTTTATGTAAATACGCACTCACTTATAACAGAAATGAGTAAATAATGGGCAAAAACTGGAAAACAACCTTTAGAAATTAATTTATAAAAATTTGATGTGTCAAGGTCGCTGATGGAGAGAAAATACTTATCAGTAGAGAAATTTAATAAAACGATTCAGTAAATAATTATATGTTAAATAATTTAATCGTATATACATTATGTTTACTAGGGTTATAGAAATTAAATGCAGCTGCAATTGAAAACGCTATTGTATTTGCAGAATTTTGTCTAATTAAAATAAATGTCTTGCAATATCTGTAAGATAGATTTCTTTGCTGTAAAACTTATTAGCATGCCAAGCACAGTCGGAAAGCAGAACGAAATATTTTACATGGTGTCATTTACTACCTGCAACTTTGCTATTGTGTTCATTTTGTTTAAGATTCTACAATAAAGTAGTGTTGAGAACGAACTGAGACTGGAACTGACTCTAGTTATAGAAGACGCAGAAGGATTAGGATAATACTGCATAATCCTGTGAAAATTTGTTTCACTACTTACGTAAGGCTGGAAAATTTTTTAATTTAGTTTTATCCTAATTTCTTGAAAATTAATTTTAACTTCCGGTAAAATATTTCATTTATATTTTAATTTACTTACGAAATTTCTGACGTTTAAAAACTATTTGCTGTGGTGAATATTATTTGCCAGTAACAATGCCCATAGATATAGTTAGGTCTATGAATATTGAGAGGTTTGTTGGTATGTCGTGAATATTGAGAGGTTTGTTGGTATGTCGTGAATATTGAAAGGTTTGTTGGTATGTCGTGAATATTGAGAGGTTTGTTGGTATGTCGTGAATATTGAGAGGTTTGTTGGTATGTCGTGAATATTGAGAGGTTTGTTGGCATGTCGTGAATATTGAAAGGTTTGTTGGTATGTCGTGAATATTGAGAGGTTTGTTGGTATGTCGTGAATATTGAGAGGTTTGTTGGTATGTCGTGAATATTGAGAGGTTTGTTGGTATGTCGTGAATATTGAGAGGTTTGTTGGTATGTCGTGAATATTAATTTAAGGAAAACAAATTTTTGGATTACAATCGAATTGCTTACATTGTCGAACTGATGCCGGTTATACTTGAAAAAGTCGTTAGATTGTTTTACCTGAGTGGCGTTTATATTGATCCAGCAGTCAAATGAATGCCACAATCATATTGCGATACCGTATTTTCTAGTTTAGAAAACGTTCCATGCGTAAATGTACTAAATGGTTACTGGGCAGAAAGCCCATCGCTGCAAATCGTACATCATGTGTCATATGTATGCGCAGGGTTAGATAATTAGAGGGAGAGGGGTGTAAACAGCAAAATGAAATTACTAAATTAAAAATTAAAATATAGTCTAAGAATGTATCTAAACATGTTCGTTACAAATAGTTTATACTATATTATACTTATCTTTGATTTGGTGGCCGTTTGAAAAACGCAGATTTTTAGTGAAAATGCGAAATTGTCAGCATTTTTTTTTCTCATAATTACGTGATGCAATAGAGGATGCAGCTACATGCTCTCGCCTATGATTAACAGCGATAATAATCTAAATAAAAGATTACATTAAGTGCCTGTAATATTTTCCAATTTATATAAGGCTTTATTATTCCAATTGTATGAACATTTTTGAGTTGGATAAAATGTTTCGAAGCAAAATTTGTAAGACCATTATAAAAAAAGAAAAGCAGATTCTCAGTGGCGCAGTTGAATCCAGATTATCAAAGACGCAGTTAAATCGCGCTATAGCTTTCTACAAAGACTGCAGTCAACTCTAAAAAAAAAACTGTTGTTCCTACTCGTTTTTCACCACTCTAATGCACATTTGAAGTGTTTTTTTTTCTCAATATTCATTGCTAGGATGCAGACACGGTGAAAATTATTTTTTTGCAAGTTGCAATACATGTGCTAGAAATTTTCAAGACTTCCACCAGTATTTCATTATCCAACGACTAACGTATGGGTTTTTGTCACCACTACACCTGGCCATTGACCTTGAAACCATATCTGACTTACAGAAGATCCTGGTCACTACAGTGGAATTCCCAGTCGTTTTCAGCTGGAATTCGGGTAGGTCGGAGGGCCAACTGAAGTGTGTGGCCCGCACTCGGATGAAACAAACTTCCTTGAAAAACACGCGCAGAAATTTTGTGGTAAACAAATGTTTTTTGAAGAAAAAAAAACCGGGACAAAACTTAATTTTGCTGTGACCTTCAAAGACATGGTGCTTGCCACCAGTTCCACGTTTTTTTCATGCCTCCGTGATCTATGTTTTTGTTTTTCCTAAGTAATACAGAGAGTACAAAAAAAATACGCCTTCCTGGAAAACTTGTTAAAAAAGTTATTGCCTGTACGGTTAAGAAGAGTTTCAATGGAAACAATATGCGCAATATTGACTGTAAGATACCTTTACCATACTTATAATTCATTGCTTGAAATATATTACAATTTTAAATACAACCTCTTTTATAAACGCAATACAATTGGTGTTGTATTTAATTAAATGAAATACTAAAAACAAGAAGTTATCGATGTAACGTATGAGCCTACTTTCCTCTATATGTATGGAAATAATTCTGCTGAAGTTTTTAAAAATTTACACGTAAGTTGGGTCTTGCCTCGTTGATAACTATATAATATTCGTGGACAAATATAATCGTAAACATGTGCACACACACACGCCTCTTTAATTTTTTATGCTTAAATGACAGAAAATAACAGTTTTCCTTCCAACAACACTGATTGCTCTGTTCTAGTTGGTCGTCGCGTCATAAATTTCACTTAAGTTATAAAATATAACTATTTATTTTAACGCTTAAGTAAAGCCCAACAACGCACACGACCTGCTAAGTACCATTGGAAACCAATGATAGCACACTCTCGTTTCTTCTGCACACGTCTTAAAGCATAATTTACAACCCAATTTTATTACTGTAAACTCAGCTTAAGTAAAGTATGCAAGGATGTGATTACACAAGAATATACCCGAATTCAGACACGGCCTCATGAAAGGCGAACGGAGCAGCTAGTACCATCCATGTTTCTAAGAATTATCATATATAGAGAGAACGAGACCAGGCACCAAATGGCGCCCATAACCCGTTGTTCTCAATCTTTCATCCGTGTGTGGCGTAAAGAACTACTAGAACTGCAGCAATAATTGGTAGCAGTAGTATATTATCGTGCTTGATGCCGAAAAATGGTTGAATATGTGGTATGCTTTACCACCATACTTCAAAGAGCATGAGAATAATTATATATATATATAATATACGTATAAAATCAAAATTATTACATTGCATTTATGGCTTTACAGATGCAATTAAACCATGTTTAGAAAAATTGAATATTATTTCTAATACTACGTAGTGTGTAACTCAAAACTGTAGACGTATGCTGAATCGTCATCAATAATTAAGTTAAATTATGTGACGCACTGGTTCTGTCACCATTTTATTATTGCGTGGGGTTGTTTGTCGGTTTTAATAAAATGCAGCAGCAGCGAACTCAAAAGCTGTCAAACGCGTGCATGCAATACGTTTATAATATAACGAAAAATAGGTAACTTAGCGAGCTGTTTGCTAGACCAAACTGCCTGAATATGAATAATAGTTGCAAATTTCATTCATCTCTTAACCCAAAGATGTTCAGCAGCTTAGATTACCGAGCTAGTTGGACGCAAGCTTAATGAACAGTTATTTTATTACGGTTATAATACTGAGCACAAACATAATATGCAGATACCGAGGCACCATGGAACATTGCTTCGTAAAGTCTTTCATCTACAGGGCATGCTGACTCTGGAATCACATGCCGGACAACCTTCAGCAGATCAACTGAAATATTGAACACGCGGTATCGCAAATAAGATCCACAGACAACAGGTAGCAAATTTATAGCGGCATAGACTGTAGCTTCACGCAGCCTTTCTTTCATATTTCTTATCATATTTTATTCGTTATACTAATATTCCAAAAATTGTAGTCATAAGACATTTATACGCAAGTAGCACAGACTAATGAAATTTTAGTTTGATCTTTTTTAAACATATATTTTATAAAGTTTAACATGTTAACTTACATTAAATAATAAATTGTATTCTTTAATTTATTTGAAAACTGTATGTGCAATTTCAAGTGAAAAATTGCGAAAAGGCCTAGTGATGAATTTTTACATGTCAAAATAAAATAAAAACAATCAAATCATGTTAACAAAAAATAAAAATGAGTTTAAACTATGTCATTCAGCTTCTTCACTAAATTTTTTGGAATGGTAGGCAGACATTGCAGTCTCATTGACATAAATATCATTAGAGATGAAACCAGTTATGCATTCAACAGTAGTGAGACAATTAAAAATACACACGTGTCTTACCCGGGACTCTAACCGAAATAAACCTCGTACCATAGGCTGGCATGCAATAACTGCATTCTGGAGGTAAGATTCGGAGCATAAAATTCGGATGTAATCAATTTAATGATTTTAATTATACCGTTTACTAACACGAAATATATACAGGGCCATTATTTTGAAAATAAGTGTGTTAGCCAGATCAATGGAAGCAGTCCAAAATCGTTCTCGTTGCAAAAAAAAAACACAAGAGCTAAATCTTCACGTTTAAATGATTACCATAGCGCTACTTTAGTGAAGAAATAGGTGGAAATTAGTTGATTGGTCAGAGAGATATGGCATAAAATCGAATAATGCAACACACACACAAGTGCATACATATTGGCCAACATAAACTTGTGAACCACCAACTTAACAAACATAATTGCTTCTTTCGGGCTACTTATAAAAACATAATTACTCATTTAGGGCGTGTTAAAAGGATCACTTCGGGAGGGGGGAATAACACATTATTAATGGCCTTATGAAGTTCTTTACTACAAAGTAATTTTATTAATTTATATTTCTGTATACCACGGACGTTTCCCTGAGGAAGTAATGTCGCTATTAAGTTTAATGATGAGATTTTTGAAGGGTGCACTTTGTTAAGTATCTAGCGTGATATCCTTGAAGTAAATTTATATCACTCCATATATTTAATAGCATGAAATACATTTTTTAATTTCCCCCCCCCCCTCAATGCACTCCCCCCCCCCCCACATTTTATGTAAAGGAAATGAATGTAACAAATACGAAAAAACGCCACAGTATACTTTGTACCTACAAAACATTTATTTACAAAATAAAAAATACATAACACATAATCACGCATTGAAAAACAATTCCACATGACCAAGAATATGCATGTCACCAGTAGTACCAACAAATTTCCGTCACAACCAAATCTGATAGCTAAGTTCCATCTTCATCTTCTTACGTGAATACATCGATGCATTACCAAAACACTAATTACAGCAATATTGTCTGCCTTGCCCTCATGAACTTGAAAAGTCGTCCAACAGATTATGCTGTTTGGATCAATTTTACTAATAAAGTACTAAGGCGTTTTTTCCCTATTTGTTATATTCCGTTCTGTTAGATTAAAATGGAGGGGGGGGGGGGGGGGCGTATTGAGGGGGGAATATCTAAAAATTTATTTTATGCTATTAAATATACAGAGTAATATAAATACACGCCAAGGATATCACACCGGATGCTCAAAAAGTGCACCCTTCAAAAATCCCATTATTCAAACTAATAGCGAAATTTTTGGAGCTTCATTAGGGAAATGTCCAACATGGTATACAGAAATATATATAATATTAGATTGAGAAAAGACATGCAAGAAGCGTAAAATTCATTCCCCCTTTTTGACCTCTCGAAGTCATCCCTTTACCATGCCCGAAAGGCATAGTTAAGATTTTTTTGGTGGATCACAAGTGTATGTTGGCCAACATGTTTGCTTTTGTGTGTGTGTTGCATGGAACAGAATGTTGTTATCAGTTGAAATAGTGTACTCGGCTTGGTTGTAACCAGAAGTTGTTTATTGGCCGGAAGTGGTGGCTTGGTGGGGCCCGGAAGTGTATCCAGTGATAGGGCCCCAGCATGGATGTTATCAGTTGCAATAATGCATTGCGCTTAGTTGTAACCCGAAGTTGTTTATCGCCCGGAAGTGGCGACTTGGTGGGGTCCGGAAGTACTTCCGGACCCCACCAAGCGACCCGTATCTCATGTTACCGCTCCGCAGCACGGAGCGGTAGCATGAGATATGGGTCGCTGCGACCGATTCAAACAGCATTTAAAAATTGCCATTAAATAATGTGTATAAAGTGAAATAACAACGAATAAACTAATAAAACCAATATAAAATACTTTCTAAAATGTGTTTTATCTTACAAAACACCATTTTATGAGGTTCGATGAGAATTCAGCCTTTCATTATGTTTTTACATTTTTCATTTTACTTTCATGTAATAATCAAAGCAGTCTTTTCGAAGGTTTAAACTGCTTATTATGTGGTGAAGAAAGTGCACTGATATGTACTTTTTTTTAATTTTAACAATCCTAAAAGTACCAATTAAACAAAAAATGAAAACTAAAGGCTTACAATTTAAAGCTACATGCTTTCGATGAGGAAATATAAGACACATATTTTGAACTTTGTTGTTACCTCGGCTTGGTAGCTCAGGTGGTAATGTAACATTCTAAAAGCAGATTGGAAAAGTGTGTGAGTTCAATACCACCCACTGCCAAAACCTTTTTGGCCTTTGTAAAGTACGGTAGATTGCGCAATATAAATTGCAAATTATCGTAAATATGTTTATTTCTCGTAATTATTTGGCTAAATTCAATAAAAACAATAGTTAATTAGCCACTGCAGTTGGCCGTCACTTATTCAGTCATGAAGCTGTTTCACAACACTAATTAAACCAGCGAAATTTTTTAACTGAAATAATCAGTGGCTTTCCACTGATTCTAATTGGAGCTATTTTCACTGATTCGGGTAGTTATATTTTGATTCGAATCTAAGTATATCATTAGGCTCTCTCCTCTCACCAGTGGTTAGATGCTATCCCCGCACTGGTGGTTAGCCACTATACTTGTACTGGTGGTTAGGCACTCTCCTCACACTGGTGGTTCTACGCTCTACTCCCACCTGCTGTTAGACACTTTCCTCTCACCAGTGGTTAGATGCTATCCCCGCACTGGTGGTTAGCCACTATACTTGTACTGGTGGTTAGGCACTCTCCTCACACTGGTGGTTCTACGCTCTACTCCCACCTGCTGTTAGACACTCTCCTCTCACCAGTGGTTAGATGCTATCCCCGCACTGGTGGTTAGCCACTATCCTTGTACTGGTGGTTAGGCACTCTTCTCACACTGGTGGTTCTACGCTCTACTCCCACCTGCTGTTAGACACTTTCCTCTTACTGGTGGAATCCCCATTTTCATTGCGGGTTTTTGCTAGTTTGGGATGTATCGGACTGTATAAATCATGTGGGTTTTCCTCGGGGCAGTCCCATTTAGTTCTCGTCTTATACCTTTGCTCCACCTGGATCTCATTTCTCGTCTTCCATCCATCTCGACTGGGTGGAACTACAGGCGTGTTTCTCGATTATGTAAGCCAGCTACAATTGGCACCATCCTTACCTCATTCATGGTAGCACAGGTAGCTACAGTGACTGAACAGAATATTACCGTGCCAACAACTCTGGTTTTTCAATACATCCTAAAGGAGGTTACTTTGCGAATCAAGAGCCGTTAGACCTGCGTACACCTGACTTTGTGCCCACATCATCGAGAGGTACATGGAGTAACAACTCTGCCAGACAGAATGGTCATTACACAAGCCAGGTCATAAAATTAAACTGGTAGGTGTCAATTAAGTCGTATCCCGATCGCTGACCGAAGGTCAGTCTAGTCTACGAAAAGGGTCCGCAGTTATGTCTCCAAAAATAAAATTGGTACGGAAATACAAATTAAACCGACTGAGGAGCTAGAGGAAGTGATTATTAATACACATCATTTTTGACCCTGATAAACTACCATTTCCGCCAGCTTTAATGGAATAAAGTCAACTTGAAGAAAGAGAAGTGAGATATGAGTTTAAATTGTTGGTGGATCAGAGACTTCATTTAGCAGCAAAGAAGAGAGAACAATTTACTATATTCTAAATATGAATCAGTGAGACTTTCACTGCTTCAGCCACCTAACTGATTCAATAGTCACTTCAGTAAATTTAACTGATAAAACAGTAAAAAAAAAGCCAGTTTATCCATAACTTATTGATTCAGTGACATATTCCACTGATTCACAAGTCAATCTTTTCACTGTTTTTCAGAGGTTTGTTTATTGACTGATGGTTCACTTACACAGTGTGTAAAAATGGCCGCTAAACTATGTGTTTCAAGTGAAATATCAAAGAATAAACTAATAAAACCAATACAAAATACTTTCTAAAATGTGTTTTATCTTTCAAAACACCATTTTACGAGGTAAAATAAGCATTCAGCTTTTCATTCTGTTTTTACATCTTTCATTTTACTTTCATGTAATCATCAAAGTGCTCTGTTCGAAGGTTTTTTAACTGCAAATGATGTGGTGAAGAGCGTACACTTATATGTACTATTCGTTTTAACAATCCTAACTGTGCCAATTCAACAAAAAACTAAAAATAAGGGCATAAAATGTAAAACTGCACCCTTTCGATATAGAAGTATAAGACATATATTTTCCTCTCATTTATTAATTTCACTTAGTAGTGCACATGAAGTCCTGCCCTCATAACTCAGGGCAAGGTGGCTGACTTGTAGTTGGAGGGTCGGGAGTTCGCGCCCGGTTCCTCCGCGGCGCATTTTCAGTTCGCATATCTCGCTCGTGTGGACTGGGAATTTGTCAAGATGTCGGTGGTCTGACTTCAGTTCGTCACACGTCACTTCCACACACATACAATATGACACTCACACTCTGTACACTGGCTCACATGTCATTCCAAAGTCAATAAAGGAAACTTAGAAAAAATGGTGAGGTGACGGCCTAACAGCGAAGTGGAAAGGGTGTGTGAGATAGATCCTGGCTACCTTCGAAATCATTTTTGCTTTTCTAAATTTACGGTAATTTGCGCATTATAAATAGAAAATTATCATAAATATGTATCTTACTATTAGGCTAAATTCAACAAAAACCATATTTAATTCTCCACTGCAGTTGGCTGTCACCTATTCAATCAGTGAAATTGTTTCACGTTACGAACTCAATAAGGGAAATTTTTCACTGAAACAATCAGTGGTTTTCCACTGATACTAAGTGGAGCAATTTAAATTGATCCGAGTTGTTGGATTTCGCAAATCAGTGCTTTAGAGTGTAAGATGTCTCGAATTAAAACGGTTTAAGTCGGAAACTAGTTTTAGTGAAAACAGTGAATGTAAGCAAGTTCTGGGATTTTATCAGTTTTAACCTTCTACTGCTGTAAAGTTGTCCATATGTTGTCACAAGTGTGAAGAAGGCTAATTGCTATGAGCTTGTTTGTACTATATCTGGAAAATTAATAGCTAATTTTAACATCACTGAGAAAGTATCACGCTTCAATATATTTGTTCCGTGGCCAGCCGAAGGCTGGTCACAAATTTTTCTTATCACCCCTGTACCTGTGCCCTTTCTGGGTAATACGGGGGTATAAAACATTCATTTTCTATTTGTGTTTTATTTTATTTGATACTTTAATTCCCATTACAGCCTTTGTGGATTACAATTTTATATAATATTGCAACTATCTATTCCAAGTTGCCTGGAAGGTGAGTGGCATGGTTTTCCTGCATTCAACCCTGACTCCTCTAGCTGCTTGGGGGTCAATTTCTTGACATTCTATTCTATTGATGATTATAATATGCCTATATTGCGGCACTAAACTACTGCTAATAAGATTATATACATTTCAATTCCAGCTATCAGTTTTGGAACTGCCAGCGGAGAGGTCTGTTAACTCCTTTTTGATACGCCTCCCCTGTAGTCCCCCAGACTGACAAGCTAACTCCAAGAGGAGGAGTACCTAGTGTCGGGACTCTACCGTTCTATACACCTGGGTACATAGAAAGGATGGCCGTCAAGTATGGGTGTGTGTAGTCTACTTCGTGTGTCTGGCGGTAGAAATAAATTTCCCTGTCACCTGCTGTCCCTCGGATAGGACTCATGTCTACAGGGAGAGGTTCTACAGCTATGCGAAAGATACTTTTAGCGTGATGCATGATGTCTCTTAATTATTATTAATAGACTTCTACTCATCAGTGTAAATGAACATGGGGCCCTTGCAACTGAGATTTATTAGCCACCACCACCAATGAAACATCAGGAATTGTTGTATCTACCCAAGGCAAATGACGGACGCTCCACACCAGATATAATTATTCGCCGGCCTAGCCACTGAAGTGATGCATGGAGGATCACAGAGTACAGCAGTGCGTCGTCAGAAGCCACTATACTAGTACTAGCACCGAGACATTAACCTGGATCACCCTCGAAAACTATAGGAATATTTAACCTTTGTCCTTACACACTGCCTAATTCTTTAGCGTCCTGATTACTTGCTTCAGTAATTGCTATTCCAATTTCTTATGTCCTTTGTTCGTTGTTTTGATCTTCATTATAGCTTTTAGAGTTCTTCCGAGTATGGGGCAAGGCCTCCCAACTCATCAGTCACCTTCTGATGTTTCCTTTCTAAGTTCTAGTGTATGCGCATTGAGAACACCCAAGCTGTGTGGTGGGGCCTCTCCCATCACGATATTTTTATAGCTGTTTAACAATGTCCGTACGGACCCTGAGGAAATCACAACCATACAACAAATGGTACCCCCCAAGACTATAAAGCAAATGAGACATTTTCTTTTACTAACTTCATATTTAAGAAGATACATACTTAATTGCGCAAAATTTGCAGAGCCTCTAACAGACCTGATAAAAGATACCACACTTTTCAAATGGACACAAACACAGCAACAAGCATTCGATAACCTCAAGGCAGCATTACTTAACCCACCCATATTAGCTAAATTTAACGAACACCGACACACCATTTTGGCATGTGACGTCTCCCATAATGCAATAGGAGCAATCCTAATGCAGGAAATCCCCGGCATGAAAGACCACTCTATCATTGCATTTGCGTCCAAAAAACTATTATTAAACGAAAAAAAAAAAATGGCCAGCAACAGAACGCGAGCTATCAGTAATAAAATATTTCATAATATAATTCAAACAGTACCTGTACAGAAGCAAATTTACTATAGAGACTGACCACGCCAGCCTCCGCTACTTAAAAATGGTGGCGGAACATAACGTCTGTATACAAAAACTTGTAATAGTGCTAACAGAATACGAGTTCGAAGCAAAACTTATTAAAGGCAAACTAAACACCCTCGCAGATGCGATGAGCAGAATGCCCATGAGAGGTATAGACGAAAGTACACCAATAACTGTTGACAACAGGACATACAATGTCAAAAATAAATTTGCCACATGCCCATTATTTTACTAAGCCCTGACAGAAACATTGTTACAAAACCCAAACAAAGATAACAAGGTCAAACAAAACATCACGAAACACATAACTAATAATTGGCAGGAAGTAAAACACCTCATCATACAAGAACTAGTAACAACCGACAAAGTGCAGATAGCAAAGCTAATCATAAATGAAGAATACCTCCTCCTATAAGCAATCAGAAATTCATCATAACATTATACCAAGTAAATATTGAAAGGACATGAGATCAAAATTAAAGCCACCTGTCTTGACCCACGCCTAAACTGCCAAATAATAACTATAGCACAAATCTCAACACCACATTATCACCCTATATACATAACTAACAGGAATACATAAAGGTAGACGACGACACACATCTACTATTATCCCCACTTAAACCAACACCCACATCTCCATTTCTAGCGGAATACGCTAGAGATCCACACATCACACAATTAAAGCTAGTGCTCACAGAACCTCAGAAGGCCTCGCCCAAATACCTCCGCCTTGTCAGACGCTGTAGCATCACCGGTAGCGGTGAAATATACCTCAAAATACACACCTCTATGGGAGTCCCACAATACTACATACCAGAAATTATTATGGCACACCACGATGCCATATTAGGTGGAGGGCATTTCGGCCAATTTATAACCATCGAAAAAATAAAAAATCAATACTACTAAGACACCATGGCCAAATACGTGAAGGAGTACATAAAAAATTGCCCCACTTGCAAAAAATAAAACATACAAATCAGAAACCAATAGGACTCATGATACCGAATACAGCACCTCCTCCCCCATGCTATATTCCTGGGGTTTGACGTCAAAGGGCCATTACAAACCGCAGCATCAGGTAATAAATACATATTTGTTATGACTGAGGTTTTTACACGACACACTGTCGCCCAGTCAGTGTAATCCATCGACGTGAAAACGTGCGCGAACTTTATTATGGATGCCATCTTTCAGTACGGTTGCCCTAAATCAATCCTTACCAACCAGAGCATGTCCTTTAACAACGAGCTGATGAACAAGCTAATATATAAATTACAAATTTAAAAGCTCCAAATAACCGTGTACAACCCGACATGTAATGGGTTGATGGAGCAAGTAAACAAAATTCTATCGCAAAAATTGATGGCTTTTGCCAACGAAGATCACGCACACTGGGAGGAATATGTTCCTTACATTATATTCAACTATAATTCTACAATAAACCATAGCACGAAATTTTCCCCATTTTTCCTTTTGCATGGCATCGAAGCTGTCCAAACTTGTCATGTAATAACACACACGTTTTCAAAACATGCAGAAGACTTGTGTGAACAGTTAAGAAAAGCTCGTGAGCAGACCCGTATAAACCTCCTTGCGTCCCAGCAAAAACAAAAAAGTAATATTAAGCAGAAAACACAGACCAAAAGAGATCAAAATCGGCAAATTTGTCTGGGTGAAGATGCATGCCAGGCAAAAGGCTTTAAATTTTAAATACCACGGGCCAAACTGGATCCACGATATATTAGTACTCTCCACTATCGCGATTGAAATCCGAAAATGAGGGCAGACAAAGATCGATACAATCAACACACGGAATATCAAAGTTTCTCATTTAAGAGTCTAATAACAATATGTATGTTGCAGGTAAAATGCTTCTGACATGGGTGCAGGCCTAAGTAGTATGCTGGCCCTTGTACTCCACCTTGTGTTGGCTATTGTGGGGGTACAATTGTACAGGACCCACCCCAGAGTGTACTTCCAACAGCTGACGCCGGACCTGCAGTATGAAGAAAATGTTCTGCCAGGCTGCACCACTTCAGTTGCCACTCCGAATTAACCCCACGACTGTAGATATCGACGCAGTTTCCGCCAGACGTGCAACTGTTTTGTTCAGCAACATCGTGTAAAAAGAATAAATCCAATGTATGTGTCATGTGTACCCCCACCCCTTTTTATCTTTTACAGCTGCCGAGAACTAGAGTGTGGAAGCAGCTTACAGCCACGTGCGGCGCACGGGGAAACAGTAAACACAACACAGCGTGCTGCTATTTTAATGGCGCCAGCCGCACTCACTGCAATAAAGAGTTATTCACCATGGGTAACCACGATATACAATGAATTAGAGAAGTTACTTTTATTTAGCTTCTACTGCCTCAGAAACAAGCACTAGAATAAGCCAGGTTTGTAATATTTCTGCTTTATTTTACCATTTAAATTAGGCGTGAAGGACATAGTGTAGGTAAGATAAGGATAACTATATGTGAGGTAAATTGCCAGTACAATGGCTTCAAAACAACAATTTCGAGGCACAGCAACTTAAGGCATATGAAGGAATTTCCTTTAATTCTGTCAATACCACTATAAATAATGAGTAGAAAATACAACATGCAGAACTTCCTACATTTCAATATATAGAGAACAGGGCATCCTTCAGACAAACACATGTCTTTTCCTTTTTAACACAAGAGCACTACAATTATATAAGCTTTTCCACAATTGTGGTCCTGATTATCGCTCTTGCGTTAATATACTATAAGTTAATAAGAATAGCACTGCTATTGGACCACATGGCACAGGCGTCGTAATAGGACTATATGTTATAGAGGTAAATCACAGACAGGCAGTCGGCGCATAGCAATAAAGTGCTTAGTAGCACAAACATTTTTCCTAAAGAGTTAAATAAAAGAATTAACATTGGGACTAACTTACAAACTGTCGTAAGAATAAGGTAGAAGAAAATCTACACAAGAGATTATCTTAGAGATTAAGTTCAGGACAAATATTCCTATTGTAAGCTCAGTGCAACTTTAAAGGCTTATGTTGAACACAGATCAACATTATTGAATATAAGGGGCATGTGAGTTAAAGTTGCTTCACAACTAGGTGATAAACAAACCTATTAGGTCATGCCTGTTCATAACAGCATAACAGCAGTCATGTTGTTATAAAATAAAGACTATTCTGCCTACTGCTCCCATCAGATAAGGCAGGGTCACGCAATACCATGCAGGGCACTTCAAATGTTTACACGTGCTCAGACACCACTATACACTTAGCGCTACCCAGCTCCAGGCGGAATAAGCGCGGTTGAAACACAGTTGCCACAGCAGTACTTTGAGTGCATAAATTACCTGTAGAGCATAGCAGCTTATGCACGCAGTTATGAACGTTCTTTAAGCTCGCTCTAGAGAGTGCTAGACAGCACTTCAACACCGTGCAGCGATTAGGCCATAACTTTTAAACAGAGCCCCTTTTAAATTGTATATTCCTGGTTGTTCATTTTCAAATCTTACCTTAATGCTATGTTGATATAGTTCTTTGTGTAAAAACTGTAAATATCACTTTGAGATGTTTTATAATTAGTTAGTACTTAAGTGATATCTTTGCTCTAAAAATCTATACAAAACCAAGAATAATATAATTACTACAGGGCAATGTGAGAAGTAGTTCACATGTCAACATTGTACAGAGAGATAAGACTGAAATTATAAAACTCAAAATAGAATACTACAGAGTTCCAATGCCATATATATTTCAGAATGGAACAGATTCCACTAAGGCGCTATTGCGGAATGTTGCTTACTCTTGGTGCAACACAGTTTGAAATCCATACCTTAAGTGTTCGGCGTGGGTTTTCTTTTGATAACCATATTATTTCTTTTTAAGGGGGTCTAATATCACAACCGAGCACATCCTATCCTTCTCTTACAGTCAACAGGAAGCAATAGTGGCCTAACATAAGTAGTATTTATGTGCGGGCACAACCGTTATTAGTGTTAATGCATTTCATTGTACATAAATGTTATAGTCAACGAAGTTTTAAATTTTAATCATCACATGAGACTAGTGTAACGAGAATATCCTCGTAAATAGTATTTAATATGACGTAGTCACACTTAGTATAAAGTCTCGAAACTTTACTTTAGCATGTAAAAAAAGATAATCAAATGATAAATATACAAATAAAATTTACCGCACCATAAATAATAGTTGATAAGATACACAAAATCAGAATAAGGTATTAAAATGCATAAGTTATAGAAATTATCACTTCAATAGTTGTGGTACATCCACGACAGTAACAAATGCAGCCTTATATGTAACACCTGCTCGAACCTCCAAGCGTGACATCGTCCTAGGGACATATACAATACGACACTTTTAAATTTAATTGCCATTACCCTTTTGGACAACTGCGAAGAAGAAAGGCTCTTTCCAGTGGGTTTGACTCCTCTCAGGTGACCTGGCCTTCCGCTGAACCACACAGGTGTCTTCCTGCACCAACTGCCCAACCTCACCATTTTATTCCCCCCCCAACGAATGACCCCCAGCCATTACAGCGAGGACGTCTGAATTTTCCTATGAGGGGGGTTATGCTGCGGCTGGCCACTGAAATGGTTGGCAAGCGGGGGGGGGGGGGAGGGGCTGTTTCAAGGTGCAGGGTGACCTCGGCCAGCAGAGCTGCTGTTTGTGGAAAATAAATTCCGGGGGAATGAGCGCGAGGTCGGGAAGGCAGGCTGTATATAAGTCTGGGGCAATGGCGGCTCTGGGCGCCATCTTGCCTGAGATGCCCTACCTGCGGACTACCTGCTGTGGGGGCCACATGTCCATAGTCCTGCTTCAAGGCCCGATGAGCCCGCTGTAGAGAGAGCCTTACCATCGATGTCGCAGCGACAAAGGGTAATTATACTTCCTGGTAGGACGACTAAGGCACGAGAGACTTCGAGACAAGTGAAGGCTAGAGTAAGCTCCTTCAGAGAAGAATAGTTGCATCTCTGCTTGATTGTCGTTATATAAAGACGTAGCATCAGAAACCTCCTATCTCGAGTAATTGAGCAGAGTAGTCTAGTATTTGCGATAAAGTCTGGTTAGTTGCTAACTGCTACAGCTTGGCGGACTTTGTATTGTAGTTTGTTTAATAAAAGTAGTGTTTTGTAAATGAGTGCTCTTTCCAACTAGTTGCCCTAATCCCCATGGTTAATGTGTGACCTGATCCCCTTAGGACAGGCCTAAGCAATTTGCACATTGGTCTGGATCTTTCAAGTGTTCTTCAGGGTACTGATGAAATTTATTCATCAGCACTTCGTCGAACCTCTTACAGTCTGCCCCTCAGCGATCATGGCTGTTCGAAATAGCATTCATAGTTTTGGTACTTAGAGTTTCAGATTTAATCCATACAGCTGCCAAAGGACTGTCACTTATGAGAAAACTGTCGCAGGTAATCCAATTATCTTCTCATGTAGGCCGTATGGCTCTTGCATTAGGACTATGTCAAGGTATCTTTCTTTAGCCACGATCGCTATTTCCGTAGTAACCACTGCAGTTATTTGCAGATTTATCAGCCCAATAGTGATTTTAGATATTTGCTGATGAATGCATTCCTACACTCGATGACTTCCAGCTCCGCAGTAAATGCTCGTTCATAATGCAGAAATTTCTTTCGAATCAACTCTGTGGTCATGGTCCTTATTATCCTTTAAACAATTTGCACGCGCCAACAGCAAGAGTATAAGAGAGTCAAAGAAGCTTGCTAAGCGCAAGACAAGATCAGACGAATGGATTTATTATCCAGGAAGGCCGACAGCTGGCTGTATTTGTTTATTTGGGGAAAGTGAGAGGGTTCAGCGATGTTATTTATTTAACATGTGGAATTGTAGATTTTTTCGTAGTTTTGTAGTAGCCCAGAGATGCTTGTTTTGGCTCGATCCATCATGCCGCAGCCGCAACAATGTATTCCACGCCTGTGTAATAACCACTCCCCAAGTACACTGGAAATATGTGTGATGTTTTCTCAGCAAATGTAACTTAGGGTGAAAAACCATTTTCGGGTTTTGGGCTGTTTCCATAGACAATTCTACGAGGAATTCAATGAAACAAATGACACCCTTTTAGTGTTTATACTCTCAGCATGTTCCTTCCATAACTAGAAAACGATATATTTCGCATTTTCAATCTTTTTTTGGGCCTCCTGAAATACGTACGTTTTCACTCATACATACTGTACTGGACTAGTGACTGCAGTAACTTTTTTCAACACAAAGCGTCATGATCTCATCAGAAATTTACATAAACACTTTGAAGCCAATGATCGCTAACCGTGGTACCTTTATAGGTGAAATTACGTGAGATTTTGAAGTAGTTCATCCAAGATGCTCCATTATTAGTCGACGAATAGTTCTCCTTTTCAAGCGTCTTCCTTCCTACTAATCCTTAATATTATCTTGTTTTATGTGTTGTATGGTTGTATATAGATATGATTACCAATGCTTTAACTTTTAATCACATTTGTGATATCTTCGTTTAGACACCATTGTTTGTGTGATGACACAATAAGCAGCTACCGACGTCTTCCACGTTATGATTTTACGTGAAGTATTTTCTGATATTAATTGTTCATTGTTGTATATATACTGTGTTATAATGCAGCTAATTTTGTTCTTAAGATGTAATTAACTTACGTTGACATTGGCAGCAAAGTTTTATGAGGGAAAATAAAGACTGCGAAAGTGAGGAACTGATACTAGGTTGAATGCTTCAAGCCTCGCATTTATTACACGTAAATTAAACATTCGTTTAGCACACAAAAGTTTATAGTGGCATAACAACTGACCAATCAGACTACCCATTCAACGAGTTCGATTATACGCTTAACAAGTGTATGAAGTTTATGCTCAGACTGTGCCAACCAGGGTTAATGACAGTATAAATGTCTAATTAACCAATTAGTTCGTCAGCTCGAGGACTGCCCTTGCCTTGACACAGCAGTGATGAGCAAGGAGAAAGAAGCTCTCATTGACACCACACCATCTCAGCAGCTGACCGAGCTACAGTAAGCAGTTTCGGTGGTTGTTGAGCCGCCCACGCCCGAGGGAAGCCGATGTTATGCGAGCACTGCAAATCCACTCTAATGCTGCAATTGAAGATGTAAACAATAAAATTAAAATAAACATTTGAGTATGTCCACACTTTGAAATATTTCCAGAATTTTTAAATTAACTTAATTTTTTAACGCAGCATTTTAAGATAGCAGTGATTAACAGATTATTAAAAGAAATCGATTTCGATGCAAACAGTAGTCAATAGCTCGCAGCATAGTACAATATGTAATATTTATCAAGGGAATTTTAGGAAATTCTTCGCCTCTTGTGCTATGGCAAATTCAAACTGCACTGTGTTGAAAAATTATCTTTACTTTAGGAACTTCCAAGTCGGCATCTTGGATCCTGAAGCTCATTGAAAATATATTGAATAATTGTTATTTATTGTGGATCCTATAATTGAGTTTTTTCAGGGCATTATTTTAGGCCTCCGGTGTGCGCGTGGTGTAAGAGAAGAATGCCTGGGTAATTAATAATCAGAAAAGAGCTCTTTGAATTGCTGCATGTCCTGTCTGATAGTAATTATCTTGCTACCACGAACTACTAGAACTCCTTGCTCCAGAAGAAATACAGTTACAGATAAGTGAAACTGAAACAAGTTGCAGATGGCAACAGTCCGATATAATATGATTACTCTAATATGGTCCTCAATAATTCTGCATAACCCTTTTGCTATAGCTTGCTTTGAAATTTGCCCACACTTCCTTCAGAAGTAGAAATGTAATGCATCTACCTCAATTTTGTACAAACCTGAGAAGCCAAGTCAAGAAAAGTTATTTACTGATTACAAGTATAACCAAGAGATGTATTTTTGTTTATTGGACACTGAATAATATTTTCCCTAGTGTGAAGAGACTACCTTAAGCTGCCAAATGTCACCTTCAATTATAATTATATTCTGAGTTGAGCGTTTGAATTTGAGCTGCGTCTATTATTATAACTAAAAGTTGATTGCTTATGTTTATTCACAAAAATTTCAATCGTAATAATTAAACGCTCTTCAGTGATTGAGCTGTTTTATTTGGTTGATAACTTGCTCAGTAGTAGTATACATTTATATAATTATAGTGTTAATATTACTGATCTCTTGTTAATGTGGTTATTTACTACAATTTATTTTACTATTCCTTTTGCCCCAATATACAAGATACTTATATGAATACTTGGTTCGTTAACAGCTACTCCCTAATAATCACAAATAGCACACAACACGTAAATATTTTCAGTGGAGCCTATTCGTGGGGCCTTTTCCCAGTACTACCATGTTATAACATTGTGCAAGTCCTACCCTAACGCATACCCCAATATACATCTACGAATATCCGATCATAAGGTGTAAACTAATTGGAATAATATGCATATTTAGTGCTTTAAGTAATTCCAATCACCTATTTACTTTTAATTCTTGATGGTACTTGTAATGTTTCGTGAAATTTAATTATATTTCTTTGGCCCTTTTCTACCTTTATCGCCTTGCTGAAAATTTAACTACTATCACAAACTGTCCCGCAATATCATATTCCTATATGTACTGCATTGCCATGTATCTATGTGCATGTATAGCACATAGATATAACGGAAATATTTCATGCATTATCTCGGCTCTGTCTTCATAACAGATATAATGAAACTAAGTAATACATCATCACTCAATTCATAAAAAAAAAAAGACACAAAAATTTTGCATTTATTTTGCACTGGAAGGGAGTCGTGCTTGATGACACCTTCTACCTCACACAAATAGCATAGCAGCATAATATAGCAAACAGAAAACCAGGGATTTTCGTTCTACCAGACATCTCTGTTTCACTCACTACTCTGTCTGTATTTATAGGATGACGGAACACTTCAAGTAGATGAACAATAAGAAATTACTACATAATTCGGGCTACGGAGGCTGAGCGATTATCACGCTCGCCTCCCTCCAAGGCGAACCCGGTTCAATCCCCGGATTTCCGCAAATAGGAATCGTGCCGGACGATGCCGTTGGTCAGTGGGTTTTCTCGGGGAACTCCCGTCTCCCCCGCCCCTTCATTACGGCGCCGATTCATACTCACTTCAATCATCCTCATCGGCTCTCAAGACCTTGCTATTAAGAGACACCCAAATCTCTTCACTCACTCGTTACATAATGCCAATCGAAAATATAAAACCTGCTTATGAGAATGTAGGTATATTAACGCGCGAAGTGTTTCGTGTATTTTAAGTAGCCTGGTGGTAAACTAACTCACGTAATTTTGGTTACTTTCGTGTGAATACGAGAAGTGGTTATGTAACAGGACAAGGATTCGGAACAGTCGGCTGAGCTCGCACATTCATTTACATGTGTATCTTGCCAGAGTTATTAAGGTGTATGTGATAGAACTGTTTTCATTTAAATGCACGCGAAAATTGTAAATTTTTTACTAAAACGTGAAAATTTATTACCGCATTAGTTTTTCTTTGGAAATGTAAACAACGCACGTAATCGTATGTCTCGTTCGTAAATCTTACAAATGCAACTGTCAGCTACAGTTACGTAATAGACTGGTTACATTAGAAGTCCCACAGCATGGGTTACCACCGATAAATCCACAAAACCTGGGATATTTTTTATTTATTTGACTACTGCGAATTAATGTGTTAATATAGAAAAACTGCGTTACGTTTGTTTCGAGGGTATAAATAATTGTATGTGTTAACATATTTAAATGAGTGAATTTCGATATTAATTTTACTACACGGTGAACTCCACACATTCAAAATTCAAAAAGCAAACATTGCTTCATAATTGTGAAGTGTGACAACGTAATAGTGATGACTACCTACTTCTGGGCCACAGTCAACATCCTGCTGATTATAACGACAGTTATGAGTCATAGTTTTATCTGGCACGCAAATGCCTGAACACGTTTGAAGTGAGCCTCTGTTCAAATACATTTGTTCTGTAAACTGCTTATGATTTAATATTAATACCTACTGGTTCTCTCTCACTACATCTTGCAGCTAGTCAGGCCAGGTAGCCACATTTTAACGTCCCATTGACTATCTGATGTTTAAATTATCAGTAGATGAAATATACCTTTCCGTGTTTTACATATAAAGTCCGTTCGAGATAAAGTGATCACTTTCTAAATCAACCTTAGAAAAAAGTCACTGCTCCCAACTTCATACATTTTAACGGACGCACTGAGTGGCATGCACCCAGTAAAGTTGGTAACGTTAGGTGGAAAGTAGTTCCATATCTAACGCCGACGAAAAAGTGTTAGGTAACCATTCGTGATAACTTAAATTAGTATTGTCGCTTTCAGTTCTTTGAATGCATCGAAGTATAAAAATCACCAGATTTGTAAAATATTTTCTTTTCCAATGACTTCAGAGTTTCGCCTGACCGACGCATGAATACAGTGATGAGGCCTATGGTAATGTTAACTTTACATAAGAAGGAATAATACACAACGTTCATACACGTAGAGCTCAAAGCAGGGCTTTCAAAGTGCTCATTTTACCGTGAACAGCCTATATCAAAGTAACAAATAGGGCAATAGCGAAGATTTACCGCCACTCACAAGCCACAAGGCGTATCCCATAAATCGTTAGCAGCAAAATATGTCTTATAAATGGAGGCCCTGTTCCCAATGTCTACAGAGTGATTCGAAAAGTTTGACAGGCCAAGAGAAAAAAAGAATAACCCTTTCAGAAATAAATTAATTATTATCAGGCGTTATTGTTTACAAGCTGAGCATCAGACACCACATTGACGTAATTTCCTGTGGAAAATGTACGTGTAATTGTTACACAATTACTGCATTTAACAATCAAAGGCTACAACCACAAGAACAGCGCAGGGATGCGCCGTATTTACGCAGTGCACGGTGAACAGGCAGCCTCACTTCAGTATTGTCAATGTCACGCGCTGTTCAAAGCAACCATCAAGAGAGCAGCAACATGTCACGCGAACTGTTCACTGCAATGCGTTTCCAAATTTTCGAATTCCTCTGTAAATATTACGAATAGGATCCACATTTATATGACATAATTTGCTGCAAATGGCCTATGGACTAATCCCAGTAAGTGGCGTTAACTCCTCGTGAATCAACCTGTATATGAATTCCACCAATTTCATGACATTTAAATCGATGCACGCGTTACGGTCTCGCGGAAATGAAAGACTTTTACCGCTGAGTTTCTCTCATGTGCATCGAAAGCCTCTGTTTCAAGGCTCTGTTTATGGCTCGTTCCACTAATTATTCAGTCTGCACCAGCTCATTATCTCGATTTTCAGCTAGCAGCGTTCTTGGCTTGTCCGTGACCTTGTGTTCAACCGAGCATCGCGACTGTATCTCCGTGTGGTAATTATCTCCTTTAACAATTTGCTCAGCACCTA
Organism: Dryococelus australis; assembly: GCA_029891345.1. Classification (NCBI taxonomy): domain Eukaryota; kingdom Metazoa; phylum Arthropoda; class Insecta; order Phasmatodea; family Phasmatidae; genus Dryococelus; species Dryococelus australis. Next base: position 103,970,596 of record CM057002.1, on the reverse strand, counting down.
TTTACGTGTGGTAAAGCTCTGTATTTTAATAAGGGACGATAATAAATCTTCTCGAAAAATAAGTGTCAATAAACTAAAATTACCGATTTTACTATACTCATTTCCCAAATAAAATATAACTTTAAAAATAAGAAAATTAAATCGTTGCCAAGTATGCGTATAATATGTGTCTAGAGAAATAACAGCTAAATCTGTTTCACGAACATTATTAAATGTACATAACTAATAAGCAATATTTCTGTCCGTTGTGTATTCCCCGGTAATGCTCCGACTAACACGCGAGGCAGGATGTGAAAAGTACGCGAGGCAACACAAATGCTTCTGGGTCTTAAGAGACCAAAAAAGCTTCCTGTAAATTTCATTCATAACTGATCTTATACTACATTTTCAACGGAAATTTCGTTTCTATTCTATCTGTATTCTAGCATAAAGGAATTTACTTTTCTGCTGTCCTTGCAATGCGCTACAGGATCAAAATATGTCCTGGCAGAGATATATATATTTCCAGCTTGAAGAAGCGCCTTCGGATAAGCATCCAGTGAGACATCAGCCAAGTAGACAAGATAAGAGTAAGAATTCTCCAGGCGAAGAAAAAACCAGATAAATAACAAATATATGCAGGGAGTTATTGAGATTAAAAAAATACAGAAAAATAGTGGCTATCACTAGGTTGGAACAGGTTTGGGATTCAATAAGTCTAACCAGTCAAGGGTGAGAGATGAGAAGGTGAAAGTTACGTCAAGAGAAGCGGCCTGACCTGAATGGAAATGCGATAGAAGCAGAAAGGCAGACGCATGCACAACAAACCTTAGTCCAGTGGGCCGGTGTGGCTCGTTGTAAAATGAGATAATAAACACTTGAAACGAGGGCATGTAGTTAACCATATGACGTGCTGGAAGGGGAAGCCCAGGCGAGCGAAACCCTCTCGTTGCAGGCGAGGTGTTTCTGGCGCGTGTCCAACAAGAAGCTATCACTTCGTCGCTGCTCCAATGGTTTTAAGGCTGAACTAAGGGCGACCGACAATGGCCACTGAAACAATAAGGAAAGACAATGAAATCTACTTGCGCTCGTGTACCGTTCAACAAGTACATACATATACATGGGATGTATCATTAAAAAATAAAATAATATAATTTTTTTGCATATTCAGAAGTAAATATCACAATTTTATAGTTATAACACAAATGAGGAATGCTTCTTTGAAACAAATATGTATTTTACACTATAAATATCAATTACTAAAATTATTTTAAAAAACGAAATACTATTTTATATATTATTTGAGGTTTTAACTGAATTCTGTATGGCGACTTTCGCTCAGCATATTTTTATTTTAAAATAAATTAAAAAAGCACCTCTCAGATCCCCTTCTGAAAACTCTTGTAAATGGTTTTTATTTATTTCGCTGATGGTTTAAATACAAGTCATACCGTATTTATAAAAACACACTTGTATTTTACGGTAAAATTCACAGAATGCTGTGTTAAACAGTGCTTGGTGGAAATAAACGTTTAGTTGCTAGCGCATATGTGGTGTGGCGTATACAGTAAGACAGAAGCTAGAACGATAGGGTTTCATGCTCCTTTGCAGCTTCAAAATACACCACTGGGCAGGCAAATCTAAACACCTCAAATGAGACATAACAATGTTGCGAATCAACAACACTGCGACCTTTTTAAATCTCTTTTGAGGCGTTCAGATTTCTCTGCACAGTAGTGTATTTTGGAGCGTACAACATGAGTTTATGCGGAATGCATTAGGATGCATTAGGCAGGCATTCGACGTGGCATGGAATAGCACAGATTACTGCCCATGCTGTATATTAATCACTTTTTTATTCCAAGTGCCAAAGGAGTTCTTCAAACGTTTGTACAGGTGGTGGACGCTGAAGGTGGTGGACCAAATTAAGGTGTATGTACCTTATAGAGCGTGTTGCACGAGAACGGCGATATGTAGACGCTCATTGTCGTGCAGAAAAAAAGGTCAGAAGTACGCCATATAAATGGTAGAAAACGGGGACGTATGGTATCGATATGGCACTGATGGTCTGACCTGCACAAACACAAAACTTTAAAGAAATAACTATAATATGTACATCGATTTTATAGACCTAGTGCAAAATTACTTATTAAGCAGGAAAAATTGTTGAAAGGTTTTTAGTGTAATTAAATATTGCACAATGTACCTTAAATATCGTTAACACAGCTCGTTATCGTTATCGTTAACAATAATTGTAAGAACGATTTGGCATGAGTTGGAGTTAAGAAAAAGAAAAGGGCGAAGAACGAAAATTTATCTTTGCACGTAGAAAAAAATCTTAATCCGTCGCTGATGTGAGACGAGCAGTGGATGTGTTAAGACGGCTGTCACGACCAAGACTACCTAGAATCAAAAATCATCACCTGCAACGAGTGTACATCGTCGTGTGTACCTGGTGTCGGCTGGGAGTTCCAAACGTGTAACTGTTGTGAAGTCAACCTGGCTACGCCTCCCTAATCACTGAGCACGTGCGAGGTGATGATCCCCCCCCCTCCTTTTCTTTTTTCATCATTAAAGTGCACTCTCACATCTCCAGCTAGACGACGCTTAACTACGTGGCGTGGCGTAATGCTCTTCTATTCGACTGATTTAGATTTATAATGTTATTTATTTACGCGAGAACGCGCAGGCCATGAAACAAAACACGCTATACAGAATGTTTCAAATGAAGGCTAAACATGGCAGGAATGGTACACATTTAGGATTATTGCCGAATGTCGTCATCGCCATTAGTGGAACGTTTATACGGCTCTGGTTTGTAAGAGTTTTATTCAATGACTCTAAAGCAAAAAGCACACAAATATTTCATTATTGGCGCGAATGAAGCAAGTTCAGACCTTGCTACGCCCATGAGCCCAAGGACGCAGCAAGGCTGGAATTCACACAAAATCCCAGCAAAGATGCCTGAACAACAAAATGGCAGAAAGTGCCAGCAATAAGAAAATAAATCCATTTGAGCAAGTTAAGGATAATCGAAAAGTGAAAGTTCAAACGAACACCAAACTCATGAAGTATGTGTAACCATTTATTAATTTTGCATTTTCTTTTCGTTTTGTTTGTAAATGGATATATAATTTTGTTCCAAAAAACGCAAATCTTCTATATAATTACTGAAAATTTTCAAGGGAGAATCAGAACATTGCATGTTTTTTTTTTCTCCACATTAGGAACATTTCTCAAAAGAGAACCAAAATCAAGTAAAATATTATAAGCACATATAAAATGCAGCTAAGTTTAATACTATCCATTATTTTTTTTTACCACTCTTTGAAACTTCTCAAAAATATATTCAAGTACAAGTTGTATAAAACAGCATATTGGTTCTGACTAACACCACAAAACCATCATAAAAAATTTAAATTGTGATATGCTTTTGACTATGCACAAACTCCTGGCTTACAGATCATACTGAGGCCATTCACAAATCTTTTTGGAAATTATGTTTTGCCATTTCTTAAATCGTTACTTTTAGGTGACTTGTACATGGCAAGAGCAAAAGGCCCTTATTTAAAATTGTAACCAGAAGCTGAGTTGCCATGCCTGCCTCCAAAACTCTCCTACACAAAAATGCATTTTGTGAAAAATTTTCTCCAAGTCCACATTGACACAAGGCAACTGCTCGCAACTAGCAAGCCTTAACCTCCGAGGAGAGTTAATGTTTGAACACTACAAGGTTCCTGCTCAAAGCGACTGATAGAAAAACATATTAACACTAATTGGCTGTCAGATTCCTTCAGAAAAGAGTATTTGCAAAAAATAATGCATTTTAAATTAAGCCATTTTGGCAACTACTCTCAAGTCAAAGTGACATAATGACCTTTCCTTGCTTTAAGAGCCTGCCATTTTAAATATTGATTTAAGCACCCTCGAGGCCGATCATCTGACCCCGACCGAACATTTACAGCGGGTATTTATACAGAAAAATCGCAATTAAATGCTAGAAAAGTGAAACAATTCATTCCCCAATAGCAGCATACTAGTACATTTTTTTAAACTAAGTCCTCCAATAGGGGCTTTTGTTACCTAATATGGCAACGACACAAATTTTCTTGGTAGTGGGGTGTTGCAAAGTTCAATTAGGCTGTAGAGGGGTCTTCTATTCACCATCCTATCGCTGTCTTTTTGTCCAAATATGGTGAACACTGCATCACACATTGGTGGAAAACACGTCATGCCAGACGCCTTCAACCTGCATGGCGACCAGGGTGCAGCGTGACGTCACAGCCACCGGCCGATCGAGGAGGAACAGTGGTGCTCCAGTTCGCACATATGCGGGTGGCGGTACTAGCTCCCGCAGTAGCGGCCGAGCCATGTCCCACACCTGTTGCGTGGGCAGTGTAGGTGGCTCCATTTTATAAACGTGCCAGAACTATGCTTCAACCATGGCCGGGCCATCACCAGTCATGGCGAGCAGCAACCAGATTTGAAATTAGGTGATTTAATTAAGTCTCAGGTAAATTTTTCCAAGCCACAAAAATTCAGTATTTCTTTTTCGGTGCAGAGTGTAACTTCGCACATTGTCGTGTTGAATGGGCGGGACGAGCGACAACGAAACATGTAATTTCCGAAGAAGTTGTCTCATTCACCCTCCTTAAAGATTACTGCCCACTGATATGCCAGGAACCAAAGACGGGGTGGCCAGCCTCACAGTAACTTCCATCAGCTCTTCACCATCGAGTACTTCCAGGAAGAGATGACCCCCAGCTGCAGGACCATCTCAGACTCCATCAGAGAAAGCACCACCGGAACAAACAGGGAACACTTGCGCAAGCATCTGGTAATGTCGACATGAAGACAAGTCTAAGAGCACCTTCTCAGCTCTGACGGAAAATTGGGAGTCCCCCAAAGGGATCATTCCAAAATCAGATAAACTGCCCTAAGGGAGGGGAGTCCCTAACACAATAAAGTTATTTGCAAATACTGGTTTCTAACCAGAATCAAAATACAAGTTACACATCGGAATATATGGAGGCAAAAACCTACAATATCAAAACTATGACTCTTGGAAAGAACAAATGAAAAAAAAAGAAAAAAAAAGAAGAAAAAAAAACCCACAACCCTCTTACATACTTCATAATCCTAAAAGTTGTCAGCATAAGCTCCGAGGGAGCAGCCCCATTTTTGATGGACTAACTTATTAAAACACAAAACAAAATAATAAAGTTCAAAAACCCTTACACATAAAACCTTACATATAAAACCTCTTCCCCTAACCCACAAACAAACTTGGGTGCAAGCTTCGCACTGAACTGGGTGACTTTACTGCTAAGGTAATGTGTCTCCACCATCACCTTATCCCCTACCTGAAAAGTAACTGTACCACTAGAAATCACCTTCCTTGATGCTAGCTTAGTATGGTACTGACAAAGACTTTGAGTGGCCTCTGCCCACCCTTCTTCCAATTCCTGTTCGTTAGCTGCACCCCAACAAAAACTATGCAAACTCCAAGCATGAATAAGGGGATGAAATAAACTTCTTCTGGAGAAAACTTTAGAAGGCACCTTACGAGTAGCATCACTGATGACGTTATTAAATGCCAAGGATAGTTGGTATAACACAATATCCCATTCCTTATGAGATCCAGTCTGGAAGGCTCTCAAAGCTACCTTCAGGTTACGATTATACCTTTCTATCAAATTAGCTTTGGGGTAGTAAGGGGTGGTCTGCACCAACTTCACTCCCCAGGCAAAAGCAAAGTTTTTCATTTCGGCAGATCTATACGGCCATAACTATACTCATAGGTGATCCAAACACAGGAAACACCTGTTGACTGAAATTTTTACAGATTTCAGCAGATTTCATAGATCTTACGGGGGAAAAGAAAATAAACTTGCTGAAACTATCTACAGCTACAAGAATATATGACAAATCTACAGTGGTGCATGGTAATGGACCCAAAACATCTAAATACCAAAATCCCCTTGGAAAGGTAGCAACCCTGGCACTATATGGACTAATGATCTTCGCATTACGTGGTTTGGCTTTCTGACAGTCAAGACAATCTCTGACAATATCTTCAGTCTCTTTGTTCATCCCGGGCTAAAAAAAACATCTCTTTGATCCGGGATACCGTTTTGTCCTGTCCAAGGTGTCCCCCAAAATACTTATTATGATAATACTGAAATATTGATTCACGTAAAACTACAGGAAGTAAGAAGGTGAATTTTAAGGTCTTCGGATCCACATAACCTATGAGTCCTTTCCTTACTTCAAATTGACTGCCCTTACCGGCGTCTATATTGGCTTTGATCTGAATGCACTCAGGATCAACGCCCGGGTGATGTTAAATAAGCCTGAGGGAATTTTTGGAGGACCTTTATGTGTTCTTCAGAAAACACTTTTACACTTGCAGATGACACTGGCACAGTTTTAACTAGGTTCTCCACTAATGTGGTTTGTACATTTTTTACTCCTTTCACATATTGAACAGTGAGATTAAAACAAGTAAGGCACCAGCCATCGAGCCAACCACCCGATAGGTTTGTTGGTGGACAAAAACCAACTCAGCGCCTGACTATCCGTATGCAGGGTAAACTCATCACTTTCCAGATAATCCTTATACTTTTCCATCCCATGGATGGCAGCAAGGACTTCTTCTTCATACGTAGAATATTTTTGTACTGCAGGACTTAAAAGTCGACTAGCATAGGAAACTGGTGATAAACTACCCTCAAACTTTTGACACATTACCGCCCCCAAAGCCTTCGAGCTAGCATCCACCTGCAGGATGAATCGCAACTGGAGAACTGGGGGAGTAGCTATCTTCTATTTAAGAAGGCAAAAACAATGCTTCTGAGACCACACCAATTAAAATGAACCCCTTTCCTTTTTAAGGCATTAAGTGGCTCAGCTATTTCAGCGAAAACGGGAATAAACTTCTAATAAATCCCCACTAGGACAAGGAACCTGCGCACTCCCATAGATTTTTGGGTACAGGAAAGTTCACGATGAGCGGATTTTTTCTGGGTCCATTAGTAATGTCGCTTCAGAGATGACAAACGCAAGGCACCTAATATAAGTTTTAGCCCACGTCACTTTGTCTGGATTTACTGTTAATACAGCTTCCCTTAAGAGCAAAAAAAAAAGCCTAAAATGTTATAGGTGGTCTTGGAATGTTTCACTGTGTTCGAATCCCGGGTAAGGCATGGGTGTAAATATAAGTCAGGTTATAAGTTAGTCTGTAAGCCGTCCCCTGCTAAGCTTTCAAGCTTAAAACCGGGGAAGTTAAAAAGCCCTTTAAAATAAAATGTAAATTGCATTCCGAAGGCTGTGTATTAGAGCCTGAGTAAGAAAATCGGATAGAGTAGGGAGCAGATTTCCTAGGAAGTTTAAAATCCACATGTGCAGTTATTTAACAAGACTGAGCGAGGTGGCGCAGGGGTTACACAATTAGGGAGTTGCCGGGTTCAATGCCAGCCCAGACATCCTAATTTCCAGTTTTCCATAATGTTATGAAAGTATTGTAGACGATGTCTTAATGTGAGACTTTGCTTTGTACAGACTATGGCTCATCCCTTCCCTGTCCTTGATGGCTACAGGGCAGATAAACTCAGAATTCCCATTCCAACAGCCCACAGCTTTCGAAATGAATGACTACATGTTTTTTTCCTAAAGTAGAAATTCTTTACGTTGCACTTTAAAGACTCATTTTCTTGAGGGAAACACACAGTACTTTGTGATTTTAGATGCTGGCCTTCATAGTAAAACAGTTTTCCTTAAAACCCTAAAATATCATTTTTTTTTGTTAACCTGTACCCAAAGAACTTTCATTTAGCATGAAGACGTTATTTTCATAAGTTACCAGTTTTCCTTTAAAAGATTTTTCATTTAGTGTTCCACCTGCCTGTCCCTTGGATTGCGTTGCTAAGCGTTTGAAATCCGGTTTTTATTTACGAAACTATTAAACGTGCCTCCAGTATGTTTACCTACGAAGAGCATCATACCCCAGACGAGGAAGGAATTGTTCTTTGAAGTTACCATGCGTGCTATAAATACGCTTGACCCGAGACAAACTACAACGGGATTCTCTATTGGACTTTGCTACAGAATTTGCATTAATAAAATGATAGGGTTACCGTTGAATGTCTCATAGGCACACGCAGCACTACGAGAACAAGGCACGCCAGTTGAGAGCCCTGTGAGTAGCGGCGATAGAGCACTTGATACGCGTGTCAGTGTAACCCTTATAGCTCCCGCGGATCTCTGCCAAAAAAAAAAAAAAAAAAATAAAAGGGAGAAAAACCATGAAGGCAGACGGGTGCCTTAATGTTCCTGGTACATCTGAAAATACATTTCGTAATAGAAAAAAATAGGCTTCGATTGCTATCAACATTTTTAAACCAGAGAAATTTTGCTATTATTTGCTGACAATGTAGGTTGGGATATTTGTTACAAAATGTTATTTTTGAGCCCTGCAAAAAAATATATATATTATTACGTGTCTGTAATAATGGCGCATATATATATATATATAGGTCTGAAGTACAAACCATAGTGTTTTCTTCAGAAATTGTTGTGTAACTCTATAAACTATTCGCGATTTTCACCCACATTTTAAATTAAACCTTCGAAAAATGAACCCATGAATGACGTGTTCCGCTGTTTCCTAACTGCGACATACATCCAGTGGCGTGTGGTGAAGTGTTGCGAGGTGAGCTGGCGTTAGCTCTGTGCTGTACCCTGTTACTTGATAGTTTCCACTTGCACCACTAGAAATGCCGTTCGGCAGCTGGCGCCACCGGACGTTAGCCTAACCTTGCAGGGCGCTACAGCGGAGTTTACATGTGTCATTGTTGCCAACTTAATTTTTTTTAGGTTATGGCCTCCATTTTGGAGGTACTCCATTCGTAAAATGTTTATATTTTTTAAACTATTAATGTTTAAGCGTTGTAACTTATATTTTTGTGATCAGATGAATTTTCTGAGCGGGAAAAGTAGTATTGCAACCCCTAAGTGATGCCTTCATCACACCCGGAAATACTTAGCACTTAGAATCTTAAACGCATGGCAAGTGTAAATATAGTTATTTTGTTGTGACTTAAATATTATTTTATGTTCAAATGTTACATTTAATGCTATAACGCACACATAATGACATTATAATGTATTTCCCTACAGGCAGAACGATGGTTACTGGCTCCTGCTATGTACGCCGAGAATGTACAGAAGTGAGCAAGCACCGGCTTACCTTGCAACACTTCACCGCACCCCACTGCATATACTACTAGGATTTTATACTTATGTCAACATCAAAGTACCTGATCATTGATTAAATTCAACTTTTACATATATATTTGTAGATACGTTATAATAAATCCTTTATAATAATACTAGCTTTCCTGTGCTACTTCGTACGCATGACATTTAGGATTTGGAATCGCTCTTGGGAAGGAAAGGAGGACAGCCCATGGACAAAAAAGAAAGGAGAGAAATGACAGAACTTTTTTCAACAATGCTTGTTTTATGCAGTAATCTTAACAAAAGCTTAATTCAGTACCTATGTACGTCCCTGATCCTCATATTTTCGGAACCGTTTGAGATATCTCGATGAAATAAAGACTAAGTTGGTCCTGGGGTTAATACTGCGTAAATTTGATGTCAATACGTTTAGTGGTTTTTGAGTTAAGTCCGATCGGACAGACAGAACCGAAAAAAAAATTAACTTTCGATATGGCTAATTATAATATATGAAAAAATAATTAAAAGTGGAAAACTCGAAAATCACCGAGAGACACTTCTATTTTATTTAGTTGTATTGACAAATAAAAACTTAGATATTAGGTGTGTTGGTAATGTCTAGGAGAAATAGTTCTTATGCAAAATATTTCTAAACAAAGTTGCGCACGAATGCTGTGCGTCGTACATTTGGCGTAACTTTCTATACTTAGTTAAGTTAAACCTTGTTTGCTCGAGGCTGAGTAATGTCCTAGAAGTGGAACTTGAGCAGGACTTCAGAAGCAACCGTTCGCAGACAGCATCTTTCGTCTTTGACGTTTGCAAATTACAGCAATAATGGCTGAGAGATTTGGGCGGCTCTTAACAGTGGGATGGACCCCAGCATTTTTTGTGAAATAGTTGCTTGCGCGAATACGCGTATCCCATTAAATAAATGTTATGCAAATGCGACTTTTTGGCAGAAAAGATTACAAACAATTATCCGTGCCACTATTGTTTTAAATTTTGTCCTATTAAGTGTATTCTTGGAGAAAAAAAATCGTAAAAATGGTCAAATATCGTATTTTTAAAGCTTGCCTATGCAGTTTCCTTAAGCGGCAAGAGTAAAGTAAAAATATATTCGGGCGTAGTTAACTATGTGCTCTTTCATCACGTGTAATAAAACCCCTATGTTAAATATCTAATTTCCACAGTACAGCAGCGTTAAGACGGAAACACTGCACACCTTGCACGTAGGAGCGATGAGGCACTAGGCGTGCGTGTTAGTGTCGCCCGTATCGCTCGCTCGCTTCTTGTCCTTGGACGCGGGGTTCCCACGGGGGCCTAACCCACTCTTAACGTCGAGGTCTTGAGAGCCGATGAGGGTGAAATGAGGTTGCGAGACGGGCAGCGCCGGAATGCAAGGGCCGGAGAAACGGAAGATACCGGAGAAAACCTGCCAACCAGCAGCATTGTCCGGCACGATTCACACTTGTGAAAATCCGAAAGTGAACCGGCCGGAGATTGAACCCGTTTTGTCCAGGTGGGAGGCGAGCTGTCTAACCGCTCAGCCACCGTAGCTACCGATTTCTATTGTGTGAATCCTCGCAGATCGCGGTCAGTACTTAAGTTGAAGACCAGCGACTGATGTTGACAAGAGTTTGCAATGGATGGTGCGTGGAGCACCAATGTCCCTCCCATTTCTTCGTGGGTGGTCCAGAATGATCGAGCGCGAGTGTAGAAGAGCGGAGAGGAGGAGCAGGTTATCAGGGCCAGAAGGGGACGTAGGGGAAGGTAGTGGCTTGCAGTGGGGGATTCCATCTCCCTTCCTGCGCTACTAACAGTTTAAAGTGTATTGGCTACGGATAATGGAGCGGAATGTAAAGCGTAGGAAAAGTAATAAAGTGATTCACAGCAAATAGAGAGACATAATTGGTAAAGTAATATCAATCTGTGATGAAGAAGCTCGTGATAAATGCCTTTCAATTCCTATTCACAAAGCAACGCCACGTGCTGCGGATTATACACATGTAAGCAAAGCAACAGCGATGCTTATTCGGAAGAAACAAATTGCAATGTCAAATGAACCGCATACAACACGAGGGAAAAAGAGGTAAGCCATGCATTTCAGACATGTGTAATGTGCATCAGTGATGCACGAAAAAGCGTATTTAACGTTGTTTACGTCAGGTGTACACAATAGGACAGACGTGCGTATATTTATTTATTTCTGCTAATTAAGATTACTATAGTCCTTTTTGTTTGTGCAGGCCACGAAAATATCGCAAAATTGAGATCGACAGCTTGGATAAACGCGTCATAAGAGATACTATCCAGGAATTCTATGCAGCAAAGAAAGCTGTTCCCACAGTGCGCAAACTGATTCCCGTTTTAAAGGACAAAATAGGTTGGCAGTGGAGCCCTTCATCGCTCAAGAGATAATTGCGAAGTATGGGTTACATCTGGAAACGGCGCGAAGACAAGCGGCGTTTGTTGATCGAACGAGCTGATCTCGTGGCGTGGCGTGGCTCTCCAATTACCTCACACAAATTATACAGTGCAGGTCGGAAGGTAAGGATGTGTTTTACCTTGATGAGTCGTGGGTGGATACAAATCTCACATTCGCGAAATGCTAGCAACGCAAACATGACGTAACGGAAATAACTAAAGGAAATGCAATCAAGAGGCTAATACTGGTACAGATTAGTTACAAGACACGGATTTCTCCCAGGGGGATTATTGATGTACAAGTCATGTGCTACAGTAGGAGATTATCACGGCGAGATGAATTCTACCAATTTTGTTATTCCAAACTTGCCTCCATCTTCTGTTGCAGTGATGGATAATGTGTCATGCCACTCAAAACAGGACGATAAACCTCCTTCGAAGTACATTACCAAAAACGAAATTATTTCATTGCTGAAACGAAGAGGCGTACAGTGTGATGAAAAATGGTTGAAATGTGTGTTGGCGGAACTAATTGAAAAACACAAACTAAAAGAGAAAATCTCTCGGGTTGATCGACTTTTACAAGGTGCGGGACATCATGTCATTCGACTCCCGCCATACATGTGTGAGTTCAACGCTATTGAACTGGCGTGGGCAAAGATAAAGAGGTGTATTCGGGAATGCAATACCGTGGGAGAGTTTTCCGCGCAAGCATTTCAGATGCACATACTGGAAGCTGTGAACTCTGTAACGAAGGATGACAGGGTATGCTACTGCAACCATGTTGGGAAATTAGAAAATGAGTTCTGAATAGAGGGACTGCATGATTGACAGGGCAATGGACCATTTCGTAATAAATTTACGTGACGATAGTGACGATGACGAGTTCCTGTCATCTTCAAGTAACAGTGTAATGGACCACAGTGACGAATGTAGTGCTATGTCGTGTTTGGCTCAGCCTTTATAACAGCTGGGTACTCATTCTTTGTAGTTATCGTGATCTGGTATTATGCTAATGTTTTCGTGTCGGCTTGTTTCGCAATATTTGCAAAGATGCGCTTTTGCCCCTCTTGGTTAGTGTGAGCTCTGAATAAAACCAACACTGCCTTCTCTGTGGTGATTCTCATAACTCTAGTTACATTTTCTTTACAATCTCTATGTATTGCAGTTTTTACGTATTATAAAGTGTTACAATTCGCAAAGTGTTCACATAAATATTTTCACGTTTCCATATATACGTAAATAAATGCTGCACTTTCACCACTGCACCGCATATTTTTAGAACGCGTAATATACTACCGGGCCGTCAGAAACTCGTTTCGCGTCCCCCCTCCCCCTTGATAATCATCGTTCTGCCGATCCGTGCCGAGCAGTCTATTGTTGGAACTACGACGGGCGCTTCTTAAGTGAATGACGCGTGTAAGCTCTCCCTGCAAAGTCATCGTAATGTCGGGATCCGGTTTTACTGACCTTTACGAAGAGACACTAAACTGAGACGTAGTAGCTGGGACGTTAACATACGCCCCGCAGTTCTTCGAATATTCATAGACTACGCGAGCGGAACAGATTCAAGGTGACGCCTTGAGCTATCGCGGATGCGTCACTCATAACGAATACATTATTTCCTTAAGAATTTCCAGGTTTTTACTCAAGGTCTTCAAAAATGCCTTTATTGTGATATGTATGCGGCCATATTTCTAAAATGTTTCCAGTTATTGCAAAAAAAAAAAAAAAAAAAAAAAAAACTGAACGCAGGCCTACGTAAAAATACTTTTCAGTCATCTGATTCAGCGTTACCACAATTTTTTTTTCAACAGCCATAATATTCATGAACAGATCTAACATCCTTAGGCCTACACAAATATTGCATTTGAAACATTGTTATTACGTGAAAAATATTTACGAATTTCTTAATAAAATATTTAAAAAATATTAGTTTCCTTTGCTTGTGGTTTGCATTTTGTTTAGCAATTATAAGAGCGACAGTAAATGTAACAAATGTGTGAATGATACCACGTTATCTCATGTAATCTGCGGAAATATGCAATTTTTAAACACTGAGTTTTTTGTTTACGCGATGTACGGCAGTCCGCGTTCCAATTGTATATGTATAGTCCATTCCCCATTGGAAGCAACTTTCTCGGAGCCCTGCTAAATATCTACTTGCAGGCCCGTTTCGTATCCTTCCGCCAAATGTAAACAAACATTGCCATGTGACTGCCATGTAGCATCTGTCGAAATCAATGTTTACATTCCATTGTGTGTGTACATATGTTCGTATACTTTCGCTACACCTATAAATAAACATTGAAATGTGACTTCTACTTTTATACCTGTCAAATGTGTTGTTTACTGTTTACAGCCTTTCAAATAGTTCTGTCATATTCCAAAAACCATTCCGTGCGAATATTCACAGTTTAGGCCTCTAACATTATTTAGGTCAGCTTCATGACGTTTTAAAAATGCCTGAATTGACGACAGTTCTTACAGTTATTTTACATTAACATAATTGTTTTCCACAACATTGCTCAATAGATGTAATGCACGTTAATATTTTGTCGCGACTGTGTTTAACACTGTTACAACTGCGAGGTAAAGGGTTGTTATTGATATGTGCTGGGTCATTTCTTTAAAAGGACGGCCTCATTTGGAATAAATATTAAAACCAAGGAACAACTAGTCAAACGAAAAAGGCACATTGAATTCAAGCACGCAACTCGTGTTTCTCATTTTTGTAATACAAACTTTAAAATATAGCGGTGAACATACGTACAAATAAGCCTACGATAACTTTTATTACGCTCGTATTTCTATGTACTGCTACTTACTGTATATTAGGCTTATTGAAATTTATCGGGCTGAACTTAGTATTTTTCTTCTGGGATTGGGGCAAATTACGATACACGACTGTGTTTCAAAACCCCTTAGGGCAAAGGTACAACGTTGCGATAAATAAACAGACGTGGATATAAATTATTATCTTCGTCATAAAACCAGTCCACAGTTAAAACGTATAAATAGTGCTAATGAAATATTTGAAATCACGCACACACACAGGGCCAGCGTATCGACCACGATGCACAAAGACACGCCATTTTTCAGACGCAATAATTAACGAAACACACGTCACAGTATGTTTATTACTGCCGTGGAAACACAGATTTATCACAACATCGTAACTAGCCTAGGTAGGTTATAAAAACACAACGTCTACAAACGTGATGTGGTATTTTTAAGTATTTTTCGGAGTAAGAATAATTTACGCTCCGTTTGGCAAAAAGCAACACGCTACGTCATGGCTTGCCACGTCTGCCAACTTCACTTGGTAACTGCCCCGCCGTCATATCTAAATATGTTAAAGTAAGTATTCAAACATTAAAGTCTCTTTTCAGTCGTAAATTACAAATTTAAAAATCATTATTTCGCTGTAATAAGTATGAAATACGCTACAATTGAAAATACTTATAATTTCGTTGCTTACTAGCGAAGTGAAATTTCCCGAGTTTGAAAGAGACGAAGAAAGAGAGAGAGAGCGACAAGCCTCGCCCAGCAGATAGTTTTTCAGATGCTTTCTCGCTCGATAAAACAACACCGTACCATTACGGCCTACTCACGATATTTTCCGCTGTTTTTTAAACTGTAAAATGATATGTGTTGCTATTGGGGCTACCTAAATATATTAAATATTCCAATAGGTACCGGTTGATTTACAAACAGTATTCTAAAAAAACTAGGTTAAAATAATATTTTTACTGTGAACTATTTCTCACCGGTTGTTTCCAACCCGTCGCTGCTCTCGCTGTTGTTAATTCATATTTAAAAATGAAATAAATATTACAAGTTATAGAAGATATTAAGGTAAAGTTTCATTTATTCAATAATACAGTACTCTAAAGTTAACCACAGTGTTATATATTTGTATAATACAGGTTATTGAAAAAAATAAGTTGATATATTATGCCTAGAGTGTTTTTTCAAAGGTTGATTTTCATAAGTCGCTTCCAATCAGGAATGGACTATAAATAGCACCTACATATAAAAACCACACATGGTTCCCTTCTGGGGCACTGTATGGCATACTGGAGAGGAAGATGGCTCTGATAGGAATGAATGAGTGAGTGAAGAGACTTGGACGGCTCTTAACAGCTTGAGAGCCGATGAGGGTGACTGAGGTGAATATGGAGCGGCGCCGAAATTATGGGAGATACCCGGGAAGACCCGCCAACCAGCGGCATCGTCTGGCACGATTCCCGCTTGCGAAAATCCGGAGTCAACCGGTCGGTGATTGAACCCGGTTCGCCTTGGTGGGAGGCGAGAGGGCTAACCACTCGGCCACTACGGTTGCCCTATCCCAAGGACAATCTTGTCTCTCCGGATAACGTTTATCCTACTCAGCTTTGGAAGCTCAATGTTTTTAATTCGGCAACCAAGCTCTGGTATCACATGTGTATCTTATTTATTTCGTTTCGTACGTAGGTAAGTGGGATAATTGCAATTTTCATAAAACAAATGAAGTTGTGTAAAATTTTCCGAGTTGTCTTGTGTTAGATCCTATGTGAAGAATGAACTTAGTTCTTTCCGCTAGAGTGGAAATATAAGGAAATATATTCACATGTTGTCATACATTACATTTAGCTAAATGTACGCTTATATAATTACTTCATCTAAATATCACAACTGAATCCATTAATATTACAGTGAAATTGTTCAAATATAATTCTTAGGGATTTCCCGCTCAGTTTCCTTAAGAGAGAGAGGAGATAAATACAAAGTTTTTTTTGAAGATGGCTATTTTTTTCGTACTTAAATTCCTAATGTTTTCCAAAATCACTTGTACTTTTACAGTTTGCTCTTGTAAACACTATTGGGGGCCGTAAATAATATTTATTATTGTTATTGTTAAGACACCTTTATTTTTGTGGCGAAGTAATGTATTATCACCTTCTCTATTATTTAAGCACTTTACATAATGTTTTCCAAAATCACTTGTACTTTTACAGTTTGCTCTTGTAAACACTATTGGGGGCCGTAAATAATATTTATTATTGTTATTATTAAGACACCTTTATTTTTGTGGCGAAGTAAGGTATTATCACCTTCTCTATTATTTAAGCACTTTACATAATGTTTTCCAAAATCACTTGTTGTACTTTTACAGTTTGCTCTTGTAAACACTATTGGGGGCCGTAAATAATATTTATTATTGTTATTGTTAAGACACCTTTATTTTTGTGGCGAAGTAAGGTATTATCACCTTCTCTATTATTTAAGCACTTTACATAATAAAACATAACATTTATTTTTTGAAAATAAAAATAAATAAAAATGAAACAATATTCAATATTTACTATAAAATTATAAAGTAACTTATATGAAATAAAAAAAAGCAACACACATAAAATAAAAATAAGCTGAATAGTGAACTTACACATGGATTTTTTACGGAAATAAAAATACAAAAAAAACTTCTTGAACACCGAAAGAAACAAAAATATTAATTAATATAAGACATTTCATGTCTGCTACATCTAAAATTATGTCAGTTACTTAAAACTGAAGTGCTCAAAACTTTGACGGGGGGACCAATATATATCACAACTTTTACACAAACATATATAAAATTTATCCATTGACCGCCATCTTAAAAGCGGCCTCTTTGGAACACCAGCACACCTTGCGTAGGAAATTTTCCCTTCACCAAACCCTCCCATAAGAAATCTCGTCTTGTTCCTAAAATGAGTAGAATAAACCTTACTCCGGCCAGCCCTCGAAGAATGGATCAAGTGAGGTGAGATGTGGGTGGAGACCCAACAGAATGTTGACGGGTGGAGGAAACGGGAAAGTCCCGAGAAAACCCCGCCCACACCACCAGAGTGTCGCCACACTCCCTTCCGACGGGGCCCGGAATCGAACCTGGGAACCTCGAAAGCGGTTTTACAGTGACTAACCAGCTGAACCAACCATACGTCATGTTTGATTCCGTGTGAACTGGAAAAATGTCTCCTCCGAAATGTTATTACGCAAATGTTATTACCGAGAGTGGTGTTGGAATGGTAAATGTTGTTCACGTGGTAAACCGAGTACTTTTGAAAGCTCTGGAACGTACGTCATTTATTCTTTCGCCACGTGTAAAATCAACATTGCAATGTGCCTCATTACCTTCTTCATGCGTCGATAAAGCGATACTACAAAATTATGAGAAAAGCAAATACTTTAAAAATTTTCTAATTATTACACTTCTATGCATTAAAAAACCGAAAGCAAAATTAATCATTTCAGTAATAACAGATGTTAACTAACACTTGTAATTTAACTTTGAAACGCGGAACTACTGTATTTCCGTCATTACCAACTTTTCTGGGCGCATGCCACTCGATGTGCTTACAAATACCCGCAGGCGGGAAAAAAGTGAAATGTTTCATAGGTTGATTTCGAAAGTGCTCACTTTACCGCGAACAGCCTATAATACGCCGAACGCATATTCGCAGTCTAAATTTATTTTTTTGTACTTTTACAAGAAAATTCTTTGGAAACCCAGTTGCCAAGTAAATCCTTTGTAAAACTACAAAGAGTTTTCTTGTAATATCTGCAAAACCTATGTTTGTATTATTACAAATGATAGCCTTGTATTACAACTTACATTATTGAGAAGTGTACCTAAAAAAAATTTTTTTTCTTCTAGAAAACAAACGTGATGAATTAATAACAGATAATAATAGTAAAAAAGTATCTTTTGCAAGCTCGGGAACTAGAACCCACGCTCTTTGATTTACAAGCCAGATCTCCTAACCAAAAGGCCAGCTCCACTTACAATTGTTGAGATTACATTGATGGTAAATATAGCTTTCAGTAAATAAAAAAAATATTAAAGAAGTTAATTAGTTAAAAAAAAAAAATCATTTATTTCATTTAAAGAGTTCTGTTGTTCACTAGAGAGATTTAATAGTTGTGTGGGTAGAATGAGTAATATGGACACGTTTTATTGAAATCGTTGTTTTATTATGATTATTTCAGGTTTTAAAAGTATTTTACCTTATTCAAACTTGCAATAAATTAATTTTTGCACGCAACTACTCATTACATCACCCATAGTTTTTGGCGCAAACAGCTATTTACGGTTTTACGCTGTTGAGTGTTCGCCATTTTGCTGAAGCAAAAATATACGGGTCACGAGTACTTTTACAAAAGAAATCTTTGTACAGTTACAACCATTTGTAAAAATACAAAGAATCTCTCAGTAGAAACTACGGAAATTTTTTACAGTGTGGGGCGGATCCGGGATCGATCTCCGATCCAGCCATCCATAGTTTTCCACATCACTGCAGGCGAACGCTGGGATCCCCGATACAAGCCGTCGTCAGATTTCTTCCTCTCTCACGATTTTCAGAGCAACCAAATCCGCCTCCAAATGGCCGCTCTGTAGAGGAATAGTTAAATAAAATACAATTACACCGAGCGTCAACTATGCCAGTTAGTAACGCAAAGCAACGACATTGATGTATTCGCAATAAGTGGTTCTCCCCTGACTTACGTTCCAGTAACGTGAAAATATGCCGGCAATTTTCCAGTCGCTATGTTTTTCAACAGAGAAAGGTGGAACGGCGAAGGCCAAGGATCTTACCATCACCGATGCTGAAGATCTCTATGTTAAATGTCGATCTAAACCACTCCGCTCAGCTCAACTCTTCCATTTCCTTCCGTCGGTTTTGCAGGGTTTCCCAAAATCACGCCAGGCTAATACTGAGATTGTTCCTCGTAGTCCATTAATGGTGTTACGACGGCAGAGCTGCAGGAGCGAGCGGTGTTTAGAAAGGCAAGGTATGTCAACATCAAACAGAGCTACCAAGCGCCGAGAGAGAAATTAGGTCAGGACCGTGCAGGAAGGGCTTGGTGGGAGATGGCTGGCGTATGTCCGGTGGGTAACTCAGTTCTGTCCCCCACTGCTAGGGTTACATAGCGCGACCCTGGTTACACACCGGTTGAGAACTCATTTCATATTACCTTGCACCAAATTCACAAAAGTCTATTTTCGACAACTAACAATTTACCCTACTTTCTCCAGCCCCAATCCAGTCAAAGGAAATAATTTTATCCTCCGCGACTGTCGCATAGATTTTCCACGGCCCTTTCCGCTTTGCCTGGTTTGCTATGCTCTTCCATCTAGACCCTTCTTCCTTTGGGGTGTGCTCATGGCTACAATTGCGGCCATGGCACCAGACAGACCTGCTATAGCCGCGATGCATGCGTCCATTTGATCATAATATGCATGACGGAGGGAACACAGAACTGTGAAGTTTGCTCACGCTGGCGTAGCGGGATTTGGGGGCTCGCCAGAAAAAAAAAACTTCGAGGCCTTAAGAGCGGGCCTACCTTGACCGGAAAACCACGATCTTTCCCAACGAAGAGTCCAGAAAGCGAATGGTCATTAGCATTATTTTGCACTGAGTGTCCATGACTAGGGCCATTATGACTGACGTCTCTTCCCGGTAGGAGAACCCTAACCCTTGCCAGTAATCAGTATAGTGGTGGTTTAAACTTTGATTTTTTTCTCATGTTTCCTAGGACTTGTTCCGTTCCCCGCACTGATGCGACCAGTTGAATACCCGCCAGTTCGTTACTCCTTGCTTTTATTGCTGGCCTGGAGAATGGAACAACTCCGGTACTCTTATTTTCGGCTCGTAATTCGAGCGTTTTGTTTACGTGATCCTATCGTATGATTTGACAGGATAACGAGTTTACATGTTTCCTAAATCAGTTACAACGTGCAGATCTGGTTAGTACTTACTGAGATATTGTATCGCCCGGCATGGGAAAGGACACTCGCGAAAAGGAAACAGACGTTCCCTACTTCTGAGCTGCAAACCAAGAAAACGGAGGCTTAGGCATCTACAGGACTACTACTCCAGGAAAAAGTTCGTTTTATAAATGGTATTAGAAATTACAATTTTCTCAGTTTTATATTAGACCCGTTCTTATTGGCCAGTCTTGTGAAACTACGTAAAACTTATTTATATCTGTTAAATAAACAGTTTTTATTTGAATGTTTCTTTCAGAAATTTCGTAATGTGAAGGAACGCTAATAAACTAATTCCATTTACAGGCCATATTTCCGACTACCGTTAATATTTTAGGAGGTCTAAGAATAAGCGATATAGTTATATTAGCCTAATCTATTTTGTTACGAGCCATTACATTTCAATACACGAAATATTTGCAGTTGATAATTTCATGCATGAAATATATTTAAATTGCATTGTAGTTTTAAATATTTTATTAGCCACATATGCATTCTTTCCATGCATATCCAACATAAAATACATATAGTCAAATAAACTATAAATAGGAACAGAATTTTTAAATGTATGTGTTTATGTTCAGTTATAATTTTTATTTTTATGTTAAGAAATATATTCTTTTTCCGTTTTATTCTATAAACAGTATGAAATCTGTAACAGCCCTTCCTCCTTTATTTTAAGAAGGTTCTTCATTTATAATGTTAACATACACTATGAATAAAGTTACTAACATACTTACACAGTCACAGCTAATTAATGACCTGTGTGATCAACCTTGCTAGGTAATGCTTATCGAACTGCAGAGAGCATTTTCGAAATTCTTACATCCAATGAAATCTTTCTGCGTGAGTTGTTTTGAACATGCCGGTTTACGACCGAAACTATAATATTACAAAGAAATATAGGCATATTATGTTTCTAATCGATATGACACCATGGTTGTTTGGAAATGCAATTGTAATTTTCGTTTAATTTGAATCTTGGGTTACTCTATCAGAAAAACTTCCATTCACAGCGGTTATGTCCCAGAAATAAACTGTTATTGTCTTATTATGTTTTGAAAATAATGTACATTATTGTTAATCCTTAAAATAACACTCTAATTAGAAGTTATTTCTTGAACTTTAAACCACTAACGCTTTTTTTTTACTAAGAAATTAAGGGCTTGGAGAACTGCATTTCGAAAACCATTAAAATTATAAGTACAAATAATTTCAAACATCAAATAACTAGAGACCTTCACAACAAGAAAAAAGTTCACTGCTATCAACACGTATCAAAATTGCTGTGCATTTCCTGAAATATTATAAAGGAAAAATTTTAAAAAATCGGAAATCCTACATTTCTGAAATATATTATTGAATTTAAACTTCTCGCACCCAAATCAATTAAGTATAGCATTATTTTCCGAACAACTTATACGTTTCTTCTTTGAAAGGAAACAAGAAAAAAAATTGCACGAATGATGTGCAATTTTTACCTTCCACAAGAAGAAACTCGATTTCCCGAGTGCTGAAACAAGCCTTCTGAAGATGAGCAAACAATATGTGATGTATTATGCCAGACAAGCCTACAAGAAGTACACATTTCTGTGCCAGACATTCATCACAATACGATGCAAGAAAGACGAATAGTGAACATCAATTATTTCATTTCTTCTTTGAAAGACATTGATAGTTACAGCCAAAGAGGCTGTACATACGACAGTAACAATTGCACGGTTACTGTACTAACTAGCTATTTTTTTTCATTTTAAATTATTTTCTTCTATTTTAATTCCAGGAGTTTTCTGCAACAATATTAAGTTCCTAATTCTGATAGATATTCGTCTTCGAACAAAACATTGTACAACTTCGTATGGCATGTGGTTCCCAATCTTGTGTACAATTGCTTTCGCCAATTTCCTAACTGAATTAGAAAATAGCTGTACTGCTAGTGTGAATTTTGTCTTGCACAGCCTACTATATCCAAGTGGCACTGAGTCAGTTTAGGAACTATTTTAAATTAATGCCTTGTTTCATTAAATAACTGTTGTCGATATTGTTCCTTTCCACAGTATATATTTGCCTAAAAAAGTGATTTCTGGCAAGTTTTATTAATTGAGAATCGTCCACAAACACAAAAATGTTCCTATTATTGTCAAATGGTAAAGCGAAATGCAAGGACAGAATAAACAATTACGAAGGAATGTACAGGAAATGCAGTGGTGAAGGAATTAGGATGGTAGGTGGAGAGTATTTTTAATTTAAACAGAAAGAGTGAACAGGCGGTGTAGGATGCGGGAGCACTGCAGGGCGGCGCGCAGGGGCGGAGGAGATAATTAATTACGGGGAAGTAGAAAAGCGAAATTCAAGGACAGGATAAACAAATGTGCAGGTATGAACGTGGAATGCAGTGGTGAAGGAATTAGGGCAGTAGAATAAAGTGTTGTGGAATTGCGGTGAAATGAATTGGCAGGTGTTACACGAAAAACTACGTGACATGATAGCGTGAAAGCCGTGTGATGTTAAAACTTGGGTCGACTTTGCGACGAGCAAGTGGCAAGGGGGGGGGGGGATACACAAGCACCTACCTGATATTTGTTCTAGTACTATGAACTTCTTCCTGTAAGTAATATCTCCCCTTCCCCACCTCCCCTGTCTAAGGCTTGATGTCGTGAGTGATGAGAACAAAAGGTAAGGTCTGCAGCGAAGATGCCTCGACTTGGTTCGAAAACATACTGTCACCAGAAGCTACTGAAATAGCCAACATTAGTTAAGAATTGTAATAATTTGCGGGTAAACTTTTCATAGTAACAATGTGCGATATATCACAAAAATATAATTGAATGTATTCTTTAGAACAGCATAAAATAGTCGCTAATACATTTACTACAAGAGGCAGCTGAACACGATTTTTCCGGCAGTGTCACAGGAATTGCCCATCATCAAAATTAGGTCTTCATTATAACATTTCATATAATTGAAATTGAGATTTAGAACACGCAGTTCATTTCTTTGCATCAAAAGCAACAAGATACTGCAACTCTCATCAAATTTGTACAATAAAAAATTCTGAAAACTTCAGGTTAAAATTAACATTGTTTCTCATGGCTCGCATTTTAGGTACTGCCCACTCTTAAGGCGACGCGTGAGGAGATATCCCTCGTCGTATTTCGAGCTGATCGTGTGGCGAGTCAAACAGCGGTGAGTAGATGCCGAAGTGTGTGCAGCTTTAATTAGGGCTGAGTGGAATATAGATTTTAAACAATCATAACATGCGAGAGCATTTCAAGTAATCAGTGTAAGGCGTGCTCAATAATAAATCACGTAAATTATGCAAGACCTTGGAGCTTAGTAAAACGCCTAGTTTATTAACGTTCTGCTTGATAATGTATAACCACCGCACCCTTAATAATAGAGGTACATTAAGTGGACAGCCATTGGGAAACACAAGGGTGACCCAAGACTGTTACACTGGTGGAAGTGTCGTCCCTCTTTTCCTCTTGGAGTGAGAGAGTTTAGCAACCATCGTGATAAATTAATTTAATAAAAAAATCATTCATTCATAGCTGCATGGTTTGCTTTCTTATATAGGACACTTTTGCATGTGCCATACTAATCACGTAGAAACTCTGCAAGAAACTATACTGCATGCGTATTAACATAGCAGCAAATAGAATAGTAGATGTGATTCGCGCGGTAGAGTAAGGAAGTGTTAAATAAATAAATAAATAAATAAATAAATAAATAAATAAATATATATATATATATATATATATATATATATATATATATATATATATATGTGTGTGTGTGTGTGTATGTAGAGCGCGAAAAAATTTCAATGAGCGCTGAAAACCGTCAACCGATTTCGGCAGTAACTAAAAATTATGCAAAACTGCAATCAGATCAATCATATACCAGACACGCGATAGATACCACAGAAACAATTCATTTTCTTATTGAAAAAAAAAACTAATACAGGACAATCCGAACTTACTTGGAGAACTAGTTAATAAATATACCAGCTTAAATAAAAATGTAGTTTCCAAAAATCGTAAGTATGGGATTAGTACCAACTCAGGTAGATGTTTTCACTCATCATTTATATGATGATATAAATGCATCATTTACTAGAAGTCAAGATTCTAATACAGTCAATCAACCTTCGTACAGAAATTGACAACCTTCAATTCAAAAGTACGATAATTTAGAACCGTTTAATAATTTACAACGCATCATTGCGGAAGGACAAAAAGTAAAACTAATAATCCAAATGGCAGAAAACAATTTCTGTATATTCAGGGGAAACAGGTTAAAATGTAGAGGAATTTTTAGAGTATTATGTCGCGCCCTGTGACATTAATACCTTGGGCGAAAAATAAAAATGTCGCAGAATAAATTCTATTTAAAGGGAACAGCTAAACGATCGTACGGCAATGCTATTCAAACCAGAACAGAGGGACACACCACATGGGCTGATATTGAAAACAGATTACGAAAAGAATTCTTACATGAAGATTCCGCACACAGAATAGGCACTTGCCATATACAAAAAAGGCAGAAAATTGGAGAAAGTTGCCAAACTCACATTGAGGATATGATGTTTTTGAAAAGAAAATATAACCCCAATATGACAGAACAGGAATTCATAGAAATAAAATGGAAATATTTGTTACCATTTATAGCGGATAGATTAATATGCCTTCAGAATTACACGTTAGAACAGCTGATTAACAATCTCCACAGAGTTGAGTTAGGAATAAAGAGATCTAATGAGGCTATTGTAGCGACTTCACCTAACCGTGAAACACAAAACACCCAAAACGAAATTGCTGAATTGAAAGGGGAGATTGCCAAATTGACTGTAGCAACAAATAACCACAGGGGTCCCCAAAACAGTTGCAGGTATGATTATCATAATCAAAAACGCTCAGAGTAGGAAAAATATGCCAGTATGACGAAATAAGGAATGCCAACATCACACACAGAGTGTCATTATCCGAACAAAAATCAGAGCAGATATTCTTCAAACACAAAACAAAGGGATGCAAGAGAGAGGACAAAACAAGGACCATGTTATGGGGATAATAATTACCATAGGGGAGGTAATACGTGGCACAACTCCAACAAACAAAGAAATAGCAAGGCACAAGCTTGTGCAAATAATAGATATACAGATTATAGAACCAAACAAAAAAACTAGTATACGAGAGGGTTCAACGCGTTAACCCTGTGGTCAGTATCGCTAATATCGCGGGTAATGAGTAAAAAATATAATACAAGTAGTAAATGGTAGAAAGAAACCAAAAAAAATCAAAGTCTTGCAGAAAAAGCAAAAGAAAAAAAATAACTTCAACCCAGGAGTTAGGTGTCTTTCCACAACAGAAAATATAAATAAAACATATCAAAGTGGTAAAGAAAAAGTTTCAACTCAGGTCAGGTCATAAATACACTTCACTAAAAATTAAATGCATGAAAAAAAATCAGGATCTAAGTAAAAATCCGTACAAGGAGACGGATATAAAAATTAAAAAGCAGTATTCAACACGGAGACAAGCTGAACACAAAACTACGCACACGCGCGGAAATAACCTTGGCATCAAAGCTAAAGAGCGCAAAAAATTGTCAACACAGACATAGGACCCAGAAGCCAAGCGCAACAAACATGTGGCTCTTTGTTTCTATTCCAGGCATTATAGGAATAAACGTGAATTATTTCCGAACCAAGAGTTAGAATTCCAAACGGATGTTCCAGGCAGATTCCAACATTTCAAAAAGTGTTTCGACCTTCAGCCGATAAAACTATTCATCAACAAGGAAGCTTATGCCAGGGACCTATTTAATAAAAGTTACAATTCGACAGGTGACAGGTGACAGGAAATTGTCAGACTGGTTTACAATCCGACAAATGCGTGTTTCATAAAAGCTGACAAGTTTACAAGTTTGTAACGACAAATTTGTAAAATTGTATGACAATTTGACAAATTGTTGTTTCACTAAAATTTTGAGCTGATAAGTAAAAATCTGACAAATGTGTTAAATATTACATTATATACTATTTTATGAAACAGATAAGTATATTCACTGGGTGACATATCTACACATTTGTAGAATCGTCACTTATAAGTGACAGGCAAGATTTCCTATGTAACCAGTAATTTGTAATGTTTATATAACATGTCAGTGTAATTGTGTTTCAATATTGTGTGAATTAACATTGCTTGCCAGATAGCACATCCTTTTCCTCTCGGATCAGGTTTATTATAGTAATCTTATCCACATCACTCGACATTCTGCTATTAGAGTGAACAAATTTATGTGGGTGGAATTTTTATTTTCCCCTTATTATTCATGGTAGGAATCGACTGTTCATGAATCGCATATAAGGCTGCGATCGATTATCGTAAGCGCACTTGAGAGTTATCCAGCGCGTAATAAATGAAACTTACGGTTTGACATATGATTGCTGCGTTTATGAAACTGTTATTTTAAGGGTGACTCTTTGCTTGTCAACTAAGGGTAACTAGTATTATTTACGTAACATAACATTGTCATGGCATATTGACAAATTTGTCGGATTTGACATAACTGTCGTATATGTCACACCTGTCACGTTTTATGAAATAGTGGCCAGGTGTGACGGAGTGGTAAACAACACGCGTGAGGAACTGCCGGACAAAGGTGAAAAGACGCCTACAAAGGCGTGGCTGAATCGGCAAAACACGCGCAGGCGCGAACTGGAAGAGGTGGCAGTAGCAAGGTAAGACAATGTCACTGAGCAGTTTACAAACTACACTACTGTAGAAACATCCACACAGAGAGAGTCGAGGTCAGAACATGCGGCCGGCAGTGTTATACAGTGTTAGACACGGCATGTAGCTGGAGTTGTATTGCTGGGACAATAATACCAAACCAACTTCAGCCGATCACAGAAAATTTTGCACCTGTAGGAGCTACAGAAGAAATTCAAATCCCTAGATACAAAACAAACATTAGATTAAGTATCTTAGGACACACATTTCCACAGGATTTCTTAGTCGCCGAGAATAATAAACGACGCGTTTTACTAAGCTCCAAGGTCTTACATATTTTACGTGATTTATTATTGAGCACACATTATACTGGTTATTTTAAATGCTCATACAAGTTATGATTGCTGTAACTCTATCTTATACTTAGCCCTAGTTAAAGCCTCTCACCCTACGGCGGATACTCACCGCTGTTTGACTCGTCACATCATCAGCTCGGAACACGACGAGGGATATCTCCTCACGCGTCGCCTTAAAAAGCATCAAAGTCTTCCCAAGGTCGCGCGCCGATGAACGATCATGCCCTCCGTTTCCCGCCCTTCTTACATTTCACCTCCTGGCCTACACTCTAAATCTGCATCAGTGAGAATTTCACTATTTCAATCAGTCAAAAGTACCTGGCTGATTCAACAGTCACTTAAATAAATTTAACAGATCAATCAGTGGAAAAACGCCTGATTTACTTCACTCATTGCTTCAGTGACATTTTCCACTGATATATCAGTAATATTTTTACTGTTTTCCAGTGGTTTGCTTTTTTACTGAGGGATCAGTTGAACAGCGTGTTAAATGACCGTCAAACTAAGTTTAAAAATACCCGTTAAACAACGAGTATTAAGTGAAATAACAATGAATAAACTAATAAAACGCAATACAAGATACTTCCTAATATGTGTTTCGTCATTCAAAATACCACTTTACGAGGTAACATGAACATTCAGCCTTTCATTACGCTATAACCGTCTTTCATTTCGTTTTCATGTAATCATCACAGCGCAATGTTTGAAGATTTAAACTTCATATAACGTGGCGAAGAGAGTGCATTCATATATATACTACTATTTTGAACAATCCTCAATTTTGACTTCGTTTCGCTGCGGCTCATAACTTCCGCGCTGTATAACTTTTGACTAGGAGAAGCTACGACGCTCGTTTGGGTTTCAATCGACAGCTCTCGTCAAGACCAATCGATTGCGTCCATAAAAAACATTTGTGTGGCGTGG
Organism: Dryococelus australis; assembly: GCA_029891345.1. Classification (NCBI taxonomy): domain Eukaryota; kingdom Metazoa; phylum Arthropoda; class Insecta; order Phasmatodea; family Phasmatidae; genus Dryococelus; species Dryococelus australis. The sequence goes on along the minus strand of CM057002.1, from coordinate 103,942,145 downwards.
AGATGGCGAAATTGTAAGGGTTTAATGTAAAAATTAAGAAAACTTAATAAAATGTCGGCCTATACTCGTCAAAAATACGAGTCGAAATACAGAAATTCTATACGGTTGGGAAAAGCATCTCAAAAGGAATCCGGTGATACCCATAAAACCCATATGATCGAGTGAAGCGGTGATGGGAACGTAAAAAAAAAAGTCAACGCGTCCGAGCTCCTCAACGTAGACGTATTCACGCAAAACCAACAGTTGTATCCGCAACACAGCCGAATCCCATTTTTTGTGAAATTATTCTTTGCGAAAATGCGCGTATATAGGCAAATAAATGTTCTGCAAATACGACTTTTTGTTGGCAATGATAAAAAACCATTATCTATGAACCAATTTTTTTTTTTTACTATTGTCATAGCAAGTGGCAAATGGCGAAAAAAAATTCGTGAACTTGGTCAATATCGCATTTTTAAAGCTTGCCTATGCAGTTTCCTTAAGCGGCAAGAGAAAAGTACAAATATACGGGCGTAGTTTAATCCGCGGTCTTTCACCGCATGTAATAAAACCTCACTGTTACAGATCTAATTTACACAGTACAGAGTTACTACGGAAACACTGCACTCCTTGCGCGTAGGAGCTACGAGGCACTAGGCGTGCATACTAGTGTAACCCGTATCGCTCCCTCGCTTCTAGACCTTGGACGTGGGGGTCCAGCCCACTCTTAAAGAAAGATGTCCGAGGTTGAGAGCATTATAAAGGGTTAGTATAATAAAATTAAATCAAATGACATCAAGTTCATTTTTCTTATCGGCGACAATTTTAAATAAAGAACTACTGATACATAAATGCATCGAAAATAACAATAAAATAAATAAATTAAAATTGCCAGAAAATCATATAATAATCAACTAGCACATTACGTAGGATTGACGCAAGATAATAAAAGTTGGATAAACATGATAACAGGAGATGAGGTTTACAGCGTTTCAGAAGTAAAAAATAACTATACAATGTATCAGAAAAATAGCATAAAGAATGGCAGGAAAGTGAAGTAGAATGGAACTCAGAAATGATATAAAGATTCAGAACATCGGTAGGTAAGCTTTCTTTTAATAAAGAAATGAAAGGGGCCATAAAACAACATTGCCAAATTAAAAGCTATTTAAAAATAATAAATAAAATTCATGAGGATATCTATAAATGTAACACAAGTGAAAAAACTTGTATAATCTATTTCATCAGTGTGAAATGTTTTAAAGTGAAAGAGTAGAACTTGGGAACAAATTAGTGCAAGTTAATGGGAGCTAGCCATTAAGGAGATGTCAGATATATTATGAACAAATTATATCGTTGAAATGTACCGGATGGTCAAGATTTGCGATGACGATTTGTTAGATTAGGTAATGGGATAAAAAGGGGCGGGGAGGGACAGTGTTAGTAATGGTTTGCCGTGCCAGGCGATGCCTGTGGGGCGCCTAGGCAACTAGGCAAAGGCCCTCTTAGCACCACACTTGCTAGCAAGGCTGGCAGGGAACCGTACAAGCGCTGGTTAGGGAGGGATAAGAACAAAAATGGGAAGGTTTTGACTGTCGTGCATAAATATAACAAAAACTTACTGATATGAGCGGACTTTCCTCTACATAGGTGCAAATAAATCTCGGTGAAGTTCTTGAAAGCTTAGATAGTTTGTAGGCATTGACGACTCATTGACAGAAATATCATTACAGATTAGACCAGAAGCAGGTGAATCAGTACAAAGACAATTGATATACACGAGTGACTTACGCGGGATTCGAATTCAGAAAAACTCGTAAAATTAAGATAGCTTGCAATGAACTGCGTCACGGAGGTAGGATTCGGAGCACTAACTTCAGATGTGATCAGTGTAATGTTTTAAATGATAGGGTTCATTAACCTAAAATATTTACTCGGCCATCATTTTGAAAATAAGTGTCTTAGCCACTAAAACACATCAGTTTACATGGCCTAGCATCACGCTACTCGAGTGAAAAATTTAATGGAAATCGGTTTATTGGTCTCCGAGATATGGCATAAGAACATTATGTTCTTAAATGGGGCTGTCGTACAAAGTTGCTTAAAAAGAGGTTCTACACGATAATTGTAATAGACAATGTCGCCATCAAAAGTTTGATTGAAATTGTTAAATTGTTAAATATACCTTCCAAACACAAAAATATTTGTATGACCGCTATGTTGAAAATGAGTGCCTAATAATTTTTATTATTTATATTTACCTGGCCTATCATACTATTTTGTACGTGCCAAATTTTGCGAAAATTGGTTGCGTAGTTTTCGAAATACAACGTAAAAGTTTTATTTTTTAATGTGGCGGTATCTTTCGAAATAGTGGACCAACGACAATATTCACCTCTGAACTTAACGCTTACAAGTTGTGCTGTAAGCATACAAAATTTGGTTAAAAATTTGTTTAATAGTTTCCAAGATATTACAGTTCGCCCTAAATTCTAAAAGGCTGCCATTTTGAAAGTAAGTGCCCTGCGCGATCGAAAACTTTAAAAGTAGGATGTAATTACTTAGTACTATATGTGTACCGAGTTAGGTGAAATTCGGTTCAATTCAAGCGTTTAAAAATTAAAAGGGAGACACACACACCTAGTCACACACACACCTAGTCACACACACACACACTCATGCACACACAGACACACACTCATGCACACACAGACACACAGGCAGGAAAGTGATCTCATAAGCCTTTCTTTCCTTCGAAAAGTAGGCAAAATATAGGGCATATGGAATAGTGATAATGGAACATTTTAAAAGAAAAATGACCGATTTGAAGGGGGAAAAAGCGGTAAATTTCGAGGGAAAGTGGCCGCTGGCTGACCGGAGTTGACAGGAAAGTGGCCGCTGGCTGACTGGAGTTGACAGGAAAGTGGCCGCTGGCTGACCGGAGTTGACAGGAAAGTGGCCGCTGCCTGACCGGAGTTGACAGGACAGGTGGTTGACTGCGGTTCCGGCCCCCTCCCCCAACCCCTTAACATTTACTTATAAACTTGTCATTTTCACCCTAAAGGCTGTTTACAGTAAACCGAGCACTGGAGGAAGCCCTGCATAAAATCTACTTGCATGCAACTAGGGCATTCTCCCGCCTTATGTAAACTTATTATTGCCATGGGCTTCATCACATTGTTCATTGGCCGATCAAGTGAAATTGTCAAATCCTTAGAAAATTAAATATTATACAAATATGCTTATTCTTAGACTTCGATGTACAAAAAAAAAAAACGAAAGCGAAAGAAATAATTCAAGTTACCACAAATGGTTACCTAATACTTTTTATTCTACGTTAAGATATGGATCTACTTTCCTCCATCGTGACCAACTTTACTGGCCACATTTCACTCAGTGCGCCCGTTAAAATATCTGCAGGTAAGAGCAGTGACATTTTCTACGGTTGATTTTTAAAACAGTCTTACTCATATGTATTTTTACTGTTGAAAGCACCATTGTAGGGCCAAACACAAAATTTTACATACAATAATTGTAATTTATCACTTTAACTCTAGCTTTAAAGCAACATTTCTAGAACAGCAGCACACTTGTTGTAGAAATGTTTCCTGTGTCAAACACGCCCTAACGAATCTAGTTCTATTCCCAACTGAGTACAATAAGCTCAGCAAGTCCATAGATTAAGATGAGGTGGACCAATTTTGTTTTCTGGTCATGTTTTCAATGTTTACTCACACATCGTAAAAACTAGCGTCAAAGTCACACGGTGAACAGTTAAAAATGTGGTGTCTACAATCTACTTTGCAACAGATCCTCCCTGTGATGTGACTACTTTCCTGCTCACGTGCCTGTGTGTGTATGGATGTGTGTGGTGTGTGTGTATGTGTGCGCCCCTTTAAAATATTTACAACGTGTAAACCGAATTTCATCAAACTCAGTACACCGTTAATATTTAGTAGGACATCCAACTTTTATAGTCTTTAAACACGCTGGGTGATTATTTTAGAAATTATGGCGGCCATTTTAATATATAGTGCGCTATGTCATACATCGGAAACCATTTAACTGATTGAACTAATTTTGTACACTGATTGTGCATTATGTAGAATGAATTAAGGTCTTACGTTGTTTTTGGTCTGCCATTTTCAAAAATAGCAATGACATGACAAAATAAACCTTTTATGTTATATCTCGAAAACTACTTAATCAATCCTCGCCAAATTTGGTATGTAAGTAAAACTATGATAGGTATGTAAATATACACGATTTAAATTAGTAAGCACCGATTTTTTAAATGATGGCCATATCAATTATTTGAGGTCTATCTGCTATTTATCTGCCATATCATTTAGCCAGTTTCGATCAAACTTTTTATGCCGAATGTTTCTATTACATGCATTATATATATCAACGCACAACCGCTTTTGCCCGTCATTTTATAAGCTAGCAACACATGAATAAATAAAGTTTTTATGCCATAACTCGGATATAATTATTTGATTCCTACCATACCTGGGAAGTAAGTAGTACTACAGCAGGCCATATAAATGTATATGTTTCACGTGGTTCAGAGAAATGTTTTCAATATGATAATCATATAAATATTTTATCATAGTATGCAAAATCTAAGGAACTGTGGAACCAACTTCAACTTAATTTTGTATGCTGGCAGTATCTTTTCAAACCATAAAATATGTCTGACAGATATCACATGAATAAAAGTTAATGTCTTATCTCGGCAAAACAATTAACTCATTCCTACTAAATTTGGTACACTTGTAATACTGTTGTAAGCCATATTAATTAATTTTTTAAAATGTGTCAGACACTTTTTACAAAATAGCGCGTATATAAACATTTTAACTTAGTATGCTACACGTACGAATGAATGTAACCAATTTAAACCCAACTTTGCATACTAACAGTATATATGCAAGCATCATGTGAGTTAATACATAAACACTTTTCTCCGTCATTGAAGTTAGAATCCCATTCAATATTGAGCTTCTAAGTCCCATCCCGGGAAACAATTACAGATTTCCTACCAAATTAATGCCATAAGGAATATTTTTGTACTCCATCTAAATGTATCTCATTTAAGACAGTAGCTACATATTCAAATTTTTAAGCTCTATAAATAGCTTTAGTTAGTATAACTACGTCCCAAACAATTTAAACCAAACTTTATTTGCTAGCGCTATATATTATATTAATAATCAAATGTGCTAATACATAACATTTTTGTCTGCTATTTATGGAGCTCGCTACGTAAAAATAGGTTTTATGCCATCTCGGTGACGAATCAACGAATTCAACCATTAAGAAATTTTACCCGCAATTAGTGCTACGATAAGTCATGTAAATTTACATGTTTTATATGTGGGATACGTATTTTCTGAATGGCGTCAATATAGATGATTCAGGTACCGGGCGAGAAAATGGAATATATGTGTCATATTTCCATTACCATTAAACCTATTTCCACCAAATTTCTCACGTCAATAGTGCTAATGAACGGTGTATAAACTTCCATTATTTACGTGGGTCAGACGATGATTTTAAAAATGTTGGCCATATAAATAATTTAGACAAGTTTATGAAATGTAGTACACAATTTAACCAGAGTCAACCAAACTTAGTATGCTGACAGTATTTATTAGAAGCATCGCACACAGAGCTTTTTTTTTTTTTTAGAGCTTTTGGCCCGATAGCGCCAAATGGGAAAATTAAGTTGTTATGCAGTACCTTGGGACTCAATCTGCCGACTTTTACGAAATTATTCACACAAGTAGAGCTACTGTAAGGTGTGTAAACTTACATGATTATGTGGCCCAGGTACTTATTTTCATAATGATGGCCTTGAAATATTTCAGGTAAATAAATCCTATTCGCTAAGACTTTGGACTGATTACGTCCGAAGTTGATGATCCATATTCTACCTATGTAACTTAGTTGTTCTCACGCTAGCTTATAGTACGAATTTATTGTGTTCGAGTCCCGCGTAAGGCACGTTTTTATTTATAATCGTCTCACTATTGTTGCATATTTTTTTTGTTCCATCTCTTAATTTTTCTGTCAAAGAGACGTCAAAGTCTACCTACCATATAAGTTTTTAAGAACTTCGTTAAAAACAATTTGCATCCATGCAGACGAAATTAGGCTCATTTGTTATATTAGTAATTTTTTGTATAAAGGTTGCTCACGTTAAATTGGGCACTTTTGAACTCGACCTTCCCCTGCCTGCATTTAGCCTATTTTAACAGGCGCACTGAGTGACATGCGCCCAGTAAGGTAAATATTTTACAGATATGCATAATTTTACACTTCGATGCATTAAAAAATACACAATGCGAAATAAATAATATAAGTTATCACAAATGGTTACCTAGCAATTTTTATTCGAACTTAAGATATGGAACTATTTCCCATCGATCGTTACAAACTTTACTGGGCGCATGTCATTCAGTGCGCCCGGTAAAATATATGCAAGAAGGGGCAGTGAATCTTTTCTAGGGTTAATTAAAAAAGTGCTCAGTTGATCGTGAACAGCCTTTACCCCTGTTGTTGAATAACGACGTGGATTTGTTATCTTCGAATTCTGCCCGAACCAAGGCTACTTGCTGGTGTATTGCTGGGGAGGGTGGGTCTACAAGAAATAATAGCAGGCACACGGCAAGCTCTGTTCACCTTGGAAAATTAATCGTTTAGATATTTGAGCGGTGTAGATGCATATTACCTGTGGCCGATCACGAACATCCATGGATGTTATGTACAAGGTCAACTCAACAGTGCGTTGAATATTCCGTCATTTTTCAAGAACCAGTGTGCTGTTTGGAGCCTCGTGCCAAGTTTGTTGAAATTTACGAAGATGTTATGTTGTTTTAGTTATTGGAAGTTATCGAACAAATATATGTTGATCTCATAGGTTTAAATAACTTTTAAAGAAAGAAATCTGGACTTTAATTTATAAATTAAGGTAGAGAATAAACTTCTGACAGTATAATAAAAAATATACACAGTACTTTAGAAGTATATAATTTTAAATCATGGTTGTTGTTTTGGAGGTCTTAGAAAAATAAACGTACAAAATTAAACATATCCCCTTCCCCCATTTTTTCAAAATGTGGCTTCCTTGTAGTACTTCCTTTTAATTTCAAATAAAAATCTATTCCCGATTTTGTTATCATCGGATTTTCTGCATTTCCTCCCACTGTGGTTGCAAATTTAAAGATGTATTGACGTGGAAAGAAATAATAACGTTCAGTAATTAGTTTTTCATCGTCAGTGTTCTTGGCTAGTTCGTGGGCAGAGTGCGTATAGCCGGACAATGCCACGGCGTTGAGGTTTACTGAGGTAATGCGGTATTTTTACTTGACTTCTGTCGCAACTCCACCATCACCCCGCATAATCTTCAACATTATGTCACGGTGACCGGAGAAGAGACAGGTGTTTCTTAATCAGGCCAATCGACTTCGGCCTTCTGTCCTGTTCATTCTGGCCCTGACCTGGTCTGCAGCAGCAACGATGTTTTCCCCGTCGGTAGCCTTTGTCGTATATCTGAACGTGACCCCGAATATTACTGTGGGCCTATTGAGTAACGTAAAATACAAAGAGTTGGTTTACGTTACAAGCTAGCCTTCTAACTTCGACTCTAATGACACCAAGAAAGGTGCCCGGTAGCAGAAATACAACCGTTTCTCCCATGTAACTCAATCCATTTGTCCAATTAATTTCAACATTTTTTAAAATGTAGGCCATGGGTAAAGCATGGGCGTATTCGACATTTCTGTAAAAAATGCTGATAAATAGCCAAATTCAACCAGTGGCTTATACGTTAAAATAATTAAAAAATATGTCACATCCTTCTAACTCAAAACGAGACGATTGAAGGAACTGGTGTAAAGTTGTGCCATCTTTTGTGCGTAATCGGAATCTCGAGTTAATAAAAGTACTAGTGTTGCTAAATATACTACTAACCAATTTAATTCACACATCAAAATATTAAAAACTTTGTGTACCTAACCCACACCACAAGTAAATTTAGATGGCGTGGTGCATAATATATCACCAAACACGCTGAAGTTTAGTATGCAAATATCAAAAAGCTAAGAAACGGCAATCGTAGATTATAATTTAAGCTATTTTTTTTAGCAATATTCTGCCAGCAATACTTGGTACTGTCGAGCTATTTTTACGCCGTACACTTGCACGTTTTGGTGCGTTAAGGGGAATGTATCATTCCGTTAAAATATTTGCTCACTAGGTAGAGAGGAAATGTTAGTTAGGATTACTGGGGTTCGATCTTGTATCATTTTTAAATAGGATTTTTGGTTATGGTTAAATGCTTCTGAAACTTCTTCATTCCATATTTTGAGTCCTGTTTTTCTTCTGAATTTCTTTTTCTTTCCGATGGCTTCATCGGTTGCTTTCAATATTGCTGATGTTATAATTTCCCATTCTTTGTTGACATCATTACTTGTTGGATTTTCAAGTAAGTACCTTTGTAATCGGCTTTGGTACAGGTATCTTATTCCTTCATCTTTTAACAGATAAATCTTATAAACGTCTTGATCACTTTGTACATTTTTGTTCAACCTTTTTCTCCATTTAGCAAGAATTCTCATTTTTGAGATGACAAGGTAATGATCTGAATATATATCGCTACCCCTAGGCACTCTGGTGTCTACTACATCGGGACCTAATTTAGTATTTACCATCACATAGTCAATAATAGATCGTTGTCCTCTCGCTGTCCATGCAAACTTATGAAACTTCTCAAAAACATATTGGTATTTTTAATTTATTGTAGGATGCAAATTCTGTCAATAATTTACCATTTTCATTTAACATGGATTCGCTTCTATTTCCCATTACGTTACTTCTGGAATTGGGCTGTTTCCTACCCGAGCATTAAGGTCACCAGCTACTATAAGGAAATCACTTTTACACATTTTATGTGTCTCAATTTGAAGGTTTTCATAAAATTGTTCAGATTCTTCTCGTTTGTTTTCTTCTGGGGCATATACTGCGATCAAAGTTAGTTAGGTTTCCTCTCTCTACTGTCAATCTAAGAGTCAAAATACTTTCATCTCCATTTGCAATTTCTGCTAATAAACCAAACTGCCAACTTTACTTACCCTCCACGTGTATTTACCGTTTTATAATTCGTAACATTTTATATAAACGGAAACGAAATGAATGTAACAATAATTAAATTGAATACTATTCAGAGAGAATATTACAAATTATAAGAAAACTCCCGTTTCCCCGAACTCTTTCATCCACTTTCCAAGGAAAAATGTAGGACTGGAGGAAGCAAACAGAACGACTGCTTACCCTGCCGAAGGAACGCGGTCGAGCGTGTGGCGTGTTGTTGCTTGCGAGTTCGACTCATAGCTAGTCGCTCCCGTTTGTGGAATTAAGTACTAGATAGCAGCACTATGCGTCTACAGTAGAGTACAGGAGTTAACGTAAAACGAAAACTCTTTTTCTCGAATTGGAAACGGGAAACTCAGATTTAAATGTGCTTAAACTTTAAAGTTAAGGCGAAAACTGTAAATGGTCAACCATTTCCAATATGTGTAGGGTAAGTTTAGCTTACCTTGCATCTGTGGAATAAACGCCACTGCTGTGTTCTTACTACAGAACAGAAAGTTATTTCAACAAAACGCTCTCAGAAATGTTCGTATCTTCCCCGCTACTACTGGACCTGCAATTAACTAACAGAGTATTCTGATGACGGCACAGAAACCTGACTACACAACTCTTTTACTGCCTCTTCTCAACTGGTATTTTATCTCTTGTTTCGGAGTGTTGACGAGGTCGATCGGGACAGGGAAAAGGTGCAGGCTAGCAGCTTGGTAAACGCACTATCGACTGCAGGTGGGCGACCTTCATGCAAGGGCTGTGTTTACGGCTGCTCTTTTTCCTTGTCTGTGTTGAAAGATACGTGCATTCTCCGAAAGAAGAATCCCTCCCACGATTGGGAACCGGTTCACGCACGAACACAAAGTCACGGCCCTGGAGGATGACGCGGCGTGCCCTCGCACATGTATATAAGACGGCGCCCTGGCGTGTGATGACAGGGAATATCTCAGATACCCAGCCAGGGCTGTCAGAGTCGACGATCTTCAACACTCGTCATGAATCACAAGCTTCTGGTGAGTCCTTCGCTAAAACAATTAGCCGCTTTGCGTTCTGACAATTTTTCACTTGTGGAGTTGTTACACTCTTAGGAAATTATTTGCAATTTTACTATACGAGTGTATACGTAGAGTGAAAAGCGCGAATGGTAAAATTATTTCCCATATATTTAAGCTAGCGTTCCTACATTTGTTCAGGAAACAGTCAACCGCGTAGAAATCTTCCCAACTTTGTATAGTAACGATGCTAGACATTCCATACCTGTAGCCAGATGTGTACTATTAGTCCCATACCATATGTGGGTTAAAAATTTCCAATTCAGTTTAGGAAGTTCGCGAGAAATTTTTTTTTAGAGTGTACATTATTGCCGTTACATAAAATTAATATTTTAAAACAGTTTCGTGATTCCATTGTCAGACTACGAACGTTTATTTAAATATAGCACCAAAAATAAAATACACTTTAACAGTTCGAAGGAGTACCATTCTGTAAAGTTATTGGACGGTTTCTCATGTAACAAATCGCAACGACGTGCAATAACAAAATCGTGTAAAGTGTATACATATCTCAAGGCAAAAAATATGGTACCTTTTGATGTTGTCCAAGTTCCTTATTTTCAGGATAAGTACCGAGCAGGTACAATCTGCATTCATAAGGAAAGGGCACTGGGAATACTACATTATAGGCTGTTCACGGCGAAATGTACACTTTTGAAAGCCCTGCTTAGTATCTACTTACATGCACGTTGTGTATTCTTACGCCTTATGTAAAAATAACATTGCCATGGGCCTCATCATTCTAGTCATGTGTCGGTCAGGTGAAACTGCGAAGTTATTAGAAAAGTAAACATTTTATAAATCTGCTCATTTTTTACACACTAAGGCGTTAAAAATAACAAAAAGAGTAATAAATAATTTTAATTAACAGATGGTTAACAAACACTTTTTATTTAACGTTAAGATATGGAACTACTTTCCCTCCAACGTTACCAACTTTACCGGGCGAATGTCACTCAAGGCGCCCGATAAAATATATGCAGGTAGGGACAGTAACTTTTTTAAAAGGTTGATTTCAAAAGTGCTCACTTTAACGTGAACAGCCTTTAACCACGTAAAATTGTCTCGTGAAATAAACTTATCGGTCGCCTTTTGGGAGAGAAGTCTCAAACTTGTAGAATTAATAAATTCATTTTAAAGCTGGCTTTCATAATCCCCAAACCGGTTTTGTCTAGCTTTTCAGCAATATTTTCCTAAACGTATTTTACTATAACGCAACAAAATCCTGTCGTTCACAAACACAGATTCCGCCTTCAAATTATTTCATTTCTCACAGGTCGAATAACTCATGCGCTATTATTATCACATATTATTTGAAAACAACATTTACATTTCGTTTCACATATTGAAGCTATAAAAAAAATTTCCATTTCTACCAATGTTTGACCTTTGCAATTAATTCTCTCTGCTCCACAACGACAAAAAGTATCGAAATTTTAAAAATAAATCATGCTATGTTCACATATGTGTAGGTGCTCACGTTATAAAGAGTCAAGTACATAAACGTTGCCTTTATAAAAGCATGTGTGCTGTTTATATCTTTGCCACTCATGCTGAAATTTATATCACATAAACTATTTGAGCACTGAATAGCATTTACACAGAAGGCAATAGCCGCGATACCAGAATAACATTTTCGTGAATATGAAAGTTATTCTTTCCAAGATTTCTAAAAAGTTGTGAAGATATTATTGGACTAGTAATGTTCTATGCTTGCGAATAACAGCCTTTTGTTGAGTTGTAGCATATAGTTTTACGGAGACAGTGCTTGCAACCTAGATAAAGGATGTGTGGGAAATTTAAAAGCACGTATCACAATGAAATAGGAAATCATTTTTTTTTATAATTAACTTGTCCTCCTATCAAAATGAATTGCTCCTTACCGGACTTCAATAATAGACAGACTGCAGTTTCATTTCTAGTACGATTGAGTTCTTTTGTTAAAATACTCCTTAATCTTGCATATTTATATATTTCATATAAAATTATTATTTTAACGGGTTTTCGAATGTCAAAATCTGGTTTCTTTCAATTAAATGAACGTCATTAGTCATAATAACTATATAACTAAAATAAGAATACATTTTAAAAAGGGAATTTGTAGTGTACAGTTACTCTTATACAAAAACCCTTAAATCAGGTATGAAATTCAGAAACGAGATTGTGATTAAAGGCAACAGTTCCTTTAAAATTAGAAGGTTTTATTTTTTAAATATTTTGAAATAAATTCGCTGTAGTTTGGAAATAAAAATAATTTATTTTATACGCAAACTTTTGACTTGACTTGCGTTTTTGTGTTAATGCAATTTTTTGGAGCCAAGTAATATATTTAAGTACTTATTCACATCGTCCAAACACAAAAAAAAAAACTATTTTAAATATTTAGTCAAAGCGTTGACACAAATCTTATACAAAGTGTTGATTATAAATTGTTTGGTAAATTTTTAATTTATGTAATATGGTAAATGGTTGACGTCACTAAGATGTGTTTACAGAAAATGCTACACAACACAAGTCATACACATTTAAACTCCGCGAAATTTGTGAATTACTACTTAGGTGGAGTATAAGTTAGTTTTAAATCAACTATAGCTAGTATTATTATACTGGAGCGAAAAACCTTTAAACGTCTAAGTATTAATTTTGATGAATTAAATTATAATTTACTGAATAATTGTGATAACATTTCATATGGAATAAATGTCGTCCCAAGGTAGTATGTTTTTAAAGCACACTTCAAAATGTACGTAAAACGCTTATAATTTTCAGTACACCTCTTTCGACGAATTGAATTAAAAATGTGTAAAACTAAATTCCATAAAAATTGCCTAATACATGAGACAATCACTTATTCGGTAAAAACCACTAAAATATAAACATGAAAATGCTCTCATGATATTTTCTCTTCTGAAATAGTGTTAGACCCTGCTAAACTTGAACGAAAGCCAGCTAAATGTCTACAATAGATGGCTCAGGCCAACAAAAACCTGTTTTTCCTTGTCAAAGAGGGCGGGAGAATTCAAGGTTTAAATATGTATGCAGTCGTACCTACGATTATCAGCTCCGTCGGATATGGTGGATAATTGTATCCGGCCTTGAGCGTATGCAAATGAATTCTTCTTCCATACATAATTTTTTTTTTTTTCGTTGAAGGTGACATGATAATTTTTTCGTGCAAGTGTCAGCCTTTAAAATTACTTGAATTTTATCATAATATATGTATAAATGTGCGTAAAGTAAATGTGTTTCCCACAAATATTATATGTCATTTCATCATAGCTATTGTGTATATATATATATATAAGTTGATGCTGTCTAAAGTTAAACTTGCGTGCCAAGAATAATAATATTTAAAATTATTTGCGTGCGAAGAATAATAATATTTAAAATTATTTTCTTTGTGGCAATGTCTAATATTACACTGTCATTTATATAATAAAATAAAACTGATTCACCTATTTCTTTATTATTTGTGTTTGTTTATTTCAGTCCAAGCACATAATAGTATTCGCGATAAATATAAAATTTTAGTGCTTGTTTTTTTGATATCTTTATTACAGCTTGTATAATAACAATCATTTCCTTGTGTTGTGGCTACATTTATGTCAATATTTAAACAGAAATAAAAGGTTAATTTATTGTGATTTTCGGTTTTTGCTATATCGTCACACATAAAATTTTGCATTAACAAATATATATGTCGATAAGTGCCACTATGAAATCGCCGTAAACAGAAGTAGACTTTTAGAATATCTGCTCTTACCACACAAGATCTGTATGAATGACACCGTAATATGGGATTCTGTTCCGCCCTTATCACACTTCATGCGATGCTTATGCTGGTAGGGGGAAGACATGTGTAAACTTGGTGTACTAATACATTCTTAATATGACTAATTTAAGTCAGTCAGTAGTATTATTATTTATCAAACTGCATTTAATGATTAGTTACTTACTGGAGAATCAATGGATTACACTGAGGCGTTAGTGCCAGGCCAGTGAGTGGGTGAAGAGATTTGGGCGGCTCTTAACATCGAGATCTTGAGAGCCGATGAGGGTGAAGCGAGGTGAGTATGGAGCAGCGCCGGAATACAAGGGCGGGGGGGGGGGGGGGAACGGGAGATCCCCGAGGAAACCCGCCGACCAGCGCCATCGTCCGGTACCTACATGCAAAGAGCCGAGAGCGGCCCCGCCGGGAATCGAATCCGGTTCGATTTTTTTAAACTCACATTTTATGTATTGAATATTATAAATTGTAAACAATATGTTTAAATACATATTTCTTCTTAACACCGTGCTTAAGGGGTCCGCCTGGCTGACGCATCAAGTGAGTTGCAGAGGTTTGGTAGAAAATTTGAGATAAAAAAAGGGTTGTATATTTCATTTTATTGTCTACATAAGAAATGCATTAAAGGAACGTTTCGTCTCCAAAGAAAAGTTTCAAGTTCTTGTTTCTACTCCAAGGACTATTTTTGGGCGTAAAAATGGTTAAAATGGAGCTGAGTAGTCTAACCACTAGACCACCGCGGCCCCACCAGGCTAGCGTAATCCACTAAAAATCATCATAAATTACTATGTTATCAGTGAATAATAATAATAATAATAATAATAATAATAATAGAATTTTACTGATTCCTACAGAGCAGATTACAGATTCACTAGATCTGCAGTTGAATTTAGGGATTTGCTGTAGTTTTAGCAGTTTCAATTTCTAAGTGCGATTCTCTCCTTATCCACGTGTCGGCTCCGACAGCGGAGTCCCTTCAAGGTTACTTCAAACTTTCCTGAAGCCCCTGAAGTTCTACTTTCAGGATATTACTCCACCTTGTGAAAACAAAGCTTAGCCAAATATAGAAAACTACACTCAGTTAAATAATATTTCGCATGAGAACTGTATATTACTAGGCATTACCAACATATTTGCTTTCTTTCTGTTTTCCATGATTTTAATTATAAATGAAATATTATTTTGAATTAAAATATAAGTAAAATTTCATTTTAATAAGAAAAGAAATACTCCTGTGTTAACAGAAGTACAAAACTACTTTTATATATGAACTATTTTTGAAACAACTAGAGACGTCATGCATGGCTTTTCAAATGTTTGATTAAAAATGTGTGAAGCTACAGCGAATAGACTGTAAACAACGAAATACGTCTCGCCAAGTGAGTAACTTGCCTTACTGTATACTATTTATTGCAGTGTGGAGTGCACATAATTAAGTAAACTTCCCGGGCAACGTACAGTGTATAGACCGCCATGCCCGAAAGGGTTAACTCAAAAGTGATCAATTGCCTGACGTAATCCGTAATCTTAGTTCAGTCGTGAGCACGCAGATTAAATCCCTGACCTCTTACAGAGAGGTCCAATGACGCCCAGCTTTAGGAATCTAGTTTGGAGACTGCAATCTGGGACGATCTAAGAAAAAAAAAGGGAAGTCGGGGGAGGCAGGGACCAAGCCAAGACAACTTATCTCTAAGCATCTTTGATTAACCTACAAACCGGTTTGTTTATTCAGACCCGGTGCACGCGATCGCGTAGTTAAAGCACACGCGGAATACATGTTATTTATACTGCACACTGCGAAGTTCAATGGCCAATCGTCTCGCACCTGGGGAAATGATTTGTAAACTGTGTTACTGATCTACGATGTGATTCGTTCATATTAAAGTGGTCGAACACGAAGCCTACAGATCATTGGCTGTGTCAACGAAACAAGTGTTGTGTCGACAGCATGCATCACAACATTTGTTGTTTGCAAAGCCTGAAACTTGAAATGGAAATGAGTATGAAAGGTAAAGACAGAGATCAATGTTTGCGACTCATTGCAAATTATTGAATTAAAATACCAAACAAGTATTATGCGAGTGGATCATCTTCCCGCCAATCTTTCGCCGGACTCTCATGCTCGATCCAAGTCCGAGGACAGAGTATGCCGAGAGTTCAATATATGTTATATTTCCGTAACTCAAATATAATGTCAGGTATTTAAAACAAGAGAAAATGTTTTCGGCCTTGTATTTCAAATTTAAAGCCCCACCCGGCCTTTTCGTTTTATTCTCAGGAAACTTTCAAACATCGCGTACCAATAAAAGTGCACTAATTTTTTTTCACGATAAAAAAAACAAAATAAAACTAATAATTTGTTTGATAGAACTGTAAACTTTTATATTTTTAAGATATTACGGTTATTTCTACATACAATAAAATGTAAATTTTATAATCAAATGTTTAATGGAAATTTTCCTTGTCTGTGATGGATAAAAATTACAAATTAATGTCTTTTTAAATTTAAATTTAAAGCAAACCTCCATACGTGTGTAATCGAGAGTGTCTTGAAAAGGTTTTCATGTGTGTTTATGTTAAAGAGTGCCCTTAATTTTTTTATGGACTAATTTTATTTTTGACAAGTATTTTGTGCAATTGTATTAACCAAAACGGCAATGCCGCATTTTCCAGGAAGTCAGTTAATGTCTGTGAGGTTTGAGACATTCGGTTTGTCTAGGGAACGTGTCATGCAGGGATAATTGCATGCCGGTTAGAAGCTCTAAAGTGTTTAGTGAACTGTTTCAGCCTGTAACTTAGTGAGCCGTGTCGGCAAGCTTTGCAGTACTTATCTCGGTTTCTTTATGCCCATGATGAGCAGAGCATAAACTGAAAGTAAATTATTGTAATTTATTCCCTATGGCGAACAGTAATTTGTGACACTATACTTAATGATATGAAGAAACTACCAGGAGACAAACTATGTTTTATTTTGATTTCAGAAGCGCAAATAAATATAAGTGGAAATTTTAATTTTGGTACCACGCTTCGTTTCTCAGTATGAAACTTTCTTATGGCCCACAATGAAGTTGAATATTTAGTAACTTTACGGTGGTTTAATCGTTGTTAGATGTCGGTCAAAAGTTTTATCAGCTTAAGTGCTTAACCGTTTCGGTACCTGACACTTCAGTAATAACTGAATTAGAGTTATAGACACATTCACTCTCTAAGTGTGCAAGTAAGTTACAATTAAGATATTCTCCCATTTGGCACTTACAGAATTATTTACAGCTTCCTCTGAAAAAATAAGTAGCCAAATCCATAAGTCACGAAATGAAATTAATTTCTTCTCTAGAAAATCGTTTATGGATCGTTTCGGTCGGGAATCCGAATTACATTTCACACTTCCTGCTATATTTTATTTCTGATAATGCTCATGCCGTTATTATATTATTGGTTGCTTGGCAGCCATGATGTTCTTAATATTCGTAGTTTCTTGGGTCCCGCCATCTATTAAATGTGTTGTGGACCGAGCTTGGTCTTCTGCGCATGTCCTTAAGATGCCAAAACTCACATGCACAAACAGTGACGCAACTTTTGTTTACGTTTGGTTTTACATGGAAATCGCTCTTTTACGAATATATATATATATATATAATATTTATATATGTCTAACTTTACAACTTCGTAATTTTAAAGGGGCTCCAGGTTAGGATCCCGGAGGAGGGTTCGCCAGTATTTTCACACTTGGGAAACGAGGCGGACGTACCCGCTTGCTGGCGGGTTTTCTTCGGGCATTCCCGTATCTTCCCTCCCTTGCATTCCGCTGATGGTCAGTACCTACCTCATTCCACCTTCACTGGCGCTCATCACCTCGCTGTTGGACACCAATTTTGGATTTATATGCTATGTGCAACTATTTACGTTTGCGACTGATTTTTGAAAATATGACTTTACAGGCTCCTAGAACACAAGCAAATTGTACTTTCAGTGAAAATGTTTTATTACTTCTTGCAATCATTCTCAGAAAGTTATTAAATCGTCTGAGTGATACATACTATGCCTTGTCAAAGAAGACATTTCTATAATAAAATTAAGGGACCTCCCTACCAAGAATGTAGCCATGGAGTTTAAACGGGGAAAAATGTTTAATTACTTTCTCAGAGAATACTGCCACATTAAAATATTTAGAAAAAAAACTTATTAATAATTTTTAACAAAAATGTAATTTATAATGTTTTATTTTTGAAAAAAAAATATAAAACATAAAAATTGGCAAGATTATTTAAGGAAGTCGTGTTGGACATGTTTTCGTTTGCAACATTTGTATTTAAAATAAATACATAGGGAAGGGAATACTTTAACATAGATCCCCAATTTAAATAGCTTGGCTGCAGGCTTGGTTGGTAGCTTCCTTGAAGCAGAATATATTTCATTACTCAAAAGCTAGTAATGCCACAGTAATTCCTTTACCCTCGCTCTTTAAGCGCAGACCAACATCTCTGGAGCCAACACACATCAGCTGCTACTTGCCGCGTTGAGGATAGTTGTTGTTGTGTTGCAGTTGGTGTGCCTGGTGCTGCTGGCGGTGATGGGTCTGTGTGCGGCGCAGTGGGGAGGCCGCGGATACGGCGGCTACGGCGGCTACGGCGGCGGATACGGCGGCGGCAGGAGAGGCGGCTACGGCGGATACGGCGGCTACGGCGGCGGATACCGTCGCGGCGGCGGCGGATACCGCCGCGGCGGCTGGGGGCGATGAACACTCTGCCTCCCGACATCCGCCCCCAGGCTGGCTACGTGAACGTCACTCGAGCCGACACAATTCATCCAACGCCGTTCTCATACTTTACTTCCGTCACACGTCCGACCAATGGGGAAACACCATTTCGTATTTCGTTTAAGAATGAGTGTATTTTGAATTTAAAAAGTAAAATAATTTTTAAACTAAATAAAGAACTAAATTAACGAAGTACCGATATTCGCTGCTTAAAAAACCGATACTGCGAAACTTATATCATAATTAAATTACAGAGAGTAATGAGACGCGGTAACATTAAATATGTTTTAAAAATACATCATGCGTGTTGCCCTTGACAGCCGTAAAGTCACCCCCCCCCTTTTTTTCCGCCAAGAGACCTTTTGAACTCAGTTTCGCTTTCTTAGTGCTATGTAGTGCTGACTTGGCTGATTGTAAGTGTAAGTGTGAAGTTCTGGAACACTCGTCCATCACGTTTATGGTAGGCGCTTGATGTCAAACAACAACAATCTAAACCTTCCACAGAACGCTTATACAACGAGAATGGTATTTGTAACATTATATTTTATTATGCTAGTGGGCAGAATGGAGTTGTATCCATTTTGTAGTTCTGTTATCATAAAGAGAAGTGGGATTTCATATCCATGCATGAAGATATTATATATATATATATAACGTGTTTTTGTGTAAACAGTAAAAATCAGTATTCCTATGTGTAATCTATGATGTAGTCAAAAATTGTTTGTTAAAAAAAGTAATAAATAAAGAAAATTATGAACTTATAAACTCATTTTAATTTTATGGCTTTACTACGCTGATTTAAAACCAAAATATTTGAACTAGCAAATCAATTTTTTTTAAATTTCACTCTATGTTGTTATTTATTTCCTGCTGAACACAAATACTTTTCATCATGTAATAACTTTTATCTTCTTAAAAACTTTCACACCAGAGTTATATTTTGTACTCTCCTGTATAAACATGAAGTTTCTGACTGACTGGCTCACTTTTCAACACACAGCCCAAACAGCTGAATTCATAGCATGACAATTTATGGATGGCTCCCCCTTAGTGTGAAGGCATTCACGAAGAAAACATTCTTCGAAATTCGACCCCTAAGAGGGAGAAAAGTGGTAAAAAGTGTTTTCGAGGAACCCAGCAATAGTTTACCAACCTGATGAGGTCTTCATGCTCTTTTATTTAAAAGTCAACTTATATTAATGGTTAAAAATCATTTTATATATATTTTTGAAATTCATCCCTTAAAGAGGATGAAAAGTGGTCAAATTTGCTATCGAGGACTTCTAACCCTACGAGGTATCGTTGTGATGATTGCTTGAAGAAACTACATATATAAATGTCTATAATATATTTCACGGTTTTTTAAATTCGCCCCTTAAGAGCATGGGAAGGAGTAAAATGCATTTTCAAGGACTTCTCAATATCTCATTGACATGCTAACGTATCTTTATGCTCCTGGCCTTGAAATACTATTTATGTAAATTCCTATAAACGATTTTTTTAAGTTCATCTTTTAATGGGATGAAAAGGGTTAAAATGTGTTTTCGAGGACTCAGCGCATTAGCCTGATGAGATATCGTTATGCTCTTTGCTTTACAAGGCTATTTATATTAATGCATTTATATTTACTTTAGGATTTTTTGAAATTCAACTTCTAAGGGGACTGAAAATGTGTAAATATATATTCGAGGATTCGTAAATAGCTCACTAACCCTATGGGATATCGTTATGCCCTTAGCTTCAAAAAGTAACTTATATAAAAACATAAAACAAACTTACAATTTTTTCGAAATTCAACTCCTAAGGGGGTGAAAAAGGGCAAAAGGTGTTTTCCATGTTTTATTAATAGTTCATTAACCCAATAAGATATAGTTATTTCTTTATCTTCAAACGTTTGGCTACATAAATATATAAAATTTAATTTAAGCATTAGTAGAAATTCTACGCATAATATGCTGAAAAGTGTTATAAAGTATTTCCTTCAATAGCTCATCGAAAGAATAACGTTATATTCTATGATTCCAAACGTTGACTACATAAATACCAAAAAATAAAATAATAAATTATGAATTTTTGGATTTTAAGAAGATGAAAAACGATAAAACGTGTTTTCGGTATATTACGTACATTGCATCGGAAAACCCACGTGCAGTGGTGGAGACACATCACCAACGACTGTTTGCGGGGATCGTGTGGGCTCTCGTAGTCCACGAACAGGTTATTGGATCCTTTATCCTTCCAGTTCGTTTAGACGGCCAGGCGCATCACACCTTTCTGGCAAATTAGCTACACCAGCTACTAGAAGATGTGCAGCTGAACGCACGAGTCAACATGTGGTTTCAACATGATGGCACCCCACCGCATTTCAACAGCCGTGTTTGCCAACCCCTCACCGACGCATTTGGTGTTAAGTGGATTGGGAAAGGCGGCCCTGTGCCTTGGCCATCATGGTCACCCGACCTCACGCCAGTCGCTTTCCTTACGTGGGGCAGCGTCAAGAATTGTGTGTACACTATGTCTATGGAGATTTGTGAAGTTCTCAAAGATTGAATACAGGTGGCATGCAATTCAATTCAAACCACTCCTGGCATATTCGAGAGGGTCTGCCAAGCAATGCATCGCCATTGCAAAACGTCTGCAATCAAGCGGAGGGTCGCCATTTTGAGAACATGCAGTAGGTTGACGTATGGAAGAGTGTAACAGGCAGACAATAAAGTTCTGTAACCTACAAACGTCTACCTGCTTATTACCACCAGCACTACATTACATCAAATACCATTGTTTCCTGGGATGTAGGCAACTCGCGTCTGTTTTGTGTATATGCTGGCTGCCTACCTGCCAGGCGTTATAACGTGTTGTACAAGAGACCTAGCATATGAACGGGACGTCTTCGGACATCCGTTCTCTGACAAAAGTTGTTCCTCTTTACATTACCTATCACCTCAAGAATGAGTAATAATTGATATCACCTTGACTGTTTACAGTTGGTTTATAATAAAATTCATTATTTCTATAGCCGGTATCTAGTTTTAGTTTTGAATTTCTTCAAACATCATAAGCAAGAAATATTTTAACACAAAGACCATTTTCAATGTCCAGATTCCCATTTTCTTTAGGAAAGATCTGATTTCTTCAATTCTTAAGATAAATATTTCTTATATTACAGTGATCAACACGATTTTTTCTATTACCTTGAAAGCCTACAATTACAAAATCAGGCATATCAAGTTGTAAATTATTGAACCGATCACTTGTATCTAAATTAAAAACAGTTGTTCCAGCAGGAACATTTTCAAAAAATTGCCTATAATTAAAACTAATGGGTATTTTTGGATGTTTGTATATCTTTTCTCTAATTGCAATGGCTGTATTAGATTCGTATTCGATAATTGGCCACATCATTTCTAATTTTTTAATAACAATTTTACCTGGATCAGCATAACATTTCTGAACTGTATAATTTGCATTCTTAGTTTCATAAACATATAAACCATTGCTGTCAGATCGATTACGAAAAGTAGTAATTTTATAACCTCCTTTCCAGTAAATTTCATTGTTATCTCGAATAAAACCAAAAATATATCTCAGTGGATAGGTTATTTCAATTGTTTAATTACTGTGGACAGATTTTAATTGATATTTATTATACATACCAGTAAATTCTAAATAAATTTGCTCACTTGGAGATCTTAACAAGTTGTTAATAATTGTTGAAGTTAAACCTGGGTTATCAACAGTCACGATAATATGTCCATATTTCGAGATTTCTGCTCTAGAAAACTTGAAAGGAAAAAAGTTAGTACAAACATCAATATTATATAATTTTTCATATTTTTCCTCATCTCCTTCTTTATCTCTCTTTAGTAGCCTAAATTGCTTAAAAACATAAGCATCATTTGGGAAAGAAAATCTATCACCTATAAGAATATCAAATCCAATTCTATTATTGGAAACTTTTAAATTCCCCCTAGTTTGATCAGTTGGAGGAAAAGTTTGCCTTTGAAAAGTCTCGATACTTTTATAACTCATTTATAAGTAAAAAAATAATATATGTATATAAATGAAAGATTCATAAAAGCAAATTTCTTGGGTTAAATAACTCATTGAAAAATTCAAAAATTATAAAAGTACTAAGAAGAAAGCTCTACCTTTAATTCATGAATGACGAAATATTGGCAAAAAAGCAGAACAAGTACGTGAAGAAAATAAAAATATAATAACAACACTAGTTCCAGTTGCAGCAAAACATTTAGATTATCCAACAACTCCTGAAGAAATATCATTTGAAATATAATTATTTGCTAAATATAGGTCTCCAAATTTGGGTATAATACCGCCGAAAGACTCAACTATTAGTCATGGAGAATATATTTCTGGAGATATTAATAACATTAAAGAAAAATATGGTTCACAAGGAGGACAAAATATAGATGGTGATAATCTATTTGTTAAAGATAACAAATATGAATTAACAGAAGGACTTTCTAAAGTGTTAACAAAAAATAGCACAGAAAAACCTAATGGTAATTACGGTGTTAATAATCATAAAAATTACACAAAAATCGATGTATTAACCAATGTTTTATTTCAAAAATATATTCCTAATAAGAACAGGAATAATCCAAGTTTAAGTGTTGGTTGGAAGTATAATAATATAATTAGACCAATTTACGAAAAATGTATAAAAGATTCAAGCTCAAGATTAATACCAATCACACCAGAAAGAACAATTTCTTCAAGAACTCCTAGATCAAGAGAAGGTATAAAAAGTACAACAATTTACCAAAATAAAATGTTTGGATGGATGATGTTAGAAATTTAATTGACAGATTATTAGTTATACATGCTGAAGAAAATGCTGGAAATAACAATTATTACAATGAAAAAGTGAGCATAATGAATATGTTGAACAATATTTTTTTAAAATTTTGTTATTAGTAATCCAAAAGGAATTCCATATCTTATAAGAGTGTTAAATGTAATTGCTCATTCTTTTTGGAATTTTGAACATCACAGAAAAGGAATAATAATTCGGGCCTTAAACAATTTAAATTTGCCTGAAATGCATTTTCCAGGGTATAATTAATGTAGTCCATTTACATAATTATATGAAGTGTTAGAAAAAGGAGATACAGGAATAAATAAATTAGACGAAGCATGTAAATATTACGATATTGCTTACAAAGGTCATAATGATTTAGAATCTAGAAATGTGGCTGACACAATTGTACAAAAAGGAGCCAAGGAGATTATGTTAGGTAAAGGTACTCCAATTGGTGACAACATTGCTTCTGCAGCTGTTGCTTTAACTATGTTTACAAAAAGAAAATTAGAATGGGGAAATTAAATTTATAAATACTTACATTTTTTAAACTTATAAATGAATTTAACAAATATAACAATCTATATAACCACTGATCAACTGAAAGATTTGGGTAAAGATAAATGTTTAACAAAATAACAACTTGAGAGAAAAAATAAAATTTAAAAGAAGGCAAAGGTTTCAAATTAACTTTGTCAATACCAATAATAAAAAAAAATACTAAAATAAAAATCTTGAAGTGGTTTTATTCATGGAGGTTTTTTTTACCATTTTTAATTCCAGTTTTAGCTGCAATCGGTAAAAACCGAAATGAAAATTTAGCTTGCTCCACCAGCTAAATTTTAATTTTGGTGGAACAAACTAAACAAATAAGAAAAAGAATTAGAAGAACAAAATATACATAATTTGGCAATGTGAAATAAATCAGGAAGTGGAATAGATGCAAAAAAGGAAGGACTAAAAAAAAATTGAATATATCACCTTTATAGAATTTCGATATTGAAAAATATGTAAAAATATTAAATGCAAAAAATTTAAGTAATGTTTTTATGATTGATGAACTACTAAAAACAATGCACAAAAATGAATGCGATGTGGTTAATTTCGACATTTCAACAAATCTTGGTACTCATTTGGTTTGTTATTTTAAAGAAAATAATGATGTTTACTATTTTTATCCATTTGGAGGTAATATTCCTACTAATTTAACTAATTATTTCAAAAATATAAATGTTTATTACAAGATAATAGAATTTAGAATTTTAATTCAGTTATCTGTGGACATTTATATTTAATTGTGTTACATCTTTATTTGAGAGGTTTTAAGTTTCATTACATAATTTATTTGTTGTTAAATGATGGATATATTTGGGAAACCATTAATCAAATCGTTAAATAAAAACTCTGGCACTAATGATAATCAATTAAAAACATATGTAGATTCAAAATACAATATTATATTTTTCTGCTTTACAAGATATAATTGAGTAAAGTTTTTGTTAATACAAAACATTATGTTTCTCTTTAAAATCGCAGAATTAAATATGTGGCTGATCCAATATATGGAAAAGATGGAGTCAATAAAATTTTTTTTGATAAAGAAATATGTGATAAATTAAAAAAATTAAACCAATCAGCTTTGAATTATTGTGATTCCCTTGTTAACTCAAAAGTTGAAACATGAAAGGAAGAAAAGTCTTATATATTTTATTTGCCTGCAAAGTAGGATAGAAAATTATATTTTTCTCCTAGATAATAATCAAATTTGCTATATCATTTTGCTATATGATTCTGTTTATAAAATAACTTTTGCTAATATCGATTTACCTGATGATATGGTGACTATTATTTATGATTCTCAAAAAAATTGATTATAGTGAGCATTTTGGTGTTAACATAGGTGATACTATCTTTTAAAATCAGAAAAAAAATAAATAATTTGTTATGATAATGGATTGATGACCACAATAGGAATATTCATAAAATATAAAGATTAAATATATTTTTTACTACTAAATGGAGAATTTTTGGTGCTGGAAGTGTAAGAAGGTCAATAAAAACAATATACAATATGTGAATTCTTAAAATGGATGATTAGTTCAGAAAAAGTAAATGTTCAATAAGTAAATATAATAAATCAATATAAAAAAATTTGCCCAATGTAAGTAAGAGAAGGAAGAATTAATGAATTATACAAAACAGCAAGAAGAAATATCCCAAAAAAAAAGCAAATTTGTTTGGTATTGATGATTTATTTCAAATCGATCTTGTTGAGATGGATACTGAAAATTTAAAATGAAAATCACATATAAACAAGTATTTTATGACAGTTATCAATGTTTTTTTTTTTTTCAGAATATGCATTTTCTATACCATTTAAAGATAAAATTGTTAAAAATGTACAAATGCATTATAATGTATATTGAATAAAAGAAAACCACATAATTTACAAAGTGACAATGTGTCCGAATTTTGCAATAAATTATTCAAAGAACTTATGCAAAAATATAACATCAATCATTGTTCTACATTCAGTGAAATTAAAACCGATGTTTTAGAGTGATAACCGTACAATGAAGAATAAAATGTGGAAGAAATTTGCTGGTAAAATATATAAGATGATTTAGTGAAAGGCTATAACAATACAAAACATCGATCTATTGGTATGAAACCAATTGAAGTCAATAAAAAAAATTAAAAAAAATTCAAGATAAGATTTTGTGAATACGTTTACTAAACTTAAACATAACATTGGTGATATTGTCCATGTAAGTAAAAGTAAATGAAACTTGGGAAGGGGCTATACAACAAATTGGACAGCATAATTATTTACCATTTTCGAGGTATTAAATTATGATGTGCCAACTTACAAACTGAACGATACCATGGGAGAAGAAATTAAAGGTAGTTTTTATGAATATGAAATAATGAAAACAAACTATCCTGATGCATATTTGGTTGAAAAAGTCTTAAAGACTAAAATTGATAAAATTAATGTAACATGGTTAGATTTTGATAATTCACATAACTCTTGTATTAACACTACAGCTGTTTTGTAAATTTAAAAATAAAAATGAGTTCCTTACTCAATTCGACAAAGATTATTAATAGCATTAATCAATTGTTGTCGAGTACAGTTATTTATGGCAAATTAAAAATAGTTATGAAAACACACAATGGGGCAATTCAATGTTTGTTTCATTCTTTGATATAAATGGATAGAATTTGGAATCTAATTAAATCTCAATAATTGTTCACAATTTGGATTCCTATCTTCAATTTTATGGAATTGTCTTTGAACATTTTATTTTTAAGTTTTAATGACATGGTAATCATATTCACAATCATCATCAAATAATTTAAAAAAACAAATGTTAGATTTAAATTTCAATCATATGTTTGTTGGACAACATGAGGGGTCATTTCTCTGATTTCCTCATTTCTGCAATCTATTACATCTAAAGCCATATTAACTAATGCTCTTAAATTTCCAATATGATCACCATGAATGTTATTTAAATCTTTTAAATCACTAACTCTAATTTCGTTCATTTTTTATTTGCTCTCTTGGGCTTTTGTATAAATGCATTAATTCTTTTTGAATCTTATATTCACCATGTTTTCTAACTGATAGAATAACTTCTTCAAATATCCATGTTTTAAAACCTTGGCAATTTCACAAAATGAACTAAAAATAAGTTAATATCAAGCAGGCTCACTAATATAAACTGCTTTACCATTATGGCAATTTATGTTAGGATGAATCTTTTATCCCAACTATTTCTGATAATGGTATTTTATATTTTAATAAAATTTGCTTCTGTGATGCATTTTTTGGGTTAGACTATTGTAATATTTCAGCAATATCTTTTCCTCTAAACAAAGGATTATTTTCCTCATCAATATTCATAGAATCTCTTTACCATAGTAAATAAGTTTGATATTATTTCTGTCTAGAATCAACTTCATTTTGTATGTGAAATTATGTGCAAGTGAAATTGGCAAGTTGTAGTAAGTCTTTTTTACAAGTATCCTTTTTAATAAGAAAATGAAAAATTAAAGAAAAATTAAATTAAAAAATACTGACCAGATTCCTTTATAAATATTGTATGTGGTTGCATATTTCAAGGAGTAATGAATCATTACCCTCATATATTTCAAATGTAACATTGTTTAATATACATAAAACATGTTCAGTGCTTGCTCATCATTTGTTCAACACACATTTCTCCTATGGTGAGGTTTACTTAAAAAAACATAAGATTTAGGGGCCATTACACCATGCCAGCGACTCCACAGGTTTAGAAGCTTTTATACCTTGCCAGTGACCTCTTATATATTTTTCTGACCTTGATATTAGCACTAGCAAAACTCCAATTGGAGAAACTTCCCACTTATCACCAGCCTGCTGGTTTTTTATATTTTTTTGTTGACTGATGAAGGGGGAAGTTTAATTTTATTTTTTAATTTCTAGTACTACCCTTCCCATACGATGTTGGCACATTACCTCATATGGAAACACTCCAATATACATATGTTATATTACATTTATGCTATAGAGAGATCAACATATTGGAGCTTGAGGTGGTAGCAATTAATCACATCTACTGGTGGTATTTTTAAACAAGCATGAACAAGGATTTTGGCTTAAATTTTGAATGATTTGGTGATAATCTAATAGTGTAAAATGGGTGCATCATATTCACATCATTAAATTAACTGCTCAGACCGGGGTTCGTACCCATGACCTTTGCATTTGAAATCAAGCAGTTCATCAATGAGCCATGTTGATGAGATGAACAAGGAAGTAATTGTAAAACTCTATGTGGCAAGCTACAGTGAGTTGAAAGCTATAAGTGATGAGTCACACTAGCCAAGAGTGTCACAGCTGCTGCGCCAAGCTCGCCCAAGGTAGACAAGTGGAGTCGTTTGCAACTTGAGAGAAACTTGCTTTATCAAGGTCGACTCCTTTTTTTCATCTCTGTGCATGCAGTTGGCTTTTTCCTGTTGCCTGTAGAGGTCAACCCACTATGAAAGCTTTCATATGTTTCAACTAGTTTGCAGCACAGTAGGAAGACTATATTCTGTCACAACTAGGTCACAGCATGTTTGCTGAAGCAGATAAAAGAATTCCCACACAATAAGTACAGGTTTCATGTACACTTATTATTGAAATGAAGTTATTTTACAAAAGTATTTTATTTTATTACATTATTTACCTTCTGTCATTTTTCTATTCAAATCTAATGTAGTAAATCCATTACCTTTGCCCCAAAATTTTGATCAAATGTCGTATAACTTCTCATGTGTCATATCTCCACCAAAAATAGTTATATATGTATTTTAAATTAGTTTCATTTTGTCTAAATATACACAAAAAATTTGCATTATCTCTCACCAATTGCTTGGGTACTTTTCAATAAGTCTGTGCCAAATAAAATACATCAACATTTTCATGTCTTCCCATAGTAAAGTTCTCACGAATAACATCTTGATTTTTTAAGATTAGACCATCGAAGATGCCTAGAGAATAATTTTCACACTGGTCTAGTGGAATAATTTCTTCATTGCTATTTAAAAAATAAGCCATCTTTCCATTAAATTTGTTTGATATTAGACCAAAGTAATTTTGTAAGTGATTATATTTTTGTTGATTGAAACTTTTTGAGCTAATGCACAATTCATGGAAATTTAACCAACCATTATTATAAATAAAATTAATCATCAAGTTGGTTTTACCACATTACTGGGCTCGACGATAATGAATCTCATATTGTCAGGCAAAAGTTCAATATTCTTTCAATTTTTAGCATTTCATTCGGAAATTATAACACGAACTTATGAATCGACTTTCTTTCTTTATAGCAATATTTTTTATTACTAAATGGATAATAAAGTGTTTAAGTTAAGAAATAATAGTTCCATACTAAAGAAGAAACTTCATTATGATACTATTCATAATGAAAAATCTATAGCATTGATTAGTATGCAGACAAATTTTGTGGCACCCAACATATCCGATAATACTGTACCGACAATTGAAAAATTGAGTTGCGTGGTTGATAAAAACAAAGTTGTCACTATTCCTAAAGGAAAATATGATGTCGAATCATTAAAAGAATCTATAAATTCATTTGAACTATTTAGAAAAAGGACGGTGATTTAACAGCAGATAATGTGAAAAATAGAACATCTATCAATTCTAAGTTTACTATTAAATTTGATGATCGACTATCTGAAAGAAATATGATTATTGAAAAAGATAAAATTGTTGAGGGTATTAAATTACCTAATTAAACCCCATTAAAAACAATAAATATCAACTGTAATTTGGCATATGGAATGTTCATATAATATGATGAATCGAATTAACGAATACTACGAAACTAGTTTTCCACCAAAAACTATGTTTTGGTTTGGAGATTATATTGATTATGAGCCCACATATCCAATTTTTTATAAAATATATAATAAACCTTTTAATCATATTGTTTTAGAAATTAGAGATTAAAATGGCAAAGTAATTGATTCTGATGGATGTAATATTGACATTGTTTTTGGAAAGGAAATTTCTAAAAAAATATATTTTGTGTAATATCTGTGGCTGGCATCTCAACCGGTGAATTATTCAACTCTCATTAATAAAACTATAAATTTTGCCATATGGTAATGTATCTATTTTATTTTCTTGTATAATCATTTTGTCATCCCAATGACTTAATGCTATTTTATTAACTTTTATTGTATATATTTCATGTTTCTCACATGAAATTGATAAATCTATATTGTGTTTTTTCTTTAAACAAACAGTTCTTATAGTCCTCTTATTAACTACACATTTCTTTACACATTTCAGTCTTTTGTTTTCTTTAGCGTCAACTTTATAGGTATACATTTTAGCTCTTAAACCCACAAAGTCTGTCATTATTTTCCTATTCATTCATATTTCACCTTACCTAAAACTTTCTCATTGATTTGATGAATGTTATATATATATATATATATATATATATATATATATATATATATATATATATATATATATATATATATATATATATAACCTTTTGAGTAATCACTTGCATAAAATTTTTCTATTGTCGACTTCATATCTTCGTTAAAATCGCCTGTTTTTATATTATAAGTGTAGGAATCGGTATCTCGATAGCATAATACAATGTTATCTCCATATTTTGGTTTCATCACCTTATAGTGAAAATCATACATCAATTCTTTTGATATGTTTAAAATTGACATACCAACATAAATAGGCTTATTAAATTTTACATTAGTCTCATTAGTTCTGTAAGATTCTCATAAAAAACTGTACTTCTTTTGAAATTTGCTTTTGCTACTAATTTTTCGCTTTTTTCTGCATCTGATATTAATCTTAAATATATACTCTGTTTATTATATTTTAAATAGTTTTACCAATATCATAATTATTCATTAGCTCATAAAAATCCTTTTCAAAATCACTTTTTGCATTAGTTCTCATCAATGTATTTAAATCTATGTACTTTCTTAAGCAATCAGACTGATTAACCTTTAATATTGTTTCTATTTTTGTAAGCTTTAACCCATTATTTAGACACTGTTTCAAATTGCAATAGTGTATTACATACTTTTGTTTATTAAGTAAAGTTGTTAATAATTTAGACTGATGTTTTCCTGGAACTACCTTATTTTCTGGACAAAATGGACGATCTTTATGTAATTTATGTAGATCTTGTGGATACTGTAAATATATTTCTAAAATGTAACCATGAACAGAATCATCCTCCAGATTTAATATATAATTTTGCCAAAAATTAAATTTAAATTCTGGATAATAAACACATTTGAAACCACCATATGGTAAATATTGAGACATTGCCCAACCATTTAAATTATTCACTTCGAGATAAGCTAAATAGTCAGACTCTTGATTATGATTAAAATCGTCTAAATATTTATTATTCGCTTTTACATATCTCTTACTACATTGTGAAATTCCGCCTCTAATTACTTTTCCTACCATTAAACTCATATCATAATTATGTAATAAATGTAACAGTTATTTAGTTATTTTTAACATTGCATCCCATGATAATCCTGGTGCTGTAAAATAGCATGCTGGATCTAAATCATATGCATTTATATATGTTTTTCTAAAGTTTTCAAATACTTCTGCTAATAGTAACACATCATTTTATAAGTATAAATCATAATATTCGCCAAGGTTCTTCATATTAAATTGATCCCATACACATTTTGCATGATCATAATCATCATCCGTTATATCAGATTCATTGAATTTATTGTAAAATTCATTTTTTGGTGGAAGTTCTGTTTTTCAGATTTTTTCCAACTGTCCATATAAGCATGTGGATAAAACTCTTTCCTAAATACTAAATCTATTTTATCTTTTGAAAAACGTTTTTGTGTATGTTTCATTTGATCTTTACTTAAATTAAATGATAATTTAACTAAAATACTGGCCATAAATTTTAATGTGTTTGTATGCCTCATGTCTAAATTTTCTTTTTCTTTCCCACAAGTAATAAACTGTTCTTTGTTATTTGCCTTTAAATATATCTGCTTATTTTCATATCCTAGTTCTTTAATAAATAAATGAGCATCATAACCAGCTAAGTTATGCAAATTAATTGGAACAAAATCGGACAATTTTAATTTGTAGATTACAATTATTACATATTGGGTTAGTGAATTTTACAGTTATATGAGCATGATAATGTACTTTTTTTCTTTGTATATTCGCATTTGCATACAGTACAGTTCGTAGATCTATTATATAACACTTTTTTTCCTTTTGTTAGTGGATGCATTGGTTCATTTTGCGAATATATTTCCCCAATCTCTTCTATTTCCCTTTTCATTGATTTTATAAACATCTTATGTGCATCTGGGTATCGATGTACAACTGTTGGTTCATAATCACCATAATTAGATACAATTAATACCAAAAAACCAGCAGCTTCTTGTAACTGATATTTCATTGTATATGATTCATCACTTAACATCAAATCAATGGTATTTATTTGATCATTAGTATGTTTATATCTTTCTTTAAGTACCTCCTTATTAAAGCCATTATCAATATCATCGTCTGTTGAAACTGGATATTTTTCGATTAATTTAAATTGATTTATTTCCCTTGGATTTGGTTTAGATATTTTTCTTTAGATTTGATTCGAAATCTGGATATGAAGCAAAAGGAACTTTCATGTATGTTTGTAGGTTTTGAGAAATATTTGCTGCCCTTCCAAAGGTAAACTGATTTCCACTGGTTCATTTTTAGAGCAGTCTTCTGCATGTTTATTAAATTTTTCTTGAGATGTGAAAAATTGAAGATGTATCACATATATGAGTTTTACCATTATGTTTAGTTTTTTGTGCAGAAAGCAACTTAGGTAAATCTTTTATCCAAGAGTAATGTGAGTGTATCATTCTTGAAATAAAGAAAATTTATATGTTTATTATTTTTGTTTTTTTGAAGTTTTAATGGATACACCATGGCCTTCTTATCTTCAATAGAGTATACATTTATAGATGTATCGATTTGATTTTATATTTTTTTGGTATATTCTCAATTTTAATTTGATATTCATATTTATCTATTACTTCACCAATATCAAGCCCCACATTTTTATGTTTAGTTGCTCTATCCGAATTTTTATCTGGTGGAAACAATGCAGACTTGATTGTCCAAAGAAAATATTGTTGATCTTCATTTTTACAAATTAATGGTTTTCTATTCTTAATCTCTTCTGGTAGCTCTACTAGGTTGGTCTCTTTATTGCGATAGTTGGCATATAATCTAAAGTTAGTTTTCAGCCCTCTAAATGTTCTAAGATGATTACATATCACCTCAAAAACCTTGTCTTCTACTGAAGTTAAAAAGTGATTAGACTGTACTAAATTTAATGAATTCTCAGTGTTGATATTCTACCATTAAATGCTGTATTAGCTCTGTAATTTTTATCGGTTCTTCAATTTATTCTGTTAACAAATAAATTATTATAGAATGGAAATATGTCTTTGAATTCTTTTATATCTTTGGGATATAATTAATTTATATTTGTATCAGCTAAAGGTAAAATTTGTAAAAATTTTTTTGTTAGCAATTTTGTTATCTGCTTACTTATATTTCTAGACTTTACTAATTATTATTATCCTTTGGATATAATTCATTGATATTAGCATCAGCCAAATGTAAATTAATAAAATTATTCTTTGTTAGCCATTCTGTTATCTGCTTACTTTTATTTATAGGCTTTACAGATACATTGTTACAGGATAGAAAATTTATTTTAATTCATTTATATCTTTGATATTAATATATGAATATTGCAAATTTGAAAAGTTGTTCTTTGTTTCTTCATTTGAAATAAATGATATAAGAGTTCTAATTAAATAAGTTTTTCTTAGACGACATGAAAATTTAAATTTGTATTATTTTCCTAAAAACCTTAGCTACTGTACTCTCCTTCAGTTCAACTCAACTGCTAGATTGTTCGCTGGCATTTTTGATTGTTTATTTAGTAAGAAATATATTTTAATTTAGTTTTATTTTTTACTGCAATTTGGTGTGTTTATTTTTACTTAGGAATAATATAAATAATAACTAATTGAATGGAATTAAACACAGTTTTATTTATTGTTAATATTGAAAACAATGATTTTAGTTATTTAACTTCTTGTTTTGATAATATTTCTTTGTATATTCACTAAAGCAATTTTTACATTTTGTTGTATGTTTGTCTACAGTAGTTTTTTGGAGATAAAATGAATCGATAGTAGATAATAATTATGGCGAATTTAATTTGTATCGTGTAATTTAGTATTTTTCTGCTTTTCGAGATATGGAATACAAACATCTTTTCCACGAAAACATAATACTTAATTTAACCTATAATGACTTCTCAGATATATTGACACATTTTTTACATGTGTTAATATGCTTATCTTTTGTGTGCTTATGTGATGGAAAACATTTAATGTTTAATAATTCAACACATTATTTTTTAAATAAATTTTTACTTTCCTTATAAATACAACAAAATGAAATTACTTATTAAGAAGCAAAACAATTCATATAAATTGACAAATTTGCGAGACCTTGAAATTAATAAAAATTATGCAGCTTCTGAATTTCAAATTTATGAATCTAAGTTTGGTAAAAAAAAAATTGATTGTATTCTAGATGGAATGTATAAAATTACTTTACCAGATCGCTATATAAACATGTTCGATATAAATGCTTTAAAATTAATAAATGAGAAACAAGTTTTTATAATGTATACATTTTTAACAGAACTGAAAAATGGAAAATCTGTACACGATATTGAATTCTCTTAAAATGTATAAATTGCTATTAATTTGAATCTATCAATTATCTTTTTATATTTCGTTTAACTCTAGCTTATTTTGCTTGATTTTGGATTAAATTTGATTAATTTTGATTGCTCGCTTGATAAATTAGTATTTCTAGAAAACATGAAAAGTTGCTTGGAATCGAGAAATTTACTTTAATTTGGCATTGAGTTTTTAAATTTTTTCTTGTACGTTCTATAAAAATAGCAGGAAATAGTTATGTTAGTTTTCTCCTGTACTTTTAATGAGGTTTTAAGTGAGGTGAGCCAGCTCTCTCATTCCCCATCTACTCAACAAGCTAAAAGTATGAAAGTTGCCATTTATTTTGATAACATTGCTAAGTTATATAAATACTGCAAATTCACATTCGTGCCAGGGAAACCGCTAACTATCAGTATTATTTAGCCTCATCAGTACGTCATTGCTAACGCACCGAGCTCTTTGAATTTACGCTGCTTAAATGTTTCACTCAGCAAAGAAATCCTACCAACTTTAGTTGGTAGTATCGAAATTTACGTCCCTTGTCGATGTACCTTGACGACAGAAAAACTGGATATTTTTTACGCTACAAACATTTGCGACATACGAGGTCCAGTCGTACCAATTTCGCATACTGTCATTCCGATACTTTGGATGCGACAGGACAATTTCGAAGTCAAACAATTGCACCTTAATGAGGGCATTTCATTCTGCACACTGAACGAAAGCATTGACCAACAATGGAAAATAAAACATGCAGAGCTGCCCACAATATATATTAAACAGCTTACGTATGCTCCAGTACAATTACACCCACGTGTATTTTCAGTGTTACCACAAGAACATTTTCATTACAACAGTATAGTGACGATACTATTCCTTGCAATGGCGCTTGCGATTCTTTATTACACGCTGGTAAAATTCGCTATCCTTTTAAATAAAGTCGTCCTGAATATGTAGACACATATAAAATGTCTACGTGCCTTTAAGAATCAGCTGTCACAACAGGTATTTCACGGCTGGCGGTTAGCCATTTTTTCCGATCACGCACTCCTAACACGAGCGGCTATCAGAGGTTGTATCACAGCGAATTGATACACAATTTATATGGCGGTGAAGTATAAGCAGCCCTGCTAACAATTAAAGTCGCTGTCAAAAAAACAAGTACAAATCACGTTGCCACAAATTAACGTATCGCCTTAAACTTCCTTATAAGATTAACATATGGCACGCCATGCACTACAGTCAGTACTTGTGGCTTACGTATTGTAACTACAGGTAACATCCGATAGGACAAGCAGCACGTTCATTATGCAGTTAATATAAGTGCAAGCTCAGATTTCCACAGAGCGACTTCAAATTTTCCGCCTACACCGGCAGGTTGTAGCCTTGAGCCTTGAGACGCTCTTATTCACTTACAATGTGCACTTCTAGAGAGCTCTGTTAGATGGGAATGAGCTGTGCGACGAGAATGCCATAAGCTAGTTATGTATTTCATAAATGGGGACCCTACCACTTTTGCCACTATATGTACATAATTAACCACATAAGCCAAAACTCTAATTGTACATGGTATATTTATTGCTTGTAAAATCAGAGATCAAAGACTCAATTGTAAATATTAAAACTAATTTCGCTAAATTAGGTAAGGAAAACTTAGTTCTAAATATATATAATTATGCCTGTATTTTAATAAAGGAATATTGCAAATTTGTAGAAAAGTCAACAGCAATAATATTACAAAAGGTACTTCTTAGCATAAACACATAGGGCCTTTGTGGAATGTTAGCCCAAAATCGGCGCACCATACATCCTAAACTTCCTTCTCCCTTGTGTTCGGCGCCAGATTTGATGAAATCATTATTTAAAGGGGTTAAAATTATGTGCCGATCACGTTTCCTTTTTCCACGGCTAACAGGAAACAAAAGTCCGATCAATATTAAAATACATCACTTGCTGGCAATAGAAGTTACTTAAGTCGACATTACCAATATCCTTTGCAACAATGTTGCCAAATGTAAATGATTTTTAGAACACTGACAGTGGATTAGACAAGTATTTTATTTATTTCCAAAAACACAGGTAAAAATGTAACAAGTCAAGAGATGTTTATTGTATGTGCTTCATACTGATCATCTGCTACACATGAAGCAGATGTAATTTCACATGCCATGTGGTATCATATAACAAGATCAATGTCTTATTAATTAAGAAAAAAATATTATAAATAAAATTTGTTTTAACTATCGATATTAGAAACATATATATAATATATATAATATAGAATCACGAAGCAGGCCAAATTTTTAATTGCTTCCACATAAATGTAAATACCCAGACTTATTATTATGTCGCATATTAGTGGGTTAATTGTATCCAAGATGCAAGTTTAACCCACACGGCATCTGCGTAGAAGAGTGGCTGTCTCTGGCAGTTCTATCACAGCGGCCAGCGACAGCATCTGTGCCCAGCCTTACTAGGTACCAACCCCAACTCCTCTACCCCACACGGGCTCGCGTGGGATGCACGAGCATAGAATACGGGGGGCCATGCTGTAAGCAGCACCAGCTTGGGGTGCTAGGACGAACAGACAGTTGGGAAGAAGTCGGCCAAGGCACCAGCAGTTGTGGAAACAGAAGGGGTTTGGTATCCTAAACAAGGCTGGGCCCGCCTGTATAAATACCGCGAGCGCTGGAGGCTCGCTGCCATTTTGAATCCAGCCGCCACCTGAATGCCACACTAGAGATCGCCGCCACGAGGACTGCCAGGCTAGCGGTCCGAGTTCGACTCACTAAACGAGCTGCTGTTGAGATGGGCCGAGACGACGTCGCCTTCGAACTTGTGGGTAAATATCTCTCCCGTTAGGGCATCCCCGGTAACATGAGACAAAGGGTAGCGAAAGTATAAAGTAATTGTAGACTGATTGTAAGTCAGCTCTTGATTGGAATAAGTATTGAATATCGAACCTACCCTGTAGCATCAGCTCTGTAAAGTAAAATGCATTTTGTCTCATTGTATCTCTTCATGATTATAATAAAATGTAGTTTTTATAAGAGAGCACATAGTCACTGAACTACGCCTTCCCCTTTGTACCTGGGGTGTGACCCACTAGCAGTAGAGGGGTAATTTTGCAGACTGCATTTCGTGATGTTTGAAGTCGATGTTTTTTACGACGTTTACCGCGTGAAGTGTTAAATCTAATCACTGTGCGGAATTACGAGTATTTTAGTAGCTTTGATTCGTAGCAATTGAAGGAAAATGTGTCACATATATGTGTTATCATCAATACATGACCAGGTAGCTGTATTCGCTGTCTACATGAATGAGCAACGTCAGTTTAATAGGCTCTACAAATTCGTGTGTTGGCATTAAAATTATTCTTAGAGTATCCTAGCGTATCCTATTGTACTGTGTCGCATTGCATGTTAGCGTGCAAGTTGCAATGCTTGCGTACCTACCATCGTGGTAAGTGCAGGACGACCTAACCTAACTAAACCTCACTTCCCCACAGGTGAATCACAGGTGATAAGTGCGTTGACGCGCTATGGCGCACCGGGATAAAGACAATAATCATACCACAGGAGTAAAATAACCATTATTTTAACCATACTGCACTATTTATTGTAACGACTGGACGTTTATCGCCTAATTTATGCGCAGAAAGGCCTAATGTGTTACCATGTAAATTCAGATATAAATCACTTGTTAATACATTTGATTTGGTATATAAATTAGTTGCATTTGTTTTACTATTCTACAGATGTTTCAGAGTTTTAGTTCAATTATTCAAGTGTTAGAAATAATTATTTTTGTGTTTATGATTATGACTGATTCTAGTTTACCATATACCATATCTTTATTGTTTTGAAAAGCCTTGATAGTCAAGGCTATAGGCCGGTTCCAAGGGCAACAGAGGTTGTTGAAGTTTAATGAAGTAGCCGCCCAGTGATTGGCCGAGACATTAACATCACTTAAACCTTAGCTGAGTTTAGTGTGGCCATTTTGTCTTATGTTACCTCTAGGCGGGTCGTGATCAGTGTCACGATCCCGGTAGGGTTTTCATTTACAGTTTCAAGGAAAGTGATTGCAAGTGCCGGAATCATATAACAGACTCGTCCATTCACGACTGGAATAGACTTATGAAAACCAACCTTTGAAAAAACACCCTAGCCATTAGCTGCATGCATAGCTAGTAAGAAAATAGTGGTGAGTGTGGGTACAGTACCCGCACCCACCACTTCTGTTTACTAGCTATGCATGCAGCTAATGGCTAGGGTGTTTTTTCAAAGATTGGTTTTCATAAGTCTGTTCTAGTCGTGAATGGACTAGACAGTTTAGAAGCAAGGAAGGGAGTTTTTTTCGGTCTGTAACCTGCGGAATGTATTTAATTTAGTTCGCCTTTCGCGGATGACCGAGTGGTACATGGTACATAAAAGACTGTATATTCCGTGTACCGAGACCCATGTGCCTAAAGTCAGGGAAGCTTGCGAAGAAGATGTCCCGCGTGTCACTCACGGCTGCAATGCCACGTCTGAGAGCATCCCATATTGGCTTGTGTGTTCATAAGATTTCTGCATCAGCAAATAAAGTTTTAATTGAGATGGCCACCAATTCAATTTGCATACTATACCCATATGTACGCCATTTTTCTGCATTAACTCCAAGTGAATTTGCCTATTTGTTTTAACCTACAATCTCTGGGTGCCAAGAGACCTGCTCTCAATTAGATTGGTGTGAGCATTAATTAATATTTTGAGAGAATAATTATTTTAAAAGGGCTAGATAATATTTTTATGAGGTGTATATCGCTAGGAGTCCCTACTTCAGTTAATGGCACTCCATGTATGTTAGGTGTAAGTCATCAGGAATTGTTATTGTTATTGCAAATAATATCATAGTTGATATGACAGTTGAAGAAAATGAATTCGTAAGATTTTAATTATTTGCAATAAATTACCATCGCATGCAAGTCATTTGGAAGTGTCATTTCTAGTCGTAAACCCGAGCTGTTTTATTCTTGGAAAGGAGAATGTGGTTTCATGTTTTGTTCTAAGGCTGTCTTCAAACTGATTCACCGTGCCTATTATGGTAAGTGGTTTGAGAAAACAAATTAAGGTAATTGTGGTCGCTACACTTGATGAAGTTGTGGTAACTGATTACTGGTAATTTATTTCTAGTTGATGTAATATGTTAACGCTTACGCAATACTACTGGACTCCCATGCAGCTCACACCAATCGTGCCCTTACACATATGTGAACTTATGTAGTGTAGTCTTTAGACATTAACATTACATAAAAAATCTTCTAATCACACATTACATTATGTTAAAAAGTTAAAAATGTATGAGGGTATTGCACTGGGTCTCTTAGCAAAGGATTAAATCATATTCGCAACTCTTAACGAAAAAAAAAAACCAATTAATTTATTACTTTTACAAAGGTACGGCTAAACTCACGATAGTACATAATAAGTCTTCTGGGGCTTTCAGGAAATTAGAATTGGAAATGAAAAATTAACACTTAGAGCTCTCCATTTTATTTTCCTTGTACTAATCAAAATGGCTGTCTCGATATAAAAAAATTAATTTCATTGAGTGCAAATAAATATGTTTTCTTGTTTAATGAAATTTATTTACATGCCATGGATAAACAACAGAAATGAGGAGCGCGAGGTTTAAAAGTAACTTTCTCCATACAGAAGTAGGTTCCTAAAATCAACAAACATTAAGCTGAGGTGATGAGTGCCGTTACAGTACTATAATGTTACGGCAATCTCGACCAAATTTTGTATGCTGAAAATATCTTTTACACGCATCATACATGACATTAAATAGCGAATTTTGTCCACTGTATGAAAGATAGGGCAACGCGAAAAAAAAATTTAAAGATTTTGTGTCGTATGACGGCGAACAATTAACTGATTCCTATCAAATTTGGCAAAAATGTTGTGTCAGGTAATGTTAACTGGTATGTTTTAAGTTGGTCTGAGTTATTAAAAAAAATGACGGCTACATAGCAATTTTAGTTTGGTATGCTAAATCGTCGAAAACATGTAAACGAAATACAACTTAACTTTTATTGTGGCAGTATATATTACAACTATCAAATGTATCTATATGGAGTTTCTTTTGTCGCCATTTTATATGATAGTGCTACACGAAAACAAAGTTTGTATGCCATATCTCGGGAAACAAGTAACCGATTCGTATCAAATTTGGCGAAGTCATTGTGCGACAGTGTGTTTTAAATGGGACTGTCACGTATTTTCAGAATCGGACTTTAGAAACACTTAAACTCAGTATTCTTTGTGTATATACGAAACTGTTTAACCGACTATAATTTAACTTTGTATACTGGCTATACGTATGACAAATCATTTAATGTGCTAAGGCATAACATTTCTGCCCTTTATTTATGAAGTTTATCAAATGAAAATGTACGCTTTATGCCACATTCCAAGAATCAATCAACCGATTTCTCCAAATTTTACATGCAAGTAGTGTTTTGTAGGGCACGCAACCTAGCATGTCTTAGGCGCTAACGGCCGTTTAAGAATTGTGCTAATATAAATAATGCAGTAGTATTTTACATCATTTTAACAATTCAACAAAGTTCTACTAATATTTGTACGCTAACAGTAATTATAAGTAGCATAAATTATGTGTACAAAGTACCTATTTTTCCGTATTTTTTTTTGTGAATCAGTGTCAGGTGAGAAAATTGAATATATTGATATATTTTTGGAACCATTGTACTAATTTCCACCAAATTTGGCATATCGGTAGTGCTACAGAGCACCGTGTAAAATTACTTGCGTCAAGATGGTAAGACACTAATTTTCAAAATGACGGTCAATTAAATAATTCATATATTTTTGTCATACCTATTAAAAAAAATTTACAGTGTTAACAAAACTTTGCATACTGACACCATCTAAAAGAAGAATCGTTTACAGAATCAATTTTTAGGCAATTTTCTAAGATATACCTAAATAAGAAAATAAAGTTTTCGAACCATATCTCGGGAAACAATCAACCTGTTTCCACCAAGTACCTACAGTAGCGCTAAAGTAGGCTTTGGAAATGTACGTGTTTTAAGTGACTCAGACATTGATTTTCAAAATGTCAGCCTTGTTAATATCTTAGGTCAATAAACCATATACATCCATTACATCCGAATCTGATGCTGCGAATCCTACATAAAGGCTTACATACCATCTACGTTTTTAAGTACTTCACAAGAAATTATTTACACCCATGTAGAGGAAAGTAGGCTCATTAGATATATTTGTAACTTCATGATTTTATACTTCAGCAGTTGTCTGTACCTACCTTTCCGAAAACAGTCACAGTCATGAAGCCATGCATTCCCGACCGACCTTCGGAATGCATGGCTTCATGACGTGGCTCGCGACATGGGGGCAAAGTCCGCCTATCCGATACAACACAGGTGTCAGGTGTG
The DNA here is from genome assembly GCA_029891345.1 of Dryococelus australis. Lineage (NCBI taxonomy): Eukaryota > Metazoa > Arthropoda > Insecta > Phasmatodea > Phasmatidae > Dryococelus > Dryococelus australis. The sequence goes on along the minus strand of CM057002.1, from coordinate 103,899,785 downwards.
GAGATGGAGTCAAAGGTCTCGCGGTGTTTTCTATAAATAATAATAATATTTATTTTATTGATATGTAGGTATCTGCATGTTTTCTTCTGGAGTGAGAAGTATGTGGGTTTTATTAGAGTGCTCCCACTTTTTTTTTTTACATTTGAAATATATGACGTAATAGAAAATATTCTCTTCAAAGAAGTTTTCTCCTTACGAAATAAAGCTATCATATGTGGAACTCATTCGAAAATGATAGCATTAATCTCTTATAAAATTCTCGGTGATGAATCAATTTGGAAAAAATACTTAAATGTTAATAGTAGTAGGAAATATAGCATTGACGCATAAGGAAATCAGGCATCGGATCTGGATTCGCCCGGCCACCATCTTGTTACGTCCCTGTCCGCCATCTTTCCCCCCTTTTCCCCTCAAAATTTCCCATTCCCTCAAATTCGACGAAAATACCATTAAAATTTCCCTTTTTCCTAACAAATTGTCCTTTTTTTATCCTTAAAAAATTTCCCTTTTTCCCGGAGCAGGTAAGAGGGATTAGTGACCCCAGGGTCAGGGATCAGCGACCCAGGTTCAGAATGAAGACATGGATCAGAGACCCAGGACCAGGAGAGCATGGTCTATGACCTTTGATCTTTAACCCAAAAAATCCAAAACATTCAAAAAATTCTAAACAAAATCACAAAAAATCGCAAAAAATGTATTGTTAAAAGTTCTTAACATTTTAAAAAGAATGATTTAAAAACGTATAATTTTTTTTAACATGCATTTCCCAGCACCATTAGTCACAATCGTTCCAACCCCAGCAGGCGACTGGCTCCCTCACACCCACTCCCTTCACTTATACTCACGCCAACATCTTGATTTTTTAATTCGCCAGTTGTTTACATGCTTTTGGAGGCAGCCATCTTTGTTTATATGTTACTGGAGGCTACCATATTTGTTTTTTCGTTCGTCATTTGTATTTATCTTACAGAAGGCCACCATCTTTGGGTATATGTTACTAGAGGTGGCCATATTTGTTTTTTCGTAGATCATTTGTTTATATATTTTATCCATGTTAGGAAGCAGCCATCTTGCTAGGTGCAGTCCTCCGTGTTTTTTTAAGTGTAATTTGTTTTATAGTTTGTGTCTCACCTTCTTGCGACAACCATATTATATATAATATGTGTTAAAATATGGATTGCACTGTTGACACTCATCAATGATTTCCTTGACTAATCGTCACCTTTGTTCCATCAAAGACTCACTTAGTTCGACTCCCTCCATGTTAGAATATAATTTTTCAACACACATATTTAGTATCGATTTGATCACCTGATATAGGCCTGTACCGAATGGTGGCATTGACCATTCCTGCAAAGTACTTAAAATTGTCATATTTATTATTTTAATGCTTATATATAAAGCGGGAAAGTATCTTTGAAATAAAATACAGCATATCTCATTACATAATATTTATTATACACATAAAAATATATACAGGTTTATTAATCTTCTTCGACATTCACCGCTCGATGTCCGCCTCGGCGACCCAGGAATTGTAGCGGGCAGCTAAACCCCACCACTTGAAGCTGACGATGCTCGAAGACGACTAATGCGCCATTGAGTAAAGATATAACTAGAGTGGACTTCCCCAGGTTAAATATTCTGAGCACTCCAGCTGTAGTTCGAGGGAGCGTGGGGAATGTCTGCTTTACCCACAAGCTGGAACAGACAAGATGGCGGACACCCGAGTTCCTATCTCAATTCGTATATATCTGTTTATGAAAATATTACAGGTTCTGTAAAACATACTTATGAACAAAATGATACATAATCTGCGCTTTGCGTATTACTCACACGGGCATAATAAAAAAATTAACACCACTTAATAAAATACGCGATATCTGTGTATTTATGTTCTATATATACCGTGTCACACACGTGCACCGTAAGTGGTTTGTGTAGCTCAGTGAGGTGGTGCGCAGGTCTGTTCTGTTTAATTGTAGGTTTTAGAGTTCAAATCTGTAATATGTAACGAATTTTTTTATGTGACACATTATGGCTGTTTAGAACATATTTTATTGTTAGAAAATATTAATTTCCATAACATATTTGTCCAAAAGTAATAATACTTTAGTACCAGCACAGTACAATCGACGAGCAGTGGTTGTTTGCTAACCACGTCGATTGGTTTCTAAAATTGAAACTTTGAGCTGTATTGTGTGAGTAATATTAACAGGCACACATGAAAGCCTTAAGTTTAATACCGTAACATTTCTGTCTTTTTTTTTTTTTAGCCATATAACCGTAAAAGCGTGTTTAATTACGGAGAGTACAAGATTGATTATTATCCTCATTAAAGATACACATTTAAAAACCGGGGCGTAGACGGGTTGGGGCTGATATATTGGGAAATAACCCCCACCCCCCGGCCCTACGAATTGAAAATAAAATTTGAAACCAAAATTACTAGTATTATTTTATTTTAATTCCAGGAATATGTGATCTTCCTTAAACATGAAAAATGTTGATAGCATTTTGTAGTTCCATATCTGTACATGAACCCATTGATTATAAATAATTATGTAACTATAAATTTGTAATAATACAGGTTTTGTATTTTGTTAAAAATATAAATATGAAATCTCTCTCCCCCTCCCCCCTCGGACACTAGTACATTCTACACTACGCCTTTATATAATAATATGCCAATGTTTTGATGAGTGGCGTAAATTATCGTACATACATATGAATACAGTACCTTGTTTTCCATACATAAGCAGAACCGTTACTCATATCATTTTGTTGCATAAAGAACGCATCCGTTCATACCCACACGTTACCTAAAGTTCTAATAGAAACTTATAAATGACCATACAAGAAGAAAATACGAAAGAGAGCCCTGAAATCTAATGCTTTGGTTCGAGCATACCTACGATCGCGCACGTCTCGCAGACCTCTTAAGTAACCTACCACTGAAAAGCGGCGAAGGCCTGAAGAAGATAGACGACAGTAAGAACATTGATTACATGTTTTGGGACGATCCGAACGAACTGGTCGATAGGCTGCAGCTACTGCTTGCTTCGCAAAGTGTTGGAAAGCACATAGATTATAGACGAACTTAAGGAGGCGGGCTACATACGATGAATAGATTGGGTATCACCAATGAACTGCATGCGGCTGCCAGGTGCAACTACCGCCATCGCAAGGTCATGATTTGTGGGATGAACGATCTGTTTCAAGCCGACCTCGTCGAGATGATAGCGTATGCTCAAGACTACAAAGGCTACAAATACACGTTGACAGTCATCGATGCCTACAGAAAATTCGCCTGGGCCAGGCCGGTCACGTCGAAGAATTCATATGACGTCACTAAGGCTATCGCAGATGTGTTGAATGAAGGACACACCCCAGCCAATTTGCAAACCGACCAGGGCAAGGAATTCTACAATGCAAAGTTCGAGTCCCTGATAAAGAAACATAACATAAATCATTATTCCATATACAGTAATCTCAAAGCTTCAATTGTCGAGAGGTTCTATAGGACTCTGGAGGGCAAGATGTGGAAGCATTTCGCAGCAAATAGTAGCTACAAGTGGCTTGTAATACTGCCGAAACTCGTTCGCGAGTATAATTCTACAGTGTACTATACCACTCACATGAAGCCCGAAGATGTCAAGGACGACTCTCTGGTTCGGACTGTGTATACTATTCCGAAGAGGAAGCACCCATGCAATCCTAAAGCCATGATCGGTGAACTGGTGCCCATCTCCAAACAGAAAGGTCTCTTCGAGAAAGGGTTCAAAGCGAATTGGAGCCCCGAACTGTTTCGTGTGCGACATATACTTAATTGTGCTCCGTGGATCTTCTATCTCGAATATCTGATCAACGTACCCATCCATGGCGGTTTCTCCACATAGGAGATCCAGCCGACGAAGTTTCCAGACATGTATTTGGTGGAAAAGGTGCTGAAATGGCGTAATTGAAGGGTTTACATCAAGTGGTGGGGTTTACCTGCCCGATACAATTTCTGGGTGACCGAGGTGGACACCGAGCGGTGAACGTCGAAGAAGTTTAATAAACCTGTATATTTTAATTTTATGTAATAAAGATATGGTGTGTTTTATTTCAAAAAACTTCCCCGCTTTATATATAAGCTTAAAAATAATAAATATGACAATTTTAAGTATTTTGCAGGAATGGCCAATGTCACAATTTGGTACAGGCCTATATATGGTGACATAATCGATACTACATATGCGTGTTGAAAAAATTTAATCTAACATGGAGGGAGTCTAACTAAAGTGCGTATTTGATGGAATGAAGGTGACTAATTAGCCAATGAAAACATTGGTGGATGTCGACAGTGGTACCCATACTTTAAACACATTAACAAATATGGCTGTCACCTGGTGGTACATAGGTGATGTAAACATATGATATATAATATGGTTGTCGCAAGAAGGTGTGACACAAACTATAAAACAAATGACAATTAAAAAAACTCGGAGGATTGCACCTAGCAAAATGGCTGTCTCCCAACATGGCAACCTCCTGTGACATATATAAACAAATGATCTACGAAAACAAAACAAATATGGCCGCCTTCATTAACATATACACAAAGATGGTGGCCTTCTGTAGGATATTAACAAACGACAAACGAATAAACAAATATGGTAGTCTAAAAACAATTACACGAACATATTACAAAAAATATGTTCGTGTAATTGTTTTAGTTCTGGTAATTTTATTGAAAAAATTATAACTATCTTAGGCCATCTCTGACTACCAGCAGAATACCTCGGTGTTAATTTGACCCTGTGTACTTGTGATCACAAAACTCTTTCGGAAGATAAAATGTTATGGAGGCAACAATTTTAATTGGTAAATTCATTAGGAGAAAATATATTGTTGCCACGAATTGCAATAATACCCAACGATATCACTATTTCAATTTAAATGTATGCAATTCCTATTTGTTTGGCGTTTGCAATAACAATCAACAAATCACAGGACAATTAATGCAAATATGTGGATTGGATATAGAAAATCCATGTTTTTCTCATGGACAATTTTATGTTGGATGTTTCCGCGTTGGTAAACCATCTGATTTATTTGATTATGCATAAGATGGGGGAAAAAAAATATATATTGTTCATCAATTAGCTTTACAAAAAATTATTGTAAAATAAATAATAACACATGAGTTTCGTAATTTATTATTGTTAAAAATTCTAGTATCATAGCTATATTCACATCATATGATACTGAGGTGGCGAGTAAGGATTTTAGTTATGTTTCATTATGGGAAGGAGAGGGTGGATATCAGTTCAATTATAAACAAAGAAATCGAATAACAGGTTCTGGAAAGAGGCGATACAACGTTCGCTGGGATCGGTTAGTTTATATATATATATATATATATATATATATATATATATATATATATATATATAATCAGATATCACAGCTCACTCATAGGAGTGTAACTTGGTGATTATACCTTCAACGACCATTGACAGATTATATGACTTCTTTATACCCAAGGCAACAATGGGATCGGGACGTCCTCCATTATTTCAATGATAGAGTTGGTTTATCTGTAAGGACATCCGAATTTCGAGAAAATACTTCGTGACCAGTTGTACATCACAGCACTTCAGCTCAGACCCACTTTCCTGATTGGATGGTTTCCGTGTTACGCGTCTTAGGTGTGTGCGCGCGAATCACATACGTACACTATAGACGTTACCTAATTCTGATTGGCCCACCGAGAAGGAAATTTTTTTTTCATAAAGACAAGCCTCCAATAAGGAAAAGAAAATCGCTGGTACGGCCGTCGGGTATTGACATATGACATGTACAGAAATATAGCATGTACAGAAATATTTTCGCGAAATTCGCGTGTCCCTTGTTATCTGTTAGCCACGATGACAAATCTTACTACACTAGTTCTTGCGCCTCTCTTCTTTTGCCAATGATATATTCTGCGACTGCCCCACCGAGTATGAGTCGCGTACCTCCCCTATATGTAAGGTGTCTTAAATGGCATGGTGTATGACTATGGCTTTATGATTATACTCGTACACTTAAATGAAGACTTGTTTTTAAATTTTGAGTAGTCAGGTTTTAGTTTTTTATAACTTTATTTTATTTACCAATTTTTTTTCTACCTACACTGAAGACATGTTTTATGAATTTGGAGTATTCGCGTTTTAGTTTTTAATATCTTAATTTTTTACTAACTAATCTTTTCTACCTGCACAAATATAGGTTGACAATTGTCATGCTTAACCTATATATTATTAATGTTTATGTGTAATTATAAACATTAATGACACATACTTCCAAAAAAATAAGCCACGAATGAATTGCTTGCGCGAGCTAACATTACCTGTGGCGCCATATAGTTTAGTTGAGGGGAAATTAATTACTACGTACGCGCTCTACCATAAGCAGCGAATGAAATGCTTGTGCATGCTAACTTTACATGTGGCGCCATATAGTTTGTCAAGGACGCCATATTGGATTTTATTAATTGTGTCATAGCTTATGACACTCGGGTTATCAAAAGGAATCGATAGACACCTTATTTATCAAAATCGACGCCATAGTGCGATACTACAGTAGAAAATCCGAAATGTAACATGCCTACATCGTGTTAAAATCATAACCTTTCCTTTGCTTCACCGTAGTCGGGTAAAATTCAACTCCGTTTGGCATTGAGCGTTCATGAGCAAGCTTAATTCAATGGGAAAATTGCAGTACTTGTGTATTTTGTGATAAAAGCATGCAATAAATAAACAATATATATATATATATATATATATATATATATATATATATATATATATATATATATATATATATATATATATATACACACACATATATAAGGGCACATGTAATATAGCCTCGGAAACAATTGGAGCCATTTTACAAAATTGCGGCCAAGTAGGACTAACACTGTAAGACAAAGAATGTTCAACTGCCTTTTCTTGAGAATAATCTTGTTTTAGTACACGTCACAAATATATTACTGTTGTTTACGTTTTGAGAAGAATAATGGGCAAGCACTTATTCCATAGAATTTTAAAACCTTTTTCACATTACTATAAGTACTATTTTACTACATGTCACAACTGAAATGCTCTCCTTCACAAAAACACATAGCAGTACATGGAAGTTGGACTTTCTTGTAACTATATCGCCTTTCACAACCTTTCATGCGTTGGCATGATATTAGTTCTTGGCTGCTTGTGGTAAACTGGTCCGTAATGGTTTGTAGCCTCCACTAGGATTTTCACTCCAACTTCACTGAAAAGGAGATGGAAGCACTGATCTCGGAATGATGACTTGCCCCCACACTGTGAGCCTTAATATGTAACTCTTCTCAAATGTCCCTTTGAAGAAGCTCCTGTGGGTGGAATCAACTGCAAATTGCTCTTCTTTATGAGCAGCTTCTTCCTTGCTTCATCTATGTCTAAGCAGGTACTTGTTTGTTCGTAGAGTACGATTACAACCCTTTCGATGCAGGTAAATATGTTTTCAGGTAGATATATTGGTGTCGAAGATACCTCTAGTAGTGCCCATGGCATCACATCCCATGAGGCATGGGACAAGGGTATTGCTCGTGATTTATCTGATCCTATTCCAGCTTCTATTTTATGGGCTGCTAAGTTATGAAGATATTTACCCATTCCAAAAGCAAGCCATAGTGCAATATCTGCAGGCAAATGATATGCATAGTACCACAATATCTGTGTATATAGTTCTACTGAGAATGATTTTATGATAATTGTTGCATAGCATGGTGTGCATGAAAATCATGCGACTGTCTGACTCTTCATGCGTACATGGTGCTACAAGTTCAAAGTCCTACAGAGGTTGTGTACTTTGAATTCCCTCTCCTGTGGTAAAGATAAACTTCTTTCCATGATTCTTGAAATGTAATTTTTTCACAATCTGTTAGGAAGCTGAACAATATATATATATATATATATATATATATATATATATATATATATATATATATATACCACATAATGACTAGGTGTGTTACACATTAAAGTTGTTGGGATAGATATGGGATAAATATTTCAGTAGCGTATTCTTGACAGTTCTTTGTAGCTGTTGGCCTCAACATCTGAACTGTAACAGCTCCATCAAGAATGTAACAATTACAAGTAGGTGGGTTTGTCTGATCAGTTAAATATTCTTCTAAGCATTTAAGGATAGCACTTTTTGAACCCAAATGCATGTGTCTATCAGAAACCGCTGGTTGGAATTCTTGGTTGAATCTGTCTTGGATTCAGGAAATGTACAGCATTATGGACAAAATACATTGAATATCGGATCACGGCTGCTGTATGAGCACTTTCAAGGTAAATTGGAAGCAGAATAGTGGGGCAGATGACATTATTCTGTTCATTCTGGTGGCTAGCATTAAACGACGATCATAATATGCTGTTAAGTATTTATATGTATATTACATTTCTTCATATAATGTCTTCAGCCATATGTAGTATTTTTCTATATGTTGTAATAAGCCAACTCTGGTGAGGGGTACATACATTTCGAGCTGGTAATGTAACTGATTTCTTGAAACTGTCATCGACAGGTGTTAGATCTGTGTAGGAAGACTTCAATGGATGAATTTTCTTCCCTCCACATGACTGTAGAAATTCATTTTGAATATAATTTGTTTAAGTAACTCCTGCACCAGAGAACATTGGATGCTGAATTATGGAGATTCCAGTGCAATGGAAAGGACCTTATTATGTATTCAATGATGGATTGTTCTTTATATTGTCAACAGCAGCACTTGTAAATATTCCATTCTTCATTACAGGAGGATATACTACTTATTGTTGATGGCATTGCTGGCGTGCCTTATTACCCAACAGTGTAAACAGCTGCATGACACTGATACCAAGATTGTAAAGCTTTTCAGATATTTCTCTCTTTCGTGAGCGAGCATGAAACTTGAGCCCTAAATAAAGAGGACTGGGGTTTTCTGTAATGGACTGTGTCGTACCGTACTATTAGAGGAAGGTATTCTTTCAGTACGTCTCCGTGTAGCAAACTACACATGGTCCATTGATGGTCTACAGTCAGATGCCAATCTGAAAAACAGTTGGTCAACAGCTGGCATGCACCCGGCGAAATTGCTGGTCCTGAAGTGGCACCACTAACTATCCATACTCTGCCCATAACTGGCCCAGGTGTGGTGAACACAAATGGCCCAAGCATGGTTCATATACTTACAACAGTAATGGCCAACCGATGTACCATTTCACTGCCATCAGATGGTCTACTGATGGCTAGCCATGCCTTCACCATATGTATAGCTGTATTTCTTAAAAATAATTATTTTGACCATGAATATCATCTTTTCTTTGTTTCAAATTCCCTTTACTTCACTATTAAACACATTATTCAACATGGAAATTTTATGCTTACCATTGCAGGAGAGGGAGCGCAAACCTACACCCCTTACTTTGACAGCCTACCATGCTAACCATTACTCAACTATGTATTCATATATTTAGATGAACTAATTTAGAATATATTAAGACTTCGGTTATTACCAAACACTAATATAATATAAATAACACCAGTTAGTACATAGTCTTTAAATTTACCATTCGAACAAATCAGTTATTAAAAGATTCAGGAATAAAATACTGCTTTTGAGAGAAATCTTCCTACATGGATCACAGTATTAACCCAAAAACGTGCTCTTAATGTAATCTTTCGCAGTATGTATGTAACCTGGATACTAGTAATCTGTTTTGAAATGCAGTTGCTAATTATGAATATTTTAGTGATGTGAAACTACAAAAGCCCATCAAACGTTTATTTTCTGAGGATGGTTATATAAATATTTTTTTAACTTCTCATTATAATTATATTATATGCAGTAATACATAGAAAACATTACATATGTCAAATTATTCAGTATCAGTCACTGTATTTGCAGCATTTTTCCGTAGATATTTCCATCACTATATATTTTCAAATAATATATAAAAATATTAGACACATTTATACACATATGTGTGTGTAGTTTGAAAAAACTATCTACGAAAAGAGGGAGCCATAAAAATTCCCATTATAAGACCAATTGCACTAGCAATGGTCTATCTATGTACCACTTGACAGCCATCAAATGGCCTAAAGATGGCCAACAATATTTTACCAGCAATAAGTGTAGGTTATGTGCGGCCATTTCTGGAATACAGTTGGTAAGAATACAGTTGGCCATAAATAGGTCACTTACTCTCAGAAATCAGTTTAAATTCCATAAACATTCCATAAGTGGGCCATAAATGGCATGCCAAGTGTCTTGGTGCAAGCAGTTAACCATAGCAGGGCCAGTTGTGTAGACCCATAAGTTTTCTGGGCCAGCAGTAATCCAGCAATGCCATCAATAAAATCACAGTTGGTGGACTTCCTGTGCGCAGAAATCTATCGTGAAGTGCCATCGATGGCCCAAAAATGGATAAGTTAAATGCTGCCAGAGCTGGGATACAGTTGGCAAACCATTTATGGGCCATTAATAGGTCACCTACTATCAACCATCAGTTTCATTTCCATCAACATTCCATCAATCGGCCATAAATGGTATGTCAAGTGTCCTGTTGCCAGGAGTCAGCCACAACAGGGCCATTAGTGTAAACCTATAAGTATTCAGTCTCAGCAGTCATCCAGCAGTGCCAGCAGTAAAACCACAGTCGGCCGACTGTGGCTTGCTCCATGGGTCTGTGCTTAATTCTATTGAGCTTCAGATGTTGAGCGATTGTATGTGCGGCAGTTGGATTATCTTCAACCTAGTCCTTATTAAAGCATAGGCCATTAAGTATCATATTCAGCAGCGCAAGTAATAATGGTGGAATGCTGTGGCCTCTCCAGAGGGGATCAGGTCACACACTAATTAGAGGAATAACTATAGCTCAAAGGAAAGCACTCAATTTCAAAAGAATACTTTTATTTAAGTTAACAATTACAATTATGCTTCAAGCAGGTGGCTAGTGCATCAATAGAATACAGTATTTATTCGGCAAGTGGCAAACTGAATATTTCCAATAACTCTCAACAAGGCACTTTTTTTTTCGTGCCCAGCCAAGGCGGGTCATGCAATTTTCTTATCACCCCCGTACCTGTGCCCTTTCTGGGTAATACAGGGGAATCAACAAGGCGCTGATGCCTTTACTCAATTACATTAAGCGTTAAGCTTGAAGGCGATTCTTTGCTCGGAGGGAGCTTAATAGCCTTCGCAAGTCCCGCGCCCTACGTGCCTTCAGTAGCCTATCAGGGAATGGATGTTTACCCTCTCGCTGTCGAAGTCTCGTAGCAGCTCTCTCGACGGCGGCGGGCTCGCCGGATGATGATCTCATCTCGCAGTCCTCGGACAGGGCCTCCAGCGTCGGCAGGCAAGATGGCGCCTGGAGCCGCCATCACTCTGAACTTTTATACTCCTTTCCTGACCTCGGGCTCAATCCCCTGGAATATGTTATGTTAAAACAACGGCACGGCTGGCCGAGGTCACTCTGTGGCTTGCCTCAGCGCGCAGCCTAGCAACTCTTCCAACAGCCAGCCACAGCAGCTGTCTTATTGAAATATACTGAAAAGCCCAGTAAAAGGCCTGAAAATTTGTGCATCATATGCAAGCTGAACTGCATGGTTAGTACTATAAACGTCACAAGCTTTCGGAAGATAAGACTGTAAATCTTCATTGAACGCTTTTATAGTCTCTTCCTTTAGTATATGCCCTCATGTCAGGGAAATTTGTCAGAACTCGTTGTTTCAGTCATGTTGTGTGAACTCTTCCATCAATTTAGACCCCGAGATTATTGATTCTGTTTGAGTACAGGTCAGCAAAATCAGCAAGCGTGAATACAGGAAATGTCTCATACCACTCTTAGGCTTTCTTGCTTTGTTACACAACTGTACCAAACAACAAGTATGGTATTTAGCCTCAAGTGCTATCATGTCTCCTGCGCTTAGTCTACCCAAACTATCATTATATTTAACAAGTCGTGCACAAGTCCTAACGTGAGCATCTAGTTCAAATGTAGAAGCATTAAGAAGATATTCGCAGCCAGCTACCTTATTACATAAAAAGTATGTTGTCTCTTTGGCGGTCGCTGGTGATGTATACTGAACATGTTTCGTTGCAGGAGGTGCATTTGTCTTCTGGCAAACCTCATCAGTCTTTGCACTCTTTAACATTGTGTTTTGTATATTTAAATTTTCATGAATGATAATATCGTGCATTATGAGCTATCAGTGCAACCTCAACTCCAGAAACTTGATCAATCTGTTTCAGTGAAAATATTCTTGGTAACAGATCGAGTTTTTCAATTCCAGTCAAGGTTTTTTGCTAAGGTACTATATCCACATCCCAAATATTTACTCTTGGATTGTGTAGGACAAGTAAGCTGTTAATGTTTTTTGTTCTCTTGGCAAATGAAACACAGTGTCCAGTTGATTTCAACTTCATGTCGCGGCGTTGACGATCCTGGATTATGGTCAACCAGCTTGAAGTTTCTCTTAGTATACATGATGCTATTCATTGATCGACTACCTTAAAAAACAGAAAAGACATAATTAATACCAGAAGTAACAAACACGGAGTATTATAAATATTATAACTTTCCGCCAGATCCTATTAAAGTTCTTTATGAAATAAAAACAGAAATTAAATTTAATAATATTCCACGATTATATCTTTTCAAAAACCGAAACCGTTTCAGATCAAATAAATGAATCTTAAAGTGTTATTGACCGAAAGTGATCAAAGAACTCATATTTTAAAAATTTATTTTCATATTTAGTCATTTACAAGACACCATTATGCAATTAATCCTCATATCATAGCGGCATGGGTGGGTTGTGTAGTACTCACATACCTGAATAGATTGCAACATAACATATTAAGAAATAAATGTTAAAACATTGGAATCCACCAAAAACTGTACATTTCTCAAATGCTACATTTCGTTCGACAGCCATATTGGAAAATGGCTGTTATTGCCTTCAGAGGCTAGATCACATGTGCGCCATTTCTATATCTTTTAAACAACTAAAAGAGGTCCCTCTGTGCCAAATTTCATTCTTTGATCACAAAGTGCACACCAATCTAGCTTGTTGGTCCCACTATTATGAATTTAAGCGCGAATAAAGTACAGCTGTCATTAAAATGAATTTTGTACTTTTCTCCTTTGGCTTAAGGTAACTGCGCAGGAAAGTCCTAAAAATATTATTTTTTAACAATTTGACTTTTATTTTTCGATTCAATAGTGACATTTAAATAAAGTTCTTGAATAAGCCTATGTTTTGCTAATGCTAAATTTAATTTACGACAGAACATCTAACCATATGTGAATATAAGAGGGCTGATTCAGAAGTCACGGGAACAATAGTTTATCTCCCGAAAATGACCCAGCACAGGAAATGTATTATGCACAGTTGAATGTGTACGACATGTACTGTAGCCGGGAGATGTCCTGGCATGCCTAAGCGCTAGGAAGCGGGGTATGCCCTAGCAAGGGGGGGGGGGAGGGACGATATGCGCGCGCAGGTCTGGCCGTGCTATCGGCTATTCCACAAACATCAGTTACGGCGGGCTCAGTTGTATGCAAGGTAATAGAGGGCACAGGATGTTTGCAGAAGCACGGAAAAGTGATCCCCAGTGTGCACACTTGCCCACATTATCCATGAATGAACACATAAATGATACAACTGAAATACTACGTAGTGTGTAACACTCCGTGCAATGTCACGTAGAATAATTTATGCGTACATTTAAACAAAGTATAACTAAACAGTAACTTTAGACCAGTGCATTTAATTTGAAATTATAGAAACGTTATATAGCTTCATGTGCTCAAATTCGCGATAATGGATGTTTATATTTATAGTGGACTGTCCCGCGGTGTAAAGAAAGCCTACACACAAGTGTTATAAAATAATGAATATTAAACAATGCTGCCGCTATGATATATTACACTATAGAGTGTAATGTCCATCGACTTTACAAGTTCCACCCAATTTATCTGCGTGTAAGGGTAGTTTATGTGAAATTGTGGTCTACATAAGCCTAGATGTTCAAATTATAAAGCCCACGCAAATCATAGTAAATCATTGAGAGTTTATATAAAAAGGTTTTAATTACCATGCCGGTTAATGGATATTTCTAGAATTCCGATTCATGAGCAAAAGTAATGCCACCTTTAAAGTTGTTTTCCCAAATAATGCTGGCTTCGGGAGCACGGTGTAATTGCTGCAAAAATAATTCTGTAGCCTTTATGATAAAATAATTGTTTGTACTAAGTTAACTGTCCGTAATAAACTTTCGTATATGATTTGTGCCAGTAAATGTATGAAACAAAACATGTTCAAATATGTAGTCGTATTTGAAAAGCATTAAAAACTAAAACATGAACAGGTTAAAATTATATGCCTGCCAAATTACTAGACAAACAGTTTCGAAAATAATGCTATCGTTACGTAAATCTGTTTGTTGATGTTGAAGTTACATTCGCACGTATTTGCTCAAGAAGGGCAGGTTCGACTTCGCGTTGTGGCCTCTTTGTTTTATATATAATATAAAAGGTAATCTTTGTTTTACAGTTATGGTAGAAATAAAGATATTTTCGATAGCATATTATATTTTTATATTCGCTATTTACTAATGCAATTGAAATCCAAGCGTAACTGTAATATTAAATACCAATATCTTGCAAGTTCACTTAGTAGGTTAATGCACTTATTACAAGAAAAAGCAAGTATTCCAGATGTACAGCACACACTTATTTAATTCCGTGACAACTGTGATCTCGCAGTTTATTTATTGAAAGTGAAGTTTCCCATAAAGGGTGACCCATACGGACGAGCATGAATCAAACCCATACCCTACCCGGGATTCGAAACCGGAACCACTCACGCTCATCACTTAACCGACTACGTCACAGAGGGCAGCTAATAGGTCAGCCAGAACACTGTCAGTGGTAATATGAACGTATTTAAAGTGAACAACGAACTGCTTATTTCATTGGAGATAATTTGTAAGTTACAGGTTACGTAATAAGTTCAGTGATTGTTCCACATTTTATGATTTTCTGCCATGTATGTTGGGATTAGCCTGCCTATATTTGTGCTAAATTATTGGGGGACGAGATTTGAACGTTGAATTAAAACATGTATAGTTTACTTTGAACTTCATAGATCAAGTTATTCGTTGGAATATAAATATAAATAACAATTTGTTTTTATCTTGCCAGTTCTATTTTGTATTATTCTATAGCACTGATTATTCTAAATATTCGTGTGTCATTTATTGTAACATTATTATATTTAAAGGTGTCTTATATTTATTATACTTTATTACAAATTTGTTCGCAGCCCCATAACTAAAGGTTGTATTGAGATTGATTTCGACAAGAGAATAATATGAGACACATTTCACGAATTATATACCATCAAAAAGATCGTGCCAACAACTATGAATATGCTAGGACATTGCATTCGGCATTGACTAGATAGATGACAGCTCTGAAGGAATTTATGTGTTAATATTTGCATAATTTTTGTATTTTTGTAAGAAGTAACACTGCTGTGCAGTAACATGAGTTTACGTCGGCTTGACATTATGCTGTCTCAAACCCCTCAATGTTGGTATATTGTGTGAACACATATTGTTTTCTGAGTAATGCATTCTCCTCGAGATATTTCCTACGCCGCGCCGTAAATCGTCATATCCAATACTTATATCCCCCCCCCCCCCCAAATTCTCTTCTTCCTATTCAAGGTGCAAGCGTTTGTAAAACATTTATTTTGCCTTCATGTTATGCAAATGTGGAAACGAAACAAGTCATCTGCTGAAGCATCAAACCACATAATATATTCCACCTCCATCTTTGCTGCTTTTATCTAACGTGATTTTAATTCGATACTGGTGAATATTTTAACAAAACATTTGCACTCGATAACAGAAAAGCAATTGACTTCTGTCGAACAGCAACCGCAGAAGGTAACGAAATCATCCAGCACACACTGTCACAAGAGCATTGCTATATGTTGTCGCTTGTCAAACTTCGCCGGGTCCGGTTTCGCCGAATGTTTTTATGTTCGCGAGTATACTGCCGGGACGCTGTCACGACGCTCCGCTACAGACCGGTCCGTGCCGAGCCGTAGTCTAGGGAATACGAGGGGACTCGCATGCCCAGACGTCTTCCAGCAATTGTAAGTTTTAAAGGTGACACCACATAGGATATGGATGCAGGAATGTCCGGCAAGGAACACGGACAAACATTGCTGCTTGAAATCTGCGTTTAATTAATATATCCTCGTAAAAACTGTATACACGTATGTAAACGGGTATGCATCATACGCGTTAACGAGCTGTAAAAAAAAAAAAAATCTTGAAACTAGTTTCCGTGGTAGTCCACTTTTAACTGTCAGCGGTGAGACAGACGGGAAATACCATCGTCAGCATGATATCCGTCAATGCGCGCCATCTCTCGTCGAAATGCTGTGACGTTGTCTACCTCATCGCTGGCAACGAACCGTGGACAATCTTGGAGACTACTTTGAAGAATGTTAAACAGCTCGTACACGTAAGATACGTACCTGCTCACGTGAGTGTATACACTTCGCACGAGAATATATCAATTAAACGGTGATTTAAAACAGCCATGTTTGTCAGTGTTCCTTGCCGGGCATTCCTGCATCCATTCCCTATGTGGTGTAATCTTTAAAACGTACATTTACACTCTCAACTGTACGTAGTAAATTTACTGTGTTGGGCCATTTTCGGGAATAATAACTACAGTTGCCATGACTTCTGAATCAGCCCTTGTATTTCGTTATATTTCCACTCTGGTACGAAGAACAAAGTTTATTCTTTATGTAGTGTCTAATGCAATACAACTCGGAAAATTTTTACACAACTATATTTATTTTATGAAAATTGAAACTATCCTATTTACTTACACACAAAATGGAAATATTCGCTACACACGCGACACCAGTGCTACCTTACCTGGCGGCGAAACGCTTTTGTTGCCAAACTAAAAGCGTTGAGTTTCCCAACCTGAGTAGAATAAACATTAGCTTGGTTAAATTTCGTTTGCATCAGGCGGAGGAATACCCTGGAAGTATAACTTTAGCTGATCTTCAGAAAAGTTGGAAGTAAGATAGAATGGAATACCAATTGCGAGTGTTCCATGTAGTCCGTTCGCAATTACTTCCAACTTTTATGAAGCCCTGCCAAAGTTCTACTTGCAGGGTATTACTCCGCCTCATGCAAAGCAGCTTAACTAATTACAAGGAATTACAGCAAAGGGACAACGCACTGCATTCGTGTTCACTCAGTGAAATAATATTTTGCATAAGAACTACTTATAACTAGGCATTACCAAAATGCCATTTTCTCACTGTTAGCATTCGTTTTAATTGTAAATAAAATATAACAATTCATTGATATAGGCTGTTCACGGTAAACTGAGCACTTTTCAAAGCCATGCATAAGATATACTTGTATCGAAGTTGTGTTTTCTTCCGCCTTATGTAAGATGATTAACATTGTCATCGGCCTCATAACTTTATTCATGCGTCGGTCAGGTTAAACGATGAAATTATTGGAAAAGTAAATATGTTACAAACCTACTAATTTTTACACCTAGATACATTAAAAAAACCCAGAAAGCGAAATATATAATTGAAATTTTCAGAAATTGTTACCTAACACTTTTTACTCGACGTTAAGTTACGGAACCACTTCGCCTCCATCGTTACCAACTTTACTGGTCGAATGTCACTCGATGCGCCCATTAAAATATATGCAGGCAGGGCAAGTGACCTTTTTCTAAGGTTGATTTCAAAAGCGTTCACTTTATCGTGAACAGCGCATACAATATAAGTTAGAGTTCAATTTAATCGAAAATAAAGTTATTTTATGTTAACAGAATTATTCTACGCTTGTGATGCATGACGTATTAAGGAAACAACCAAACACGTCATACTTGGGCTGATTTTCCAAAGGTTTGATTCAAAAAGTGTGAAGAAAGCGTGATCGGACTATAGTTAATGCTGTGTTGTTGGCAGGCCTGCTGCCTGCTGCTGCTGGTGGTGATGTTGGGGCTGTGCGCGGCACAGTTTGGGGGCGGCTCAGGGGGCAGAGGAATGTAGGCGGCGCGGCTCAGGGGGGAGAGGAATGTACGGCGGCAGCTCAGGGGGCAGAGGAATGTACGGTGGCAGCTCAGGGGGCAGAGGAATGTACGGTGGCAGCTCAGGGGGCAGAGGAATGTACGGCGGCAGCTCAGGGGGCAGAGGAATGTACGGCGGCGGCTCAGGGGGCAGAGGAATGTACGGCGGCGGCTCAGGGGGCAGAGGAATGTACGGCGGCAGCTCAGGGGGCAGAGGAAATGTACAGTGGCAGCTCAGGGGGCAGAGGAATGTACGGTGGCAGCTCAGGGGGCAGAGGAATGTACGGCGGCAGCTCAGGGGGCAGAGGAATGTACGGTGGCAGCTCAGGGGGCAGAGGAATGTACGGCGGCAGCTCAGGGGGCAGAGGAATGTACGGCGGCAGCTCAGGGGGCAGAGGAATGTACGGTGGCAGCTCAGGGGGCAGAGGAATGTACGGCGGCAGCTCAGGGGGCAGAGGAATGTACGGCGGCGGCAGGGGCTTTGGCTGAGGGCGAATGGACGGCGGCTTCAACACGATGCCCTTCAACGGCTGACGAACTGCAAGCCGCCACCCCAAGGCAACGACTCCCCAAATGAAATTACCAGGAAATATTGTACATTCTTTTCAGACTCAAATATGTGTGCTAAATGTGTGCCAAGTCTTTTTCCTCAGCGTATTGAAATTAAATATAATTATAAACATGTCTGTGGTAATGGTCGATTATTTATATGAAATAATTCGCCAACACAACAAACTAAGGCAAACTGAAACTGTACACTGAACAAATTATGAAATTCATAATTCTAAAAATTTTAATAAAGCATTTATTGGAAACCTAGCAATAGTAATGTTTCTTAACCTGGCGTAGTTTTTACTGTCAGACATTTGTTAATATTTTAAAAGTGATTCATAACTGTAGATTTTGTTAGTCAAAATATGAATTTCATGAAAACTTTTGTATTTACATTTTACAGCTACGAGTATAAAAATATTAAAAAATACCCAGATATTTCACATAAATGGGTGTATGTGCCTAACATAAATATTTTATTACACTCGTTTAGATAGTAATTGTGTACTATTATTAAACATATTATAATTTTATAGGGTATTTAATGATTTTATTTCAATGTGGAAATAATTTGGATTTTGTTTACAAGTATGGCCACAATTAGAATTGAGATTTCTGTACTGCAAATGGTATTAAATTGTTACAATGATTACATATTTTTTAATTTATTTGACGTCTACGTTTATGATAAATGTATTTATTACATAGAAAAACTTCTATATTAATACGTTTATTTTCTAATACATCATCAGGTGTCAAAATTTTGAACCTTACGTTATGCCTATGTCTGTATATTATATAATATTTTTCATGTAATCATGTACCGTGACCAGACACTGCAATTAGTATGAATAATAAGTATTTTTTAATGAATTGGTAAACATATTTCACAAATCGAAAAGCAAGAGACAAATGCAAATGTCTCTTCACGAAGTGATATACAAAGTTTGCAAACATGTGAACCTGATAATTTATTATTTCTACAGTTAAACAGCAAAACTCTCTCTCTCTCTCTCTCTCTCTCACACACACACACATATGGAAGTTTGAAGTGCGTTTTCCTCAGAAGTCTGCAAACATAGAAGATACTGCAAATTTAAAAATAATAAATTCGATATTAGATATAAAATATTCTTATTGGGAAAAATGCGGTTGCCGTATCCGAGAGTAAATGTTTGATTGATTTGCATCATACACACATTAATTCGTCACTGTGAAGACAAAGTGGCGTATCTCACTTTTCTTCATTATTCAGGAGAGCTATTCAAAGTTTTTGTTGAAATGTATTCTTCTGCTGTGTCACAGTGTTGAAGGCTATCACACTGGAAGAAGGTTATTATTATAAGCTTAATGAGGAAACTTTCCAACACGCAAATATCGTTCTAATATGTCTTGGTTCCAGCAATATAATATTGAGAAAAAAAAACAGAGATACTCCACTTTGCTGTCCTATAAAGAGTAAACGTAGCATGTCATTCTTGAGTTACGCCATTGATGCAACATAGAGTTTAACTTCATATAAAGTGGTTGTTGTTATTTTACAGCGTGTCACTTCCACACTTCCACCCAGACAGAGCAAGTGTATAGTAGAATACATAAAATTATATATGTCTTTTGCCCAACACTCTAGAGATCGCAAAGTGTCCTCACTAAAAAGTATTTTCTGAGCACTCCACTGCTGTTGAGTTAGAAGTAGGGTTTTTTAGTGCAGGATACATAGTGTTTATCAATAACTGAGATGCTAACTTATAAATGATATAAATTAAAAAATAAAATAGATATTTTACACAGAAAACAGTACATCCAACTAAATTTTAAACGTGCAGACTGCTTGATTGAATACTAAACAAAACGAAAGTTTGTGAGTCATTAGTCACACTCGTATGACAAAAGTATCATATAGACATGTATTAATAAATTATCATAAACAAGTTCAGTCTCTATACCAGAACACTGTCTCCATAGTCTTCAACAGAAGCTTAAGTTTCAAAACATAATGACCAACCACTATGTTAGACGTCCATTGTAGCTGCAAGTGGATTGGGTGGCAGAGAAAATACACTTATGAATACGGATCATCATTATCATCATCAGTCAGTTCTATCATGGAAGGATGTGGCCTCCTAGAGTTAGGAATTCAGGTAGAATTTCAATAGTTAGCTGTAAATACAGCTGAATGTACAGCATGGAACACTAAGTTGTAAGTTTACTGATGAGGCAATGACTCGTAGAACAATACGTTCTCTGGCAATGAAACAACGGGCGTTTCACCGCGGTATCTGGCAGTTATATTTTGGTCTTTACAAACATATCTCGCATTTTCTGTTTGATAAAATTGACACGTGAAAACTCGCTTGTGTCGCTTTACCTACAGTAGTGGGAATCCATGCGTGGGAAACCTGAAATATGTCTCAGTATAGCTTCCCTTCTTGCTTGATCTTGTTCATGAAATGCTTCTGGTCTGCCTCCGCGTCTCTCTGTCCAAACTACCACATTCATCCCTCTTTCCCACAGCTGTGCTCACAGTTCTTTCAGAAATACTAAGTGTATATAGAAACATGATCTTACAAATTATTACGTCACGCCCACACATTGTAGGTAAATAATAATATTGGCTCATGTTTTGTCCACATGTTTCTTGTTTTGAGGTTTTTTTTGCTACTTCCCTTTTCACATATTGGTCAATGTATTCCCTTTGAAGCTGTAAACTTGAAGTGCTATAATACGTAGAAAGCTTATTTGTTTTAGGTAGGGCTCTTTATTCCCTCGAACATTCTTCAACAACAAATTCTTCAGGTAGTTGTATATTTTATGGCCTTGTCTGTTGTGGCTGATAACTATGCGATATTTTCCTACTCACGTAATGTGGTAAGTGGGAGTTACTACCTGGTCCTGCGTTTATTAAGTAGCTGTTACGTATAAGAGCCAAACATCTATGGCATAAACTCTAAATTTTTAGATCACAATTTGGAACATTACAACGTCCTTCATTAGGGTAATATTTTGGATCTATATCGCTGTCATATACTGGATCCACACTCTCATACCCAGAACTTTGAACTTTGGATTATTTGTCGTTATTTTTAATAGCTGATGGCTTATTTCTTTAACACAATATTCCATTTTGGTCTATACATCCAAACACACTGACTTTACATGCTGTTCCAACAACGTTTACTACCATTTATGATTATGTGAGTTCTTTTCCAATTGATGCTTTATTGTTTTTAAATTCTCCTTTAGATTTTACAAAAGTTGCTAAAGGCATCACCACAATCCTCTTCCAATTCACATGAGGTACTTGGTTTTTCAGTGTCCACCATGTTTCCGAAATATTTATTTGTTGGTTTCCAAAACATACGCACTTTTTCCTACAGCACACAGTTTTTCACAATTTCGAGTTACACTGAGGAAACAACATGTAATGTCTGGTCATCCCATTTCACTAGCACATTTCGGTACAAGCACAACTGCAGAAATGTTCACATCAAAGTCCGGAACAAACAATAAGTCGCATGAATGACACAAACTACACAAACGCACAATCTATCAATCTGTGCCTACACACTGTACACGCAATATACACACAGCAAGTTGAAATAACAACCATTGTTATAAGAAAGACGCATCTCATATATAACAGCTTGAATCAAGCTAATATGTCGACAGAGTGACGTATCTCGAGTTACACCAGTTAATATACAGCACATTTCTGTTTCATTAGGATGACAAACTGTCGTATCTCGAGATACGCCCGTTGGTCATAATGTTTCCCTCATTCTGAGATACGTTGACGTCTCAGACTAGCTGTAACTCAGTAACTAATGCTCGCAGAGATACGCCACTTTGACACATTATAGATCTCGTTGTGAGGATCACAGAGGTAGTCAAAACTCTTTCTTTCTACACCAGGTTGTCTTCCCAGAGACGAATTTTATTACAAATACAATTCCAGACGGAAGAAGATTAAATAATTTCAATCTGCAATTCACAAAATTACAATTGGGAAAGACAGAGAGGGGGAAAATCTATACTTTAGTCGGCTATAATACAAACATTTTTATCATGGGCTGATGAAGCAGCAGGTACGGATAGTTGATTTACAAAAACCTCCATTGGCCAGTATTTTGGAAACGGGTTCAGAGTAAAAAAAATTATATTTATAAAATGTTAAGTACTCAAAAATTTCCTTCAGATTTAATACTAAAATAATGTCAACTAAATTGAATAATACCAATATAAATCTCATTCACGTGAGAAATAGGGACCTTATTTTTGTGTCACGCCATTAATTTTAACCATACCTATTATACGGGCATCAGCTAACGAGAGCAATAAAATTCATTATTGTTAAACACTTTCATTTACCATTTTGATGACGCGTGAGGCAGAAGTTCACTGCACCCGCCGCAATTTCACCTCTGTAGTATTAAGTTCTCTGTGTTTCACCACTGACAGAAGTTATACACTAGAGCGGCCATTAAATGGGAAAAAGTCTGACCAGTTTATTTATGTTAGTTCTTGGGATGATTCAGAGATGCGCTAGTGTTCTTGACTGGGAATTAGCAGGCAGCAGACGATGCAGCAGTCAAAATATCACGCCACCCGTGTGGTGTTGCCAGTTCTGCAGTCGGCAAAAGTAGGTCATCACCCTGGCCTCGGCTCGCGTACGTGTTCGTTCACGTTCTTCTAAAGGCGAGCCTGTCACACGCGAGTTACCAGCGTTTGTTGGAGCTGTGAATACCCAACTCATGATTTACTAGTGGCAACCATAGCATGTGTTTCGTTTCTGTCGTAGAATTCTGTATTTGCTGAAATCTGCAGCGGTATTAATTACTATTTGGTTTCATTTACCTATGCGAAAATGAATTATCAAAAATATATAACTGTCGTTTTTTTAATTCTAGTGTATTATTTTAATATAGTCTTGGTGTTCATGATAAAATAAGAATACTGTTAACACTTGCAATTATAAATGTGATATTAATCACGAATTATGTCATACATGGTAGTAGCCTTTTCATTGCGTTCTTATGTGAAAGGAAATTGACAGGCAATGATTGTTCACTGGTTGAGAAATATATGTTAGACGTATGAAGGTCTACAATGTGACCCAGTGTTTACAGTTTGGGGTTGGGATCTACTACAGAGGTACAAATAATCAGTACGTTAAATTGATAGATTCAAGTGTCAGTAAGGCTATGTCCGAACCTAGGAATGCACTTATGTATGTAGGCATACTCCCCTCGGCTCTATACACGAAACATTCCAACAGAAATTCTTATTTGCATCCGTAAGAGCAACTAGTCATCCGATAGATTCTGAACAAGCATTTTGACGGAAAACAAATACTTAATCTGAGCTGGAACGTAGGCGCTTAGATTAAAAATTACCAACCCATTAGGAAATGTAGCTGAAAAGCTCATGACAATGAGTGTTAAAATTAATCAATCATACAGATTTTTCAAAAATAGAATAAATATTTGATGCAGTAAACGTAGCTACATTTAATGCATCATTAAAAGAGGCAAAAATTAGAGGTAATGTTTATATTAGCATTAATAATGGCATGAATAAAATTAATTTTCGATTTTTGATGTAAATTTTACACTTATCCATGCCTTGTCCTGTAAAAAATTGGTAGTGTTGCCACTGCCCTGTATTATAACTAAAAATGCATTTCCACGCCCGGTTTGTAACAAATCAAGAAAAAAGTTGGTTATGTTTATCTTGGCTCTTCTAGATCATTAAATTTTAAAGATTAGACTTTGTTAAGACCTTTTCTATGTGGCTTTTTTTAAAAAAAGTTAATGCATCTATGCCACTCTTTAGAAAACTAAATATTAGGAATAACAATTATGAACTACATATAAATAGCTTTTAAAAATAGTAGCCTATGGGCTGTAGGGGCGCGAGACGTACACACATTCGTTTCCCCGTGTAAGTGTGTATGTCATTTCCCGAGACATGTACAACATTTACATACTTAGACGAATGCGAACGCTGTATGAGTGTACATTAAGCAGAAAATATTATGCACACTGTGGGAAAAAGAACATTGGTAATCACGTATACGACTCAACTTTAACAGATGTTTTTTTTTTTTTTAAGCGTCAATACAATTGTCGTCTCTGTAAGATCAATGTTTGCAATAATAATGTGCATTAATGGTTAATGTCTGAAAAACTGGTAGCTATGTGTGTTTACAGTTTCACGAGTGTAACACAGTACACTATAGTCTATACTAATATTATAAAGAGGTAGTGTTTGTAACTTTGTGTGTTTGTGTGTTTGGATGTAGGAGGTAATCTTCGAAACTACTCATCCGATTTTAAAAATTCTTTCGCCAGTAGAATTCTACGTTATCACTAAGTGTCATAGGCTATATTTTATTTTAAAAATAAATAGGGATCCCTACTACAACTCCAATAATGTAACCCAAAGTGTAAATAAATGACCCATAAAATTCCTTACATTGCGTGCGCTGCGAAAATTATTGATGATAGAACAAAATAATGTACTACGGCTTCGCAGAACACATCATTATCTACAAAAAGTGTCGCGACACCATATGTCTAACTATTATAGTTATGTCACAATAACTATTTTTTTATTTTAAAAACTGAATTAAAACGCCGCCGCTAGAAAATACACAATTTTTTTGTACCTTGGTATTAATCCTTATCAAAATAAATTACTTCACATTCAAGACTGGTTCAGTACCTGTATATTACTTTTTGAATTATTCAATTCGGACATTCCATTCAAAAGATGCCACGAGTTAAAAATGGTATCATTTAATAAAAATAATTAAAATCGTTAGATGATGTTTAACTGGTCATATTATCAACAATGTATTAATCCTTATAAAAATAAGCACGTTTATCGGCACCATTACTAAATACATGTGATTTTTGCTTTTTACTGCATATTATTTGGACTTATGGTTAAAGAGATAATACGATATCAATAAAGCACGCCGCGCAGCAATGCCACGCCGTGTCAGCCTTCTGAACCTTTAAAATTGTGGGATAGCTTCAAAGATGATTTTTGTGAAGACATCAGACACAGAATACGACAGCAAAATCAGGATTTAACTTTGCAATTCAATGACGACATGTACAATGAAGGCTTGATAGATATAGAAAATAAGCTTTTGGAATTAAATGAAAAAAGTTTAAATGATTTCGGATTACCGTCTCCTATTCGCTCACGAAATGATTCAATAGATACAATGCAGTACAATGTCAGTGATTTGAATGATTTTGTCAACGAAAATTTGCCAAAATTAGTCTCAGATCAATTGCAAGCGTTTAATACAATAATTGATAGTGTGATGAATAACAAAGGCAAAATATTTTTTTGGATGCCCCAGGAGGCACAGGAAAGACATTCCTGTCCAATTTATTACTGGCAAAGGTTAGACAGTTTGGAAAAATAGCTCTGGCAGTCGATTCTTCAGGAATCGCTGCTACTCTATTAAGTAATGGCAAAACTGCACATTCCACGTTCGAACTCCCATTATCAGTATCTCTGGACCAACAATCCGTATGTTCTATACACAAAAACGGCCCTCTTGGCAAATTGTTACAGGACGCGGCACTGATAATGTGGGATGAATGTACGATGAGTCACAAAGCCCGTGTTGAAGCTGTGGATCGAACGTTAAAGGACCTTAGAAGCTCTACTGCCATTATGGGGGGAGTTACTTTTGTGTTTACTGGGGATTTTTGGCAGACACTCCCTGTAGTTACAAAAGGGACGCGTGCAGATATCATCAAAGCATGTCTTAAATCATCTCCCTTATGGAGTTCTATTCAACACCTAAATTTGCGAACGAATATGAGAGCCTATCTTGGTGGAGAAACGCATAAAGATTTCCCACAACAATTGCTCAGACTTGGAGGAGTTTTTCCTTCTCTAAATTTGGGCACTAATTCTGCTGAAATCATTTTAAATGAGACATTAGGTCAGATAGTCCACAGTCTGCAGCATCTTATAGAAGCAGTATATCCGGGCCTCGAAAATTTACTAGAAAGAGACTTTCACTGGTTGTGTTCCAGGGCAATAGTATCGCATAGGAACGACACTGTCAATGAAATCAACAATCTCACTATACAAAGAGTTCCCGGTCAAGTCAAAACCTATAAGTCGATTGACACAGTCACCAATGTTGACGATGTCATCCACTTTCCTCAAGATTTTCTAAATTCGCTTAATCCTTCTGGCTTGCCACCTCACGAACTATCATTAAAAGTAGGTACTCCTATCATGCTTTTAAGGAATATAAGCCCTCCTAACATGTGTAATGGCACAAGATTGCTCATTAAAGACTTGAAAGAAAATTTGATTGTCGCGACCATCCTCACCGGTCCAACAGCCGGCCAGCTGGCAAACATCCCGAGGATTCCCATGATTCCCACGGATTTGCCAATATCTTTCAAACGGTTGCAATTTCCCATAAAAACATCGTTCGCGATTACTATTAATAAGTCCCAGGGTCAAACTTTCTCTTTGGTTGGAATCGACCTACGAAAAGAGTGTTTTTCCCATGGCCAACTATATGTTGGTTTATCACGAGTTGGAAGTCCCGAGAAACAGTACATTTTGCTACCAAACAATAACAGGACGTCAAATATTGTCTACAGAAAATGTCTTAGCCAATAACATATTAAATACTTCTATCTCAGATAAATTGCATTGTAATATAATGTATATTAATATGAAAAATTATAAAAAAGAAAAAAATATCAAATAAAAATAGCAAAAAAACTTTAAATTACAAATTATTTAATTAATTATTAAATTATAATGTGCTTTTTTTAATGCTTTAGGAGAGTTTACCCAACCTAATTAACGCCGGGTTAATCAGATTTTTTATCTTAATTGCACCCGTGCGAAGCCGAGGCGGGTCGCTAGTATATTTTAAAATTAAACCACGGAATCATGACATTGCGAAAAATGTCAACACTGAAGTTATTGTCAGTAATTATAACACTAACGAACTCATGATAACTAGACACAGCAGATTCGCAATATTCTACTTCAAACAATATTAAAAAATATATCTATTTCTACATTAAACATCAGTTGAACGCAATTATTTGGTGCCAGTCGCTAATAGTTAAGCTAAGTGTACAAAAAAAACATACAGGAAAAAATTATACAGTAAACTATCTGTGACACGGAAACACGTCTTCTGTATTTGCAGATTCCAATGTTGTTATAATTCCTAATGTTAGGCAATGGAAAGAGGCGGCAGGCCTGTTAGGTTTATCTTTATTCCTAACCTAACTTTGTATATCACAACCATATTCAAACAGATCACACTTCAAAGTCGACATTTTCTGTCAGAGAATCTTACAAATATAATCGTTAGGATGTTCACACACACGACGTTTTAATACTGTCTATACTTACATTACTTTAAATAACAGTTTCCCGCCAACAACACCGCCTGCTGTTTCCTCAATAGTCGTTGCCTCACAATTCTAGCTGAAGACATAAAATATAAGTTTTTCTTTCTTCGCTAAGAAAATCCCAACAACGCACAAGACCTGCTGAATTCCGTTGGAAATCAATACATGAGGTAACGCACTTTCGTTTCTTCTGCAGACGTCTTAACGCATAGTTAAACACTAGCATTTTCTATTGTAAACCCGGCTTTACTTTAGACTTCACAGCTATTAAATTAAAGTGCGCAGGTGTGTTTAATGGCAGTCGAATCAAATCATTTCCCTGTTCACAGTGTACAGTTGTTACCAAGAAGAACATAATCGTTTGTAAATATCATTTCCTAGCCTACAAATGGATGATGATAATTTACGAACAATATGTAACAAATCGAATTATTTGTTAAAATAATGGGCATCCTTGTGTGTTATCTTTGTTGCATATTTACAAAATTATTATCTACTTTTCTTTAAGTAGTTATGTACTCTGATACCCATATTTCGTTGAATGAAGAATTAATAAATACTTTTTCGTTAATGACCACTCATTTTGTTTACACGATTATACTATACGAACGAAATATATTTTATAACATGTAAGATCATAATCATAACGAGGTGTGTTAACTCATACGGCACATTTAGTTTCAATTCGTTGATCGCCGTATTATCTTCTCGTTACTAGCATTTCCTTACCACATAACAGTGTTAATTTTAGTATGTTAGTAACATACTAGCAGTATTTAGTATATCATATTTTCAAAACAGTATATCTTCTTATATTTGAAAAGGGTTTTATGAAGAATCCAGTGCCTAAATTCTACGAGAGGCGTGAGTCTTTTAAACCGGGATTACATGATACCCAATTTCTGCTACCTTCTGTTATAGCCATGGGTACAGCAGAAGGCATACACGTTTCTACAGCAGAAGAGAAGGAAAAACGCATGAGCTCATACCCACACGTTACCTAAAGTGCTAACAGAAAATTTTAAAAGGCAGGCAAGACAATTTGCAGGAGGGCAGGGGTACAAATGCAAACTTATTTTATATGTAGGCGCATTGGGGTGCATCCAAAAGTACGAAAATTGTTTCTTTTCCCCGAATACTGCATTTATTTAGGTTTCTAAGTACGAGTGCTATTAATGTATGGAACATGATATGAGTAACACCACTGCTTATGTATGGAAAACGAGATACTGTATTCATACGCATGCACGATGGACATTAACGTCACTCATTAAAGCATTAGCAAATTATTTAAACAGAGGAGTATCCAAGAATTTACTTTGGCAGGGAAAAGGGGCGGGAATTTAAATTTCATATTTATATTTTTGAACAAAATACGAAAGCTGAAAAATTACAAACTAATATATGTCCCGATATAACCACCCCTGTATTTACATGTGTATTTTTAATTAACATATTAATCAATATTGGGCTTTCCATAATTAAACAAGTTTTTACGGTTATAAGGCCAAAATAAGGCAAAACTATCAGAATATTAGAATTAAGACTTTTACGTGGGCCAGTTAACATTACTCACGCTACATAGATCAAATCATCTAATTTAGGAACCAATCGATTTGATTAGCAAACAACCACATCTAGTCGATTGCACCGTGCTGCTACTTACGTGTTTTTGCTTTTAAACAAAGTGGTTTTGGAAACAAAATTTTCTAGCAAAAAACATAATTTATAAACAGCAATAATATATCACATAAAAAATCTCAAAACACGACGGAGATTTCAACCTTAAGGTATAAATTTATGTGACACAGACCCACCCACTAACCCACTGAGCTATACACACAGCCTAAAGAATAACCAAGACGTTTGGAAACTACTTGTCGAAATCCAAACTACAGCATCTGTGGGTAGACAGAAACAATAAGCTCTAGTCAAAAATGTTCGGAAAGGCTATGGAGAATGTTTAAATTGAAGTTGATTGTAGGCAAACGACGCCAGGTGTCCGCAGCCGTAGGTACTTACGTGCACAGCCAGTTGCATAACAAGAAGGTGAACTGATCTACAGGTGTTGCTGCACGTGACACTCTAATAAGCCTGTCGGTCGAGTGGGTTGCCACTGTCCCACTGACAGGCGTCACCGCAGTGGCAGGTGATTATTCATATGTCATGGTTGCCTATGTACAGGCGCCGGCTGCATCTCGCGCCACCGCCGTTCGCCTGCGTGTCATGCAACTTGTCGTGCACGCAGGTACATACGGCTGAGGACACCCGGCGTCGTTTGACAAAATTTAACTTCAATTTGAAAACACTTAATGGACGTTCCGGACATTTTGTGATTAGAGTTTCTTGTTTCTGTTCGCCCACAGATTCTGTGGCTTGAGTTTCGACAGGTAGTTTCCCAACATCTTGTATATGTGGTAATGTGGTAATACACTGTACCTAACTCCATAGTTATGACGTGTTTTATTATGACCACGTGAGTAATTTGCAACTTTTCCCGTCATGAGTATATTAAATTTCATTTTGTACATGCATATGTTTTACAGGACGCATAATATTTTCGCAAACGGACATATACGGCTTGAGGTAATTACTCGGCTGGGTGCCATTTTGTCTGCCTCAGCTTCGTGGATATAGCAGACATTCAGAACATGTTCTTCTATTGTCGAGTTTGGTCTGGGAGTGACAGAGATTGAGTACGAGAGAGAGAGAGAGAGAGAGAGAGAGAGAGAGAGAGAGTAGATGTCACAGTGGCTATGCTACTGACTTCCCCACGCAGTCGCCGGCGAAATGGAATAGCGCTACGTGGCGTTCATACCAAGAACTACAGATTCTTACCTGCTGGAGTGGTCAGAAGCTTTAACATGGAGAAGTCCACTCTAGGTGTATGTTTACTCAGTGGTATCACCACTGCGTAGCTTCGCTTGGGAGGCGCGAATATTGTTTCTCACTATGAGCCCGCATGGAAATGAAAGAATAAAACGTCGCTATCTAAAAAATTCCCCACTTTATCCGGGATCTATGCCCACTTGTCAAGCGTATAGACCACTGAACAATATGGAAATTCTAATGAATATTTTGTAAATCTTGATCATAATTACAGCAATGTTTAAACACTGAGTATCTTCATTGTAATGAGTTTTCGTACTTCTTTATTACGCCTACAAGCAACCAATTAATGACTACTTTATAACAGTGGAAAGGTTTAGAATTAAATTTCTTCTGCAAATTAGATTTTTGTAAATATTTCCGCTAAAACTCGGAACTCCAGTACGCATATGATACGTAGATTATACTGTAAGGAGGAGACAGACGAAAATATCACAGGAATAAACCGACTTACAAAATATTTCCGAGTGACGTGTTACAAATGCCCTGTAACTTAACCCAGTAGAAGACTCCTACATGAAGTTAGGTTAGCAAGGCAGTTAAGGGAAATGCAATGTTGTAACAGTATTGTTATAAATAAGGGAAAGTCACCGGGGAAAAAAATCTGTAAGAACTTAGAAATTATATTTGACGCATGTGTATACCGTGGTAAACAAGTCTCAGTAGCTATACAGTCTGTTTACTGCCGTTTGAACCAAATCTACCACTTAAAAAATACATTAACTACAAACTTCAGGCTGTACCTGTGCTGTGAGCAGTTAGTTTTTAACTATTGGTTGGAACTGTTCGTTTGTACCAGCGAAACACAAAATCATATACAGAAATTTCAGAACGCGTGTTTAAGATATTGTTTCACTCCTAAATTGGGCTATGATAAGACGAAAAAACTTCTGACATTAAATGGCTAACATTTTATATATACGATTGTTTCAGTTCCGTATATGGCCGAAAAAGTTGATAGGTACGCAGGTTCCAAAACATTTAACATAATTGAAAAGTTTGCTAACATCGTTTCCGTGCATTAACACAATATTCGAAATAAAAATAATATATTAAAAGTCATTTATGTACAAAATCAAATAACGATGTAACATCTTATCGTTCACGTCTTGTAATGATATACGTAATTTATGATTTATTTTCCACTTTGTCACTTATGCCTCTAACACATGTAACCTGCTGATATTTACATAGGTTTTATTTCACTATTTTTATTATTATATTTCTATTTTTCTGATGATTAGGATTTTGAATATTAGTTATACGAATGACAATAATTAATGTTTAAATAGGTTAGTTAGGTAGAAGTTATTATTGTTTGTATTTCAATCAATATCTAATTTTTTTTTTTTGGTCTCACACTTTTATGTTTGATTCAGGGAATTTTTATGTAAATATTATTTTCTTCGAGACCCGCAATTCTATGGTTTCATAAGTTAGTCCGTTTGGTGTGAGTCGTTTTCAAGTTTTTGAATAGTGAGTTTTCCGATTGGCTGGCTATATCGAATCCTGCGCTCCTATTGGCCAGAGAGCTTTGCATAAGGTTAGCCTGGTCCAGTTGTTAGGAGGATCGCTCGCGCTGCCACCATCTTCCCACGTTATACAGGATGCTTGTCCAGAGTTGGACAGGGCGTAGGCTTTTTAAATTAGATTGACAGGATGTTCAGTTCCACAGCTTGAATTTTAGTTAGTTTAAATTAGATTGACAGGGTGTTCAGTTCCACAGCTTGCATTTTAGTTAGTTTAAATTTTTTCGCGTAGTAGTGTGTGCTTAATATCACCTCCGCGTATATTTGCAGTGGTTTAGGAGCTAGCTAGTTTGATATACGACGCTACGTCCGTGAGCCGTGAGCCACTTAATAAAGAACCCTTACTCTACATGTTATTAGCAGCCTGAGCCACTTGGAAGATAGCCGTCCTGTTTTCCTACGAATTAAAATGTATTTTCATCGAGAGCAACCCTACATCACCTTAAGAAGTCTCGTATTTCATCTTTCACGTATTTTCAGTAAAGACAAAACGGCAGTTATTCTAGAACATATTCACCGACGCCATGTTGGCAAGGCACACTCTAACCACAAAAAGCTCTATTGAGAGATTAAGTGTTTTCTACTGACAGAAGTTAAGACCGGAGCATAGTTTGCATTTAATTTGAACTAAAACACTTTATTCTGAGAGAAGTCTACATTTTATTTGTTTGCAAGTCAGAACCTTTTACGTGACGTATAAGGGTAGTTAATGACTGCTAGGGCGACCATTACTTATGGCAGATAAATTCTTCATGATTTAATAGCTTGCATATTGCCATTCAGGGTCTTCATATTTAATTTCGTTTCAGCTCAAAATAAGAGGATAATTGATTTAAACTGAACCGAAATAAAAGGGCTATAACTAAAACTGATCTATCTGGCGTCATGTTTTATTGTATATGTGTAAACCCCTAACTTCTCCCTGCAATTTTCAGAATGACACCATATTATTTCTCTTTTCTATTTCTGAGTACATATGCTAAACACATTTTTCAGCTGTACGACAAATAAGTATCTGTCTACTGCGAATGGCGTCGGCAAGGCGAGTGCTCCACGTCTACTGCAGTAGTTTCCTGGGCCTGAGAATCATCACCAGGCTAGTTGTGTCCATCTGTTGTGGAACACGCGACTGTTATAATGTGCGTTTATTAACTTGTAATTTTCCAACCACCTCAACCTTGAAACGAGCACGGCGCATGAGAGAGGGTTTCTCAGTCACACATGCCAGTTGGTCCTGAAGGAGTAAAATAATTACAAAACAAAGTGTCATTTATCTGTGGGTTGAATATTAAGTGCACTGTGCAATAAGATTGGTTTTATTGTTGTACTTATATGTTGTCGTACATAAAAGAGAAGAACACGGTAGGTCTTACACACACAGTAAGATAACCCCCTCACCCTACAGAACTGCAAATTCTATTCGTGCACTGGCTACTCATAAATAATGTAAATGTGGTGTATGTTCGTTGCACACCTCTGCACATGCCACTGCCGCTCATCTTCATAATCAAATAACATATTTGTTACAAGCGTGAAAAGGAGTTTCTCAACACAGCATCGCGTATGTACGTATGTTATTATATACCCAACAATACACTTCATAATTATCAATCGGGCTTACCCATAGAGGTGGCCTTCGACACGCTGAAACTACAGTCGAGAAAGAGAAACAGTAAATGCGCAGGAGTGCATAAACATCATACCAACTACGTAGGAGTGATAGAACACCACCGTACCAACTAAGGAATACTCCACCTATAAATTAAAGGACACTTGAATACATCGTTGAAATGGAGGAGACAACACAGACCTTCACAACTAAAGGTTGTTCACGATAAAGTGAGCACTTTTGAAGTCAACATGAGACGCATGTCGCGTCCAGTAAAGTTGGTAACGATTAATTGGAAATAGTTCCATATTTTAACGTCTAATAAAAATTATTATGTAACCATTTCTGATCATTTAAATTATTTCTTTTTCTTTCTGTTTTTTAATGCGTCGAAGTGTAAAAATGAGTAGATTAGTAAAATATTTACTTTTCTAATAATTTCACAGCTTCAGTTGACCGACGCATGAATAAAGTGATGAGTGCCATGACAATGTTAGCCTTACATAATGCGGAAGAATACACAACGTCCATACAAGTAGATTTTAAGCAGGGCGTTCGAAAGTGCTCATTTGAACGTGAATAGCCTATAGTCTCCAAGTAGCTGATCCCACAGAAGTGGTTAGTAGTGTTGTACAGCCCGACCCATCGGCCAACAACACCACGACAGTTGAAAACAGCCGTTTTGTCATCTGCTCTTGCAGGCTCAGTCACAAGCGCAAACGGAAGCCTTAATATAACAGCTGACCGAATCTGTACTCGTCGATAAAGTGAAACTGTGAAATTATTATGAAAGTAGATATCTCATAAAACTAATCATTTTTACACTTGTGTGCATTAAAAAATGTAGAGCAAAAGAAATCACTTAAATTTTCAATACTTTTCATCTAACACATCTTTTAGCCAACGTTAAAAATGGAACTACTTTCACTCCGTCGTTGCCAACTTTACTTGGCACGTGTATATGCAGGTAGGAGCAGTGAAATTTTTCCATGGTTGATTTCAAAAGTTCTCACTTTATCGTGAAAAGCCTTTAGTAAAACAAGTTCAATAAGAAACTACAGAGCATTTTTTTATATTTGAAATGTTTATTTACGCACGTTGTACAGTATTTGAAATGCATGTATTAAAAACATTATAATGTCATTTAAAGTGATTTTAGCTGAAGTTGGTGCAGCGTAGCACAGACGAAATTTGTTTGAATCTCGGCCGGGCTTCCAGTTTCTTTCATAGTACCCGTAACAGACTTATGAATTTAGAGCCAAATAAGTGCTTAGCTGCACCGACTAAAGTTTAGTTTAGGCCAACCAAATATAGGCTGTTCACGGTAAAGTGAGCACTTTTCAGGCCCTATTAATATTTTTCTTTCAGCCATTTTTTTAATCATTTAACCACCTTTTTAAATAAATATTACCACGGAAGGAATAAACATAGTCTGTATTTTCCACTGAATTCGGAAGTCAATTTCTAAGGCTTAAATAAGTTATACGTATTGGCTTTACCGTGAATAGCCTATAGCAACCAAACATTTGTTTTGTCTCAAAAACACTATATTTGCTCTCCCTTTACATACAATTAATTCGGTTACCCAAACAAACTTTGTTCGATTCAACAAACCCTTTTTAATTATGCACCGTTTATAAAATATCGCACTTGTAGTGTTACCTTAAATAGTTTGTTAAATGGCGTACCATTTGTACTCACTTTGAGCTAAATTTGATTGTGGATGATAAATAAATAAAAGAGAGTTTACTCCAGCAATGGGAGCCGCAGTGGCTGAGCGGTTAGCCTGCTCGCCTCCCACCATACGCTCGCTCCAGCGACGTGCTTGCTGACGACGCTGACAGACACATGTGTCGTCCGGCGAAGTGTGTCAGGCGAGGTCTCGATCCAACGAGACGAGGCGGTTAACGGCACACAGCGATGAGAGCGCGCACTCGGCGGTCCTGTGGTTTCTCGTCTCACGAGGCAGAGGCCTCAATTAGACCACCTAGTTGGAGGTATTTTGCATTTCTGCTGTGCCGGGGCAGGAGCGCACAAGTCATCACCACAAGGAAAGCCGCGATGATTACGGTTTCATAGTCACCCACAAAATTACTCTGAATTTGTGCACAAAATTATTTATGATATTTCCGCGGGCGCACTAGAATTACAAAAGCTCATCGTATTTAACATTTATCTGCACAACAAACTGTTATAGTTCCCTGTAATGCAGTTTATATCAGCGAAACTGACCGTTGCATGTTTTGACCACCCAACCTTAGGGGAAAGGTGATTAGCCTCGGAAGCTTAATTAAAAATTAACTTACTATTGTTTGAAAGTACTTTAGATACATATTTACATGCTTATTACCAACCACACAAATGTGTATGAGTTTAACATGTTGACAAAGTAAAATAAAAAAACTTTTATTAAATCAATTTACAAGACATTTGAATGATAGTTTTTAATGTGGACATAGAAGAGGTGTATAGCCCGTGACAAAATACATGAATTGATCAAAACTAGTACAATAACACATTTAACAGTCAAGTATAACCTGAAAAGAGACATATGTATTTGGATTTACAGTTGTTATAATTGTAAAATGCATTAGTTCCATCAACACCAGCACGTTATTCATAGATCCAACTATTGCGTTCCTTGCTCAATAACCAGTTCTAAAAACCTTCACCACATAGAATGCATGTAGACCTTTCTATATCATTTAATTTCGATGTAGCAATCTTGTTTATTTTATTTTGTGTCTCAGTTAAAGAACTCACATAAAGGTTTCTCGCACACTTCGGTATTGCACTTGTGCTCAGTGACTTTTTTTATGAATGAAAAAGTTTTCTTTGCTTCGGTTTGAGTTTTTTTTAGGGGGAGGGAATGAGCACTTTACTCCACTCCGACCTCCATTTTATTCTCAGTAGTTTCTGGTAGTGGTGACACAGTTATTATTATTATTTTAGTGAAACTTGGAAATTAGAATGTTCAAAATCCTGCTACCCATTGTCGATGGCTGAGTCCCATGGCTTGGTTTGGACACAGCTCAATACTGGATTGAACAATGCACAGAGTTTTAAAGTGCACGTGTTTCCTTTTGCGGAATACTGAAAACTGAACTTCTGTTCTAGAAGAGAATGCTGCGGAGTTGAAAAGTTTCTGTGGCATTTCTAGATGGATTTGGTTAAGAAGAAGGAGCTGGTACTTACCTGTAGTGTGTGCTTAAGGTCGAGATCATACACAATGATTCTAGATGGCTGATGGTGGGTTCATCTGAGTTTATAGCTACCGTATTTGTGGCTGGTTCTGTGCAAGGCACCTTTTCGTCGTGGCAAGAATTCGACGCTAGAAGTATTTTTTTTTTTTTAACTGAGCTGCTGTCCAATGAGAAATATGGCTACTCACTTCAAAATCGAGTTCGCTAAACATGTTTGGGTTAGTGAGATGAATTTCTGCTCTATAGAAGCCGTTTACTGCCACTTACAAACAACAGTATCGTGTGTGTATGCATTACACACAAGGCCAGCAATAACAGCGTAATTGATCATCAGAGAAGGAAGGTTTTCTCATCCAAAGTACACAAGCCTCAACTTTATGTGCCCTTAAAGTATTTCACAAATGTACGGTAAATTGGTTGGAGCTTGCGAAATGTATGGGTAGTATGCTCAACATGTGAATGTAGAGCATATGAGCAGTCAATTTCGTCACGGCTGCAGTGTCAATGTACGATTAAGAACGCTGCATTTTATTCTGCTGGATGAGTGGAGTGAACAAAATGGACTCGAAAAATATAGCTGCCTTCCAGCCAGTTGGCTGAGCAACAGCTGTCCTCTCACTTGTAGAACCAGTTGTTAGTCGCTTATTTAAACACATATAAAAATAAACAAAGAAAGGTGGAATAAACACCCCATGGAAAACAGAATTGAAATTACCCCCCTCCTACTCCCCGGTCGGCAGGGGTAAGTATTCCAACCTGCATTTTTCTTATCCTCTGTACTGAAAATGCGCGGTGGAAGAAAATCACTTTTTTGGTAAGAAGAGTCCTGCTAAGAAAAATCAAGTCACTTGAGGTTTATTAAATCCAACAACTCGCACAATACTCGTCTATTTTGTAGTTTTCAAAGGCAAATCAGGAAATTTGGACATGAATGTGCAATAAGAATATTTATTTACCATTTTTGCAAATTTATTAAAGTGGCGAGGCAGTTTAAGATTTTATCAAATCCTAATTTGTAGAATTCCTTCATTGCAAGTGTCAATAAACAATTATTCAGGTCTCGAATATGTTAAGCTAGCTGTAACTCGAATTCGCTCTTAAATGTTTTGTTGAATCGACTAAGTTTGGCCTCAAAATTTACTTGTTGACCGCACTTAGCAGTCTGTACTTGTAAACATTGAAGTTGATTGATACCTATCTCACATTTAACTCTTCAGAAACTACACGCTCATACAAATTTTAAAGTTATACTCAAACCATGACCTTTTATATGTCTTATATTTTTTAAACTTTGGGCATGTTTTGGTAGTTCTGGAGCAAAAAAAAATTGTTTCTAAATTTGTCTGCTGATACCTTTCTTACAAAATCATAAGTTGATTTTGTCCTGGACTACCATTATTTAAGTGTCCGTGGCTAACCACTGCGTAAAAGTTTTACTGCAAATTTTTTTAATTGATTATGTTAAATCGTACATGCGTATCACTACGGCATACATTTCTCAACATTAGTCTCCTTTTACATGGGATTAATTTTAAAATACGCTCACCTGTAACACGCTGTTTATAATACACAGCTATAAAGGTAACCAGAATACTCATATGTCTGCGGCCTGGGGCTACCAATCTGCTCACGTACATCGCGGTGGTCTCCCTTCATCACGGCCAATCATTTTTTATTAAACCATTACGTCCCATTTCCTACACGCCATGATATACCGTTACCGCTACATTATGCGGCCTCTTACATGTCAACTTTCAAGGATGACGTAAATCCACGGACCTCATTTCGACGGCTGTCAGCCGGTGGCTCTTACAGCCGTTATAATGAGCGCCTCTTCGTATGCAATTTTGTTTTAATTACATGATGTACGCCCCGTTGTCCCAGTAAAATATTTTGATAAATGAAGAAAATATTGTCATAATATACGACTGAAACAAACATGCTGCTTTGTTTTGGTGTCTCGGTTGTATCTGCTGTGGTTACATGAATACATATTCTGTGCCTAGGTAACACTCAGCTCGAGTAAGGTATTCTTGGAGAGAAAATACCTTCAGATTCATAAAATTAAACTGTCTCCGACAATCTCTGACCGAAAATTACGGCTGCTAGTAAAGTAAATGTCGTTGAAAATTAAAATTGTCGTTGTGGCGTCAGTATTTTTGTAAATACCCATATTCTTAAACGAGTACGTAAAACTGGATATAAGTAGTAACACATTCTTAACTTGAAAATTATCATTAATTATTAATAAGTATATATCCGGAAGTGGCATGGCCGGGGATTGAGCCCGGTTCACCTGGATGGGAGGCGAGTAGTCAAACCGCTCAACCACCGCGGCCCACCACAATGAAGTAATTAATACAAAGCTGGTCAGATGGACACATATTTACACCAACAGCTCACCTATACTAAGTAAAGAAAAGTTTTGGTGAATCAAACCAAATTCTGTTTGGAGTAAACCTAATTACTTGCTTGTAAAGACTATTCACGATAAAGTAATCACTTTTGAAATCAATCTCTGCTAAATGCCACTGCTGCAACCTACATATATTTTAACTGGCGCACTGAGTGACACGCACCCAGTAAATTTGGTAACCATGGAGGGAAAGTACTTTCATAACGTAACGTCAAATAAAAAGTGTTACGTAGCCATTTATGATAACTTAAATTATTTCTTTCGCTCACTGTTATTTTTAATACACCAAAGTGTAAAAATAAGCAGATTTGTAAAATATTTACGTGTCTAATAGTTTCACAGTTTTACTTGACGGACGCATGAATAAATTCATCAGGCCCATGGCAATGTTAATTTTACATAATGGGAAGAATAGACAACGTGCGTATAAATAGATCTTTCGCAGGACATTCAAAAGTGCTCAGTTTATCGTGAACAACCTATATATGGGTAGTTATGTATTTTTTTAACTGAGACCAAATTTATTTTTCTTCATAATTGGTCGCCACAAAACTGTAAGATTCAGTTACTCCAAAATAATGTTTTGTACTACTTTACGAACATTATATAATAAAGTTTCTGTTATCACGACACGAAGTAGATGCACGACCGAGTTCCGATCCCGGGACTTTTGCATTCGATCCGTTGCCTTAGTAATCTCGACTAACGCGAATGTCATGTTCGTAGATACATTTTTTTTTTTTTAATAAAGGCCGTGCACGTAAATATTTCCAAGTTTTAAAGCTTCACGTCTTTGTCTTGTGCTGAAATGGTTTCGTTGGGATTACTTTTACTATTATTTAGCACCAATAACTGCACAAACACTGTTGCTATACCAGCTGTCACAAAAAATTCGAACAAATTTAAGCACCATATTTTAGTACAAAGGCAACCAAATGACCTACTTACCATACAGCCAACTAAATAAATGATAGTTATGGACCAAGCTGAAATACGGAAAGTATTTGAATCGCTTGTAAATAAGTTACTGATTATCCAGCGGTGAAGTTTTAAAGTGCAATTAAACTCTTAAAGAATCCATTCAGCACCTTCCTAGATTTACTACAGATAACTTGAGATTTTTGAACTCTGATCTACTGACTAAAACAGTTTTAATCTAACCAGGCAAAGTCAAGTTAACGAGTTACTTTATTAATTGTGTGTGAAATTCGAGACCATTCTCTGAACTGTTTTATTTCACTGAAGAAAATTTTTTTTTATTGACACTGTAAAAACATTAATACATCAGTTACCTGATAGCTTAGTATAATTTTTATTTTACAACAGATATAAGGGCGAACACTGCTGAATATTTTGCTACAGATTAAGTTGAATGTTTATTCTTTGAGACAACTTAAGAAGTTCCTTTTAAAAGCATCACTTCACCTACGGACGCTTTTATTAGTAGAGTTGAAGGTAGTTTTTGTTCATCCTCTGTATCCTCAGTGTCAATGTGTTGTCAGTGTTCCTTATATATGTTGCAGTTCGAAGCAAGGGAAGTTTTTCATTATTGACAAAGCAGTGTTCTGCCAATCTCTAATGGTAAGTGAAATAACACTTGTACTATATGTGCCACATTAAATATTGGTTTATATCTTTGCATCAGCATATGTTAATTGAGTCCCCAGTGGTGCAATGCCACCATTCATTTAATTGGCGACCAACTGTGGGGCAATTAGGCAATTGCATGTACGTCGCCAGTCTCACAAAGATTTGTATATCGCACCAAGTTTCCACAATTTATTTCACATTTAATCGAATCATTTATTCGCTTCAAACGAAATAGTGATTTGACTCTACTGTGATATATATATATATATATATGTGTGTGTAATGTTTACGGTAACCAAACCGACTGGTTAAACGTATTTGTAAAATAGCTATGAGCAGTAAATACATATAGGCCTACTAGATGATGTGGGCCACACATCCAAATAGTTGTTCGGCTGAAAAATTTGTTCTTAAACGATTTATTTGGTTTAAAGGAACGAATGCAGATTTTGGAGAAAAAGCATATTAGTTTAGTTGATGAAATAATGTTCAGTGTAAAAAAAAATGTTTCAAGCAAATTCATTTTGTATCTGCAACAAAATCTCCTTCGGTGAACGACGATAACAAACTGTCCTCTCCGTAGGTTGGTACGTAACTAACTTCGTCAATGAGAGATATTTGCACTCTCTTATGTTGCCTTCGTTTGACAGGGTAATATACATAGCCTATATATTGACCTTTGCAATATTACAATACTCCCATCTGATAGCAAGAAAAGACGTTTATGTTTTAGAGATCTACTTGCACGTCACAATCACATTAAAAGTCTTCACTAGATAACAAGTTTGTACCGCTGCAATTTTATAATTGCGAAGTATATTTATTAATTTATTTTTTTTTCATAGAAAATAAGTTATTGGTATCTCATGCCTAAAAAAATTTTCCATCACGTTCGGTTCGGTTGGCAACAAAAATTATTGACTAGACTAAGGAAAAGAGGGAAGATGGTGAATACACAGCACAGACAGCCACATGGTCATATGAACCTAGCTTTCCTAGGAGAGTAATGCAGTTCTCCTCATTCAAAAGAACATTATAAGGAAACTTTACACATCAGCGTTTATTGTACAGTATCACTTCTCTCGTAAAATTATTTTTGCTTGTTTCAGTCGCAAGAACTTGTCAGATAATATAGAGCTTATTTGGAGAGATTCATTACCATTAAAATATTTGATTTTACAAGGGGCCCTTTTGTAAATTAACGATGCTTCTCAATTTTAGAGAGACTAATTAAAATTTGCATTTAGGTTATGGGATCACTATAAATATAAGTTTCTACTTAATCATCGCATCCCTTACAAATATATTTTCAGTTATATAGTTATTAACACTTCAATGTATTCTTACGAATGTTAAGCAAGTGACTGGAGATAGCACCTGAACTAAAAAACGATTCAGTAAAACTCGTCTTCTACATCAGTTGCTCAATTTACGTATAGTAAGAAAAGGCGGTTGGTAAAGCTTTCCCCATATATCCATGGCAGTGTTCCCGTATTTTCTTAGGAAACAGTCAAATGCATTGGGAAGTTACAAATTATGATTTCTAGCGGTGCTAAACATTCGTATATTTGCAGCCTGTTATATGGTAGTATTTCCATACAATGTATAGGTTAAAAACTTACATTACACTTTGGGAAGTTTACTAGAAATTATTTTACTGTGTAGAATCGTGTCGTAACCGAAGCAAGGATTAATATTTCTTATCTTGAATAAGTAACCATGTCTAAGAACTTGCGAATTTTATTTGAGAATCGACTTGTAAAAAGCGTAGAAAATGTGAAAACGTAAGTAACCATTACATTAATTTTTAAAATATTTACTGAGGTTTATTTAGGCAGTTAAATTTTGGGTTCGTGCCTAGGCTAAGTCTTGAATGCGTGTCGGGCGTTATTAATTTAAATTAATAATTTTATATTGTGACTTAAATCTGTAAGCTGCCGTCGTTTTTGAAACCCTCATAAAATATGACGCTTAAACGGACAATCCATGAGACAAATTAGTGCGAATAACAAAATTACTCAAAGAAAATCAAGGCACAATGGCCAGTTTCAAATAGCGAATACGTGTACTTGGATACGCCAAGGTTCAAAGTCGGACAACATGGTTCACGTGTGCTGGAAGATAGAGGTGAAAAGTGAACATCAGCTGCACTATAGAAACATAAACTGTTTCAGGCTGGAAAAGGAAATAAAAAGACTAATGGCAACCTGCACGAAAAATTCCGCTTAGCCGTTCCCTAAAAACGGCAATGTTACAAAATTCAAGGTCTGATTCAGAAGTCACGGCCACTGTAGTCATTATCTCCCAAAAAACGACCCAACACAGGAAATGTACTATGTACAGTTGAACGTGTACGACAAGTGCGTTTTAAAGGTGACACCACATGGGGCATGCATGCAGGAATGTCCGGCAGGGAACAAAGACAAACATCGCTACTTTAAAACCACCGTTTAATTGGTATACTTTCGCACAAACTGTATACACTGAGGTGAACAGGTACATATCATACGTGCACGAGGTGTTTAACATACTTCAAAGTAGTCTCCAAGATTGTCCACGGTTCGTTGCAAGCGATGAGGTAGACAACGTCACAGCATTTCGACGAGAGGTGGCGCGCATTGACGGATCTCATGCAGCCGATGGTATTTCTCATCTGTCGTACACTTTCAACTGCACATAGTACATTTCCTGTGCTGGGTAAATTTTCGGGAGATAAACAATAGTTGCCGGGACTTCTGAACCAGCCCTCGTACATAAAAAATATGCTCAGAAAATTTCACACCCACAGACTCGCATATCTTGAAATATTTGTGATGTAGTATATAATTTATTTGTATTTCTGTTTAAATATTTATATACCCTAGCTACACCTCTTTAAGTATTCATTCAGTTTAATTAGCCTGTAAGTGCTGTGCTGTGAATTTGTCAATATATTCCAATGAGTCCGGCTTCGGTCTCTCCGTTGAGTCATCGCCATTCCATTTTTGGTTCTTTGTAGGTTCTGCTCAGTTATATGTATGTTTGGTAACGTGGAATTTGAGATGTATGATTGTGGTATTATAAAATTATAAATTCAATTTCCTTAACATCACTCCCATCTATAGGCGGTTCACAGTAAAATTAGCACTTTCGAAAGCACTGCTTAAGATCTACTTGTATGCGCTTGGTGTATTCTTCCGCCTTATGTAAAATAAACCTTGCCATGGACCTCATCACTTTGTTCATGCTTCGGTGAGGTGGAAATGTGGAATTATTAGAAAAGTAAATATTTTACACATCTAGTATTTTTTACACTTAGATGCATTAAAAAAAATTGAAAGCGAAAGAAATACACTCCGTTATCACAAATGGTTACATAACACTTTTTATTTGAGGTGAAGTTATGGAA
Organism: Dryococelus australis; assembly: GCA_029891345.1. Lineage (NCBI taxonomy): Eukaryota > Metazoa > Arthropoda > Insecta > Phasmatodea > Phasmatidae > Dryococelus > Dryococelus australis. The sequence goes on along the minus strand of CM057002.1, from coordinate 103,854,996 downwards.
CTACTTTTCCTCCAACGTTACCAACTTTACTGGGCGTAAGTAACTCGGCATGCCTGTTAAAATATACGCAGGTAGGAGCAGTGACTTTTTTCTAAGGTTGATCTCAAAAGTGCTCACTTTATCGTGAACAGCTTTTAGTTCTATTCAAGATGCATAATTAATAACCACAGATTACGTTTGTGCAATTAATTTCCGTCTCACCAATTTTAAAGACATAAAATGGTGTATATATAATTATATATGTATGTATATATATATATATATATATATATATATATATATATATATAGACGCACGCATGTGTAAATTATGTTATAGTTGGTTAAGTGAAAGAAAAGAAATTCAAGCCTTAAATTCGCTAGCATTAATAATGTCGAAATAAATAAATGCAGCGAAGTTCCTTGTTCGAAATCCGGGCAAGAGATAAGTCACCTCTCCATTCCTCATGACCTGGGTTCGATTCCCGGTGTGGTTATATGGTAATCCTCTTTTATCCATGGTTTTCCGGAATCACTTCAGGCCATTGCTGGGCTTGTTTCTTACTACAAGCGATTAACGTGTTGGTTTATGATTTTCGAAAGACAAACGCCCTTTTATATAAATAAATTACATCGGCCAATTTAAATCATCATGTATGTGAAGTTGGTTAGAGGAAGTATGGAAACATTTCAAAGTAATTCTTCCCTAAACAGTTGTCTAATATAAAATGATATCCACGTGGAGTTTGATGGTAGTATTGGCAGAAAAATCAGTACAATTTCGGGACAAGTAGCGTGGCTTCTGCGTATCTTGGACGCGCACTCTACCCAATTTTTTTTCCTACGGATTGTAGGTGAGGTGTAAGATATTAATTCCCCATTCTTGCTTCTCTTAGCAGCTTGCTCTGTCTCTTAAAGACCACGCTATCGAATGCAAAGGGTTAGTGGTGCCGCATCGTCGCTCCAGTACTGCCCCGAGCATACGGTGCTCAGTTACATCACAGGTTGTGTATTTGTAAGAGCAAAAAATAAACTGTTTTTTATTAGTACGAAATAATAAAAACAACGTGGTGAGATTTGGGCGGCTTTTAACATCTAGGTCTTGAGAGCCATTGAGGTTTAAGTGAGGTGAGCATGGAGCAGCACCGGAATGAAGGTGCGGGGGAAACAGGAGATCCCCGAGAAAACCCGCCGACCAGCGGCATCGTCCGGCACGATTCCCACATCCGGGAGCAACCCCGCCGGGAATCGAACCCGTTTCGCCCGGTTGAGAGGCGAGTAGTCACACTATAGGATGCCAGAAAAGAGAAAAAGAGAAGGAGAAGTATCAAGAAAAAGAAGAAGGAAGACAAGATCTGAAACAGATGAAAGAAGAACGGGAGGAACTGCGGAGAAGAAAATCTAAATGAGGGAAATATATTAATTGTTATAATATGTTTATTGATATCTGTGGAAAAAAAGGGGGGAAGGGGTTCCCATAAGAGCGGAGTTCCATTCCCTCGTCCCCCGGGAAACGAAGGCCTGGGTGTCCAGAAGGGGTACTTCGATATCCTGGACGATACTTAGGTTGGAGCAGAACGGTGGGTGAGGGGAAAAATTAAAAGAACAAAGTAGAATAAAACAGAAATAGAAAAGAACAAAATAGGGAGGGGGCTGGAGGCCTTCGGGTTTGTGGGTGGGGCCATTCGATCGTTGGGGGCTATGACGGACCGGCCGAAAGGCTAGTTAGCTGTGTGTGGGCCCGACGGCGTCTGGTCGCGCCGCCGGCCGGATTCGTGGGAATCCTGGTCACTGGTCTGTTCCAGCGGGGGAGGCGAAACGGGGGGCGGCCGAAAGGATACCCCTCGGGGAGCTGTCATGGTCAGGGCAAAATAGTTCACCACCTTCCTAGCAAGTGTGAATGATACTTTTGAGTAGAAATAGAATTTGTAGCATAAATTACGAGCGCCCAGACAACAGCCGCTCTCCTGCAAAATAAAATGTGAATCTATATAACTAATATACTGTTTGTTAAATTGTAGTAGTCATGATAGAACTGAACACCCTGGATGGCTGTACTGCTAAGTAGGATTAATAAAATAAATTATATATATATATATATATATAGGATGCCTCTGAGACACAGGATGAAGCGAGGGCCGGGGTTTAGAAAGGCTGTTAGCGACTTCAGACAGGCGGTGGCGCCTGTGGACAGCCAACACGGCGAGCCCTGGGCACTTTCCCGCGGGTCATAGGTCGTCACGGTGAGGGACTGACCACCTCCTCTCCACCCACTATCACCTCACCACGAATTTCCCGTATACACGTCGTTTCAGAACGCCTGCTTTCTCGCACATATTTACCGCTTGTGCAATACCATTTCACATGATTTCAGTTTTTTAATTAATCTTCACGTTTCAGATGTTTTTGATGCCTTTCACACCAACAGAAAGTACGTGCACCTGAATGTCTCTCTTCCTAGACAAGCCACAGCAAGAAATTTTTTGACGTGAACGCGTCTTAAAATTTGCAACCACAGTGGCAGGCAATCCAGAAATTCCGACGATAGCAAAATCGGGGGATAGAGTTTGGCATTGCAGCTCCGAATCTATCGTCTACATTCTAAATTCAATTACACATCTCGATTGCCAAAGGGTCAAAGGATACGATACGTTGAGTGAGGACTGCTTTTGTTTAGAAGTAGCTACGAAACTCGTTTAAGTTTCAATCGACAGCCCTTGTCAAGATCAATCGATTGCGTGCATAAAAAACATTTGTGTGTCGTGGTTATGGTGAAATTGTACGCGTTTAGTGTGAAAAATTAAGAAAACTTAACACAATTTCGGCCTATAGTCGTCAAGAAGTCAAGTTGAAATACTGAAACTGCATACGGTTGGAAAGAGCATCTCAAAAGCAATTCAGTGATACCCATAAAACCCCAAACGAATGAGTGAAGCGGTTCCAGGAACATAAATAAAACATCAAGGGGTCCGAGCGCGTCAACGTAGACGTGTTCACGCAAAACAAGCGGCCGTGTTCCCAACACTGCCACACCCACATTTTTGTTATTACGTTTTCCTCCATCGATCCTACATTTCATGCAGTAAACAGTGTACATTATTTCCCTTCGGTTTAAATGATGCTTAATAACAAACCATTACATTATTTTATATTTAGAGACAAATACTGTAGGAATAGTTTAAATTGCATCTGAAGCATCGAGTGTAAAATGAAAAATGAATTAAAAAAATTCAATGGCAACTTAATTAATTGTCCAAGGTTTGAAACGTAGCACTATTAGTGTGACGCCGAAGCATGTTCTTTACAACATTGTCAACTTCCTTGAGAACAAGCCAGCCAGTGTGTCCCATAAAACATATGCAATGGATGGAAAAATTAGTTTTCAATGTTTTATTTCAGAAGTAGAAACTCAGTAAAGTGCGAAACTACTATAGTCTGACCCCTTCACACTTTTTGAAACAAACATTTAAAAAATCACCCTATGTATTATGTGTTTGGTTGTTTCATGAATACTCAATGTATCACAGATGTTTTGTACTTCTGTTAGCATTAAAGTGTCGTGTTTATTGTTACTTTAAATAGTTGATTATAGTTTATTTTAAATTATGGTATTTAACTTATAATTAATATGAATAAATCAGGACAAGAATAGGTGTGTTTTAATGCCCAGTAAGACATAGTTCTTGTGGAAACAGCGGTACACTTCCTCTACGGATTAGTTTTATAAGACTTGGTAACATTTTATTTGCATTAGGTGGAGGAATATCCTGAAAGTAGAACTTTAGTAGGACTTCATAGAAGTTGGGAAGTAACCGCGAATAGACTATATACGGGTAGAGCCTATGGTGGGCAGAAGTCAGTGTCCATGGCGACTGACTTACAGCAGTGTCACGTTAATGAACAATCAACCCCAGGGGAATGTTCAAGCAACGATCCGTGTTTATTTTCGGCAGCCATCCTAGGCCGCGTGCAACAATTAATTCGTACGCTACAGAAAAGAGACATCCTGACTTTAGTTGGTCCAATAACATTTGGTATCATCGTTATATGTTATAAGAAATTTTCGAAGCGCGTGGGCCCCTTTCATGTGATCGTACTCAGTCCTCCCTGGCTGCGGCATTTTTTTGTCAAGAATCGTCGTGTAAAGGTCGTGCTACAATCGACATAACCATAACCATGCAAATATCTGTAATCGTTGAATACCTTCTGTTTGATGATGTTTGCTACAACTACGCATTACAATACCCAATAATCCTTGCCAACGCATAGCTGCATAGCCAGTTTGTGAACTTTCAACTTTCTTATGTAAGAAACTATCCGTAGCCAATCAGAATCCACTTCTATTACTACACACGTCACAATGTCTGCCAAAACTATACATACCCGGTCCTGAAAATAGCAGTACGTTTCACTCCTATTGTTTCCTTATCGTGTTCAATTTTTTTACTGTATGTTTACTGTAGCGCGTGAAAAGAGAGAAGGGAAATATTCTACCATATTTGGGGAGGTCTGTTGTGGAAATGAGCTACAGTGAAGATTTCGACGCAATGTTCATTTATCATGTTGAAGAAAGTGTGTGTGTGTGTGTGTGTATATATATATAACAAGTTAGCCAGCATGCATGAGCAAAAATTTGTTTAACTATCAACAAAAAGTCCCCATTTGAAAGTGAACTCCGATTAGTCAAGAAACTAAAACATCCTGTGTTATTATGCCAATTGTTGCATAAGATTTTTATTATGACAATGGTTGTGGGTATGCATATGGCTATGGTAATGGTTATGTCGATTGTAGCACGGCCTTTAGTTTGGTTTCTCTGTACTATGGGATATGTCTGTTTAGTCCGGCTTAAACAATGACTGGCTTATAACCTGCCATTGCTGTAGCGCATGAAGCTATGCATCTTTTCACGTAGATATGCCTTTGTTTGAAAGAATTTATTTTTTAGTGTACTAATAGAATCATAATTTTAGCACCACTGCATTTCTATATTTTATAAAGAGACTAAAAACATTAGGGATGAGGACTGTGGTTCTAGTCGGCAAATCGTACGTGTTTTCTCATTCCAATTTGACGCCAGCTTTGTTGAATATTGTGGCAACCACTTTGGATGTTCTAGTGAGTGTGGTAGTAGGCCTATAAATATTTTTATGCAAGTTGAGAGCCATATTATTCTTATACGCGAAGTATATACCTAACCGAAAATCTGAAATTTTACTCAGAATTATAAAATTCATTATTCATTCAGCAGTGTACCGGCACCTTCAACATACATGCTGTTGATATTTTACTGACTTTGCGTATTTGAAATACAAAATCATTATTACTTTAAAAACTTAAAATAAATGATGTTAATTATTATATTTATTATTAATTGGTAATATTATATGGAGAGTCGTGGGTATGTATAACATTTCCCCGCTATTGATTACCCAGTTCATAAAAATTTGTTATTAAACTCATAAAATATGAAAGTCACGTACTTTCAGTTTTCAGTTCATATTTATGTCTTTTGTAGAGCAAGGTTGTGCCATTCAGTTTTTATCAAAGTAATAATTTCAATTATTCATCATCAACCCAATGCCAACTACGGCTTAGTGACCTCACTTCCTAAGGTCATGTTATAAGCAAAGGACGCCCAAACACATGCTATCTTAAAGGTATAGTTGGCTGTCATTCAGCGACGGTAATAACTAAGCCACTGGAACTTGTATCGCAGCAAAGTGTATTTACTTTTGTGTCTCATAGTAATGATGAGATGTACTTTTGTGCCTGTTTTCTTTAACTAATTACCCATTCATACATACATGTTATAATCATCTATTCACCTCTAGTTTTGAAAATTATTGTAGTTAAAGACTGGCGAATTACTAATGTTCATTTGTTAACATCTAGAAATTAACACATAATGAATTTAAAGTATTCTAAGACATTAAAATTATTGCAGTCTGATAAGTGTCAAATGAAAATTTCGAAGTGGATGGTCAATATAAAACCTTTATAAATCTGGACTATTTCTCTATGGTCACCCAATTACCCTGTGGCCAGTGCAGCGAGGGCAGGCATAGCGGGACGTTGCTGAGAACATTAAATATGAGACGAAGAACAAATAAAACCAATTTTAGGAGACTGGAATGACCATACTACCATGTCATTTCTGGCCTTTCGACTTGCTCTGAGCAAGTCGAAAAGCCAGAAATGACTGACCATGCACATTCAATTTCCATCTTAATGCAGATTAATTATAAACGGAGGTCAATAATAATGCTTAACAGTGAGTTTTGTACTGGCCTACGTTTTGTATTAAGATACCAGTCTATGAATATCACGCACAACATGTGTGTGAATACGGAAATAATCATTTTATCCTAATAATATTATAAATGCGAAAGTTTGTTTGTTACTCAATCACGTCGTAACGGCTCTACGGATATGGATGAAATTTGGTATAGGCGAAGATCATATTCTGGATTAGCACATAGGATACTTTTGAATACGGAAACACGAATAGTTTCTTAGGGAATATATAAAATACGCCACCAAACATTAAGATAGAGCACTTGGTCATTATAATTAAGGTTTGAATTTTGCACGCGGGCGAAGCCGCGGGTAACAGCTAGTAAAGTGCATTTTCAAAAGTTTGCGTTTTTGGCACCAGGTGTGCTCAATTCTGTACAAGACCTCGCCCTCCACAAGTTAAATCTAAAATGGTCTGAAGCCCGTCACTTGGGCACTTGTACAATATTATCAGGGGCGGATCAAGAAGGTTCTAGGGGCCACCAAACTACTCACATTGACATGAAATTGCCATAAAATTATCACGAGACCGTACCTCTTTCAACGCATTTAATGGAAAGTCTAGACCTGCATCAGTGCAATGGAAAAATTCCTCACCCCCCTCACAAAAATATTATTATCTCTATAGTCTATACTCGCAGTATCTTCAAACGTTTTGAATCAAAACATTGAAAAACCACCACATGTATCATGTTTCGATGTTTCCTAAACAACGTATAACAAGCGTTTTACATTTTTGCTAACACAAAAAAATCTTATTTTTCGTTCAATTGAACTTCTACGTATATTTGATATACAAATTCTAAGATTTAATTTATATTTAATATGAATAAAACGGAGAGAAAAGAATCATGTTGGTAAAGCGTAGTAAGAAATAGTTCTTGTGCAAAATAATATTACACTGGGAGCGTGCGAATGCAGTGCGCTGTCTCTCTGGTGTGATTATCTAGACTAGGTTAAGCTTTTTTTGCATTAGAAGGAGGAATATGGTACAAGTATAATTTAAGCAATGCTTCATAAAAGTTGGAATTAACCTTAGATGGACTTTACTGTACGTTAAGAACACTAAAAGTATAAATATTTTGCAGTGGCCACAATATATTTTATCGGTATTTAACCTACCAAACGTTTTTTGGTGACCACAATATTTGTTTGTAACCACAAGAAAACATGTTATTTGCGATTACAAAAATTTTGTGGTGGCAACTAAAACAATCGTGTTCATCACATAAAAGTTTGGTAGTGTGAATTGCAGCAAAATATTTTGTAGCCGCTAAAAATAATAATTATTATTTTTCAATTAATGGGTTTTTTTCTGAGATGCCCTGGAGAATCTCAAGGCAGTAATGAACATCTAGCGATATAACAATGGTGGCTGGCGAATTTTTGACGAAGTGCTTGTCCGTTACTGTAGACTTTCCGTGCACGCGGCGGGAGACACCGAAATTACTTGCAACAAATCGCGAGTAGGCTACGGTAAACCTGGCGTGACGTCACGTACACAACTATGTTTCGGTGGATGGTGTGAAAACGTGGAAACAGCGACGCATAGCACGAAGTCCAGGGGACACGCCGTCGAGGCAAAGGTCTCCGAAGAGCCTCTATCTCCGGCCATCGCCACGTCAGCTGACCTCCAGACCCCGACACCGGACAGCCCCGAGGTCGCAGATGCTTCCCCTCCTGTTCGGCAGGACGCACATCAACTGGTTGTCGAGGTTATTAATAGCTCATTAACCTCGCTGCAACAATACGAGAACCATAAATAGCAGAGGCGATAGGGAAAACAATTAGGGATTGCCGTAATGGCAGCCTCCAAAGAACATAAGAGAAATGATGTACCTAAAGAGACGTGAAGTCTACTCTTGTTGACGAATAAGCTCGATGTACTTGGCCATCTAGGCATTACAAATTATACACTGTAAAAAAATTGAGATAAAATTCCCTTACGTGTAAGGGAAGCTAATTACCTCTACATGTATGGTAAAATTACCTCATAAATGTAGAGTAAAGTTACATAAAAAATAAAATACTATTCCCTAATCGTACGGGAAAAGTACCTGACAAAAGTGGAGAAAAAACCCCATACAAGTAAGGAAAAATTAACCATATTGTATAATAAAATCACACGTAATAATATTCCGGAGTATTTGTACTGCTAACTTTTTACAACCTTTATCCTTTCACAAATAGTAAGCGGAACCTCACACTATAGCCCTCGACACTTGCTGGTGGGTGTGCACGGACCATGATTCTCTATATGGTACGCCGACACGCTATCCATTACACCACGACGACAGCATAACAGCAGCAGTGAATATAAATGTGTTAAATGATTGTTTCTGCCTCCCGCCCTCCTCTTAACTGTTAAGAATGCTGAAGTGATGCACGCGTCGTAAGGTAATTTTCCCATCTATGTACGGTATTTTCTGTTACCATGTACGTGAAATTTACTCCAGAGTGCGGTAATTTTACCTTACCTGTAAGGAAAACTATGTTTCCCCCACAAGTTTGCGTATATTAGCTTATATATGTAATTTTCTCATTTTTTTTACAGTGTATGGGTACTACTGTAATCAACCTTTGAAAACATGTCACTTCAACTATCTTCACATATTTTAAAGGGCTCACTGACTGACATGCCCCTAGCAATGTTGGTAATGATGCAGGGAAAGTAGTTTTATACCTCAAGAGGTATCAGTTCCTACCCTTTTGGATGTATGCTTTTTTGCCGTAAGTTACATTCAAGACTGTTTAAAGGAATGACTCGCAAAAATAATAGCTTCTCAAGCTTCACAGCATTATCACAGCTTCACCGCCTGTATTATTTTGTTACTAGTGACTGCCTACAAGATATAAGTAATGATATTGTCTCCAGTAGTAAAGCAATACATGCTTTGTGCAAAGCTATGCCATATGTCTTGTCGATGCGTAGGATAAAATACAAAATTTATGGCGAAGGTTTTGGCGAAAATTTCATAAATCCAAAATGGGAGGGTTGAGTAGGTGGCTGATAGCCGTTAACGTTGCATTTATTTTGGTTTCTGATTTTGTTATCGCATGTAAGTGTAAGAATGAAACAATTTGTAAATTTTTCTAATAATAAGTACACAGTTTCACTTTACCGACAGATGGATTAAGTGATCAGGCCTACAGCAATGCTGACTTCACGTACGATGTAAGCATACATGAAGTGTAAACCAGAAGGCCTCAAGCAGGGGCTTCCAAAAGTTCTCACTTTGCCGTGATTAGCCTATAACTTTGTGTTCACGACAGATTAGTAGGAAGTAGAGTTGTGGAGAAGTTTGGTTGGCTCTTAACGTAGGGGGGTGAAGCGAGGCGAGTATGGAGCAGCGCCGGAACGCAGGTGTGGGGGGAAAGGGGAGATCCCCGAGAAAACTCCGGTGATTCCCACGTGCGAAAATTCGGAAATCGAACCCAGTTCGCCTAGTTGGGAGACGAGAAGTTTAGCCACTACGCCACCGCAGCCCTGGCAGGCAGTTAACTTGCCTGAATATACACTGTAGCTTGGTGTCGTGTTTGACGAGAGCGGTCGTCTCGTGAGCTCCCCATCACGGCAACCAGGGTTCGATTCTCTGCGAGGTCGTTCTGGGATTTTCTCACGCGGGGAAACGAGGCGGACGTTGTTTGTGGGGTTTCTCGAGGTGCTCCTGTCTCCCACGTCGTCACACTCCATCGCCTCACCTGAGCATGTTCTTCCTTCCTGCCGATGGAAGCTGCAGAGCTGTCCCATATGTCGGCGAGCCGGCTCGTTATCTTGTCAGCCTGCTATAATGTGACCTTGCCTGTGGGAACAAGGAGCGTGTGGTTTGCTGACTCTCGTGGCTATCATGGCTTCTTCCTTGTGTACACTGTAAAGTGAGCAGTTTTGAAATCAACCACTGAACAAATAAAAATTACTGCCAATCAACAGCGCTCCGAGGTCTTGGTTTGGAGGTGACACAAGACGCAGAAAAACATTAACATTAAGCATTTTTCACTACGTAAACAAGCAAGCACATTGTAAAATTATTAAATATTCACAAAATATTACATGAACATAAAAGTAACTTAAGTTTTCCAACCAGGGATGTAATTTCATGCTATGACAGCTGTGTTATAAGCCTGCTGAAAAGGTGTTACAAAAGTAAAACATTAAATTATAGGCCTTCTTTTAAAGGGAAGTGACATGCACCTAGGAATATTAATAATAAAATGGGACCTGTTTAAGAAGGGAAAAGGATGAAACGCGTGGTAGAAGAAGGGGGGAGGGGGGCCGCAAACAAAAAAGATGGACATTTAAAATATGGATTATTATTATGAAACAATTACAAGAAAAGCAGAAGAAAGTACCTACAAACAGCTAAAATGATTCGAAAAGTTTCCCCCAGATCTTTCGCACACCTTTTCCAACGATGGGAAAGGCTTTTAAGATCATCGGCTGCGTGTGATTGATTAATGTCTACACCTAGCTTGCAGCAGTTAGATGTAACAAAGTTTTATCACCAAATGCTTCTTCCCGCTCTGCATAACACTAGCATGCATTACTGCTACGGATAACTGTAATTTTAACTTATGAACGTTGTTAAACTTTAATGATTTCCATTTAGAAGCAAATTCTAGCGCATACTATATGTCGATTATGAGGTCTTGGTTAGTTTTCTCATATTAACATATGGTTTTATGTACGTTACAATCTCGTCCATTTATTTGTATTGTGGCACTTCTACTACGACAGAATAATCAATTATTCTGGGCTGGCATGTTGTGATTGAGTATATGTTTTTGTATTAATAATTGTTTTCTGTCAATGCCTGTATTCTGTTGCTGTACATAAAAGCATCGTGTATCAACATCAAATCAAACTCTAGAGCACAATGAGGATTCCACGCTCTTCTGCCTGGTACATCTTACAAGCACACGCCATCTATTAGTGGCATACAGTACAATTTTCAAAATATTTTCAAAAGTATAAACTTTAACTGTCCGTGCTGCAAGATTTTCACAAGCTATAACAAAGTTGCCAGAACCTATGAAATGTCCCCGTCTTATAACTACTAGATATCAACTTTTCATTAAAATTGGTGTTGTTGATTTTTAGATATAACCTATGTAGTGCCGTAAGCTTACACCCATATGAAGAGCACACGTGTGTTTTTCTGCCACGGTTAGCTGCAAGAGGTCGGTATTCCAGTGGCTTTTGGCTTGCTGTAAGACCTCTTCTTTCATTCCTCATTCATTTCAAGGAACTTAAATACTAGAGAGTGAAAGACTTATGAATTATTCATACAGGCAATTATATTAACGATTTAAAAGCTTTTAAATTCGGGGGTGGCTCGTATTCCAAGTAGCCATTCCCTGGGTGCATGTCATGGCTACGTGTGCTACAGCAAACAGACTCCCACTTTAACTGGCATAGAATCAATACCAAAAAATAATTCTAAGACTTGGCGTTGTATTTATGTGTAATATGTCAATTATTTGATGCTGAGGCCATGACTTATTTGTAGGAACTAGAAAATTTGGCGAATTCACGTTAGAACAATCTAAGACTTGGAACACACGTGCATTTCTGTTATGTATGCAGTTGAATCTCAGTTAATGAAGCACGCCCAGGAGAACTCTGAGCCAATAAAAGACCTACATGAAAAAAAAACACCAAATCCCGTGCAACCAGATCTGGGGCGAAACTGCCGACACACTAGGACATCATCCAATAAACAGAAAGTCGAGGCTTGAAAATGCATAGGACTGTAGAGGCTATCTGAAAATTGCATTCCGAAAACGAGAGCGTATCGCATTCTTAACCGTCATACGTTCCATCTCTTACATGTACACTTACATCAAGAATTGCACGGCAATGATTTCCAGAACCGTGAAGAGTCCTGTCAGTGAGCACAGCATTAAATTACCACCAACCCGAACTTTTTGCCGGATGTTCTTTTAATCTATGGATCGTCGTTCTCCAACCCCGGCCGAGTGAATACGAGGTACCTGCATTATTCGGCCGTCGAGAACCCATGATGGCTTCGACGGATGGACATCAGTGTCAATGGATATTTAACGTATGGTGTGGGATGGTTGGCAATACGGTATTAGGGCATTATTTCGTGAACGTTTACCGAAATGGTAGGGAGTACGCCACCTTCGTACAAACAATTCTTCCTGGTCTTCTGGAGGAGATGCCTCTAGGGATCAGAATGATAACGTGGTACCAGCCCGATGGATCCCCAGCACATAATATCGTGTATGCACGTAGTGTTCTGGGTCGAAAATATCTTGGTAGGTGGATTGGTCCTGGAGGGTGATTTCAGCGGCCTGCTCGGTCTCCTGACCTTAACCCCTGGAATTTTTTCTTTGGAGTTTCCTCAAAGGCGCTGTCTATTGAGATATTTCAACTACTCCAGAGAACATGAATTACTTAATAATGCTCTTCATCAGGCAACACTGGAGGAATCAATGTGGTCAATCATCCAGCGACTGAACTAACGTATCGCTGCCATTGGTCACCAATATGAATTTTTAATGTGAAGGTTCTACCCCTCGCAGTATCCATATGGATAGTACTACAAACGGGCAGTAGAGTCCTTACTTTCTGTCGTATTTTATGTTCATGTTATGAAAGCGTACGTTGTGCTACAGGTTTAAATAGATCTTGACGGGCTTCATTAAACTTTTGACCAATATATACATGGCACCATTTAAAAAACTGATGTTAGTATTCGTATATTATTGTATATTACTGTATATTAAAACGTGATTAAATGAGTGAAAGAATGCGCAAATGATTAAAATAGAACCTGCTGTTAGCCTCAGTCTGTCGCGTAGTGGTTAGTGTACTTTATTCTACACTGTAGACGGTCCCCATTCAATTCTCCTCACCCAAAAAGGCATTTTCGAAACCGTAGTTGGCTTGACAATTTCATGACTGAGCCATACAGTACTCGTTCTGTGCAATCCTGACTAAATTACAGAATTCATAGAATAAAAACTACCATGTAACGTCAAGCAGACAAATTACTTTACAGAAGTCCATATAGTAGCTTATAATTTCGCAGGAAAATAATTCTGTAATTACTACAGATTAGAGTACTTTATTTTTGTACAAATACTGAATATATAGTGTACATATTTGAAGCATCATATTTTTTGTAGTTTTACTTATAATATTTTTTGCTACTAGTTTCCAAATTTTTTTTGTAAAAGCACTAAAATAATTTTTACAGTGATGTGTGTGTACTCCCCGAATGCGAGTCGAGTGGATTACGACACTCGGTGATGCGCAGAAGAAGAGGAGCTGTTCATGTGATCTCCCGTCACGCCAGAGCGACGGCGACCGCAGGGACCCCGGGGGAGCGCTGCGCGGCGCCGACCACAAGAGGGAGGAGGGCATGAGTCCCGACCTCACCGGAGCAGCCAGCAGTCGGTAGGTCAGCACATGTGGGTGAAGGCTCCACGACGTGGCGGTGGTCGTCGACAGCGGGGCGGCGTCCGGGGACCCGGTGAAGGGAAAGGGGCGTGGGCGGGAGTGTCATCTCGTCTCCCCGAGAGTTTCTCGCGCCCCTCCCGTCGTCGACGACGACGGTCGTCCGGAGATGTGGGTCGAGCCCAGCCGGCGCCAGCCCGGCTATATAAACCCCTGGGGACCCTCCAGGAGGTGTAGTGTCGTCGTGCGGCTTCACGGGACAACATGGCATCACACTTGGTGAGTATAAGAGTGGTCGTGGTGACTACGGCAAGGATCCGAAGACTGTTGATGAGTGGAGTCGAGGTCTTGAGAGCCGATGAGGGTGGAGCGAGGTAAGCGTGGAGTAGCGCCGGAATGCAATGGCGGGGGAAACGGGAGAACCCGTAGAAAACCTGCCGACCAGCTGCATCGTCCGGCACGATCCTCACATGCGGGAATCGAACCCGATTAGACTGGGTGGGAAGCGAGTAGTCTGTCCACTAGACCACCGCGGCCGCTCCTCTCAGTTTATGAGCATCGAGTTATTATGCGGTTCCGAGTCCCAAGCTTTGTAGTGCATAACCGGGTGAAAAAAATGCTTGTGTTCATATAAACCATGTACGTGTATACAACGCAGTAGGACTATCTGGAATAAGACTTTACTAATCTGCGATATTCACCAACGCAACACAGCCGTAGGTTTTTCATGGCCATCTTGTGAATCTATAAATTCATTTGGATGACTTCCAAACTCACTTTCGTTCATAGTCCTCTTTTCAAATTGACAAATTCATCAACTTATGTACTGCTGTCATTTATCTTTATGTAGTTAAAGACGAATAATAAAGGCCAGTAAGAGGTCTTCCACTGCAACTGCCTCACTTGCACTACTGTACTGCGTGTCGACACTAAAGTTAGGCATGAGTCCAAGACTCTTATCCGGACGACAGCACGGTCCCTATAAATATAATTAGTGGCTCAGACAAGCAGGTACAAAGAAGGAATCCACATCCTGCAGCAAAAAGCCAGCCCGCCATTCACCTACAGTTGATTAGTAAAAAAAACTATGGTGGCTGGACCGGGAATCTAACCCTTGTCCTCTCAAAATGGAGTCCAATGTCCTATTAATGCGCCTCATCACTCGGTTAGATAACCTAAAGATGGCGGTAGTAGTATAGGCTGTTTAAGGTAAACTGAGCACTTTTGAAACCCTGCTTAAGATCTACTTGTATGCACAGTGTGAAGTCTTCCACTGTATGTAAAATTTACATTACCATACGCCTGGACACTATATTCATGCGTCAGTCAAGCGTACCACTGCAAAATTATTAGAAAAGAACATATTTGACAAATTCGCTAATTCTTACACTTGTATGCGCTATAAAAAAAAAAAAAAAACAGAAATCAAAGGAAAATATTTTAGTACCCACAAATTTTCGCCGAACAATTTTAATTCAACGTGAAGACAAGGAAATACTTCCCCTACATCGTTACCAAATTTACTGGGCATATGTCAGTAAATGCCCCCATTAAAATACATGCGGATAGGGGCAGTGTCATTTTACAGAGGTAGATTTGTTAAGTGCTTGTATAACCTTGAACAACCTATAGTAGAACGTGTTTGCCTATAGCTATTGCTCGCGCGGATTCCATGTCTGCAGTTTTGTGATCTTTCTGCGTGTATGTTTCGGAAACTCCACGCTCTTCTGTCGGATGTTTCACTTTTGTACAACTTCTTCCTACGGCCGTCCTAGATCCTTGCCTTACCCTAACTTGATTAAATGGATCTATGAAAATTTTAATATCCTATCCTGAAAGTAACAGATTCCAACCAGGCTTTTCTACCCGACCGCTGTGTCTCAGACATCTTTATGTTTACATGGGGCAAAATATGTGACATACTACATGTGAGGAGCGATCTAAATACGAGAATGTGAGGCAGATCCCATATTCAAAATTTCTAACGACGGTGCACATTGGTTACTTGCCAAAAAACTCTTTCTCTGAAGGACGGTGCATTGTACGACTGGTGAATATTAAATAGCTAGGCAAATCTATATAAGTTATTTGTACTTTGCCTCATGGGTGCAGTTAACGTAATATTACTACCAGAACTGAGGACGTACAGATTGGTACGTCAGCGGTGCATATGCACTGACAAATTCACATCTTCCCTGAAGTTCCCTTGAAAATGATTGTTTACCCTTTCTCAATATACTGCTTCGGAACTTCGTCTTAATGATCGAATTCCGACGATTTTTTTATTTGCTGTGAATGTAGCAATCCGGGGTAAAGTGACATCATTTGTAAGAGCGTCTAGTAAGGCGAGGACCAACAACTTATCTCCTTAAAAGAAATGAGGCTACATCGGAAATTTTAAAAACGACAAAACAAAATCATGGAAGACAGCAGTAACCCAGGAACCCTCATTGACAATCAATAAAGGCTGTGAAATTTTCTAGTCGGACTTCCTTGGCATGTTGCCTGTGTGTTATCCTGCTTCATAAACTGCAAGTAGCAGACGGATTTATGAGATTTTCGCACGATAATATTTAGAAATAGTTTATTGTGTAATGTACGCCCTCTTCCCCCAATCAGCACAAGGCATAGCAGAGATTTTGGCATTTATAAGTTTCCAAATAGAGACATTATCTAAAGATTCAGAATTTTTTCGGTCAAGTGCCTTTTGAAAAAAAAAAAATACTTTCGGCTGATCTAAAAGTGTAAACATGAGATTACTTGGAAGTTACTTGCACATAAAACGGCTCATTCCAGTTTCTCACGCGGCTTGAACTAACGACTTTCATGTCACAGGCTAGTGTGCCACGCTTTGACAAAAATAGTTAGTCTATCAAATGGTATTTTACGTCCCGCAAAATAAAACATTTGAATCTAACAAATACATTTTCTCAACCACACGTTTCAGATAAAAATATATTTTCACGAAGAAATTATATTCTTAAGGTACGTTATGTGTAGGCTGTTTCCGGTGAACACTTTTAAAATACTAGTGTTGATACACTGTTCTTTCCGTTTTGCATATTTTCGCAACAATTATTCTTAAAGTAGCCATGGACGGGATAACATTATTCATGCTTCGATCAAGTGTAAACGTGAAATTTTATGAACTGAAATACATTATTGATATTAATCGTTTTTTTCTTCCCCTAACTCTAGAAGAAATAAATTTAATTAAGTTAATATGGAGAAATTGACAGGTAAAACTATAACCCATTAAATAATTCACGATGGAGGACATTTTGAACGCGAAGTAAGCTAATGGAGAGTGCTGTACACACCGAGGAATTAGTTCTTGGCTGTTTGGACGTCTTCCGTGTGAGCGACCTGACTCGACGCTCAGATGCAAACCAGTAATGATAACTAAACCACAGTTTTCTGGCTGTAGACAGTATTTGCTGCGACGAGCCTTTCACTCACTCAGTGGCGCAGACAACGAAGACTCCTGTCATCACGAGAGAAAGTCTGGAGCTATACGTGACTATCGTGCATTATTAATAATCTCATATTTTTTTAAAATACTTTTAATATTGTTAAAGGCAACGTTAATTTTACAGCTGGCTGAAGCATACAAAGGGGATAGAAGCTATGCCCCATGCGGAGCTTTCTGAAAGGTTCAGTTAGTTTTTTATATCTTGGAAAGGGGTTCAGCTAGCTGATATGACTTTCAAGACGCCAGACTTTTTCATATGTAAACTGAAAGCAGTGATTCGATTTTTAAACGGACCAAGTTTAATCAGAATTTCAAAGGACAGCTTACAATCTAGTACGAAAAATAATCTGCAAAATAAAACCTCTGGTTTGAATGTAAACGGTTCAAAATAAACATTGACTAATTTTTCTGGTCAATCATAGGCCATTGAAGTATTGAAATAGATTTTTCCCTGCTTAAATAAGTTTCAAATTTCAGTATAAGATCGTCCTAATTCGTCTGTTGCTCTCAATAAGTTTTAATCGGCGTGGTTAAAAAAATTACACCCCGCGAACAATAATTATTTTATCAATTAAATTTGTTAGAAAACCCCATGGCAGAAATTTGTGTTTACGAAATAAAACATATACCTACATTTCGTATCTTAATGCCATTTTAGTATGTACTGTATTTTAAAATATTGCATATAATTATTTAAATATACGTAGAGTGACTGGCTACATGTCATTACTGCGAATATACATCACTTTGAGTTACTACATTGGCTGACATAATGGTTGTTTTATAAATATACTGATTTTGATTTTCTCATAGCACATCAATAGTCATACATTTATCACACTATCAAAAGACAAAATATATTATCACAGAGTAAAATAAGTGTCCAACGAAAAGTTTACCTACAATGTGTAAAAATATTATAATACTGCATTAGTGAGAGCTGGGCCTATAGGAACTATGAGACTATTATGAGTTTTAATTTTCATACGCCTGCCAACACGACATCAAAGCGCAACATGGTTATTTGTCGGGTAGAAAATGTGTAGTTAATATATTAAGGAACCGCACTTGCCTTTTCCTGGAATGGGTATTTAACCCTCCCCCCTTCCCCCGCCACAGTGCTGGTCACCAGTAGCGAAGCTACTAGCTGCCGTCTACAAGTCAAACATGTGACAGCATGACTACGCGTGGTTAGTTAACCACCCCTCCCCCGCCAAAGTGCTGGTCACCAGTAGCGAAGCTACTAGCTGCCGACTACAAGCCAAACATGTGACAGCATGACTACGCGTGGTTAGTTAACCCCCTCCCCCATCAAAGTGCTTGTCACCAGTAGCGAAGCTACTAGTTGCCGACTACAAGTCAAACATGTGACAGCATGACTACGCGTGGTTAGTTAACCCCCCCCCCCCCAAAGTGCTGGTCACCAGTAGCGAAGCTACTAGCTGCCGACTACAAGCCAAACATGTGACAGCATGACTACGCGTGGTTAGTTAACCCCCTCCCCCACCAAAGTGCTTGTCACCAGTAGCGAAGCTACTAGTTGCCGACTACAAGTCAAACATGTGACAGCATGACTACGCGTGGTTAGTTAACCCCCTCCCCCACCAAAGTGCTGGTCACCAGTAGCGAAGCTACTAGCTGCCGACTACAAGTCAAACATGTGACAGCATGACTACGCGTGGTTAGTTAACCCCCTCCCCCACCAAAGTGCTGGTCACCAGTAGCGAAGCTACTAGCTGCCGACTACAAGTCAAACATGTGACAGCATGACTACGCGTGGTTAGTTAACCCCCCCCCCCCAAAGTGCTTGTCACCAGTAGCGAAGCTACTAGTTGCCGACTACAAGTCAAACATGTGACAGCATGACTACGCGTGGTTAGTTAACCAAAAACTCGGTGTAACTTTTGCTAAGAAAAATTTTTAAATTCTAATTTCAGTGGAATCATGTGTTCCAAATATAAATCAAGGATCAAATAATTTCTCCCTAGAGGTTCCTTAGGCCCCCCCTCCCCGCGACCATCGCAAAGACGGTTTTCAAAAAATGACGCTAACTGTATTTCGTTCTTGTAAGCGTCAGGGGTGCCACCACCGTCTTTGTAGAACTAATCATCAAACTGCAGGGAGTATAGCTTTACAATAGTTGGTTGCAGGTTTTATAAACCCAAGTTGGAAATTACACCCACTCATAAATGTATTAGTTTATGATCGTGAAATCTCGACATCAGATCTACAAATATATCGGCAGCGAATCACAAGAAGCAGTTCCATGTCTAAGTGTCTTATCAGCTGATGGCCGCTAGGATTGGTTGGAATTTGTTATAACTGCCGAAGCAGTAGGTTTTTGGTTCTAACTGTGTCACGTCACTTGATTGAGGGATGAATATAATAAATTAGATTGATTACTATGTTAGGTATCACAAATTGTTTTACTAAAGGATAAATCTATACATAGTAGGAAACAAAGTCACCCGGCCGTGTGTGTATTTCTATTCGGCTAAAGCTTCTAAAGTACTTGATCGATTTTGATGCGGTTTTCCCCATATTTTAGAGGATTTCTCGAGGAAGGTTAAAGTATTTAACAAATTAATATTTAATTTAAAAATAGTAGATAAATGTCAACGTTTTCTAATCAATTCGGAAAAAGCCGCTTTTCGGGCGCTTACGTGGCTTATGCTGACTAAACCATAAGACATACACTAAATTAAAGTACTATAGAACCATAGATCTCAAAAAGGTCTCCAAAAATGTCCGCGAGAGCCTATGTTTATCTTTTAAGGATGACCCACAGTAACCATTTTTGTCTTTTAGGGGTTACTTACAAAGACTTTGTGAACAACACAGTATTAATCATATGTTTGTTACCTTAATCATTTAGTGTACATACTTGCTGTAAAGCTAAACAACGCCATATTTGTAAATTGCACCCGAGCGAGGCAGGGGTGGGTTGCCAATAACAAATGAATGGAAAATGTGACCAAAATGTACATACCGCAGCAGTAAACGTGATCCGAGATGACGGGAATTATCTCTGTGTTCTCTGTGAGCTTCTAATGTCGAGGAAAGTTAGCGCAGAGGCTGCAGTGTTAATTATTCGCCGCTGCATCCCTAAAATAACGTTCACGTAGCATCTACGATATTCATGTCACTTAAGCTGAACGCTTACACAGCAAACATACTGAAAATATCCTCTTGACACACCACTCCATAAGCCACATATACAATAAGAACGAATTTTTGAAAATGTCGCTTATTTGCTCACATTTACCGAACGTTCATTTAAGTATCGGAATGTTCATAAGAGCGAAAACGAAGATAGTAGAGTTTTAAGAAGATTTCTGTCTAATTTTTAACTTTTCCCCACGTGTTTTACAGAACTTTTTCTGGCCGTGTAAGCAGGGCATTAAAAACTGCTGTCTTAACCACACTCATTTTTCACGAGACGATTTTTTTTCTTGTAAGAAAACGTATTTTCGCATACATGTAATTTTTGTTAATATTGGATTACCATTAAATCATAGCAAATAAACTCGATCTATCAGTGGTTTGTATCATTGAGAAGTTGTTCACAAAAGAACACTTAATAGGCACTCTCGCCTGACGTATAATCTGGAACGTCAAATACTTGTAATTCGACATTGCCAAGAGCACTCTGAATGCGTTCACTCACTACCTACTTGAAGAAGCTTCGCTCCTCATAAAAATGTTTCTATGACCCGCAGACAGCCAACATTCTTAGAAATTCTCTTTCATGAAAAAGATAGTCTTTCATGAACTACAAATTTGCCTAGTATTTCATATTCCCTTGTCGTATCATTATGCATAAAATTTACACCAAAACTCATTTTCCTGTAAACTTAGGAGAATATATATTGCCTCGCGCTTACCCAAAAATTTTCATATGCTGTAGATATTATTGCTGAAAGGACAGGCCTGGACAACAGTAAAACATATATGTATGTAGACACACAATATACGAACAGAAAATATGCCTACAGCAGCCTGCATTTGCTAAAATAATGATAATACCGACTGCAAAGAGAACGAAACCAGTATCGAAAATCTATCTCAATGATCACCTTTACATAAGCTCTCTATTCTTAATACCCACTAAAGCACATCATTCATTTAAACAAAGAGCATTGGAGCACAGCAACCAACACTGTTCCTCTAGTTTGTTGTTCATCAACTAGGCGAAGTCTAGAGGTGAAACACGTTACCCTGTTACGCCAGAATTGGCGAGAACACAATACTGTTCAGTTCTTGATTTTACAGACGTGGCACACGCTGGTTTCTCAATTCGGTATTCGCAAACATCCAGAACATGGCTTGAAGTGAACTCGAATTAATATAAATGTTTTAAAATTAGCAAATGAAGTTTAACATTATCTTATGTACGACCCTTTGGTATAAAATTCAATATTTAATAGGTACATCATAAAACCAGCTAATCCTATCAATGTGTGGGAGAACAATAATACGTAGATGCAGAATAGGCTATTGGAAGGTTTACAAAGTTTATTATGTATTGCTTATTACGTGTTTAGAGGTAAAATTATACATTTACGATGATTTTAAATAACGTTTAATTTCAGTATGAATATTCACTTAAAAGATAAACAAAATTAGTATGGTAAATTTTCGTTTACAATGCCGTAGTGCTTATGTAGTTTAATCAAAATCATTCGCAGCATAAGTCATTGCAAACCATAAAATACTACATTTTTGTCTTCGTAAAATGGGCACGCCGTAATTTCAGCGGGAAACTGAAACGATTTTTTGATTTTTTATGTATTTTATGTTCTACGAACCAGTATACTGTTTTTTAAACTATATACACATACACATTTATAGTAAGCGTTCTAGCACTAAGAAACATTTATTCGTGGTTTACCATAGCAGATTTACTTCACATGTGCTCAAAATATTCACCTCCTCTAGTATGCCTTAAATGTACCAGTTTTTGGTAGGGCCTACTACAAAAATAATAGTAAATTTTATTCATCCTGGCATTTTTGTACTAAAACCAATTATTTTTCTACCTACATCTTTGTGAATGTGAACAGTGTTATCTTGTCTTTCTTAATATCCATAGAAAAATAAAATACTCTATTTGTAATGGTTGAAAGGAGTTTAGTTTGTTCCGCTAGGTCTACATAACAGTACATCTCTGTTGCATTAAGAAATATTGCTACATAATGCACTAAGTTAAGATATAAACGTTTAATTAAAGGTACGATAATGCATAAAATTATATTTTCTTGAATTTCAGGGGATCATTCTTTTGCTGCCAGTCATGCTGGTCAGTGCTAAGGCCCAGTTTGGAAATGAAATTGGAAGACCTTTAGGACAAGGTGGATTTGGTGGCCAAGGACGACCACAAGGCGGATTTGGACCTTCCAGTCAACAAGGAGGATTTGGAGCACAAGTCACATCTGGAAGACCAGGAAATAGGCCGCAAGGAGGTGGATTTGGTAGTCAAAGTCAACAAGGAGGGTTTGGTGGACAGGCAAGTTTCGGAGGACCAGGAAACAGACCACAAGGAGGTGGATTTGGTAGTCAACGTCAACAAGGCAGCTTTGGCGGACAGGGAGATTTTGGTCGACAGGGATCTTCCGGAGAGCAGGGAGGTTTTGGAGGACCTGTAAATAGACCCCCAGTAAATGGATTAGGAGATCAAAATCAGCAAGGAGGGTTTAGTGGACAAGGAGGTTTCGGAAGACCAGGAAATAGACCGCAAGTAGTTGGCTTCGGGAGCGAAGGACGACAAGGAGGATTTAGTGGACAAGAAGGTTTCGGAAGACCAGATCGTATGCCACAAGGCAATGGATTTGGAAATAAAGGACGGCAAGGAGAGTTTGGTGGACTGAGAGGACCTGGGGTACCAGAAAATGTGCCACAAGAAGGTGGATTTGGCAGTCAAAGCCAGCAAGGTGGGTTTTCCGGACAAGGAGGTTTTGGAAGACTAGGAAGTAGGGCGCTGAGAGATGGATTTGGAGCTCGGAATCAGCAAGCAGGGGTTAGTGGACAAGAAGGGTTTAGTGAGCAAGGAGGGTTTAGCGGGCAAGGAGGTTTTGGGGAGCCAGTAAACAGAATGCAAGATGGGATACTTGGAAATCAAGGAGAACAAAGAGGTTTCGTGGGACAAGGTGAATTTGAAGGTCAAGGAGCTAGAGCACAGCGAGAATTTGAGGGTGTTAAGGGGTCACAGGGGGGTTTTAGAAGATCAGATTCAATGTGAAAGGAAAGACTGGAACTGTTAATGGTTTCTGAAAATTTTAAGGCTGGAAACTGGCAAGAGAAATAAAATCACTAGGTTCAGAATCGAATATTGTGTAAAATTTTCAAGACTAGACCTGTGTTACGGATATATTAACAACCTTGTTTCATTTCTCTTGACTTCAGCGACCTTCGCAGTTTGGAATATGGACAAAGAAAATTGTAATTGTAGTATTATATAGAACGCCAACAACATACTTTATAAGTATTTTTTTTTTTTTTAACCAAATTGTTGATATGTTTTGATAAATATAGGGAATATTTCAGCTGTACAAATATCTACTTTGCGAAATTTTGTCACGTGAATTTTAATGAAAACTAATTGTAAGCACAAATGACTAATGCTGTGAAACATTATTTATATTAAAGCATATGAAAATAATGTGTTTTCTGTGTCTTCATCATGTAAACACATTTCCTTTATATCCTCAGAAAAGTATAATGGAAACTTTTAAATAAATAGTAAGGGGGAAATTTTTGATTTAGATAAAGGTACATGTATGTATTGTCAGCCAAGAAGAGATGTCCATTTTTATCATGTGGAGAGTGAAATATAACCTTTGGAATATTATTACCTATAACTTAATTAGAATCTTTAAGAATTTCGTGGTCATGTGATTAAAAATATATAGCATATTACCAAATTAAAACACAATTGTTTCACCTAAAAATATTTTATATATTCTTGGGATATAATTTCCTAAGGAAGTTCATATAAAATTTAAATAAAAATGTGAAATCTACATTTTTAAATTGTTGCTGTTTTCCAAATAAATAAATAAATTGTGACTAAGGAAGAGTGAAAT
This sequence comes from Dryococelus australis, assembly GCA_029891345.1. Lineage (NCBI taxonomy): Eukaryota > Metazoa > Arthropoda > Insecta > Phasmatodea > Phasmatidae > Dryococelus > Dryococelus australis. The sequence continues at coordinate 103,830,744 of CM057002.1, read as the reverse complement.
TAAATGAAACATATTTATGACTGCCAATAATGTACCAGTAGAAGAATAAATTGAAACTTTCAGCTAATGGTGCTCAACGTCTGTAGATATTTGGTAATAAAACTAATAGCAATAGGTATCACAGTTTCGGGGCGATTGTATTTTAAGTGAAGCCATCTGCGACAAGTAATGTGGAGCTCAGAGCAGAAAACATTTACTCGTTTTTAAATAACGATTAGTACAAGTTGTGGAAACATCTATAATATTAAATATTTCATCCTCTGTACCATTTGCTACCAAAGAACGAATGCAAAATCAATTTTAATAAATTCAGTTTTTGAACCATTCGCCAAATTCAGACAATCGGTTAAAATACTTGTAGTTAATGGTTATTCAATGGGTCACAATTTACTTATTTGACGTGTAAAGATTTATTTGCGAAATATGTACGTTAGTAAAGGAACTTAAAAACCTATACAATTTCTTCGTGTTTTGGAAATTTCTGTTCGTGAGTTTCTTTCATTTTATCTATTTACGCTCCTTTTAATTTTACTTTTACATACAAGGAATACATTTTTATTTTCATCCCCATGGTTGTACGAACAATTAGCGAATTCTGTTCACAGCTGTACGCAGTTGAGAAATGCTATCAGAGAATATTAAGTTAACTAAAACTGTTAACAATCTGTTCATCAGTGCTCTTACATATGATTTCGTTATTTCACAAAGTTATTGTTTTCGCTCAATGACAAACAGTTTATAGATTAATAGACAACATTTTTTTCGAAATTTGTAAAAAGTATTTTTTTTTAAATTTTAACACCTTATTAAAGAGGAAAATTCATTAAACGTTAGCATAAGATCTCTCAAGTAAATTATGGTTTTATTTGAAGCTAAGCTACATTATGTTAGTATTGCATTGAGACATACTTGTTACAAAAATTCGCTTACCTTTGCTAATATAGTATTATTTGAGCGCGCAGAGATGAACGATATGTTCATTCAGTGACACGTATTTAATTTGCGCAAAAAATTCTACCATCTAAAACAAATCATGTGCTTAACATACACTGCATAAAGATTACGCCACATTGATAAAGGAGTACAAAGGCATGACACACACAGCGTTAGTACTTGAAACATTAAAGTATCAAATTATTGGAACAACTTAGTAAATGCCTCACAACGCAGTTATCGAATAAACCATTTCAACCACAGGAACGTGTGTTATATTCGACGGATGTTCCAATACTACTTATTATATTTCCGTAAGTGGAATTTTGATGGTCAGGCCTACAAGTGTATCAAGATTTTGCACTCACCCGGTTGCATTCTCACTTGTAATGGAAAAAAATGTATCTCCGAATCCATATGGATTCCAGGGTCGTAGTACTACACAGAATAATCGAAAGACAATCCCTTGAAGAAATAATACAAATATGTCACTCAATATAGTAACCTATGGAATAGCATCAGCTCTCGTCTTGGCTACAAGTAGACTCAAACAACAGCAGTATTTTTGCGAGGGAGTTGTCGACAATCTCGAATTTGTACGAGTATAACTAACTCCTTATCACTATAACTTCTGAATATGTAGTACGTCTATAATGACATAAGTAGGACTTTGAAAATGTAAGCAAATAAATTAACGTAAAGATATATTTCAAATGCACAAAAAGTATCACAATTTTGTATCAACAATTTTTTGACATTTTCATCTACACACGTGGAAACACTGAATACATTTTAAAAATATAGCTGTGTATTTAATTTGCAACCATACTACGAACCAAAGAATATTATTAGATGCGAGACCATTCTAACTGTATTCAGACATGCTGTTCTGGAGGTAAGATTTCATTTTCTCACATTGCTGAAAATGAACGTTCGGCACTGGAGAAGGTCAGTCGAAGCACCATTAAATTAAATGAACACTACGGAACAAAACAGCTTCGCACATCTGGAGCGCACGCAACACATACAACTGTTCTTTGTCTTCAGGAGGATTATTTTTTCTCACTCTTCCAGGGGCATCTTCCTCGGAAGACTTCAAGGCATAAGCTTCCGTTATTCCCTTCTTCCCCCACATCTCAGTGCTTATACTTTCTCCTCTTGTTTACTAGTTCGTAATACGTGGTCGAGTGCTCATATGAGACTATCGCAAGCGGTTTAATTTGACAATTTAAATATTTTTTGGTAAAATAATGCTTAAAGATGTCAGAATATATTAGAGTTTGGCGAAGCGATTTTTAATTTGTGCTTTGAACAATTCAGTGAACGAGTTGAAGATTGAAAACCTTTTATAGTCAGTGACCGAGTGGCTCGGTATATTTTCCTTTTGCGCTTTTTAGCCGAAGTAACACCAAGCTCGTATTTCTACATCTAACTTTTCACAAATCTTTCAAACAATGGGAAATATTTGCTTAATATTCTGAGCATTTAATCTTTTGACGCAGGGAAATTTTTTTTTTGCTAAAGAAATAACGTACGCTAAACTAATATTTTTGTTTGTGTAGAATTAGACTCAGTGGGGAAACTATTGAGAGAAATGAGAGCACAAGTCAGTTAACTATAAGAATCTCAGATATACCGATAACAGCTGAAACCTAGCAGCTGCAGTTTTTTTTTCACATTTCCAAATCACAGATTTGAAAGGCCTGTGATCACTGCTCGATGTAAATCACATTTATTCACGACAGATACATTTTAAATTTCACTGCTCTTGTTTCTGAATTTATATATATATATATATTTTTTTTTTCAATTTCAGTTACTCCTTAGATAACATCGGTATACGAAAAGCTGCATTGACTTCCAGAATTAAAACAAGAAGTTATCAATATAACCAATGAGCCTACTTTTTCTACATGGGTGAAAACAATTTCGATGAAGATATTAGAAGGTTAGATAGGTGGGTCTTAAAGTCACTTTGATAACGACATCGTAAAGCCCCTGTCATGCTGTCAAATTTTCGCCTTCAACTATATTTAACAATAAAGTTATAAGACGAAATACGGTCATCAAATTTTTCCTTCCAACAAATTTTATGGAATAATTTTAAATGTGTTTGAAAATGTGTCACACTGTCAAATTTTTTTACTGGAATGACGCAATCTGAATTACAATTTTAAAATAATTTTTATAGTGAGATATTGCTTTTCTTTTTAAATGCATTTAATTACAGGAAGAAATGTAAGGAATGTTGTAATTTAATTACGCTTCTTTAGTAAATTCAAATTTAATTTGTCAGAGAGTTTCCCTGCACAATGACATTTAATGCATCTGAATTCGTAATTTTATGTGCAATATTTACTTGAAATAGCATTCATGCCCAGACAGCTTCTACACAAATTAATTATCTTCATAACCTACTTCGTTTCCAGCAATTGTATGTTATTGTAAAGTTTCTTAACGTCCACTTTTGTCGTTCACAATTCTGATTGTCTGAGAACGTCATATATGAAGTAAATTTTAGAACCTATCAGATTTTCAAGTATTTGATGGAAACTGAACGCATCTAACATTCTCAGATAAAAATGGCTGCGATAATGACGTTTCGATGACGTCATAACTGTCTGACTATTTATCCAAACTTATTGAACGCAATTTGACGTGAAAATTTGACAGCGTGACAGGGGCTCACGAGATGCAGCCATAAACTAAAGCAGTAATAGTAAGACAGTTACAAATACACACGTGCTTTACCTGGGACTCGAACACAAGACACCATGTACAGTAAGATGGCGTGCAACTAACATCATGACGGAGGTAGGTTTCGCCACACCATCTTCCATAGTCATCAACCTAAAGTTTTGGCAGACTAGGATTATCGACTTCAAATATTTACAGTGACATAAGTGAGTGAGTCACTTAAATAATTTAAGTTTTCATTGCCTACACTGTAAAAAAGATGGAAAAATTACCTGACAAGTGTAAGGTAATATTGGCAAACTTGTGGGGGAAACATAGTTTCCTTGCGGGTAAGGAAAAATTACCACACTCTGGAGTAAAATTCATTTACATAGAAGTGGAAAATCCCATAAATGGATGGGAAAATTACCTTACGACGCGAGTATCTCTTCAACATTGTCACAAAAACAAACGGCGGGGGGGGGGGGGGGGGGGGGGGGGAGGGGAGGGTTGGAAGAAACCAACTTTTAAAACAATATTTTTCACTAAAATGGTGAAGCTGGTCATGGTGAACTGGATAGCGCATCGGCCTATCGTGACAGAAAACCATAGTTCGCGCCCACTCACCATCAAGGGTCGAGGATTTTAATGTTGAGGGTTCGGTTACTATTTGTCAGAGGTTATAGGTAATAAAAAAAAATTGCAGTATTAACACGCTGGGATATTTTTAAATATAATTTTACTATGCAATATAGTTAATTTCCCCTTACTTGAATGGGATCCCCTCCCTTCCTTCGCACTTTTGTCAGGTACTTTTTCCGTGCGATTAGGGAATAGTGCTTTACATGTTATGTTAATTTACTCTACATTTAAGATGTAATTTTACCTTACATGTAGAGGTAATTAGTTTCCCTTACGTGTAAGGGAATTTCACCTCAAAATGTTTTTACAGCGTACAGCATCACTATTTGTGAGCTGAATTTGGTGAAAATAGCTTGACCGGTTCCTGAGATATGCCATAAAAACTTTAGAATCTCATTTGACGCTATCGTACAAACCATCCTATAACAGCTTATGTATAGGCATATATGATGCCTCTAAAAGATACAGAAATTTGTGGAATCATTTAACAGATATGATAAACTTATCTAAATTATTTATATCGCAGCCAGACACACTTTAAACATGGACTACTGTAAGTTCGGTTGAAATCTGTTGGTCGCGAACATATGTCAAAATCTTCAATTTTCTCGTGTGGTGGTATCTTCATTACTGGAGAACAGAACGGTGATTTACTGGCACATTATATGTTTTCCATAGATGCTGTTACATATTAAGTCGAATGAAATAGTTTTGGACATGTAAAAAACTGACATTATATATATATATATATATACATATAATGTCAGTTTATATATATATATATATATATATATATATATATATATATATATATATTCCTGTGATTATATATATATATATATTCCTGTGATTTTGTGACCACCTTAAGTCATATAAATTTAGACGAACTACACAAGTCTGAATTTGGTGGTGGGTATCAGTTAATAGTTTCCCGAGACAGGGCAATAAAACTTAAGTTTTCGTGTAGTGCTATCTTCCCAAATGGCAGACAAAAGAATTCATATATTCGCTCATTTTATGCTTGCATAGTTACTGTCAGCATACAAAGCTAGGTTGAAATTTGGTAATATTGTTTCGTATATAGAGTATATGTTAAAATGTTTGCTTGGGCGCTAATTTGAAAATAAGCACCTGGCCCTCTTAAACTATAGCCTATCAATTTATATGGCTTATCATAGTATTATTTGTTTGCAAAATCTGGAAGGAATTTGTTAATTGTTTTCCAAGATATGACAAAAATTTACTTATTCGAGCGGCAATATCTTATAAAATGAACGACAAAACAGGTTCTGGGTAGACAAGCCTGATTATTGTAACAGATATTGCCAGCATACAAAGTTAGTTTTAAATTTGTTACATGGTTTCGTAGACATGTCATAGAAATCTAAATTGTTTATACTTCCATAATTTTGGAAATAATGTTCTGACGCACTAAAACTTGTCAGTTTACATGACCTACCGTAGTATTACTTGAGTGCCATATTTGGTAGGAATTGGTTGATTGGTTCCCGAAATATAACAGTCACACTTTCTTTTCATATGACATCATTTTACGAAAGGGCGTACAAAAGAGTCTGTGTATTGACACATTTGATACTTGTAAAAGATAATACCAGCATAGCAAGTTTGGTAGAAATTAGACAAACAGTATGGTAGATTTTGCAAATAAACCTCAAATATTTACATAGCCACAATGTTAAAATATGTGCCTTACCCATTTAAATTGCACAAATCAACATGATCATGTAGTTACAGAGATATAAAATTAAAACATTATTTATCATGTACTATCTTCCAAAATGGCCGGTTAATAACATTATCACTATTCAATGGGTACATCATGCACTACCAATATAGCAAATTTTGTTTAAATTGGTCAAATGATTCTCGAGATATAATGTAAAAACTTAATTATTTAATTTGCACTACCTACCAAAATGGCGGACAAAAACATTACAGTTTTTAAATAAATTTAATGCTTACATCATGCATTGCCAATGTATCGAATTTGGTTTAAATCTGTGACATGGTTCTGAAGATATAATGGAAAAGCTTTAGTCTTTAAATTTGCAGTATCTTCGGAAGTGGCGTATTGATGTTATTATCGCTTACCAAATACAGTTGTTATAAAATGCATTATTAATGTTCCAAAATTTGTTTAAATAGGATAATTGGTTCCCGAAAAAAACATAATTACATACATTTCAAAATAGCCGCCATTTAGAGAATAAGTATCTGGCGTGATCGTAAACTATAAGAGTATAATGCCTTAACCAAATACTATATGTGGACCTAGTTTGATTAAATTCAGTTGTTGGATTTAAAAGTTATTAAGGGTGGCATACATTCCAGACAGACAATCAGGTGATTGCATAAGCCTATCTCTCCGTCGGAAAAAAGGCTAAAAATGAGCAGATCAGTGTACTCAGAGAGCCGTATCACATTGAAAATAATATGCTTAGTTATTGTATCGATAGGAGGAGCTAATCCAGCGACACATGTCGCGTGCAATGTCACTGTTATTGCGACGTAAATACATGCCGTAGGGTAAATTTCAGGAAGTAAATGCGTGAGGTTCTCAGTTCGTGTTCCAGACTCATCATCAGAAGTTACTTCTGGATCCTATTTTCATCATCGCACTGTACTGTCTTATTCAGTTTCAATTATATTTATATTTGTGATTTATTAGGGAAGGAGTTGAACGCCCACAACACGCCCCTTGCAGACGGCATTGCTCTTGAAGAACTGGAACATGCGGTTGGAGCTAAGATTCTTCAAAAGGATATGTATGTAGATGAGTTAATAAATGACAATGAAAGTACAGGCATAAATAATATGTCCAACAAAGAAAGGTTGATTGTGCAAGTGGGTGTTGAACTGATCAGAAGTCGTTGCCAGACAAGAGGTGGCTACTCCCAGTACGCCAGGGTGCATGCGCAGAATGTGACAGATGCAGTTTTGAAGCCATTATTGACCATATTCTTCTCATTGCATCACATTACGAACTAGTTCAGTGCAGGTATTCTTAAAAAATGCTTTACTGTTGGCAACACGCATGCTATATCTACAAACTAAACATTTAAGAGCAACCAATCATTTTTTTCAGCAAACCGATATGTTGGTAAACACTAAATGGCTTTAGTACTTGTCAATCTGCCTGATATTTTGTATTAGTTGTTAAACCATACATATCAAACAGAGCTCAAAACATACAAAACATTTTTGTCAGCCCTACTAATAAGTATTGCTACTAGCATCGCAACATGTTTACTGTAACTGACGAACACGTTGTTGCTCACCAACACACTCAATGTATTGGCTAACACAAAAGTTCCGAATACCTTAGTGACAAAGACAAATTGATTGTGATACGAAACTTTTTGTAAGCTCTATAATGACAAACGAGTTTTGTGATCACAACATAATTTTTATAGTCACCAAAAATTGTTCCTTTTTCTCCAGCAAATTATTTAACGATTTTTTTGTGGAATTCATCTCCATCCAGTAAACATATGTGCTTCAGAGGTAAAGGGCAATAAGTAACAAATATAAAAATTTACAGGAGAGCTTTTTACCCCGAAACCATTAAGGTACCTAGTGCCTCTTTCTACTGGCTAAATCGCTTGTTATTTGCAAAACACTGAAAAAGGTCGGTTTTGTAAAATAAACTTAGTGCCTCTTAATCTCGGATGCACAAATATAGTTCCAAGAATGATTCTGTACAATGGCCGATCACTGGTCTATAGCAATTGCATTAAAATCGGTAAGCTAAAAGTAAATACGTTGTCATTCGTGAATCAGTGACTCAGGGAGGACATCGCTCAATTGCAGGTTCGTTTGCCAAATTTCTTAAAGAATTACATACATTTTACAACTGACCCAATTTAGAGCCGTGGATCAGTGACTGTGGCTATGATCCCGAGCACACTTGGTTTTTCAAGTTTTACAGCTTTAATTGTCAGTTTCTTGTTGCATTGTATTATTAATGCGTTTATAAGATAGATGCACTAACAAGCATGGTTACTATCCCAATTGTCACAAAAAATACAAACTCTCGACCTGTATTTTCGAACGAAGGCAGTCAAATGAGTGGCCAAACAAATATACACAGTTGAGTCAACAAAATATCATTTGACAGTAAAATTTCTTTTGCCCCAACACATAGATTTTCCTTATTCAAGTGTATATTTTGCTAGAAGAACAAAAGTAATTTTGTTATTTTTTAAATTTTGTCTGCTTAGCAATATATTTTGTTAGGGCAACTAAATACAAATTCGGCCCTATACAAATCAATATTTTGTTCGATTTTCTCTCAGTGTGCACATCTGAGTACCAAATTTCAATTATTTGAAACCAACGTTGTCAGTAGGTGAAATTACATTCTGAATGACATTGTTATTGGCGCCATGAATGGTATATGGGTGCACGCCTCACACTAACTACCAACTCTCTAAATCCAAGGGGTGAAGAAACAGTGGCCAGAAAATTATTCTGGATGTTGGCACCATGAACAGGTTCTGTTTTGTTCTCTAACACCGATTACCAAGACTCTAATGCCTACGGTTCGGTGACAGTAACCAAAAATACATCCTGGATGACATTAGTGTTGCCACGATGCACGTACTCTGTGTGGATGCATGTACCCATACCGAATACCAAGTCGCAAACGCCAACGGTGCTGAAACAGAGGTAGAAATTGTGCTCCGTATTACATCGATATAGGCGACATGAATGATGTCTGGGAGCATGCCCTTATACCAAATACCAACTGTGTTACACCAATGATGTGAAAAAGGCATCGACAAATGCATTCCGGATGACAATGGCGACCGGGATGGTCAGGAAGTTTGTAACTGAAAATATTTAGGAGATATAGGCAATTACAAAATGGCCTTACATTAAACAAAGAGATAGAGGCAAATGAATTCTTAACTCTTAAACACGTTAATTTCAGTGGGGCTATTATATATGTTCTTGGCGTCCGGCTGATAAGAATAGCCTTGAAATTTCATACCTCAATCTCAAAGGGTCTGAGAGAATATGTAAACGGAAAAATACTCTCCTTTAAGAACACTAATTTAAGGTTGCCACACTGATGGAATTAGTAGAGTGCTGAACCACACAATATAACACTCATATAGTACGATGTAATATTAATAAACTGGCATGTGTGCATATCAATACCATAATTTATTGTACGCACTATGTATATACGTGGTAAATACATCATGTACATGCACTTTCAATAGGGTTTGGATTCAAGTGTGTGTTTTATGTGTAATTATATTATATATGTCATAATTATGGCATGCACTCAGTAAATTTGCAGTACATGTACAATGAACACGATTCACATATCATAACATGTTTGGTGCGTGTATGAAATATGCGATACTTGTAAAATATTATGGTAAAAATGCCCCAACTCTCTAATTCCCTTAAAAACATCATGAAGGCCAACTACGAACACCAATTTAGAAGATACAGTAGATAAAAAAAAACACCAAATTAAGTGGAATTTAAAATTTTGCTTTCCATGTTTAAAATGCATGAGAAGTAAAATATCTACCTAATTTTCAAATTTCTGACGATCCTAAATTATGACAACAAAGCGAAACAATATTCAGAGTCGTAAAACGTATCGTCGTTGTGTTGCTACTTATATCTACGCAGGGTTTTGTGAGGAGTGTTAGATTCTGGGGATCGAACGAGGAAGGATGGGGTTTAGGATTACAGCTAGAATATAAGTGAGGATATTCAGGGGGATGCACTATGCGCCATATAACTTAGCTTTCTTGTGTACAAAAACTCTCAATCTCTGATAATACTACTGGGTGTATTGAGAGTGCTAATTTCTTTAAACGTCTCAACATATGCATTTTCATTTACTTTATGACTATTCTGTTACACTGCCAGATAAAATAGTTCCATAGTGAGTAATGCGGAAGTCTGCATTGTGAAGTTATTAATATATTGTCGAAGAAATATGTGTCACATACGAGTGATATTACTTTTTAACTTCGGAATATAAATATCCTGGATAGTTTTGGTTGGATAGCTAACAAAGAAACAGATACAAGGTAAGTTTTAAAACTCCAAACCTAATAACTAGTTACGTGTCATTACAACCGATACACATCGAACAGCAAGGCGATAACTCGTCTCCACAAAGCTGGTCTGATACATTCTACGGTTGATAAAGTCATATTTAACTCAGGGCTTATTAAAGCCATAGGAAAAATATTTTTATGTTAGCCAGTATATCTAGACGAAAGCGAACTACGTAAATCACTAAGAAATAACCCAGAAAAAGTTCAGCATTCTATAATGATCAACAATGACGTTTTAAACTATAGCAAAGAACATTTAATTGCAATATTCAAACAATGAAACTCTGAATTACGTAACCATAAGAACACTTGAGTGCAGGATTCTACGATTTGCGGCTGCGAAGGTTTACTTCTGTTGATTTCTTCAGGAGCAAGGAAAAGATCAATATGTGAATTCGGAAATGTTTCTTGCGGTAGCTGTGGCACTGATGTTAATACCTGAACTATGGTTACAGCTTCCACTCCACTTTATCGGTAAGAACACTTAACATTTTCTACTGAGGATGTATAACATATGTACTGGATACAATTAACAATCTTATACGAAGTTCAAAGTTTTTCTACACTTTTCGTGTGTTAGTTAAATTATATAATTGCACCACTTCCTCTCAAAATTTTTTCCTGTTAAAGAAATATTGTACTAATTAAATAAACTAGATTATCATGACATTCAGCATAATCTTATGAAATATTTTACATCATAATATATCTTACATAATAATCATTCATTCCTACCCATATCAACAATTTTTATAGACCTTTCGTCTTAAGCAACACTAACATGCATATTCGTGATAGTTATAACAATTAATGATTAAATAGCGTGACAGTGAAATAAAATTATTGTTTAATAAAAATTGCATAGTTAATTTAGAGAATTTCTTCAAAGTATACATTTCAGATTCCAGTAAAATCTTTACCTCTTCACAGCTTTCTATAAAGCCTAAATTCTTCGAATCTTTACTTTCCTATCAGATCAAGTAGTCATTAATTGAGGGGTGTCGCACGTTAATCTTGCCATTCAAGGTAGATGGTTTTCAGAAAGTTTATTTGTGTTACCTTCGGACTGTGAGCAGCAGTTGCTGGCCCAACTTTTCTTCTCTCTTATATCTCTTGGTAAAATGGTAAAATATTAATTTCAACTTTTATATTTCTCACAAATTTTTCCTGACCTCATGTATGATCGTGGAGTTTTCACTACGTCTTCTTTGGTTCCTGGCATCTACATTGTTTTTGGGTCTTTTTAGAACATACTTGGTTGATTAACCTGAAATGATTTACCGTTACAAGTTTTGTTATAGTACTCCTTAGATAGTCTTTTCAGTCAATAATGTTCTATCCTTGTTCACTGCTTTTCGTGATTGTAAACTATTAAATTTACATATAATTGCTATCCGAATATTTCTTCCCGTCAAATTTGCAGCTAGTGAGTGAATTTCACCTCTTAGTGTGTTCCTATAATGTAACAAAGCTAGTAGTGGATATACATTAGGATCAGCTGCTTTTTAAAACTACTTTTAAGCATTTTTACAGCACTATCTGTGAGTCCGTTTGAATACCGATAGCGAGGGCGTGACATAAGTGTACAAAATACAATTTGTCAGCAAAACCTCGGAATAACTGAAAGTCTATCTGTGTGCATCGTTAGGAGTATGCCTTGTCCCGCGAAGGCTAATCTCGTTTTATCAATCATTGTAACATTTTGTAGGTTAGAAAGAGCCATGACTTCCACCAAAATAATCAAACTATCTACAATAACTAAATAATATTTGCAATTCAATTCCAAAATATCACATGCAACTTCTATCTATGGTAAGTGGTGCATTTTTCTGTTTTGAAGAGCCATTTTGACTTGACACTGTAAGCATGTTTGGCATTATTAAACAATTTTTTTAAATATGGTAATTTATGCCTATACAAAACAGAGAATCCTCTGCGCGACCAATTGTTCAATTGATATAGGCTGTTCACGGTAAAATGAGCACTTTTAAAAGTCCTGCTTAAGATCTACTTGTTTGCACGTAATGTGTTCTTCCGCCTTATGCAAAATCAACCTTGCCATGGGAAACTGTTAAATTATTAGATAAGGAAAATTTCACAAATCTGCTTATTTTTTTTACACTTCGATGGATCAGAAAAAAAAAACAGAAAGCAACTGGATAAGTTATCACAAATGGCAATCTAACACTTTCTATTTGACGTTAAGATATGGAACTACTTTCCATCCATCGTTACCAACTTTGCTAGGTGCATGTCACTCAGTGCGCCTGGCAGGCAGCGGCAGTGACTTTTTCTCAGGTTGATTTCAAAAGTGCTCACTTTATCGTGAACAGCCTCTACCTGGATGACCATAGAGTAGATTAATCAACATCTCAAGCTGTAACTCATGGAGAACCAGCATGCGTACGCCACAGAAGAGTACACCATCTGCTACTGACAATTCGTTCCTAAAATCATAACAAGACTTACATTCATCGCAAATCTTTCCAAATTTTTGGAACAATCCTTCTTTGACGTAGTCTGTTAGTTTTCGAAACACAAGCTGTAACTCATGGAGAACCAGCATGCGTACGCCACAGAAGAGTACACCATCTGCTACTGACAATTCGTTCCTAAAATCATAACAAGACTTACATTCATCGCAAATCTTTCCAAATTTTTGGAACAATCCTTCTTTGACGTAGTCTGTTAGTTTTCGAAACACAAGCTGTAACTCATGGAGAACCAGCATGCGTACGCCACAGAAGAGTACACCATCTGCTACTGACAATTCGTTCCTAAAATCATAACAAGACTTACATTCATCGCAAATCTTTCCAAATTTTTGGAACAATCCTTCTTTGACGTAGTCTGTTAGTTTTCGAAACACATAATCTTGGCTTGATTTTTCCTGTGATAATTTCCAGAGCTTTCTAGGAATCGGCAAACTATCTACTAACATTGTAATTTTGTATCCTGCTTCATTATCAAAATAAGTTCTGGCATCACATCATGATCCGTAAAATCACAAGACAGTATGTCTACTACAAACATTTGTTTTCCAGGATTATGAGCAAGTTTCAAACGAAGTGGTTGTAAACGCATAAGAATAGTTTGAAAGTGTACCGGAAATGGTTTGTTCATCAATCCTAACACTGGTTGATGGTCAATTTCTACATTAACCAATTATCTTCCAAAAATGTATTGTTTGAATTTTTACAGCCCAAGCATACGCTCAACAATTCGTTTTCTATCCGTCAATACCTTTGCTGTACTTCAGTCAAAACCTTAGAGGCCATAGCTATTGGATGACCATCTTGAATTAGAGCTGCTCTCAGATCCAATAAACTGACATGGTGTGATATCGTTATTAGGATCAAAAATGCTAAATCTGGTGCTTAGTCACAGCTTATTTCGAGTAACTGAATGCAACCTGCGGTGAATGCTGCCATCTGAATAAATTTTTATCCTTAAGTAACTCTCTGAGAGGAGCACTTTTGCCAGAGTAGTAAGGAATGTAACGAGAAAATAATCGAATAATCCTAAAGCTCTCTCTAAAGATTTTTTGTCAACTGAAGTTTTCAGTTCAGTTATAGCTTTTATCCTGTCTGTAGATACTGACATACCGTTTTATGTGAAAATGTATCCGAGAAACTCAAATTCTGTTGAACGAAGTATGCACTTTGTATGATTACATTTAATTCCTTTTTCCATGGTGCAGTTTAAAACTCTCGCTAATATTTGGTGCAATACTTCACGGTTATTAGCCCAACTGAATATATAAATCTGGAACGTTTCTGCATGTAAAATATCTTCAAATGTAGTATATATTACATGCATGAAATTTCTCTGGGGTACTACTTATTCCAATTTTAATTTAGAGCTTCTTTCATTCAAAGATAGCATCCAAAAACCTCACAAAATACTTTGCCTCAGTTAACTTCGATACAATTTCGCCTATAGTAGGGAATGGAAAATGAGCGCTTAATTGCGTTATTAAGGTAACGAGGATCCAAACATAATATAATAGTGCAATTAAAAAAAAAACTACAATCATTTGATTCAACCACCATGTTGGAGCTTTGAGTTTTCCTATTGTTCCCAGTTTATCCAGTCTATTTAATTCATTTCTTATGTTGGTTCTCAAAGAATATGGTATCTGACGTATTGGAGACACTAAAGGTTTTATACTTGGATCAGTCTGCAAATCTACTGCGTAGGGTAAATAGCTGACCTCGCCATCAAAAAAATTCCTGAGCTTATCATGGATAATGTGTTTAGGTAATGATTACAAAGTATCAACTCTATGAATATCTCTTAATTTTTCCGAGGTTTTAAAGGCCTAATATATTGGTGAAATTACTATCCATTATAAAAACTCAATGTTGTGAAAATTCGATTTACTGATAAGCTAAAACATATTTTCCTAAAATAGGAATCTTATTTCTAGTAAAAGATGTTATCACAACTTCTGTTTTTCGAAGTCTTGAGCGATCTCCTTCCAAAAGGAGGAATTGACGGAATCCCATCATATTACATGAAGCTTTAGTGACGATCATGAAGTTCATACGACGATTATAGATTAGGATTGTTACAGTGTACCAAAATCAGAAGTGATTTCTTCTACCGAAGCTAACTTCAATTCATTGAAGTGGCCATCCACTTCATCTTATACTGCTGATATTTTCAAGTCACCATGTGTCTCATCATTCTCATCACTGGTTGTCATTATTTGAAAATTTCGCACTCCTCTTATAGCCCTACAAACTTTTCGAAATTATTATTTTCTCACAAACAGCTCAATTTTTTTCATAAGCTGGGCATTGTCCATAGTAATGATCAATTTCGTCATTATCTGCAATTCTTCACTTTCTTATTTCGTTTATCTTTCTGTTGAATTCTCTTTTCTTTTTGAACCACCTCAATTACTGGCTTTATAATAGTTTCTTCTTGGATATTTCCTGTTTGCTTTGAAATTAGTGCTCGAGCTTGGTAGAACTACAATGCAGTGGCTGACGCCAAATTAGCCTCACTGAGCAATTGTCTTCTATAGTTTTCTTGTTTATACCAAGTACTAAAATGTATATGATTTATTCTTCTTCTGAAGTAACAAACTGACAATTTATGCTCATTTTCAACATAGCTCTAAACAGTTGATATGGTTCATTTTCCTTGGTTTTCGCGTGAAAAATAAAACCGTTCATACATTAAATTTTTTTTTTTAATGAAAAAGTCAACAAGATCCAATGCTTAAAATTTAGCGAAATCCCCTACACAACAAGTTTATTGAGAAATATTATACTAATGTCGTTTCTAACATGTAATTAAATAAAAGGGATTATCATGATATTCAGCATAATTTTATCAAATATTTTACATCAGAATGTATCTTATTAATAGTCATTCATTCCAAACAATATCAATAATTTTTGTAGACATAGTACACACAGGGTAATTCCAAGGAGGTTACATTTTACAACAAGAAGAGTGAATATTAATGACCTATTACATGATGTGAAAAATCGTATTAGCGTATTTCCTGTTTAAATAGCGCAACAATTTACAGAACTTGGAAAAAGAAAGATAACAGATTAAGGTATGTAAGTGTTTAAAATAAGTTGAAAAAAACCCATTAAACTAAATACATATCCCATATATGGGAGAATTACATATTCTTGAAGCTTAGTGAAGTTGGCAGACGTGGCGAGCCATGCTGTCATGGCGTGTTGAAGTTTTACCAAACGAAGCGTAAATTATACTTACTCCGAAAAATACTTCAAACTACCACATCACGTTTGTAGACGTTGTGATTATTAAACCCACCTAAGCAAGTTACGATGTTGTGATAAATCTGTGTTTCCGCGGCAGTATTAAATATACTGTTACAGTGAGTTTCGTTAACCGCTGCGTGTGAAATAGCGTAGCGTGGCTGTTTGGGATAGTTACGCTGGATCTGTGTGTGTGCGTGATTTCGAATATTTGATGTGAACTATTTATACATTGTAAATGTGAACTGTTTTTATGACGAAGTTATTTATTTACATCTATGTATGTTTATTTATCACAATGTTGTACCTTTGCCCTGGGTGTTTGAAACACAGTCGTGTAACGTGATTTACCACCAATCCCAACAAAATAACCAAGTCCAGCCCCAATAAATGTCAATAAACCTAATACACAGTAAGTATCAATACATATAAATATGAGCGGAATAAAAGTTACGGTAGGCTTATTTGAGTGCATGTTCACCTTTATATTTTAAGTTTCTATAACAAATATGAGCGACACGACTTGCGTGCTTGATTTTAATGTCACTTTTTTGTTGGACTGTCTATTCCTTCGTTATTCGAACTGAGGAAGTCCTTTTAAAGAAATAAGCCAACACATATCAATAACAAAAAGTTACATACTACTGTTCATTACCTCACAATTGTAACACTGTTTAACACAGTTGCTGCAAAATATTAACGTGCATTACGTGTAATGTGCTATGTCGTGGAAAACAATATGTTACTGTAACGTAACCGTAAGAACTATGGTTAATTCAGGCATTTTTAAAACGTCATAAAGCTGACCTAAATAATGTTATAGGGCTAAACTCTGAATATTCGTACGAAATGGTTTTTAAAATAGACCTAAGACAGAATTATTTGAAAAGCTGTTAACAGTAAACAACACATTTGACAGGTATAAAAGAAGAAGTCACATTTAAATGTTTATTTTTAGGTGTAGCGAAAGTATACGAACACACGTACACACACAATGGAATGTAAACAATGATTTTGACAGATGCTACATGGCAGTCACATAGCAATGTTTGTTTACATTTGGCGGAAGGATACGAAACGGGCTGCAAGTAGATATTTAGCAGGGCTCCGAGAAAGTAGCTTCCAATGGGTAATGGACTATAGTTATTCTCATTATTATTGCCACGGCTATAGAGATGCACATGTTGACCAAAGGACACTGATAGGTAGAAACATTATTTTCATGTTAATACTCATTCAAATTAATTAAAATATACGTAGGTGTAAGAAGTTGATACAAAGAACAATTTCGATTACTAATCGCCAAAATTAATTTGCTCTAGACATTAAAGCGTTCAGGTTAAAATACGAATGTTTTGTAGGAATAATTTACGAAAGATTATTTAAATAGTTTTCATTTATCTGTGAACGTGCTTTTGTGGCAGATAATGCAATCCCTGTTACTCACACAAAATATCACTTACCATATTTACACACGCATTTAACACGTTAAATTTTTCGTCTATTAAGAAGCATTGTGTCGTTTGTGTGACAAACGGAAGGTTAAATCGACATCGGCGATGATAACATGACCACACAAATTGTCCATTTTAACTTGACGAACAGGACATTTGGGAACTCTGTGCCTATTATCTCTATTGTAACGCTCAATACTTATTCAATGCAAACATAATAGTTACAGAATTATTACTTATTTGTAGAAGTACAAGTGACCTTACAGGTTACTATGGATAGCACGTGTGTGATGTCGTGAACACTGCAGATGAACTGCGGATTTCTGCGAAGTGTTTTAACATCCGGATGCGTCTCCAGATACCAATCACATACTTATTAAATTCTAACATAACTTGTAAAAAAGTTGTCATAATTTTATTTGCGAGGGATTCACGTCAAAATTAACTTTATGTCGTTTAATTCTTTAGAAGATGATTGAATACTAAACATAACTTGATAATTCATGTAATGGTGACTTACTCGGGGGTCGACATCGCGATGGGGCGTTGGCAAGGTAACGCCTTGGCGACCTGGACCATGTAGGTGCCACAGTAAATAAAAGTCTGAGCGCGGAACACGGCTTTGCTGCAGGCACTGGACCTCACAGGTCGAGCAGAGCATATGGGCCATCAACTTGACCACAGGGGCTCCAGACAGCTACAGCTTCGACACTGATGGTAACATCGTAGAACCGTCACTAAGACCAACTGTACTAGAGAATGTAATTACTATTGGTTTTGTATTTCCTCATTCCCTAGCTCCGTTACACACATGTCCCACGGAGCCTCTTTTAAAGGACTCATCATGTATAAGGGTGTTGCAATATTGCATGTCAATACTTCGGGGGAATATTCCTCATATCTGGAGGATGACAAAATGTTACATGAACATAGGTCCGCAAACGCTTCGTTTCTGTACTACAGCCCGTAATACATACCATAAAGTGTATGGCCCACGGACTGGATCACGTTACTGTGAAATGCCATCACAGCGTTCGTTTGCATGATATACGATACACGCCACGACTTACACCTAGAACAGTTGAAACTGCACAGGATTCAGTTACACATGTGTGAAAGCTTATCGTCGGCACTAAAGGAAATGTTCAAAATGCCTTCCATCAGCACGAACACATGCATCGACCCACCATTGCAAGGACACCAGGTTGCATTGTCGAATTCCTGAAAATTCCTGATTGTTTCGCAACCCTCTATAATTTTGTTTACGGTGGTTACCCACATCGTCCATTGGGCTTGCATACACAAATGCCATTAAATGGCCTCAAAAACAAAAGTCTACTGGATTCACATCAGGGCTCCTCGGGGGTTAATATGGGGCTGCCAACTACATCTGCAATGGCATTCCACAGTAACATGATCTAGCCCGCGGGCCATACACTATACGTTATGTACTATGGGATGTAGTACGGAAATAAAGAATTTGTAAACCTATGTTCATATTACTTTTTTTTTTTTCATCCTCCAGGCGTGAGGAATGTTCCCCCGAAGTATTGACACGTAATATTGCAACATCTTGTATACACATATATATGTAATCTGTAAAATTGTCTGAGATTATTAGTCACTTGGCTTGACGTTTTAAAATTCCAGTAACTATAAATGGGCAAGAACATTATATTCATGTACTGTATACACAGTTTTAGAGAAATTTTCTCTTAAGGATGTGCCGGCGTCACATGGTTAATCGAAAGTGTGCAATAATATGGATAACCATGGCATATGCAGAATGTTCTACGAGATCTACTTGGATAATCACTGCTGTTGTGGACGTGTCTTACCTTGGTGGGAGTGCCCTGTCGGACTGGTCTGCTCTGCCGTTTTGGCGATGGGCGGGCTATAGTCATACTGCGCGCCCGCCAGCGGGGCTAGCCTCCTTGTCGCACCGCTCCCCTCCCCCTTTGGTGCGTGTCTCCAGGATTACTTGTTGGCGCTTGTGCAGCAGTGACGTCACCTCGGGGCGCTCACTACTCCTCATGAATGATGGAAAACATTCTGGAATGGGGCGTTGAAGACACATAAGCTTTGGTTTCTCGAGGACAGGGAGAAAGACCAAGAGGCACAGGCTTAGGATGGATCTGTGTTCCTGTGATAGGGGAGGAGGAGGCATGGCTGCTCTAAAGATTTACAAAGTTACTTATTTTGTCCTACTGGTTTTTTGTCATTTGTAATAATAGCTATTACATAACATTAAGAAAGTTCTTAAATTTGTTATGCAATAGTCTTTCTCTGTATAACTATGGGGTTTCAAAGTAATCGGGTTTCTTACAATGCACTTTTTATGTAACCTTGGAAGTTTTGGAGTTGAAATTTTTGCTGGTCTTGTTGTAATTAAACTAAGGTTTTGAAAATACTTGTAACAAAATATTGTACACCCCAAAAATATAAAACCGAACCATAGGTTTAACTTTTTTCTTGGCAAACCCAAACGTCGGGGTAATGGGTGTTATCTATTTTTGTTGGAAAAGTCATGTGTTAACAAGTTACCGCTATATGTAGGTAGAAAGCTGCGCCACTCTGCTTCCATCAGTGTAGGCAGTTAAACTGGGCATTTCAATTTAGTGTATTGATTTTGCTGTAAACATCTGGGGTTTGACACATTGCTGACGTGAGTGAAAATTTCGGTGCATAAACTCATTCCAACATGATTTTTGTAAGAGTAGTTGATACAGCCTGGATTCAGAACTTGGGGAAGGAATCCCTTCAAGCTGTGGTAAGAGATGCCAGTGTAGCCTTCAAAGTTGAGGATGGCAGGGATGTACTGAGAGAGCTGATGCATGTGTTGGTATGGTAAGGCAGATCTGCTTTACAACCGATGGTGAGTCCATAACAGTTTTTAAGGTTTAAAATACCTCGGAAATGCATTCGGTGAAGGGTTTCCTATAGTGCATATCTTGAATTTAGGTATGGTAGTGAATTTGTTCATTCAAATGGCAAAAATTATATCACTTTTAATTTGTGATACGTTTACTCTTTACACTGCTGTGTTGCTATAGGTTCTGGATTCGTTACAATATGTTGTGGGGCAAGTTATTCAGAAGCGGTTACCATTTAATGAATGTTGTCAGGCTATGATGAGTAAGACAGGTACCCCAGTGACTATTGCATATTTCCGAATATTAATAATATATATATTTTAACATCCCAATTACTCTATGCAAGAGTTTGTAATGGAGACGATTAGATGGGCAGAAATATTGGGTTTACCATGTGATGAATCTGACTTGGTTGAAATCATGTTTTTAAATCTATTGTCAGAGAACAGTAACTTTTATACGTTTGCCACAAAACCACAAACCCTACAGGAATTGATAAAGTTAGTTACTCAGGTAGAATTCGCATGAGAGATGGTATTTGGAGGGGAAATAATGTGGTAAAGCGAAAATGGAAATTTCAAATTTGTTCTCGAGCAAACCATGTAACCGACAAATGTTTTTATAGGAAGGAAGAAGGAAATTCCGTACAGAAAAAGGACGGAAAAAAGATAGTGGACTGTAAGAACAATGTACCATAGGAAAAAGGGCAACCAACTACCCATAGGAAGGAGAAGTAAAAGTTAAAGATTTCCAAAGAACAGGGAAAACAGCAATTTGTTTCAGATGCAGGAATCCCGGACATTTTCAATTTAATTCTCTAATGTAGACAAAAAACCATGGACATGGGTGCTGTACCGAATACCATTTTGTTTTATAAAAATGGTTTGTTTCTTCTGCTGGCTATTGATAATCTACAAGTACCTGCATTAGCAGACACTGGTGCATCTTCATCCCTTATGAAACCGGAAATAGTTAATTAAATTATTCATTACATGCCGATAGGCATTGGGCAAATTGAATGGTGAGAATCGGTGCTATTTCCTCTAGCAGATGGAGGTTTGATCAAGTTAAATTTTGTTGCCATGATTAAAATTTAAATTGAACATTTCTCATACAAGGTACAACATAGAGAGTTTGAAAAATGGTTGCTTGATATAATAGTGGCCAGTTTGAAAGTACACATCCTTATATTGATGTGGTATTTATGTGGTAGTTAAAGTGTTAAAATTCAGTTTTTCAACTGAGAATGTATTTGCGACCACGCGCTGGTATCTGCTGGAAATAGAGAAATCCAATGGGGTGGATGCCGGTCCAGTGCTGTGTGCTCACAGAATGGGCTAAGTGCTGTGCACTAATTGGCCGGTCAGGGACCGTATGATGCTCGCATGGCATGAGCGTGGTAAGAGGAGGGAAGCGAAATGGAGTTGTAGTGGGCTATGGAGCGAGAGAGAGGGAGAGAAAGTGTGGAAAGCAGAGATGGCAGCAACATCGTATAGCATGCATACAAGAGTATAGGGAGTGAAAAACATGTAGTTTTTGAGTGAGGAGTGGCTTCGCACTGACAGTTGCAGAAATGCAATCATCAGTGGGGAAGTAGTGGTGAAATATGTAGGTTAGTTGTCGGTATTCGGTGTTTTTTTTGGGAGTGCTAGCATTGGTGCGAGAGCAGTGTCTGTGTGCAGTGTAGCACGAGCCTACAGGCCTGTGGCTATCATAACGATGGTTGTTACCAGGAAATACCGGCTGTGATCATGTAAGTAACTTTCAATCTTATTTCTTTCCTGTCTATTTTAAGGGAGAATTTTTTATGGGTGGAAAAGTGTACTCCAGAATTAATTTTGATTTATCTCCTCGCCTCTGGGGGACACAAGTTATTTCTTCTCTTTGGGATATTTTGTAAAGCTCGTGGACATGCTTAATAGAACCGCTGTGAGCGAAGCGAGTTACATAGTTACATAACCATAAATTGTTTTGCTGTTAGTTATTCCGATAAAAAGAATTTTTTTAATTTTTCCAATCTGGAATTTTTCGGCCGCTTACTATTCCTGTTGGTTATTGGTTTAAGGGGATTGGCTAAGGGTAGCCTATGGGTCATTTTTGTAGTTTTCTGCGATGGGAAAGTTGTTATTTAGAATTTAGGGATATTTCCTCAGGGCGTTTAGTTTTTGTTTATCTTCCTCACTTTTACTAGCCAAGCGAGTCGTCATCAGATGGTAGGGATGGTTGGTAACACTAGAATGTGTGTCTGTTGATTTTTTTTTTGTTTTTTATTGTGATTTCGTAATGGTAACCCTGAGCTATTAGCGTCACCTTTGCCACCACATTTTTCGAGGCTGTTGCCACCAACCTCATGGTGTATCTGGTGCAACAAATTTTCATGGAGGCACCGGGTAACGATTCTCATTCTTCTCAGAATTTTGTTAGGCATTTAGGCATTAACCAGTTATGTAGGTATGCAGAAATGAATGGTGAGGTTGTGTGATGTATCCACTCTCTTAAGGTTAAGTAATGTAATTTATGCTAGCTAACTTTAATTTATTTAGTTGTTTATCTCTCTTTGTGTTGAGAAACTTTAGTCTTATTACACCTCACACCAGTGCCCATATTTATTTGTGTATGTAGGTTTAGATTAAGTGACCTGGTTACACAAATACGCCCATTCGCATTCAGAATTGTAGCAGGTAGTAGTGGGAAAAAGGGGAACAAAAATCAGCGGAGGGTGTAATTTTACTTTAGAGTAATGTGGTTGACTAAAAATGTAGGTATCGTTTTTAGTGCATGTACTGGTATCTGATATCTAAGTTATTTTTTAATAATTTTTATTTTAAGATCATTATATAGTATCATTGCAAGCAGTTACAAGGGGCTCAAATGCTAAGTAGTTAGCGTAAATATATTTTTAGTGATATAGTAGCATTGCGTGGCTCTGTATTTGTGTTCTTTTTAGGTTTTTTATTTAATATTTCGTCGAAAAAGTTCATGAGTGTTAGTAAAAGTAAAAGGCTTAGGGAGAAGGTGCGCAGCAAGCTGGAGCTGACTGCTCTTGGACCGACAGACATTTCGAGTGATTCTGAACACAGTGAATTATCCGACTTACATATACTGAGTGATTTTGCTCAGCAGGTGAAGGCTGTGGGACTAACTGGTGTCCAGGATAGGATAGACTTAAGCGATTTTTCATTTGACAGCAAATTAGAAATTTCTCTGTTAGAGTCGCATAGCTGCACCTGCAGCTATGATACAGGAGGACATGTATCATTCTCGAACTTATTGCCATAGGAAAATTTTCTGGTAGACATAATGTAGATGTTGAGATTATTTGAGAATCTTTAAATGAGCTGCTAAAGCAAATGGTTGGGATGACACCAAGTGCATTAATTATTTTCCTACATTCTTGAAAGGGCCAGACTTACGGTGATATGAGAGTCAGGATGTGAAGTTAGTGTATACAAAATCCCTAGCAAGATTGTCAGTTGCCCTAAGGAAAGCATTTGAGCAGGTAAGGCAGTCGATTTACACCAGGCTGAAGCTAAGAGTGTGGGTGCAGAAGGAGGAGAGTGTTTAGGAGTCCCTATATGATGTCTTGAGCATATATATGATGGATCAGGATGCAGGATAGTCAGAAAATAAAATTCATTTTAAGAAGTTTTAACCCCGATATGGAGTGTGTGCTTTTGTTCGAAGATATTTCAGTCGATGAGTAGAGGTCAATTTTTACAAAGTTAGAAGCTAGGCGGTTGTAGGCTATAAACAGATTGTTGATGTTCGGTGGTAAAATGACCTTGACCCATTTGCTCATAGAGTGGCAAATGAAGCACCTGTGTGTAAAAACTACCAACCCCTCCCGTAAGCTAACCCAAAAGTATTTGAGGACTTGCAGAAGAGTATAGCTGCTCTGTCTGGGTAAACAGTTTGTCTCTCTTTGTGAGGAAGTGAGGGAAGCAAACAAGTTTAACCCATGTTGGGCAATGCGAAATCATGCCCGTGGCATCAGCCGTTCCCAGTATTTTCCAATTTGGAATATCGGTTGCTGGAGGACTTTCACGTAGCCTCAGGGCAGCGAAGTTGTATGTCACGGCTAAGATGGACCAGGGCAGGTTACCGGTCTCATTTAAGCTAGCGAACCTAGTCCACTGTAAGAACTATATGTTAGCAGATATGGGAAAAGACCAAATTGAGGAACTGATTCCAAAGTTTGCCTGGCCATTTAAGATAGATTCATTCCTCGGTGTTAATAATGTTAGTCTTTTTAGCCCAATTAAAACTGACTGTTCAGAAAGGCGCATATTTCTCAATAGGACCCATACTTGCATTGTAATTAATGGTATAATGCTTATGTTTGTTATTGCAATTTTTTTATTTGTTTAAATTTGTGTGCACATTTTGTTTCTATTACCCTTTCCCTTGATAATATAGTTGTTTCATGTTTCTCTTTTCTCATCCATTGTTATTTTCCATGCTTTTCTGTCTGCCCATAGAGTGGAGCTGAACCTTATTTGCACCACCATCACATTCGTGCGGCTGAGTAGAGGAACGAGTTATCCACTGGAGAAGGCAGATGTTCTTCCGATCTCTTCACTCACAACCCACTGTGTTGCTGTTTGCTGTGGTACCTGGTGCTAGAGAATAGACCGCTCTGATGGTGAAAAGTGGTTCTCCACCTGGCTGACCATCATCCCCGAGAATTTCATCGACTTTATTGTTACTTGAAACCACAAGAAGGAGTTGATCAATCCAAGAAAATTTTTTGTGAATTTGTGGATGAGCTGTTCTCTGTGAATGAGTACACTCCCAAGTTATATACAACTTCGGAGTGTACTCATTACTGAACTATCTACTACTCATCGAAACTAACTTCTATGTCTTCGAGTTTTCTATTTGTAGTTGTATATTGTTGCATTGCAGAAATTTTTGTAATGAGGTTCAGAGACTGGACGCAAGAGCACAGGTTTAGGGGAAGTGCCAGTGCCCACAGCGTGAGACATTTAATGTATTTTCAACTTTGCAAGATGACTATCTCCATGCTAGACTTGGCTCCCATCTTATTTCGTACTCTGTTGTCCATGTCCAGATTTCCCCTCTCTACATGCATCATTATTTTTTGGTAATGGAGCAGTTTGTATAAGTAGCAGCACACTGGCTGCTCCTATTCTATGCCCGTTCGTCGCCTGCAAGAGTCCTGGAGAAGATGCAATATATAATTTTAAGGTGTTAATTCGTTGTTAATACGACGTCCGTTGGAATGTGGCAACTTCTGTGTAATACCATTGCCTGAGGAGCCATAATATGAGCAATTTAATACAGTGAGTCGTGAGCTGTCGGCGACAAGCTAGGGCATTTTATTAAAGTTTTTAATATTGAGTGGCATTTTGTGTATTCTTGGGAATGTAGTCAGGTAGTATTTATTATAAATTGTAGTATTGATCGGTAGTCGAAATTTGGTTTTTCTCTATCTTAAATTCTATTTTGCTGCACATTTACAATTTTTTTTTACATGTAGAGTTTGTCTGGTTTGCTACCCATGAATATTTTACTATTGGTTTTTGCCTTACATCAACGAATCACATGTTGAGACTAAATACTTTTTAAATGTTTCATTCTATTCAATTTTAATTGTTGGATCTTTGGTAGGATCGTTTGACTACCTACAATGACCATTACATTTTAATGGAAAATTTATTTGAAAGTCTAAGTGTGTATTTTATTCTAGAGAGGTTCTAATGTGCTCACAAGACTGCCCTCTTGTTTTCTAGTTGCTCATGTTAATGATATAACGCCTTTTATAAAATGCCAAATAATAATGTTTTCTATTCTTTGTTACATTTATACTAAGGAAGCTTTACGGAGATTACGAGGCTGCCTTCACAATTCAGATTCCGTAAGGATATTATTCTAATCAGTATTATTGGATATCATCAAATTTTAAAGATTTGTTAATTATTGTAACCAACAGGAATTCGAGTTTTAATTAAGATTGATTTCAGTGGGGAACTTATTATATTGTGTTACATTTTTGCAATATGTTCTATTCCCATATTTTAATCATTGTAATATAATTTGGTAATCAATAAATATTAGTAAATGTAACTTTCAAATACTGTCAATGTTTAACTAACTATTCATATTACGCTTTCAAAATTGATACATATTTTTTTCTGTAAAAATATAGGTTCTCAAATTTAGTTCTGTGTTTAGTATTATGACACAAATAATTTTCTGCACTTACTTCGCTACATTTTTCTCATATCTACATTTTGTTTTTCTTCATGCAATGGCTGAGGTTGGATTCATAGATTTCTTGAAGAGAGACAAACTCATTAAATTTCTATGGTACCTCGATTGCGACGTAGATGAAGCAGTGACTGTAGTCTAACTGCACCAATCAGCGGTGAACAGCTGGTGTAAACAAGTTCCGATGGCGCAACCTTCTAAGCGGTTGGACTCGGTGAGCGTCACCAATGATCCTCCCAAATTAAATAGATTGTTAATGGTTTCCTTAACTCCATTGACCTCCTTAGAACCAGTCAATATCTTGTGATTTTTCATAGCTGTGAGTAAAATCGCTACCATATGTCTGAGGTCTGTGGATAGTCTCTTAAAGGCTATTGCGATAAATTGAGAAGTATTTAGTTTACAACTACTACAAGAGGAGAGTATGTTATTATAAGGTGATAATTTGAGGACTCTAAATGCAGTGTAAGCCAGAATTTGTTCCACCTGCACATTAAGAGTTAATGTGAACATGTTTTTGTCGATAGGTTTCAAAGTCAAGGAGATGCCAATGCTGTGGGTGTGGGTTAGCTTGACTCTAGCGCTTGCCTAAATGCACCAGTCCACACAGAGAAGCAACACGGAAATGTTTGTAAATGCGTGGCAAATATTTAGCAAGTGTTTAGCACTGGTGGAGGCACGAAACGCTGTCTTAACACAGCCAGCAGTCGGAGATGCAAGATGGAGAGAAGAAGGGTGTATCGAGAACCGTCATAGCAGAGAGTACTAGATGAGCAGACTTCGGCGACAATTAGGTGAAGACGTTCTGTTGGTTCAAGTAGAATATAAAAACTAAAAATAAATATAGTGTGGCTTAACATAAAGCAATAACAGTAACTTAATAGAAAATATTATATCTAACTCTCCCGTCTTAACATAATGTAACTGCTAACAATTTATCTAATTTAGGAGGCCCATTGGCTACATTCACTGGGACCACACACGCAGAATATTGCGCCATTGGAACCTGTTTACACCAGTTGTTCATTGCTGCTCGGTGCAAATCGGCTAAAGTCGTTACTTGATCTACATTGCAATCGTGGTCCCATAGAAATTTAATAAAATTGTCTCTCTTCAAGGAATATATGAATCCAACCACAGCCATTGCATGAAAAAAGGGCATATATGAGAAATAGTAGCAAAGCAAGCACAGAAAATTATTTTTGACATTATACTAAACACAGCACTAACAATTTGGAAACCTTTATTCTTTCTGAAAATAAGTGAATAAATGTTGAAAGCACCATATGAAAATTTAGTTAAAGCTTGACAGACTTTGGAAGTTATGATAAAAAATATTTTTTGATTCAAAAATTATATTACAATGAATAAATATTTGAATAAAATATATTACAATGATGTAAGACAATATAATAAGTTGTTCACTGAGAACATTATTAATAAAAACACAATACCCAAATTCCTGATTGTTAAAATCAGTGGGCGAACTCGTGCTATCCAACATAGGCGGGAATACATCCGGAATTTTTAAAGGTTTATTTATCATTTGGAGAATTTATTTTTCAACTGCTATGTGAGGAGTTTATGTTATTATGAGGCGGGTATTCCGAGGGCTTAGAATGCAGGGTCCTCCAGATTTTTTTCCTCTTTCACCTTAAGAGCTAATGTGAACATATTTTATTGTTAGACTTCAATGTCTAGTAGAGCCCATGTTTGAATTTGCTAATTCCATTTGCTTATTTCACGATGCCTTGAGTATGTAAATGAGTGAAAACGACTTGGTCAATGTCATTGTTGATCATTTGGCTATGTACATACGTGCGCAATGCACTAGTTGCTATAACATGCAATTTTCGTGAGCTATGCCAGCTTGCTGTAGAGGTATGAGGTTAACATGTGACCTACAGCGAATACTGTAGTTGTTTCCCAACTGTAGTATATGCAAGCCGCGACAGTGACTCCGTGTCAGTCGAAATTCTCAGTTTACAGAGAGTCGAGTAACGCAATTCTTCTATGCATTGCTCTATTTTCAAAGTTCAATGACATGTAATTTAGCAATTGTCCACACAGCAGGCACACAATATTGGAAAGAAAATGTTTTAAATGTGGCGAGCTTAGGCACCTGCGTAGATCCTGCCGAAAGACAGGAAAAAAAGTGGCCCGATTGAAGTTTGTGTCTACTAGTAGAGTTAACGGTGAAGTCCTGCTTACCATCAGGGAGTGTACCATAATGATCACTTGTGGAGATCATAATTTTTCCGCTTTATTTGCCACTGGCAGGTACCACTGCATTTTGAGCAATACTTTTTAGAAAAACTATTGATTTCTAAGATCATTTCCAAGGGGCATATTGTGCGTATGTCATATAAATAATTTGCAATACTGAAAGTGATGTCATTATGAGTAATGTAAGTGTTAACCAATATTTTATGATTGGTAGGTTTTCATGGACGTTTCCTTTCTGGATTTTCTGCACCTTACCTTGGATATTATATTAGTTCTTAAATTCCTGGGAAAAACTAGGCCACCAGTTAAACTTGACAAGTTTTATTTGTGTTTTTGGTTTGCCCCGAATATCAGAGTTGGATTGCAGGTCGACACAATTCCGGATGTATCCTCTCCTTTGTTGGCTGGCACAAGTTTGGCCACTGATTTTCAAGTGTGCTTGAATAAGTTGAAACAAAAATTCAGTGATGTCATCTCTTCACACAATCTCTTCCGGCGTGTAATCATAATTTATATGTCCAACTCCCCAGCTCCAAGCCTTTAGGGTAATTGTAAATAAACTGATCAAAGGCTAGGTTTATTGTTCCCTCTATGTCAGATTATTGTTCACCAGGATTTTTGGTTGGTAGAAAGTACAGTAATAGTACAGTTTAATTGTTAACTATTCTTCAGTAAATAAAAAGTTACATAAAGATCAATCTCCGCTGTCTAGAAAATATTGCACTCTTTAGGACTTGGGCAAAGCCAGTGTGTTTTCAGTTTTGGATTGGAACAACAGTTTACACCAATGTTTATTAGATTATTCCTGTAAGAAGTATATGACTTTCAGTATACCTTGGAGCCAAAACAAGTTCACTCGGATTCCCATGGGTTTAAATTTCGGCAGTCGAACCTTGTTGCAAATGCTAGATTATATTTTATCTGAATTGAAATTTAATTTGGTTTTCAACTACAATTATTATATCATTGTATTCAGTGACGATTTCGAGTCTCATTTGTCCCACTTGCATCAGGTGTTCCCTAAACTGTGGAGGTTAGTCTGGCAGTAGAACCTGATAAGTTCACCTTGAGAACTTACTGGGTGAGATTTCTGGGATACTTGCTCTGTGAAGGTCGTCTTATGATTGATCCTGACCATGAGGCCTCAATCTTAAAATTCCCTCGCCCTAAGACAGTGAAAGGGACAGGGAAAGGGGATTAGGACACTACTCCCATTTCATTGATATTTTCTCAGACCTGGTGGCACATTTGAATTTTTTTTTTAAAGAAAGGCAGTAGAATTATAGTGGGGTCAGGAGCAGGAGTCTGCCTTTTCCCTTCTTAAGAAAAACCAGTTTCTCCTCCAGTACTCCTTCTTCCGAACTTTTCATGCCGATTAATAGTTCAAGTTGATGATTCGTCACTGGCTTTAGGTGCTGTCCTAAGCCAGCAGATAGAGTTAGGGTTTGGCACCGTTGGCCTTTGCGAGCCGCAGACCTTCTTAGATGGAGTGGGGATTGGGAATATATGAGAAAGAACCATTAGCAAGTTTCTTTGAGCTTGAAAAAGTCATAGAGTATATCGAGCATGACGAATCGACCATTACACAGATAATCACTCTTTGAGTTATGTTCTTAACCATCTACAACAATTGGGTAAACTGGGCCATTGGGTGCTATGGCTGTCTCGCTTCCATTTCAAGATTCATCATATCTGAGGCCCTGAAAAACAGGTGATGGATGCCGTATCAATATTGTATGATCCAGTTTATTTTGAAACTTAGTAGACTGTGTCACCTGAGGTATTGCTCAACATTGTTCAGTGTATACCGGAATGCTTTGTTAAGTTATGCCATGCCCAGGTGGATGAAGTTTTTTTAATTAAGGTCTAAAGGGATTTGATTAATTTTGCTATACTTAGTTACACATCCGAAAATATTATTTTATAATTTACCAGTAAAAATGTTTGTTTGTTAGATTGAGCCTGAGTCAGTGAGACCTATGGTGTGGCTCTATTTGCATTATTTTGTGTTGGAAGACATCTGGATGTCATAAAGAATTTTCACAATATACTGGATATTTATTTCCTGGTCCAGTATTAGGGGCCAAATTTCTGTTTTTGTGTGTTCATGTAATCTGTGTCAAAAATGTGAACAGGCACACCATGCAAATACTGGGCAGGCTGTGATGCAAATTCGTCAGGTTTCTTGGAGCACATTACATTAGGATATTTTTGGTCCTTTAGTTTGCTCTAAAAATGAAAATATATGTATGTTATTAATGTTACAAAACTTTACGAAGTTTGTAATTCTGTTATAATAGAGGAATATGAAGGATTTATCCATTGTTAAAGTCCACACCAATCAGGTGTTGAAGGTATTTAGTGCTCCTGTGGAAATAATTTCTGATAATGCAAGGCATTTTACCACCAATGTTTATAAGTATATGTATTTTCGCTGGGCCCTCAATCGTTTTACTTCAATTCCATACTACCCGAATAATAATCATGTTGAAAGATTCAATAAGAACCTAAAGTCATGTTTGACAATTTTATATAATCAGTATCACACAATATGGGATCTAGATTTGGACTTCATAGATGTTGGGTTCCACAGTTTGCTCTTCATGATTTTACGAATGCTCCACCTTCTCCCCCATCCCTTGGCTGTCCACTTAGTCATCATATACTTATTCATAATAATCTTCCTACTCTCCCTTCTTTCTTGGTGATGGTGACCGAGATCGGTGGCTGGAGGGGGTTCACCATAGGCTCTGGGCTGCGAAGTTGCAGGTCGCTGCTAAGCTGGACCACGGCAGGTTACCAGTTTACTATAAGTCAGGGGACCTGGTCCTCTATAAGAACTATGTGCTTGAAGATATGGAAAAAATCTAACAATTAAGTTGATTCCAAAGTTTGGCTAGCCATTTAATATAGATATATTCTTAGGTGCTAATACAGAGTGTCTTGTTTCGCTCAGTTTAAACACACTGTTAACAAAAGTACATGTTTCTCAATTTAAACGTATTTGATAAGTAATTAATGGTATAATGATTATGTTCGAACTCAGAGTGTATTTGTTTAAACTTGTGAGCACAATTTTTTAAACCCATTCCCTTGTTTTCCACTGGAGGAGGCAGATGTTCTATGGATCCCTTCACACCCAACCCCCCATGTTGCTGTTTGCTATGGTACCTGGTGCTCGAGAAGAAAATGCTCTGGTGGCAGAAAGTGATTCTCCACCTGGCTGCCCACATTCCCCGGGGATGTCATCGACTTGATTTGTTCTGAAACTCTAGAAGAAGTTGATCACTCCAAGAAAATTTTTGAGAATATGTATATGAACTGTTCTCTGTGAATGCTGTCTATAACTTGGCAGTCTACCCTTTACCGAAGTTTCTGCTACTTTCAGTTATAAATGTTATTTCTTCGAGTTTTCTATTTGTATTTGTGAACTGTCAAAGAAATGTTGGTAATGAGGTTTAGAGACTGGTTGCAAGAGCACATGTTTAGATGTGGGGTTGCGATGCCAGCGGCCGCAGCATCAGCTGTTTCCAGTATTTTAAATTTTGCGTATTGGGCTTATGTTTTTGTATCATGTTTTATTTAAATCTTTCAATCATTTAAATATAATTTTGGGAATCAAGAAATGTTTTAAAACATAACCTTAAAATACTATTAATTTTTTCTTAATGTTACATTTGTTTCTGTCAACATTTATACATTTATTTTCTGAAAAAAGATAAAATCTAAAAATTAGTGCTGTGTTCGTGATAAGTTGTGTTGTCACGCCACCTAGGTATGGAAATCGAAATTGTTTCCCATGTGGGTGGATGGGATGGGGTGAAGTTTTTGGGAGGGGGGATTAGGGGGAGATTATCTTGGATAGAGCTTCGCAGGGAAATATATAATGT
Organism: Dryococelus australis; assembly: GCA_029891345.1. NCBI lineage: Eukaryota > Metazoa > Arthropoda > Insecta > Phasmatodea > Phasmatidae > Dryococelus > Dryococelus australis. The sequence goes on along the minus strand of CM057002.1, from coordinate 103,797,962 downwards.
TTGGGGCAGAGCTCACTTCAATTCAACAAGGACAGGGTTCAAAAAACAATATTGCCAGAGTTTTCAGCTAAGTTGCACAAGCGATGGCAAGCTTGTGTGCCTTTCTTTTGCTAAGCATGGTCGTATAAGATGTTATTGCAGTCAATAATGACAAAGGGGGGATGGAAAACTAGGCAAGGTGAATAAAGTAGAAGTGTGTAGTTCATCTCAAAGGCAGTTAGTCTTCTAAAATCTGTTAGGAACGGTGTTCTCCCACCATTCATAAATTTTCGGAAAATAAATTCCTATATTTTTTTGCAGTGGTACTGCTATATCGATAGTGGACACTCGTTTAATAACAAATCAGCAGATACTGGAAAGGAGCAGAGAATCAGGTGCCATCAGAGGTTGCTGGTCAAAGTCAGGGTGTACATAACATGATGAATTTGGAGTTTATTTTTGGTAAATACTGGCATAGACACCCAGTGAATATTGCAGCTGTCACTTTAAATGGATGGAATAGTTCTGGGATGCAACCTTCCAGCATTTTATGAAGCAAAATTAAATTTGGGGGGTCAAGGGAACCCTTCAGTCAGTTTGAACCATCCTTCAGTGTGGCAGTTAGGCAAAAGTGTGACGTTGATTGACATCACTTAGGGGACTTAATAATGAAAGCCTTGGTGGCGAGAATTCCTCTGAGGATGAACTGCTGAAGTATGAATGGACCTTTTTGGAAGTCTCTGAGAGTGAAGCTCATAGTTTTGGTTTTGTCACAGCAATTACATCAAGCTGTTCTAAAAGGTGATTGGCTACTAGTTGATGTGCTTTTGGAACCTGTGGAGTACCTAGAGGACAAGTATTCTGTTCTAAGTCCTAGTAAGTTTCTGAATACAAATTCGCAGACCTATGTGTGGGTAGCTCATAAAGCAAATCAGGAGGTGATCCTTCAGGCTGACGCTAGCTTAAGGGGGCCTATAGCGCCAGCCAATCAACAATCAGGATTTAAACCTAAGGGCCAATGGGGTGTCAAAACTTTTCAAACCACCCACATGAACCACTTCTAACAACCTAAAGGAAGAAAAAATAAAGAATATGTGATCTTAGAACTGAGATATAATACAATAATAAGTATAATGACTTACAAAATTGAGATCACACCCAAAATAAATATTAATTTTTATATAAATAAATACAAAATAAAAAATGAATTATCCTATCAAAATTACACACAAATATTACTGCCACCATACATCTAGGTTATACAGAAACAAAATTAATATAAATAAATAAAATTTACATAGGCAGTTGAAATCATATAAGTAACATGTGTAAAAAAAATTACCTTAACTCTTGCATGACAATATGTGTAGCAATAAGACAGGAGAAATAATATAATTTCATTGTATGCATAAAACCCTATTTTCATGGGTGTTACACAATTTTTTTTATTTATAACTATATAATGACATCATATTATGACATATTTGTGATGCGGTTTTGCCCAACATAAAAATAAGTACGCATAACTATATGGCATGTTCACATTTCCCTAACCCATGAGCAAAAATAAAAAAAGAGTTTAAAGGAAACTGCATCTGAAAAAAAAAAAATTTACGTGCTGTGAAAGTTAATATATTTATACGGAATTATTACTTTATTAGTGAATCCGTCATGGTTGTACAATGATGACTGAGTGCAAGTATAGGCGTACATGTCTCATGCCGAAAGTATGTTTTCCAATCAGTTAGGAATCGAAAAATTTTTATTTACATTATTGGCGTAATGATTACATGGAGTTAGTTTAACTTAACAATAAGCACCAACTACCAGGCATTGTGTTCCCAAAACGGACACAGCATATAACTAAACATAATTAATAGTTAATTAATAACTAAACATTTTTCAAAGTGAAAGAACCTCAGGTCTTGTAAAACCTTTGTAGGGGCCTAGTAAATAAAATGCAAGGAAGGGGCATTGTTGACAATCAGAAGGTAAGATCCTTAATTTGAAATAAAATATTGGTTACGAACAGTAATATACATACAAATTACCAACAGAGAGTTTACAAACTTCTTACCAACCACCCACCAATACGTTCAATGTTAAACAAATTATATGTGTGGTATATTCGGGTAAGTGAGCGAGTGAAGATATTAAAGTTTTCTTTATATCTTCCGCATCCAAATTTTTGTAAAGTCGATATTGATAATTTATTATTTTCTTACTTAGTAACATAATCGCCGCATTTCAGTAATTATTGTAGAAATATTACGTACGTTTTAATCATTAAATTAGTATAGAAACCTTTTTCACTCTTAATGTAATAATACGTTGCCTCGACAACGACCGAAATGAAACTTACGAAATTACAAATTACACAATAACGAATTGGTCATTTCCGACACGGCCCGGAACATCATGAGAGCACTGCCACCTGGTAAATATGAAGTATTGGTGTCAGTTCGGTGCTGTGTGTTTAGGTCAAATTTTATGGTACAGTTTGTTCTTAAGCTTTACACACAAACACAAAATAAGATGTATTCACAAGGCTTTTAGAAAGATAAAATAGAAAACAAAACAAAAAAAAGGCCGATAATTTTGATGCAATATTAAAACCATATTACCACTTATTGCTTTCTGTTACCCGGTCACTGTTTTGAGCTGAATATGAAAAAAAGACAGTCGTGCAACGTGGTTAAGGCGTCTGCCTAGATATCTGGTTTTTTTTTTTTTGAGGTCGTTGGTTGGAATTCTACGGACTGCATATAATTCTTCGCGGTTTATATTTCAATAAATACCTGCGTAGTTTCTAATAATTTTAACACATATTTTAATACAACAATATTTAGCCACAATTAGTGTTGTTTTGTTTTTCAGTGAAATCGCCAAACAATTCTCCAAGAGACGAGTAGTAAGGCAAGGACATTTTTGTTGGATTATATGGCGTTCAAATGAGGGATTCATTAATATTACTGATACCCTCTGCCCCTGCTAGCAATTATACGCTGTTCACATTACAGTGAGCACTTTTGAAAGTAATCTCTTTTGGAATAACAGTCAATAAATATATTTCGTTTTAGCTTTAGGGAATTTTGTTCCGAGTGCAGTGGAATCTTCACATTGTGTTTATTATTTATATGACTGTATTTATTTAAAAAGGTAGTTAATGGATAAAAATGGCTGAAACAAAAAAGTAACTAGTGCCTCAAATGTGCTCACTTTACCGTGAACAGCCTATACCAACGTTTTATTGAGTTGTGCTACAGCAAAGTTAATAAAGCACTTGTTCAGAAATTCTTTACCTATATGCTTATAAATTCGTACCACGTAAGCTATTTGGTCTACTAAACAAGATATTACTGGTAACTAATGAGCCTACTTTCCTCTAAATGAGTGAAAATAAATTTCAGTGAAATCTAAAATGCATAGACAGCTGGAAGCTCTTTATGTCTCGTTGACAGCAACATCATAAGAGATGAAACCAGAAACATATAAAAGTACAAAGACAATTAAAATAAACTAGTGACTTACCCGGGATTTCGAAATCAGAAAAACTCTCAATTAAGCTAGCGTGCAATCTAATACATCACGGAGGTAGGATTCTGTTGTAATCAGACTAATGTTTTGAATTATAGGGTTCACTAACCAGAAACATTTACATTGCCATGATTTTTATAATAATTTACTGAGACACTAAAAACACAAAGCATACATGGCCACTTGTGTGAACAAACCGGGAAATCCTCTGAAACAGACACAAAAAATTATCTGTTTGGGACTTTTCTAATAGAAATTATCAGCATAAAAATTGTATTTAAATTTCGTTAAATTGTTAGATAGATATGCTAAACATATCTAAATGTTTATATGACCGTTATTTCGAATATCAATACCCGGCCTAAATTAAATCAAGTAACTTTACATGTCATTCTGTAGTTGTTCAAAATTTGGTGGAATTTAGTTGAATTGTTCCGGGAATGTGACAAAATGTTCAATTCCCTCACTTGACACCATTGTGCAAAAAAATCATTCAATATTGGCTTTATATATGCATAAACGATACTAATAAGTACTACTGTTTGCGAAGAATATTTGGTTGAATTTTGTTTAAAAGTTTCATAGATATAACATACTGGACTTAATTATTTACATAAACCCCATTAAAGCATGCCTGCCGCACATAACACATTATACTTTATATACCCTACTGTAGCAATAATTCGTGATATTTTTGTATAAATCGGTTGATTGGTCCTCGAGTTATGCATAATGCCTCCTTTGTTCATGTGACAAACTTCGAAAATGGAGGACAAAAATTTTGTTATCGCATTCGATGGTTGTCATAGATACAATACACAATATTAACTGTAAATCCGTTTCATACTTCCGTAGATATAGTAAGGCTAAAATGATTGTACAGGAACCATTTGGAAAAACATAGATAAACTTAAAACTTATAAATTAATATGGCCTACCACAAAACAAATTCTTCGTCAAATTATAAGAGATCGGTTTATCGTTTCCCATGATGTGACAGAACAATTTAATTTTTTATGTAGTGCTATCTTACAAAATGGTGGATAAATGAGGCTTTGCATACATAATTTTGAAGGCTAGAATTGATACTGTCGACATACAAAGTTAAGTTGAAATTCGTTATGTATTTTTGTAGATAAAAAATCTGAAATGAAATTTTTATATGACCACCGTTTAAAAAATATATGTGTTTGACCTTCTCAAAGTTTATCAATTTACATGGCTTACCAAAGAGCTACTTATTTGTCATATTTGTTACAAATCGGTTGTTTTTCGGATACATCGCGTAATTTTCATTTGTCGTGTGATACTGTTTTATAAAATGACGTAAAAAGAGATTTTGCATGGACACATTTTATGGTTGTAACATATACAACCAGTATACAAAGTTTCATTGAAATTAATTACATGGTTTTGAAGATATAACAAACAAAACAAAATAGCTACATACCCGCCGTTTTGAAAAAAAATAAAGGGTATGACATTCATAAAGCATATCAGTAAACATAACTTACTGCATAACCACATGTTTGCCATATTTAGTAGGAATCAGTCAGTTGTTTCCCAAGATATGACAGGAAAATGTTGTTTACTCGTGAGGCAATACCTAACAAAATGGAGGAAGAAAAGGGCCTAATTAGACACATTTGGTTGATATATATATATATATAAACTTCCAACAGCTTTGACTGTGAATTTAACTTATCATGATGTCGACCCCTTTTGGAATCAGCTCTCTGCGTTGCATCGGCGCAGAGAAACAAGTGTTTGGTTGTCTCAAAAAAACAGAGCTTGCTAGAACGCGAAGCAGTAGCCGTTTCTCTCTTTCTCAGTGATGTGAGTTTATTTACTGTGGTAAAATTGGGTACTGGGCCTAAAGGCTGAAGTTCTTTAGCTGTATGTACGCACAAACACACAGAAAAATGTTCTCATAAGACTTTTAGTAAGTTCAATGAGGATCATGAAATACATTATCAATGATTCATACGTCATAACAAACCATGTAACTAACTATTCACTTGTGATAATATATTACTCTTAGGAGGTTACAAGCAAGAAGCAGTCGTGGCCGAGTGGTTAAGGCGTCTGACAAGATATCAGATTCCCTCTGTTAGCGTAGGTTCGAATCCTACCGACTGCGAATACGATTTATTTTATCTCTTCCCAAACAGTTTTAGCCACAAAAAGTGTTGTTTTGCTAGAATATTGCTCACTACAAAGTACCAAATCGATTCTCTAATAGACGAGAGGTACCGTAAGGAAATTATTATTGGACTACCTATCTGACTTACAAAGAATAAATTATAAATATTATATATTTATTAATGTCCACTATTCTCGATAAATATACTGATATAATTTTTGCTTGTTCAGTTTACATGTTATGATATACGTGTCTGCTGTTGAAAGAATTTAATTATATGGCGGATTACTTACTCAGTAGCAATATGATCGATTATAGCTCTCAACCATTCTGGATATCGACACCACACGATCCTACGCGTTTCTAGATATCAATATTGTGATTTTCATCTACCGTTAATTCCCGTGATGAAATTTATAAATATGTAATTATCGGCGTACTTATGCCGCAAAGAACGATTAATTACAAAATTCCAATAATTTAACATCGATGGTGTATGACATCGATGCAAAAGCCCTTCTCTGAATAAAAATGACGTGTAGGCCAACAGACTGAAGTTAGGAGAAACACTGTTTGCGAGAGTCTATGGAACGATCTACCTTGATTCTTGCAGTGTACGTTTAAGAAAATAAATAGAACCTATATATTTGTGTCTATACTTTTAAAACATCTAAAACTCAGAATAAATTAGTATTAATATTGTAACAATCCACCTTCTAATACTACGTAATCTAAGATCTTCCCACGTCATTATAAATGTGGTGTCCCCACCTACCAGGCTCACCTTAATTAAAATAGAACAACATGTGAGTAGGCCAAGCTGTTTTCAGTTTAATCTATCAGACGCATGATGAAACACATTATATCCTTACTACTGCATGCGTAGCCACCACGACAATATCGTTCCGTATAAGCTTGCCAAATACTTTTCTGTGTATGGGATAAGTGCATCGTGTGAACTAATTATTTTAAACTGCCAAGTGTCGCAGAATGCCAGACAAAACGCTTTCTGCGACACTGTCATTTGTGGTGGGTCCTCTCTCGTACTTTGTTTCGTGTATTAAATAAGCTTTGTATAGGTTAAATTAAAGTCTTATGATTTTGAGCCATTAATGTAGCGTTAGGCGCCTAATAATTTTTATCTAATATTATAATTTTTTCTTAAATTTAGTGTATGCTCGTATCTGTTTATATCATGTGAAATTTTATGGTTGAATAATACTGCAACATAGTGCTCAAGGGCGTTCGCAAAGGAAAAACGAATTTTATTCTACTTTGTAACATATATTTCTCAACTAAAACCATTTTCTGTGACTGTCTTTTTATCAAATATAACTTTTTAAGATCGCACGGAATTAAAAAATTGCATTGTTTTGGTAATATACAGATAAAATAAACCATCCTATAGGCCGAAAATTTAAAAAGGGTAACTGAAAGGTTTTGTCTTCATTCATTTTAAGGTATGTTAAGGAGTGGCAGCGACAAATCAAAAATATGCAAAAATTCCCTATGTTCAGGGATTTTGTGACATTGAAAATACATTTCCTTGTTCAATTCTGTACACGTCTTGAAGCAGCTCTTGCTATTTTATCTCAGTGAGAACAATATGAATTATGTACGTTAGACGGTTTTCATTATTTGTACAATTCTAAAACAGAAAATTATAATTTTTATATATGTTTATGCAAAAACTAGGCAACCATTTTTTTTTTGCGAGGGAACAGTAGTTACTGATAATGTCTATAAGTTATTCGCTTGATGCTATCTTACAAAAGGGCGGAAAAAGTATTCTCCATGTAGATACAGTTGATTGTTTTAATCTCTACTGCCAGCATACAAAGTTGTGTTGGAATTGATTACATCGTTTCTACGATAGAGGGATATATTCTTAAGTACTTATTTAGCTGCCATTTTAAAATTGATGTCTGATAGGCTTAAAACATATTTCTTGAAAATTACAACCGCGCACCGAATTCACGGCCATTGTGTTGTAATAATATTTCGCATAAGAACTACTTCTTACTAGGCGCTACTAACATACACGTCTTCTCACTATTTTTATTCATATATATTATAAATGAAATATTAATATTTATAAATAAAATATGATTGAAACCTCAATTTAACGAAAAATAAGATGATTTTATGTTAACAGAGGTATAAAACGGTTGTGACACATGACTTATTTAGGAAATAGCTAAACGCATCATACATGGGGAGATATTTGAAAGGTTTGATTCGAAAAGTGTGAAGAAACCTCGAATAGACTACATTATTGTAGGCCATGTAAACATATTCAATAAAAATGTATACGGCACTTATTTTAAAAACCTAGAACAAACACGCTAGTATGATAATATTGATTACAAGCATCAAATATTTCTATACACAGCCTCATCTATGCGCCAATTTGAAAGATAATGCCAAATGAATATACATGTTGTCATATTTTGAGAAATAATCAACCAATTACCAAATCTGGCTAATAAGTAGTACCTACTACAGTAGAACACGCGAATAGAAAGGTTTAGAGTGGGTCGGAAACGTGTTTTCAAAATGGCGTTCATTTGCAGAAAAAAATATTGCAGTTGAGGTGCCGTTCCATGGGCACGTAAGGGGGTACAGACGCATTACGTGGTAGTATGTATTCAGAGAACATCAAATTAGTGTACAGACACACCAAGCATGTATTGCAGCGGGCCAATACTAGCAGGATGGACTTAGTATTGTGCTGAGCAATCCGTAGCATCAAGACAGGTAGTGATGCGGTCGGGTATGTATGCATACAGACTACGCACCGGATGTTATCCTGAGGAAGATCCAGCCACAGTTGGCGCAACTGACCTACCGAGTGTGTCGTAGATGCCGCGGGCTAAAGTTGCTCTCAACTCTGGTCCCAAACATCGTTGTTGAACGAGAGATCTGTTGACCTAGCTGGCCATGTAAACATGTCGACATCACGAAGGCAGGCCAGAGATATCCATGCTGTGTGAGGCCGAGCATTACGGGGTTGTCGAGCTGCACCAGCAAGTGGAGCGCACATGGTCGCAGAATATTCTGGACTTATCGCAGCGCCATCATGGTTCCTTCAGTGAAGTGAGGGGGGTCGTAGGAAATTGCACCCCACCACACCATGATGGCCCGATGCCCTCTCCCCCTTCCTCCTTCAGTAAGCCCTTGCCACGACGAACTATCGCAACTTGTCGTTGCATGTGATCTATGAACTTCGTACGCTACGAGTAATGCAAATTGTAGGATACTGTTGAATCAAAATACTGGGTTCGTGCACCCATAACTGTATTCCTCTCTTAGGCCGGGAACACACGGCACCGGAAAACGCCGGGCGCCCGTCCACGGGCCTGGCCCGTGCCTGTGTGTGCTGTCCAATGCCTCTCTATGTATCAACAAAACTGGACTGGCCGGACTCAGCCCGTGAAGTTTGCCGTATGTTACCGGCCTTCTGCATGAATTAAAGATTACGGAAACCATTACAATCATTTTCTCCTTAATTGAAACGTATGTTACTCGATTTTTTCCTGGCTAAAATAGCCATAAATTCTTAGGAAACTTCCATTATTCGCTTTTCCGGTACTACTGTAAGTAAAAACTTTATATGGATTTGTTTTTGTTGTACGATGCTACAGTTATTCACAACTACACAGATATCGTGGGGGAAAATTTTTTTTTTTTTTTTTAAATTACGTTTTAGATGAAGAAAAATGTTTTGTAAATTCCTTGTGACAGGATACCCTACAAACAATTAAAGCTACTCAGCTACTTAATAATATCTTAAATAATAGCATACTCAGCAAGCTACTTCACTCTTCGAACGGCAGGAGAAGGACCTGTACATTGGCCACTACCAAGACAGTCTTTCCACTGCAGCAGCAGACAGCGAGAGAATGAAATAGCCTCAAGTTGTAAGCGACAGATGTCCTCGTCGACTATTGAAGCAGGAATGTGTCTACATCCTGGCTGTCACAGTGCCGATATTACACGATACCTGCTGCCGTCCTCGGCCTTGGGAAACCTGGCGCACGAGCCGGTATACCAGCCGATATACGAGCTGGCATGGAAGACTCCTACTACACAGCAGGAGTTGGCGTACAGGCATTGACACACTTGTGGGCGCGTAGCGAATTGTTCGTAGTAAATATGAACGTAGCTAGTAGAAATACTACTAGTCAGCAACTCTTGTAGGCCTAGTAAAAATCTAGATATAATCCGTTCACGGTTACTTCAAGCCTTTCTAAAGCCCTGCTAAAATTATACTTCCAGGATATTCCTACCGCCTAATAAAACAAAGCTTATCTCAGTCTAGAAAATTACACATAAGTGCAACGAATTGGAGCGCATTCAGGTGTAATGATATGTTGCATGAGAACTATTTCTTACTAGGCGATACCAGCGCACATGTTTTCTCCCTTTTTTTGTTCATATTTATTATAAATGAAATATTACAGGTTATAAATAATATACAGGCAAAGCTTCCATTAAACGGAAAATAAAATGCTTTTATGTTAACAAAGTATTAAAACGCTTCTGATACAAGGTATATCTTGATATTACTTAGCTATTGTTGAACGTTGCATATATTCAGTATTTAATAATGTAGTTGAACTCAATATTTAAAAAATTATAACGCTAATTCATGAAAGTTATGAGAATTTGAAACAATTCGTAAAACGTAGACTTTAATTTTTTATAGTAACAGTCTAAGTTACAATACGCATTCAGCATTTCTGAAAAAAAAAAAAAAAAAAAAATGTCTAGTTAAAATTTTTATATCGCATCCAAAACCAACTCTTCAATATGTATCATGCGACTTTACAACTACACTCTCGGCCCACATAAGTCTTCGTTGGTTAAAATATCAAAGTAGGCCTATATGCATATTTGTAAAATTGATCGTATTAAATTTACGTTGTGTGATAGTGTTTAAAATATTTAATACGGCTTTTAACAGTATTGAAAAGTTATCGTTAATATTATTCGTCCTTTGTCGATCGAATTTTAAATTTATTTCAAAGGGTTTCAAACTCATTAATGAATAATGTAGACGGTGATGGCCTTTTTTGTTTTGTTCAACAATTCGCTTCAAACAGTAGCCACAGGAAGTGCCATACGAACTGAAACTGTATTGTGATTGGCCAGATACGACAGCTGCTACGGAATTTTCCGCGGGAAACGGCACAGGTCATATTACCAAACCTGGTACGGAATATGTCCATACAAGGCGACAAAAATGACATGACGAGTGCCAGCTAGAATATTGGCCGCTATAACAGACCATGCACAATCTTTTGTGGAGTCTGGTACCGTGTAATATGGCCTTAACGATATTTGGAGTGACCGTGTGAAATTAGTTATACAGGATGATTATCAATTAGACCGACAAACCAAACTTCGGGAGGTGATTCTTCATGAAAAAGTAAAAGAAAAACGTATGTGGCACTTTATATCTAAACCGAATATTAAGGGAGGTATGAGCCCTTAAAAAACAAGAGTTTAAGCCGTATTTGTGCAAAATATCGGCTCTTATGTTCAAGGTCACATTGACATGCAATAATAGTCCTAGAGTTGTGGTTGTGTTTTACTTCGTTACAGATATTTTGTACAAGAACGGTTTAAAACCTCATTTTTTAAGGGCTCATACCTCCCTTAATATTCGGTTTAGTTATAGAGTGTCGCATGTTTTTTTTTTTTTCCATGAAGAATCACCTCCCGAAGTTTGTCGGTCTAATTGAGAATCATCCTGTATAACTTCTCGCGCACACGGTAGCCAATAAACAGAAGAAAAAAAAAAGAGGGTCCAATGACTGCATGGGATGTGGAATGCCGTACCGCAACGCAGCAATTTTTGCGATACATAACCGACTCGACAGGAACAATACGTGTAGATCTCGAGTTTCGCTGAAGCAACCAAACCTGTATCTCTACGCGCTGATTGGAACACAAAACACGTATGTGGACGAGCCGGTCGTCTGGGAGAATTTTTTGTGCTAGGAGGAGTTCGGAAGGCGAAGTTCTCACCACCCGCCAATTAATAGTTTCCCCGACCCCCTTGAAGAACCGGACTGGAAAGGGACGTTGGTGTTAGAACTCTGTGGCGGTAGTTATTAGAGGGCGGGGGAGCGTGCGTTAATATTCGTCGTCAGACTTGTATGCTAGCGGCCCATCCAGCTCTCGCAACTTCTCCGCCCTCTAGCTCCTCCAAGTTCGCTCGCTGGACCACAGCACGTGTGCGATCCTTTCTTTCACCTATAAACTGTTCACCGTCAAATGAGCACTATCGAGAGCCCTGCTTAACATCTTCTTGTATGTAAAATTAACATTTACATGTGCCTCGTCACTTTATTCATGCGTCGGTCAAGTGAAACTGTTAACATTATTAGAAAACTTAATATTTTATAAATATGCTAATTTTTACATTCTGATATATTAAAAAACGGAAAGCGAAATAAATAATGTAAATTATCACAAATGGTTACCTAGCACTTTTATTCGACGTTAAGTTATGGAACTACTTTCCATGTATCGTTAACAAATTTACAGGGCGTATGTCACTCAGTGCGCCCGTTGAAGTACACGCAGACATGAGCAGTGACTTTAATCTAAGGTTGATTTAAAAAGTGCTCACTTGATCGTGAACAGCCTTTAGGGCGCACCAGTGCGCAGGCGCGCCGTGTACCGAGGTCCGTGTATACTTACGCGCAGTAATATCCAGCTTCGTGCGAGGGAAAATGTGTCATCTATCGTAAATAATAAAAACGTCTGGCAATATAGCACATGCATGGGACCCAAATTTCGACGTGAAGGCGCCTTTAAATGTGCAACTATAGTGAGATCCAATCCAGAAAATGTGATGGTAACAAAATCAGGGGATTCAGTTTGGCATTGCAGTTCCGAATCTATCGCCTACATTGAAATTTCAATTACACCACTCGATTGCCAAAGAATATGTTACGTTGAATGAGGACTGCGTAGTATCACGCATGTTGGAGGGGGGGGGGGGGGGTGGAGTGTTTGGTGCACAATTTTGAGTTCGTTTTGCCGCGTCTAATAATTAGTATAGCTTTTGTCTAGAAGTAGCTGCGACGCTCGTAAGTTTCAATCGACAGCTCTTGTCAACATCAATCGATTGAGTGTTTTAAAACATATGCGTGGTGTGGTTATGGTGAAACTGTGTGAGTTTAAAACAAAAAATTTAGAAATCTTATCACAATGTCGGCCTATAGTCGTCAAAAAGTCAAGGCGAAATACAGAAATCGTATACAGTGACCCATGGCAATTTTAAGTTTATATAAGGCGGAATAATACACAACGTATGTACGAGTAGATTTAAAGCAGGGCTTCTAAAAGTGCCCACTTTACCGCAAATAGCCTATACTTCAATTCAGATATGTTCAGAATTGCAGGCGGGCACACTGGCTCTGGAATTATTCCAATTACAGTTGTTCCGAAGTAAACAGGTTGTGTAAGTAAATATGAACTACTTTTCTTATGGGTCCCGCGCTAATTGGTTGCTATCAAGTAAACAGACAGTACAATCTAAATGGCTGAAGTTGGCGGAAATTTCTGCATTCGTAGAAGTAACTAATAAGCCAGGTCGAAAAAAGCTGTTCCCTGTACTATTACAATAAAAATAAGACAGATTTTGTTTAAAATTGATTAAATACTCAACCTTAATGAGCGGTGGAAGCGATAATATGTGATCAAACGATCGGGTTTCGAAGTTAGGATTTCCTTTTGTTTGTATTCAGTTACAGACGTGTAACCATAGAAATTAGTTCTGTTCGGAAAGTTCAAACATGACTGCCAAACGAATGTACAATAAACACGTTTAGACCACTCGTGTCATATCGCAAATTCGATGCAATTAAATTAGGCTACACTTTTTTTTTTTTGTAAACGCTCTGGTTTGTTTTAAAATCAAATGTGAACAAGTAGTTCATTATTGTTCAAACACGTGAATCTGACAGTTCTACTAGCAGTTATTTAGCCAACGTTGAGTACATGCGAAGATGAAGAAAATCAGTGTAGGCCTACCTACGTCATCTTTAGTTCATGGTTCAATCCATGTACTTTCACCAGCTTCAAGTTTATCACACTTGGTTAGACTGTCTTCCTTGAAATACTTAATCCGAACCTGCCCTCTTCGGAATGCGAAGCTGAGCAGACTTATGCCGGAATCACATAGCTCCGACGAGCATAGCACGACTCGGCAAAAACCACAACCACGACCATTTTCAATGTGCCTGCTCGAATTTACAGCCCGACAGTTTACTGATGCGACGCAACGAGTAGGGTTTTTCGGATTCATTTAGAAGCCTTGATTAACTAAGCTAGTTTCAAAGGCGGTGGGCAGACAGGAAATTCGGATTACATAATGGCGACAAAGTTTTACAGCTAATGCATACAAAGATAACATTATTATTTATAAGAGTTAAATAAAATTATTTTCATAATTTGCTTTCTTTTAAGGTACGTATTTTGCATTGTAGGTAAAGTTTAAAATATAATTCCAGTTTACAAGGTTGTACGCACTATGCGTAATGCCGCACGACACGACGAAGGATAGAAATAATTTCTTATCTAAAACTGCTGGTCGTACGACAGAATTGTCGGGCATACGTCAGATCTATCTTGTATTTCATTGGTTGATTAGTTTAAGTGTCGTGTCGTGTTTGCGGTGAATTTCTGGTCGGCGCGATGTGATTCCGGCATTACTGGGCGCGTGTCTATGAGCATGGACATCATTTGTGGCTTTATAATATTTTGTTGTTTGAGTCGCGGGCGTCCGCGCATGCTAAAGGAGGACGCGCATTTATTCCGCTCAGATCAGCTCGTCTCGGAACAAACCATTCGGCCAAAAAAAAAAACAACTTTTCTATATAGCAGTCCGCGCAATTCATATGAAGGCATTTTATGGAGCGTAAATATAGTCAATTCGCAATTTCTTCACACTTTCTGAATCAAACCTTTGAAAAATCACCCAATGTAATACGAGCCTGGTTTATGGTATACATTCCGAAGGAAAGAAAGACCTGTGTATCTATGTACGTATGTGTGTGTGCGCGTGTGTTTGTCCCATTTCAATATTCGAACGCTTTAACCGAATTTCACCATACTTGATACACATAGGTAAGGACAATTGACTTTCATAGTTTAAGACTACGTCCGGCACTTACTTTTAAAATGGCAGCTATTAAAACAATTTAGGTGAATTGTCATTATCTCGGGAATCATAGAACACAGATTTAAACCGAATTTTGTATGCTGGCAGAACATTGTGTAGGCATTGCATTTTGAGATGGATATTGTTGTTGGACCAGCCAATTTGAAAAGTAGCATCAATTCATTAAATAAATAAACCTTTAATATTATATCTCTATAACTATTCAACCAATTCTCAGCCAATTTAGCATGTAAGTAATGCTATGGTAGGCTTTGTAAACGTAAATGATTGAACTTAATTAGTTACTAATTTGTAAAGGGCGGCCATACAAAGGTTTTAAGTTTATTTAGTATATCTGCCATACCAATTAACCAATTTGGACCAAATTTAGATTACTAAATGTATTCATTACAAGCATCATATATACCAAGAAATAACTTATTTTTGTGTGCTATTTTGGAAGATTGTGCCGTTTTATTAAATAAGTTATTATGTCATAACTCGGTAAATAATTAACCGATCCCTACCAAATTCGGCAAACAATTAGTAACTATGCAGATTGTGTTAAGTAATATGTTTTAAGCCTATCAGACATCAATTTTTAAAATGGCAGCCAAATAAGTACTTAAGAATATATCCCTCTATCGTAGAAACGATGTAATCAATTCCAACACAACTTTGTATGCTGGCAGTAGAGATTAAAACAATCAACTGTATCTACATGGAGAATACTTTTTTCGCCCTTTTGTAAGATAGAATCAAGCGAATAACTTATAGGCATTATCATTAACTACTGTCCCCTCGCAAAAAAAAATGGTTGCCTAGTTTTTGCATAAACATATATAAAAATTATAATTTTCTGTTTTAGAATTGTACAAATAATGAAAACCGTCTAACGTACATAATTCATATTGTTCACACTGAAATAAAATAGCAAGAGCTGCTTCAAGACGTGTACAGAATTGAACAAGGAAATGTATTTTCAATGTCACAAAATCCCTGAACATAAGGGAATTTTTGCATATTTTTTATTTGTCGCTGCCACTCCGTAACATACCTTAAAATGAATGAAGACAAAACCTTTCAGTTACCCTTTTTAAATTTTCGGCCTATAGGATGGTTTATTTTATCTGTATATTACCAAAACAATGCAATTTTTTAATTCCGTGCGATCTTAAAAAGTTATATTTGATAAAAAGACATTCCCGGAAAATGGTTTTAGTTGAGAAATATATGTTACAAATGTAGAATAAAATTCATTTTTTCTTTTGCGAACGCCCTTGAGCACAATGTTGCAGTATTATTCAACCATAAAATTTCACATGATATAAACAGATACGCGCATACACTAAATCTAAGAAAAAATTATAATATTAGATAAAAATTATTAGGCGCCTAACGCTACATTAATGGCTCAAAATCATAAGACTTTAATTTAGCCGATACAAAGCTTATTTAATACACAAAACAAAGTACGAGAGAGGACCCACCACAAATGACAGTGTCGCAGAAAGCGTTTTGTCTGGCATTCTGCAACACTTGGCAGTTTAAAATAATTAGTTCACACGATGCACTTATCCCATACACAGAAAAGTATTCGGCAAGCTAATACGGAACGATATTGTCGTGGTGGCTACGCATGCAGTAGTAAGGATATAATGTGTTTCATCATGCGTCTGATAGATTAAACTGAAAACAGCTTGGCCTACTCACATGTTGTTCTATTTTAATTAAGGTGAGCCTGGTAGGTGGGGACACCACATTTATAATGACGTGGGAAGGTCATAGACTACGTAGTATTAGAAGGTGGATTATTACAATGTTAGTACTAATTTATTCTGAGTTTTAGATGTTTTAAAAGTATAGACACAAATATATAGGTTCTATTTCTTTTCTTAAACGTACACTGCAAGAATCAAGGTAGATCGTTCCATAGACTCTCGCAAACAGTGTTTCTCCTAACTTCAGTCTGTTGGCCTACACGTCATTTTTATTCAGAGAAGGGCTTTTGCATCGATGTCATACACCATCGATGTTTAATTATTGGAATTTTGTAATTAATCGTTCTTTGCGGCATAAGTACGCCGATAATTACATATTTATAAATTTCATCACGGAAATTGACGGTAGATGAGAATCACAATATTGATAACTACAAACGCGTAGGATCGTGTGGTGTCGATATCCAGAATGGTTGAGAGCTATAATCGATCATATTGCTACTGAGTAAGTAATCCGCCATATAATTAAATTCTTTCAACAGCAGACACGTATATCATAACATGTAAACTGAACAAGCAAAAATTATATCAGTATATTTATCGAGAATAGTGGACATTAATAAATATATAATATTTATAATTTATTCTTTGTAAGTCAGATAGGTAGTCCAATAATAATTTCCTTACGGTACCTCTCGTCTATTAGAGAATCGATTTGGTACTTTGTAGTGAGCAATATTCTAGCAAAACAACACTTTTTGTGGCTAAAACTGTTTGGGAAGAGATAAAATAAATCGTATTCGCAGTCGGTAGGATTCGAACCTACGCTCCCAGAGGGAATCTGATTTCTAGTCAGACGCCTTAACCACTCGGCCACGACTGCTTCTTGCTTATAGCCTCCTAAGAGTAGTATATTCTTACAAGTGAATAGTTAGTTACATGGTTTGTTATGACGTATTAATCATTGATAATGTATTTCATGATCCTCATTGAACTTACTGAAAGTCTTATGAGAACATTTTTCTGTGTTTTTGTGCGTGCATACAGCTAAAGAACTTCAGCCTTTAGACCCAGTACCCAATCGTACCTCAGTAAATAAACTCACAGCACTGAGAAAGAGAGAAACGGCTACTGCTTCGCGTTCTAGCAAGCTCTGTGTTTTTGAGACAACCAAACACTTGTTTCTCTGCGCCAATGCAACGCAGAGAGCTGATTCCAAAAGGGTCGATATCATGATAAGTTAAATTCACAGTCAAAGCTGTTGGAAGTTATATATATATATATATATATATACATACACACACACATTTATGCTAAAAAAATTCACAAAAATTATTGCACTATCTAACTAATTGCTAGCGCATGAAATACTAGTATTTGAGTTTGATATATTACCGTCATGATGCCGCAAAGTGACAAACAATATGACAGTTTGACAGATATCCTCATTAATTTCTTAATAAATATGTAAAACGTAAGTTATTTCGTTGACTAAAAATGTTGAAATTATTCACCTAGAGGTAAAATGCGATGTAGTTTCAACCCAGAACGATACAACTTTATTCACACACTAAACCAATGTAGACAAATATGGCGCGTGGTCAGAGAGTTCGAATAAGCGCCAGCTAGTATACAACTGCGTGCTCTCTCTCTGTGCTCTTGTTTTCTCACGCCATCTCCGAAGAATTGACATGACCATTTTTTTCATCTCTGATACCATAATTACATCGTGAGAGCGAAAGCATGAGAGAGTGCTCTCTGGGCCTATTGAGAAACAGCCAGAATTTGTTGGGAAACGCGAAAGAGCGACAGTACATAAAGATCACCAAAGTGTGCTCTCCCTGGCGCTCTCTCGCACTATCTGACAACACGCCATATTTTTTTACATTGTTTCAGTGTTTGAGTAAGGTTATAGTAGCTTTCTGGGCCAAAACCACATCGCATTTTACCTGTAAGTGAATTAATCTTAATTTTTGGCCTACTTTCAGAAGGAGAGAAATGCTTGTGACATCACTTTTCAGCCTGCGTGTGTATACACTGTTCACGATTAAGTGAGCAATTTTAAAATTAACCTTAAAAAAATGTAACTGCCCCTACCTGCTATATTTTACCTGTTGAACTGAGTAACATGCGCCCAGTAAAGAAGTTGCATATCTTAATGCCGAATAAATAAATGTTAGGTAATCATTTATGATAATTTAATTATTTCTTTCACTTTTTGTTCTTTTTTTAATGCATCGAAGTGAAAAAAATCATCAGATTTGCAAAATGTTGTCTTTAGTAATAATTTCACAGTTGCACTTCACCTACGCATGAATAAAGTGACGAGCCCATGGCAATGTTAATTCTACATATGACGGAAGAATACACAGTGTGCGTACAAGTAGATCCTAAGCAGGACTTTCAAAAGTGCTATTTTTACCGTGAACAGCTTATATGAGTGTGTATGTATTTGGTGTCTGTTCGTGGTAGCCCCCCATTATATATATATATATATTTTTTTCAATTTTTTAACACGTCAACCGAATTTCACTAAGTAAGGATACAAGACTTTTATAGTTTTCGACCACTCCGGGCACTTACTTTCAAAATTGTGACTATAAAAATATTTAGAGTGATATATCGTAACTCCGAAGCCATCCAACAAATTTAAACAAAATGTTGTATGCGGACAGCGCAAGTTGTAAGCATTGAATTCATGGTTTAATATTGTTGTTTGTCAGCCATTTTGTAAGATAACGCCACATAGAGCAATTAAACTTTTATGTTATATCTCGAAAATTACTCAACCAATTTTCGTCAAATTGGGCACGCATGTAAAACTGTGATTGACCAGATATATGTGAAAAATTAATCATTATTAGGTTATTAGTTTTTGTTTAATATCTCGGGGAAAAACAGACATATTACTACCAAATTCGGAAACAAGAAGTACTGCAGCATTTATATGAAAAAATATGTTTGAAGTTTATAAAACACTTCTTTCAAAATGGTGGCCCTCCAGATATTTTATCATAGTATGCTATATCTTCAATAGCATGTAACTTTATCAATTCCCTCTTATCTTTGTATGCTAGGAGTGTATATATATATATATATATATATATATATATATATATATATATATATATATATATATAATATATATATATATATATAAATCAAACAAATGTGTCTACATTGGCTCTTTTCTTCCTCCATTTTGTTAGGTATTGCCTCACGAGTAAACAAGATTTTCCTGTCATATCTTGGGAAACAATTGACTGATTCCTACTAAATATGGCAAACAAGTGGTTATGCAGTAAGTTATGTTTACTGATATGCTTTATGAATGTCATACCCTTTTTTTTTCCCAAAACGGCGGGTATGTAGCTCTTTTGTTTTGTTTGTTATATCTTCAAAACCATGTAATTAATTTCAATGAAACTTTGTATACTGGCTGTATATGTTACAACCATAAAATATGTCCATGCAAAATCTATTTAACGCCATTTTATAAAACAGTATCACACGACAAATGAAAATTACGCGATGTATCCGAAAAACAACCGATTTGTACCAAATATGACAAATAAATAGCTCTTTGGCAAGCCATGTAAATTGATAAACTTTGAGAAGGTTAGACACATATATTTTTTAAACGGTGGTCATATAAAAATTTCATTTCAGATTTTTTATCTACAAAAATACATAACGAATTTCAACTTAACTTTGTATGTCGACAGTATCAATTCTAACCTTCAAAATTTTTGTATGCAAAGCCTCATTTATCCACCATTTTGTAAGATAGCACTACATAAAAAATTTGATTTTTCTGTCACATCATGGGAAACGATAAACCGATCTCTTATAATTTGACGAAGAATTTGTTTTGTGGTAGGCCATATTAATTTATAAGTTTTAAGTGTATCTATTTTTTCCAAATGGTACCTGTACAAACATTTTAGCGTTACTATATCTAAGGAAGTATGAAACGGATTTACAATTAATTAAGTGTATTGTATCCATGACAATCATCGAATGCGATAACAAAATTTTTGTCCTCCATTTTCGAAGTTTGTCACATGAACAAAGGAGGTATTATGCATAACTCGAGGACCAATCAACCGATTCATACAAAAATATCACGAATTATTGCTACAGTAGGGTATATAAAGTATAATGTGTTATGTGCGGCAGGCATGTTTTAATGGGGTTTATGTAAATAATTAAGTTCAGTATGTTATATCTATGAAACTGTTAAACAAAATTCAACCAAATTTTCTACGCAAACAGTAGTACTTATTAGTATCGTTTATGCATATATAAAGCCTATATTGGAGGATTTTTTTTGCACAATGGTGTCAAGTGAGGAAATGGAACATTTTGTCACATTCCCGGGACAATTCAACTAAATTCCACCAAATTTTGTACAACTACAGAATGACATGTAAAGTTACATGATTTAATTTAGGCCGATTATTGATATTCGAAATAATGGTCATATAAACATTTAGATATGTTTAGCATATCTATCTAATAATTTAACGAAATTTAAATAAAATTTTTATGCTGGTAGTTTCTATTAGAAAAGTCCCGTACAGATAATTTTTAGTGTCTGTTTTAGAGGATTTCCCGGTTTGTTCACATAAGTGGCCATGTATGCTTTGTGTTTTTAGTGTCTCAGGAAATTATTATAAAAATCATGGCAATGTAAATGTTTCTGGTTAGTGAACCCCATAATTCATAACATTAGTCTGATTACATCAGAATCCTACCTCCGTGATGTATTAGATTGCACGCTAGCTTAATTGTGAGTTTTTCTGATTTCGAAATCCCGGGTAAGTCACTAGTTTATTTTAATTGTCTTTGTACTTTCATATGTTTCTGGTTTCATCTCTTATGATGTTGCTGTCAACGAGACATAAAGAGCTTCCAGCTGTCTATGCATTTTAGATTTCACTGAAATTTATTTTCACTCATTTAGAGGAAAGTAGGCTCATTAGTTACCAGTAATATCTTGTTTAGTAGACCAAATAGCTTACGTGGTACGAATTTATAAGCATATAGGTAAAGAATTTCTGAACAAGTGCTTTATTAACTTTGCTGTAGCACAACTCAATAAAACGTTGGTATAGGCTGTTCACGGTAAAGTGAGCACATTTGAGGCACTAGTTACTTTTTTGTTTCAGCCATTTTTATCCATTAACTACCTTTTTAAATAAATACAGTCATATAAATAATAAACACAATGTGAAGATTCCACTGCACTCGGAACAAAATTCCCTAAAGCTAAAACGAAATATATTTATTGACTGTTATTCCAAAAGAGATTACTTTCAAAAGTGCTCACTGTAATTTGAACAGCGTATAATAGCTAGCAGGGGCAGAGGGTATCAGTAATATGAATGAATCCCTAATTTGAACGCCATATAATCCAACAAAAATGTCCTTGCCTTACTACTCGTCTCTTGGAGAATTGTTTGGCGATTTCACTGAAAAACAAAACAACAAAACAACACTAATTGTGGCTAAATATTGTTGTATTATAATATGCGTTTAAATTATTAGAAACTACGCAGGTATTTGTTGAAATATAAACCGCGAAGAATTATAAGCAGTCCATAGGATTCGAACCTACGACCTCAAAAAAAAAAACCAGATATCTAGGCAGACACCTTAACCACGTGGCACGACTGTCTTTTTGTCATATTCAGCTCAAAACAGTGACCGGGTAACAGACAGCAATATGTTGTAATATGGTTTTAATATTGCATCAAAATTATCGGCCTTTTTTTTTGTTTTCTATTTTTATCTTTCTAAAAGCCTTGTGAATACATCTTATTTTGTGTTTGTGTGTAAAGCTTAAGAACAAACTGTACCATAAAATTTGACCTAAACGCACAGCACCGAACTGACACAAATATTTCATATTTACCAGGTGGCAGTGCTCTCATGAGGTTCCGAGCCGTTTCGGAAATGATAAATTCGTTATTGTGTAATTTGTAATTTCGTAAGTTTCATTTCGGTCGTTGTCGAGGCAACGTATTATAACATTAAGAGTGAAAAATGTTTCTATACAAATTTAATGATTAAAACGTACGTAGTATTTCTACAATAATTACTGAAATGCGGCGATTATGTTACTAAATAAGAAAATAATAAATTATCAATATGGACTTTAAAAAAATTTGGATGCGGAAGATATAAACAAAACTAAAATATCTTCACTCGCTCACTTACCCGAATATACCACACATATAATTTTTTAAACATTGAGCGTATTGGTTGGTGGTTGGTAAGAAGTTTGTAAACTCTCTGTTGGTAATTTGTATGTATATTACTGTTCGTAACCAATATTTTATTTCAAATTAAGGAACTTACCTTCTGATTGTCAAAAATGCCCCTTCCTTGCATTTTATTTACTAGGCCCCTACAAAGGTTTTACAAGACCTGAGGTTCTTTCACTTTGAAAAATGTTTAGTTATTAATTAACTATTAATTATGTTTAGTTATATGCTGTGTCCGTTTTGGGAACACAATGCTTGGTAGTTGGTACTTATTGTTAAGTTAAACTAACTCCATGTAATCATTACGCCAATAATGTAAATAAAATTTTTTCGATTCCTTACTGATTGGAAATTATACTTTCGGCATGAGACATGTACGCCTATTCTTACACTCAGTCATCACTGTACAACCATGACGGATTCACTAATAAAGTAATAATTCCGTATAAATATATTAACTTTCACAGCACGTAAATTTTTTTTCAGATTCAGTTTCCTTTAAACTCTTTTTATTTTTGCTTATGGGTTAAGGAAATGTGAACATGCCAGATAGTTATGCGTACTTATTTTTATGTTGGGCAAACACCGCATCACAAATATGTCATAATATGATGTCATTTTAATGTTATAAATAAAAAAATTTGTGTAAGGCCCATGAAAATAGGGTTTTATGCATACAATGAACTTATATTATTTCTCCTGTCTTATTGCTACACATATTGTAATGCAAGAGTTAAGGTAATATTTTTTACACATGTTACTTCTATGATTTCAACTGCCTATGTAAATTTTATTTATTTTTATTAATTTTATTTCTGTTAACACGTAAGATTTGTATAACCTAGATGTATGGTGGCAGTAATATTTGTGTGTAATTTTGATAGGATAATTCATGTTTCATTTTGTATTTATTTATATAAAAATTAATATTTATTTTGGGTGTGATCTCAATTTTGTAAGTCATTATACTTATTATTGTATTATATCTCAGTTCCAAGATCACATATTCTTTATTTTTTCTTCATTTAGGTCGTTAGAAGTGGTTCATGTGGGTGGTTTGAAAAGTTTTGACACCCCATTGGCCCTTAAGTTTAAATCCTGATTGTTGATTGGCTGGCGCTATAGGCCCCCTTAAGCTAGCGTCAGCCTGCAGAGACTAACGCTCTGTTCGCTAGTAGTCTCGAATGACGTCAGACGTAGGGCAGGAACTCCCGTCTGAAGTGGACGGAGAGGTAGGACTTTAAATTAGTTTTAGGGTGTGCAGACATGTCCCTGAACCAACTTTTAAGTAAATTTGTAACCAGCAACTGAGCTTGTGTAAATGGTCGCCCATTGGCGAGGTTAAGTGGCCAGGAGCTACATGGTTTAAACACGCCGCCTACGTAGGTGTAGAGCGGATTTCCACGTATCTCCACCTTAATCCTGCTACGCCAAATCCTGTAAGAGCATACTACCTTCAATCCGCTTAGTGATTAAAAGATAAGGCCCAACAAATATCTGACATTTTCATCTGGACCTAATTTTATTTACAGTTTGATTCATCTCGATGTCCGTTAGCATCAGTACACAAGCGACGCCATCATGACTTTTATAAATACGTAAATTTCCAGCACACATACGCCCACCGCAAAACCTGTGATAAAAGTAGTTTCTACCAAGCTAGATTGTTTAGTGAGAGCTCAATTTATTTTAACGCAATATTTACTACAGAGGACAATTTATTTAATTAGATTTTGAAACCAGTATATTCAGACTCTAGCAAGCTATGTCACGTAACCATAAAAGGGTCCAAGTAGACTAGGCATGCCCACTTTTAGCGTTGGTACGATAGTGTGTTGTTTTTATAGTATTTCTCATATTTCCATCAGGGTTTTTAACTACTTCTGATTTAAACAATTACAATACAAAAAGAAATGAAAAATAAAATAAATCATATATATTCAAAGGGTATATCAGATTCGTAGTTTTCTTTACTGCAGTGTCAAGTTAACCCATTTCTTACCCAGGGTCTTACATATGTGTTTACTAGAGTTTATAATTATCTACCTTATTTTGACGTACGTACATAAATGGTGTACTTGCCAAATGCTAGTTATAGAGAGTGTTCATGGTAATAAACTTGTTCCCCTACCGTCCCAGGACTGCACCGGGAAATTATACAGCGGCAGCCTAGGTAAGATCACATCCTTTCCCACTGATTTATTGCAAGTCAGCTGTGCAGTCTGGTCACTCAATTGCTATATGTGTTGTCCCATTGTTACGTATGCAAATTCTACACCACACACAGCACATATCTGTTTGAATATTGAATATAATATGATTATATCTCGTATTCGCTGTCTCAACGAGGATGCCTTGTGTGTGTTCTTCACAGCTTCCTGCACACTATATTACATATTTTTATGAAATATAAGCAATATTTCATATTGGTGTTCTTACGCAGGGCTTTGTGGCAGGGCGCTGTTGCAGTATAGTTAATAACATAATACGTTTCTTCGCTAAGTTCTTAGAGTTTTTTTTAAGACCACCGATAATTTAAAATTAAACGGTCTATATATATTTGTAGATTGGTTACTATTTCGTAGGTATTCGTATGTTTGGTCAACGCTTTCAAGTGTTCGATTTTTAATAGCTTGCAAATATTATGCACTGAAAACCAAATACTTCGCCAATGCTTTGAAAACGAAATTAGAAAATAGACGTTCACACATCATTACTTCCTGGCTAAATTGTAATTATATCTACGGGATGTAATATCATTCGGGTGGTTCCGTATAATTTCATAAGTATAGAAACTAATAACACACATGTGTTCATGCATATTGCTTACAATTTCCTATTTTCTATCATGTAACTTTATTTTGTTGACCTTATTAACAATGAAAAAATTGCTGCGAGTAAACATTAGATGACGTGACAAATAAAATTATGTTTTTTCTTTTAAAGATGAAAATTATTTTCAATGTGAGGAACTCTCAGCCTCTCACTTAACTAATTCGGTAAAATGTCTGCTTCATATTGCATTCTCATTTCAAACATATTGCTGTAAGACTTAGGACACAGAATTTATTTGAGTATAATCTGAAAATAAAAACAATTCCCAACTACGCAAAGGTCAAAATAAGAGAACAGCGGTAAAGTCATGGGAAAATTAGCTTTTTTGTGCAACGGACACATAGTTTGTCATATATATATATATATATATATATATATATATATATATATATAGGCTATTCACCGTAAAGTGAGCACTTTAGAGGTCCTTGTTACGTTTTCCTTTCAGTCATTTCTTATCGTTTGACCACCTTTTTAAAATTAATATTTTCATGTAGGTACCTAATAAACACAGTCTGTAAATTCCACCACACTCGGAAGTTAACATCTAAGGCAAAAATGTAACTATATATTGACTATTATTCTAAATGAGAGTGCTTTCAACAGATATATATATATATATATATATATATATATATATATATATATATATATATATATATATAGAGAGAGAGAGAGAGAGAGACAGAGAGAGAGAGAGAGAGAGAGAGAGAGAGAGAGAGAGAGAGAGAGAGGAGTAACTAAAGTAAACGGACAATCTTCGGCTGCGGGTTATTAACGGAAAAATAAGTCGAAATATCGATACGAGCTATGGTCTAATGTGAATTCTAAGGGTGGTACACGTCCTTGGAGTTAGGCCTGGAACACTTGTTTATTGCAAATATTGGAGTAAATATTTAAGACGGAACACCGATTGTCTGGATAATTGTTGATTGAACATAGATCTTCAAACACTACAACACTTGTCGCTGTTATCAAATTATTTCATGTAAATAATCACTATTACTACCCTATCTCGAACAAAATGTCCACGCCGCGGTAGTATATAAGGGATTTAAAGGACCAATTATTAATCCTCGTGTTACAATTAAAAAAAGTTTCACCCTTTTTAAAATACTCTGAACCTCACCGTTTTCGACTAATTCGTGTTTTACGTTTGAAATACTATTTCCCAATACTTGGCAGGTGGTGTACGCACAATACCCAATAAAACACTTTTGCGGCTACTAAAGGGAGGGGAAAATTACAGAGAGAGGTACATTACAGTCGTACTGTAGTAAACATTTTCTTCTACTAAAACTTCCAAAATGTGTACAACCCTTTGAATTAATTTAAGATCATATGTCGTATATACGTTTCCATCTTATTTGTTCGCGATTAACCTATACCCGAAGTTTGTCGGACAAATTTAGTTACACGTGTTGAGTGTGTATGGTGTGTGTGTATATATACATACATACATATATATATATATATAGTGTGCTAAATATCTAGTGGTAGGGGTAAAATTATTGCAATCAAAATTAAAAAGGAACATTTTAAAAGATAAACACCGTCGAGTCCTTACTACTACAAGGCTGAAACCAGAATTATAAAATAAAATAGATCTTCGTAACATTTTGCAGAAGTACGATGTTTGAAAATTTGCAGAATGAAGTGCTTCATTTGTTTATGGTTATAGTATTAAAACTTATCCTACGTACGATACTTAAATGTAGCTATATTGTAAAAAAAAATGAAGCGAGACCAACATTTTTCGCGTACACTCTTGTTGTATATTGGCAGAAAAAACAAATTTATATTGGATTTGAAACCTGTGTATGTAATAGTATATTGTTCGCTGTTTAAAATTTGATTCATCACATTCAACAGAATATGAGTTTAAAGTTCTCTAAAATGCTACTAACTCGTGACAATGCAATCAGTGACTGAGGCAATATTCATCTTCTTCTTCTTATTTTTTTCAGGGAGTATTTCTACTGGTGGCAATCCGGCTGGCGGACGCCATGCCTCAGTATGGTGGGAGCAGCGGTGGATTTGGAGGAAACGGTGGATTCGGATCGAGTATCGGATTCGGGGCAAATGCTGGAGCTGGATTAAGTAGCGGACTTGGAGGAAGCCAGCAGTCTGGTCTACAGGGTAGTCAAGGAGGTGGGCTCCAGTCAGTATACGACGGGCAAAGTGGACTAGGACAAAGGGAAGGATTCGGTTCAAGCGGTGGATTCTGCGGGCAGCAAGGAGGATCAGGCAGTTACGGACGCTAAACTGCGAGCACCTGGCAAGAATTTCGATGTTTAAGATATGAACCAAGAAAATATTTATTTAATTTTCCTAGACAGATAATGACTTTAGCAGGAAATACATGTTCCTGAACATAAAATGACAGTTGCAAAGATAAGTAAAATTTACACACTCAAATATGCACTTGAATAAATTAATTTAAATTTAAATTTAAGAACACAAGTTCTAACGTAACTAAAATTAGTTGCTAAAATGAGAGCTCTAATTCATTTGCCGCTTCTGAAACCATAATTATGAAGAGACAAAAACATTATTTATATTTGCAACGAAGTCGCACTGCATTAATGTAAAAGAACACTAAATTTTTTCGTTGGATTTGTAAGAGTGTTTGACTGTAAAAGCGCGGAATCTGTACAGAAGCAATAAATATGATTTTTCAATAAATTAATAGTGCATATTTATTTATTCGTATGTTTGTTTAATTTGGTTACAAATGTTGGTTTCATAATTGTTGTTTATACTACTAAAATATAGATATAATATTAAAGCATTTCTCAAAATGTACTAATTTTCTGAATTCTGACTATTAATACTGTGAGACGAATAAGTATTAAACAATAATGAACTAGATAACAGATTCCGACGCTTAATATTATGAGATCATGAAAATTTAACTTTTTAATGATTTTCTCTCGGAATATATAAATTACTTGAGATGAAACTACAAGTACATAATTATTAGTTTTATTGGAATGAGTTGTGAAATATGCAAGTTTCTGTTGGTCAATGGCATTCATAATTATTAAGATAACAACTTGTTGATATACTCACCAATTTCGGATCTCAAACCAAGAAGGGAATGTTCTGTTCTGGAATTTGGCTTTTGGTCACAAGTAATTTCTGATTGTTAATTTTTCTGAAAAAATGTAATTGAAAAATTATAAACTTAAGAATCCACGGCTTTGTCTCGTTTTAATTTTGTATGAAAAAGCATTTGTAATAATTTTTGCTTAGATTTCAATATGAAACCTCAAGTGTATGTGTAAAGCACGCAAGAAAATGTAGGAAAGTAATAGAAAGTGAATTGAAAAAATGTTTCTTAGTCGTACGTAAGGAAATACTGCTTCGATAAGTAAATATGTCAAAAAATTTCTGAATTACAGGCAAAATAAACAGCCGTCTAGTTTTGCTGTTACCGAGAATAGTTTTACCATCTGTAGAGGTATATTTTACTCAACTCGTACACATTAGATGTCGAAACGCTGGTAAAACTGTTTAAATCTTTACTGAAGTACAAAGAGTAAGCTATACGTAGTGGTATACCAAGTTTTATTAATATATATGTGTAGGAAAACTAACACCATAGATTATTCACGCCCATTTCTTGCAATTAGGTAAGGATTATTCTTTCGTTTCTCTCTTATCTCAGTCAAATTTTGTTATTAAAATGTATGCCCTTGTAGTAATTATGTTTTAAAGGACACCTAACTTTCGCGAAACATTAAAGTACATAATCGAATCAAATTTTTGATAATAACTCATTAACAAATGCACTATCTTCTTGTCCTAGTGGTTGGGTCAGTCAATAAATACTGACATATAACAAGCTTCTTTAGCAATTAATAAACTTGATTTTTTGCAAACTGTGGAATAAGATTGCTGATTAATGCCTTACACTTGAATTGAAAACGAACTTATCGTTGAGAATTTTTCAGCAAAATAGTTGCTATAAAATCTATGGGTTTATAATCTGTGACGTGGTTGTGGACTGTCTCAAGATAAGCGACGGTTCTTTCCGGTGCTACCCAGTGATACCTGTTCTCAACTCCAATATGAGTTCCTCTGTTACTAATTAATTAATGATAATGCTAAAACAACGTATTTAGAACAACAAATTAATGTTTCCGTTGCGCCTGAATGACCACGTTGTGAAATGCTTAATTTACGGTTGTATAAAGAATATGCCACTTTTTCACCTACGCCTTTGATAAACGTAAATTCACTGGTTACATTTTCATTTATACTGTTCTTACGTTTCACCATTATTAAATGCGTAAAAACGACAAACTTTTTATTTGAGTTTATCATGTTCTCACAAAACCAGTAGAAAATGAGTATTTGGTAAATAAAAATTTCAAACATGCCGTTACTCTAGTAAAGAACAAATTTACAGGATAGTATCACTGGCATCAACAACAGATACACAATCGTTAAACAAGTACACCATGATCGGTATGGAGAATCAAATAACATCGTTGTAAGTTTTGCTGAAGTCATAATTGAAATATGTTAATACATAACACTGCCTTTCATGGATCAGCATCCAGGAGTGTTATGTAACGAAATTCTTGATTTAATTAAAATGTACTGCTTTTTGGAAAGAGTTTTTTTTTAGGACATTTAATAGCTGAACAATGGGAATATATTCCGGTCATTATGTCGCAAACAATAAGGGCGACTGCAGAACACCAATAATCATAATTCGTAACATTCCTGATAGTAATACACAATATTATTACTGTGGCTTGTGTTCACACAACGTAATTAGTAATGTAAATAATTATCAATTTAGATTTAATTATTGATTATAAATCGCATGATAATGAAATATTTTTACTATGACCATTTAGAATTTCTTTGCCAATAATAACTCACCATTCCAACTAGAACATTGTAGGCATTAACTTTGACGCATTCAGTAATTATTAAATTATTAATGATGTGAATAAAGATATGTTTTTAAAGTTTTATAAAGTAATTTATTTTAGGCTGAAGACACTTGATCACATGTAATAGAACCTAAAGGAGAAAAACTTGTAACGGATTACAGAACATGTATAAAATAAAATAAAGACAACCATGCTTTCATTCATTGTATACTATTAAGAACAAAAAGTTACTGATATAAAAATGAGCCTCCTTTTCTCAACACATGTGTAATTAATTTTTAAATAAGTTCTCAAAATCTGAGGTGGTAGGTACAACCTGATGTCTTGTTGAATGCAATATAACTAGAGACGAAACCGGAAACTTGCGCAATACTAGTGAAACAATTACAAACACACACGTGCCTTATACGGGACTTAAACCCAGAAAACAACTTACCATAAGCTAGCGCTCAATAAACTGAATTATGGAGGTCCAATTTTTAGAAGTAACTTCGGATTTAATCAGTATAATGTTTCGAATGAGTGAGTTAACAAACCTAAAATACGTACAGAGCCGTCATTTTGAAAACAAGTGACTAAGGCAATTAAAACATGCAAGTTTACATGGACTACCGTAGCACTAATTGTGTGAAGAATTTGGTGGAAATCGGTTGATTGGTCCTCAAGATAATATGGCATAAAACTTGTGATGGTAGGAGTGACACAAACTTGAATATCTGATATGTTACGACCAGCGATCCAGGAGTAACAGGGCCAAGTCACGATGACAATGTTACTGCGACATTATTCTGTAACTTCCATGTTGCCATATAACATGATGTGCTAATTTTTCGTAGAGATGGGGAGTATTTTCAAAACCTGTTTGTTATCAGCAACAGATATTGGGCGAGAACAGTCCATAAACGTTCCTAGCTTCTGGAGATACCTGCTGCCATCCTCCCCGCCTGTTACTGTACCAATCACACGTACTCGCTTGTTACTCGACGTTCGTACGATATCATTTCGTCGTACCTGTTCCTATCGTCTAATATTAGTATCCAATACTGCATCCCAATAGTACTTACGGAGGAGAATATTACATAGAAAATTCTTTACTTAATTTTGAATTTATTTAACAGACACATTTGCACAGTGCCCATTCTCTGGTGTGAAAACTGGAGTCTTGTTTTTGAATTATGTAATTATTTAAGTACTGACGACTTAAAAATAGTTTTTAATATTTGCAGAAGGCAATTGAAAGAATTTAACTACCACGAGGATACGCATTACAAACAGATATCGAAAAAGATCAGCCCAGTACATGGCTAATAACAGGTATTCGAGAACAAGGTGAGATAGTGGAACAAAGCTGCCTAACATACCGCTTACACATAACAGGTATTTTTAATAACAGTTATCAGCAACATGTATCGACTGGAAACAGAAACAGGTATGGAGTGTTCTTGAGAAATAGCTCGTCTCTGGTTTTTAGCACATCGCTTTGCAATAATTTACGTAACGACATATTATAACTTTCAGGCCTTTTGAAACAGGCGAGTAGTCAAAAATTAATCTAGCAATTTAAAATACGGGTTTTCTCGTTATAGATATCAAAGTATAACACTTTATGAAAAGGGATTCACTTTTAGTGCTCTAAAATACAATAGGAATGCATTATCAACAATTTCACATAATTACCCGCCATTCAGTCAGTACTTTAAATTAAAAAATTGCTTTATTCATTATATAATTCAAATTTGAAAAAAAAAAAAAAATAGGTTTTTGAAAACAACAACAATATTTTACTAGGAAATAAGTATATTTTTGAAAAAATATTGGAAACTTCCTTGTTAATAATTTTGTGTATATTTCTGCCATTTTCTCATGTCCATCTCGCCTCATATAATTCGCCAGCGACACAATAAAAATAGTTGGTGTCTATTGCAATAGCTGGGAATAGTGTGGTAATTATTAACTATGTTAGTTGATTTCAGTTAATTGAACATGATTTGGTTTCGTAGTTTGGCAAGGCAAAGTGAGGAAAATATTTATTTATAATTTACATGTTATTTATTCCCAGTAGAGCGACAGGCAATGCCCATGTCACGTGTCGCTGTGTAGTGTCACAGGCAAGCTCCATCATAATATCCGGCGCCGGTAACAGACGGCCCACTTTGTGCGCTTTGCTGGAGCGAGAGAGAGAGAAAGAGAGAGAGAGAGAGAGAGAGAGAGTAGCGTGGGCGCAGCGG
Organism: Dryococelus australis; assembly: GCA_029891345.1. NCBI lineage: Eukaryota > Metazoa > Arthropoda > Insecta > Phasmatodea > Phasmatidae > Dryococelus > Dryococelus australis. The sequence goes on along the minus strand of CM057002.1, from coordinate 103,765,162 downwards.
TGCCATTTCCTGTCGCGGGTTTCGGCCCTGCTACTTCCTGTCGTGGTCACTCCAGCGCCACGCATCATTCGTGTCGCTGCGACAGCCTATATTCCCCAACCTTACATAAGACCTCCATGTTTCTCATGTGAAGATGATCATATATGGAGGACACAAAGTTATGTATTAGCACATTCTACAACTGTAAACTTCTTGTATACAAAGTTAAGTTAGAATCAATGACAAATTTATGTAGACATAGCACGCTATGCTCATATGATTTAATAGCCACCATTCTGAAAATAAGTGCCCGTAACTCTTAGAAAACTTCTTTTTATTGTGGGTCTGTCTTACAAAATGTCAGAGAAATGAGGGATTGCATAGAAAGATTTGATGGTGGTAATAGATGTGCCAACATACACAGCTAAGTTGGAATTAGTTTCGATGATAAAATATACTGAGCTGAAATATTAATTTTAGCTACAAATTTGAAAATAAATACCTGGCATAATTGTAACATACCAGTTAACACCACTTGCCGCAGTAAAATTTGGTAGGAATTTATCAAACGTTTAGCGAGATATAACAAAAACTTTTTTTTTAGTGTGGTGATTTCTTACAAAATGGCAGACAAAAGAGAATTTGTTGATATAGGCTATTCACGATAAAGTGAGAATTTTTGAAAGCCCTCTCATTTGTAATAATAGGCAATATACATTTTGTTTTAGCCTTAGACGTTAACTTCCGAGTGCGGTGGAATATACACTCTGTGTTTATTACTTACATTGGAATATTTATTAAAAAATAATTATTACAGGATAAAAATAGCTGAAAGGAAAATTAACTAGTGCCTCAAATGTGCTCACTTTACTGTGAACAGTCTATAGTTGTAACTTTTACTGCCAGAATACTAAATTATTTTGGTATTGATTACACTGTTTCGAAGATGTAGTATTCTAAGCTAAGATGGTTGCATGATTGCTATTCTGAAAATAAGTGTCTGACATACCTGAAACGTTCCATTCTAAATAATCAGATGCAGTACTAAAAGTTTGCTAAATTTGGTAGGAATCGGTCAATTGTTTCCCAAGATATGGCAAAAAATGTATTTATTCGCATGGTGTAAACTTAAAAAATGGCGGAGGAAAGATGTTTCGTGTGGGCACAGTTAATTGTTGTAATATTTACTGCCGTCATGCAAAGTTAAGTTGGAATTGATTACGTAATTTTGGTGATAAAGCATTCTAAGCTAGGAAGGTATTGAAGCTACCATTTAGAAAATAAGTGTCTGAGATACCGAAATATAATTTATGTTGATCTGCCGCAGCACTGCGTATTTGCCAAATTTCATAGGAATTGGTAAATTGTTTATAAAGATATGACATAAATTATTTATTTAATAATGCGGCGCTATCTTACAAAATGGCTAGCAAAAGTGGCTGTGTCATTTCATATATGATGCCTGTAAAAGACACTTTAGGCATACAACATTTGGTCGAATTTGTTTAAATGGTATGGTAGATATACAAAATTAACATAAAATATTTGTATGTCCGCCATTTTGAAAATAAGTACATTGTCTAATTAAATTATTTACTTCGACCTGGCATGTTACAGTGTTACTCACATTACATATTTGGTGAGAATTGGTTTAATAGTTTTCCATATTATTGAATGCAAAAATTATAGCTTTAGTTTAAATTTGGTGCTATCTTCCAAAATGGCGCACTGAAAACAAAACCGTGTCAAAATTGAATGTTCAAATGATGCCATGCCAGCTTACAAAATTTCTTTAAAATCTGTCGAATGGTTTCCGAATTGACATATCAGCATGGATATTTAAAAGACCTCCGTTTTGAAAGTAAGTGCAGAGAGTAATTAAAAAATATCAAATTCAAGTGTCCCTACTAAGTACCATATGTTTCCTGAGGTAGGTGAAATTCTGTTGAGTTAGAAATTAAAAGGGGACACACACACACGTACAGATCCACACACGCACTCACACATATACACGCAGAGAGAGAAGTGATCTCGTTTCTTCGGAATGTAAGGTGAAAACAATTATATTAACTACATATGTATCGAAGAAAAACAATAACAATTATTCGACATATTCCGTCAGTGAGAAAGAAGATACATATGTACAGATCGATTGTAAATCAGATTTTCAAATTCCAAACTTCAATATAACGTTATTGAAAGGACGCGTGTTATGCTATCCTAAAATATGACGGAAATTAGAGGCTCCGTGTAGACACTTTGATTGAGAGTTGTAATATATGCTGTCAGCAAGGAAAAACCGTACCAAAAACATGTACGTTCACATAAACTACTGCAGTTTTTATGTTACATCTCGGGAAACAATCAACCGATTCCGACCAATTTTACACGCAAGTAGCGCTACATTATGGTACGTAAACTTACGCGCTTTAGGTGAGGCATACCTTTTCTTTTATTAATTATAAGTATCAATTATGTATACAGATATCCTATTTTTCCGGCATATCTGCAAAAAAATGCCCGAGTGAGAAAACTGAACATTTTTCCTTTTTTTTTTGTAGCAACCATTCATAATTTCTACCCAAGTTTTCGCGTCATTGTTGCTACAAAGGCCCATGTATATTTACATGATTTATGTTGGGTTATTCATAATTTTTACATTGGTGATCATATCAATATTTGGATAAGTATATCATTCTATTAAACCATTTAACTAAATTTCATCAAATTTTGTATTAGAAACATCGTATGCATAAAATTTTTTTTAAAGGAAAATTTGTAAGTAAGCACTAAATAAGAAACTAAAATTTTTATGCAGTATCTCGGGAATCAATCAACCGATTCCCTCGAATTTCTTCACACAAATAGCGCTACGGAAGGTCATATAAACTTACATGTTTCAAGTGTCTAATGCTTTTATTTTCAAAATGGTGGCACTGTAAATAGGTTAGATGAGTAAACTCTTATCATTCAAAATATTAGACCAATTACATCGGAAATTGATGCTACTAATCCTACGTAAGTATTGTAGCTTATTGCATGCTATCTCATGGTAGGAGATTTTCTGGGTTCGAGTCCCGAGTAAGGCACGCGTGCATTTGAAATCGTCTCACAGCTCTTGCATGTGTTTATTATTTTAACTCTAATGGACATTGCTGTCAACGAGATGTCCAGGCCTACCTACGATCAAGGCTTTTAAGAACTTCACTAAACACTATTTGCACCCACCAAGAGAAAAGAACGTTCATTAATTATCTCTGTATCTTAATGTACCCAGAGTAAATATTTCTCTAAGTATAGACAAAAATCACGCGATTTTTAAAACAGTGACCTTAAGAAAACATCTAGTAGCAACATTTTTCTGTACAATGTTGGCTCCTATACGAGTGACTTTTATAACCTGTAAATCATGCCGAGCGGCTAGATAGTTTCCCTGGCATATTAAACAAAATCTGTACCTCAGATAGCAGCCGTTGGTACCGTCAATATAAACATCAGCAGACGATTTCATATCGTATAGTTACATCAAACACACTTTTGGTGAATCCTATAAACGATGTGAACTAAATTAAAAGGTTATTATTTTAACAGACTAAAAATAAATCTCAGCTTGCATAGTTATCATACGTTTCATAGGCACGTAATTTTCCTTAATATGGCACGAAAGGAATTACAGGAGAGATCAAAGCGGACAGATAAGCAGTGAAAAATGCGAATGCATAGGGAAACATTATTTCATGAGTTTTTTAAATATATATGTGTAATTTATCAATTATAAGTGATAGAAAGAGTTAGGTCACAAGACCATCAAATATGGTAAGGATTTTTAATACCAAATGGGCGTTTTCTCTAGATCGTTGAAGTTTGGCAGGATTCCCATTGAGATGTGTAAGAACTTATATACAACTGATTCTCCAGTGAACAGGAAATGAAGTACGCAAGAATGTAACGATGCACACTGGCTTTACTTACTATAACTGTCTTTTCAACATCGTGGGACAGGCATAGGGCTAACGAACATTTAAACATAATCTTCGCTATTATTTTGTGATGTTGAAGACAAAAGTACTAAAGGCTAAGTGATTTTCTAGACTAAGCGGGCTCCAAATCTCTTCAACATAGTCACATATGGGTGATAACTTATCTATAACAGTACCTGTAACAGAAAAGTGAAAAACATTAGAAAAGTATCCTTGAAATACTGTACACTTGAAGCTAGGTGAAACAGACGAAGTAGTATGATATTAGATAATCTGAAAGCTCGCCTTAATCCTTCCGTGTCACTGATGAGTAAGAGGAGATAAAGCCAGATTACCTTAAAAAATAAATTACTGACATAACTAATGAACCTACCTTCCTCTACTTGGGCGCAAATAATTTTTAATTAAGTTCTTAAAACCTTAGCTCGTAGGTAGGCCATGACTTCTCATTTACAGCAATAAGACCAGATGAAACCACAAACATATGTAAGAGCAGTGAGACAATTACAAAATACAGACGTGACTAACCCGAGATTTGAACCCAGAAAACCTCGCATTTAAAGCTATCGTACAATCAACTGTATTAAGGAGGTCGGATTAGGAACATCGACTTAGGACGTAACCAGTCTAATGTTTTGAATGGTTGGATTTCTAACCTGAAATATTCACAAGGCGGTCCTTTTGAAAATAAGTGTCTGAGCCCCTAAAACATTTATTTTACGTGGCCTAGCATAACGGTTATTAGATGAATTTTGTGCAAATAGCTTAATTGGTAACTAAGATATGACAAAATCTTCATTTACTTGTTTGTTGCTATCTTACAAAATTGCTTATGTAATGTCTCGTGTGCAATACTTCTAATAGACAAATAGACACTGTCAGCATAAGAAGTTAGCTAATCAAAATATTTATATAGTATCCAATTTTAAAAACATGATTTGATCCCACTTACATAATGTAAGTTTCCATGGCGTTCTGTAGCACTAAGTATATGCAAAACTGGATAGAAATTAGTTGGATTATTCCGGAAATTTTGCAATTGCTCAATTTTCTTACATGACACTATTTTGTAGAAAGGCTGGCCAAAGGATCTTTCGTTTCGTAACTGACGCTTCTAATAAATATTGTTAATATACATAATTTCGTTGAATTTTGTTGATTAGTTTGATAGATATGACAAAATGTAGAACAAATGTATTAACATATTCTATCATTGACTAAAACGGTTATACCGTTAGTAGATATAACAATCTAATGTAAAGTGTTATTAAAGCCATCATTCTAAATAAATTTGGTAGGAAAAGGAATATTGCATCCCAATATATAACGTAAAAAATTATTTTTACACGTGGGAGTACATTACAAAATGGAGGGAAATGAGGCTCTGTCTAGACATATTTGAAGGTTATTATAGATACTGTCACCATACACAGTTAAGTTGAATTTATTTTGTTGAATTGAAATGAATGTATTTCCGCTATTTTGAATATAAACATCTAACCCACTCAAAGCACATGGCCTACCATAGTTCTACATATTTTCTAAATGCGGATTATGATTTTTTTTCTGGTGTTATATCATTCAAATATTAATTTTTATGTAACTGTTTCTTACAAAATTGCTGACAAGAGACTTTGTGTAGTCATATTTTACAATTATAATTCAATATACTGGCTACATACAACTGTAAGTTGGAATTAATATCATGGTTTTAACGATATAGCATACTAAGCTAAATTGACTACATGGCAACCATTTTGAAAATAAATGCCTGACTTACTTAGAACATACAAATTTACTTCACCTGCTGCAGTACTACTTGATGGCCCCATTTCATAGACATCGGATAATTATTTACCGATATATGACAAAGGAAATTTATTTATTCGTGTTGCACGCTTACAAAATGGCGGACAGGACGCCTTGTGTTGATACAGTTTATAGTTGTAATACACCAATTTATATCAACTGCCGCAGTACTAATTGTTTGCCAAATTTCGTAGGAATCAGTCAATTGTTTCCCGAGAGATGACATAAAACTTAATTTATTAATGTAAACCTTACTTACAAAATGACTGACAAAGTGGCTACGTGTAGGTGATGATTCAAAAGGCTTCTACAATCAGATGTTATTGTGCCCTATTTCTCATGTCGATGCGGACAGTGACTAATATGTCTCACGCTTTTTTGTGTGATGGACATGTAATTAGAGCACTATCATATGTTGTAAGTAATTTTTAATTCGTTTGTTTAACACGAGGATATGTAAAAAAGTAATAATGTTCACCACAGGCCCCATGTTAATATATATGAGCAATCATTATCGCAGATTCTGTAATAATGTTTATTTCCAGTATGTTAATTGAATTGAGTTAAATAAGGGAAATATTCCAACATCTCTAGCTCACGTTTATAGACAGAATATGTAGAACATTTAAATAACACCATGTTATCATAGTTATTATGGTTCATTAGATCATCTTTGTAAGTATACGTTTTCACTTTTGACCATAAGTTTAAAAGATAATCTGTTTTTGCGGGTTTCCAAAAAGTCCTTAACAGAGAATCCTTCCCTTCTCCATCTCACCAATTCAATTAGAATTTGTATTAAAACAAAAAAATATCACATAATTCTCTGATAAATTTTCTTAAAACATTCGAATCCCCAAAAGTTGTTTTCGCACACGAATAGTTATCTCCACAAACTTTTTACTCGTATGGAAGCCTGTGACTTGACATAATGCACTGTTAACACGAATTATTATACAACACCTAACTTAAAAATCCTGCTTTCCGTGATTAAAACCTGCTTCTAATTGGCGGCTTATGTTAGCAGCCTATAAACTTAGATGAGTTTAAAAGTTAGCGCCAAATACGTGTATATTCGGTCATGCTACCGATTATTTTAAACTTTAGACTCATCAGTGGTGGCATTGTGGTGAGCATTAGGAATAGCGTGTCATTATTGTTTGCTTCTTGCTATTGATTCCCCAAGACTGTCTCGGTCGACAGATCCATCTTACAGGACAACTCACGACCCTTTGCCGCTACGCAGAAGTAATATCACGTTTTCGCGTTCACTTCGATCCATGAGTTTACCGTACGGCAGTACTTATTGATTACAAATAAATTGTTCCTGTTTTCGTAACTTTGAACACACCTCTAAATATAAACACTGTTTTACTTTTGAAAACATGTTCCAAATGATTTGTCGAGATAAGAACATCACAGTTTTCCGACTGCTTATATAGAATTAAGTTCTAACTACTGTAGTACATAGTGCAGATTCAATCAAAACTAACGTTTTGCTAACTTACATGAAATTATTTCATGACTTGAAAAAAAATCAAGGAAATATGACGTGAAGCTATTTAATATGGTGATTTGTTATCAAGAGACAAAAGTTCGTATTGAAAAATTTCGAATTTTTGAAAGGAATACGACTTAAACCAACGCCTGCTAAGCGGTGTGCGGTTACGTTACATTTGAAACGGAAATACTACGTATTATGAGCATAAGTGTCCAAGTATTTAAATTGGTTATGAGAAGCTCAGTAAAATAGTAATAAGCCTCAATGTAGACAACAGAGTGGCATACGTCTCACGCACTTGTGTGTTTGCAATATGGTCGATTTGAAATGACACTGAATAGTCCGAATTATAAGTTAAAACTTGTCGCTCATATTATCTATAGACAGTTGTTTGAACTAAAGAAAGAGAATTAATAAATTTTGTATTTACAAATACTATCTTATAAAATAAATTTGTAGACATGTAGTAAATGTATTTATAAATATGCGGGAGGTGTAGCTGGTAGTTGTGGCCGAGTGGTTAAGGCTTCTGAATTCGAAGTAAGATTCCATCTGAGAGCGAAGTTTCGTGTCCTACCGACTGCGGGGTTAATTATTCTGAAACCAGTTTTAATAAATATTAATTTCGAAGTATACATTGCACTGAAGACAACAATGTCAGTTTCACTGGTATTATTGGAAATGTTTGATTATAACAAATTTATAATTTGCTCGTTTTATCATTTCGTACCTAATTAACACTATGTGTATGTATGTGCGTGTGTGTTCCTGACTTTTTATAAAAAGTAAAACATAAAAAATTAAAATTACGTACAAAAATATTAAACAACTCGTGAAATTTAAATTTTCTATAATCGTAAGTATAGTCCATTCACGGCTTCTTCTGCCTTTTTGATTCAAACCTTTGAAAATCTCCCCATGTATGACGTGTTTAGTTATTTCCAACATGTGCCATACATCACAAACGTTTTATACTTATATTCATAAAAGTTGCTTTATTTCCTGATAAATTGAAATGTTATTTATATTTTATCTATAAATTATAATGCTAATTTATAAATAATTTCAATAATAAAACAGGAGAAAATAGGTATGTTGGCAATGCCTAGTGAGAAATAGTACTTATACAAAATACTGTTACACTTAGTGCGCACGAATGCGGTGCGTTGTCCTTAGGTGTAATTCTAAAGGCTTAGTTAAACTTAGTTTGTACGAGGCGGAGGAATATCCTTGAAGTAGAACTTTAGCAATGCTTCAGTAAAGTATGAAGTAACCGTGAATTGATTGTATAATGATTATCTGCGTTTGGTTACAAGCGTTGGTGAAGGGTAAAGGGGGGGAGAGGCTAGAGATGTTCATGCTCTGTCATTCCGATCCCCCGGCGGCTATTATTCCCTCAAAATTCCCTTTTTCTTATTACAATTTTCCTTTTTCCCTTCAATATTTCACTTTTTCCCCACAGAATTTCCCGTTTTTCCCTCAAAAAAGCAACTATTCTCCCAGTTACAAGAACGAGCTACAGAAAGGCACTTTTCGATCCATGAGAAGAATTTGGGAGGTTTGCTTCTCGAGGGCAGAGCAGTGACGGCCATATTGGTATTATAGGCATAGGGTATGCCAAATCGATACACAGGGCCTAGGGTCCGGAGTCAGGACTGACAATCGGCTATCTTGGTTCTGTTAGCCATCTAGTCCAACATATTAGATGTCGGTGACCTTTACCATGACCCCATGACCTTGAATGACCTTGAACCAAAAATTTCGAAAAATTTCCAAAATTTGTTTAAAAATTAACAGTTACTTAAAAATTGTATACTACTTTATAAACCCTTATTTATATAATAATATTAAAATTGTAATTAGAAAACTTACATTTACGCAGGTCCCCTTCCCCAGCTCCATGCCAACCAGACGATTGACCCACCTCCAATCAATTACATTGTTTTAGCATTACCCTCCAATACCAATGTTTATCATTCGCTAATAAGTCGGCAGACCTCCACCAACTCAGCAATACTCATTCTGTCATTTTGGAATCATTTTCGTATGTCATTTGTTTATACATTGCTAAAGGCTGGCATACTAAATTTTATTTTTTCATTTACATCGCCTAGGTGGTGCTATTTCCACGACTTACCACACAAGCTGGCGATTTAGCCGCCAGATGACAATTACATTTTTAAAAGTATTTTTAACGTATAGGTGGTGCTATAGCCCCCCCCCCCCCTTCTCATACTTGAATCTATTTTCAATTCGTAGTAAGGTACTAATTTCTTGATTATGCAACCTGCTATCGGCGTTTACCGAACGGGGACAAAGATCATTCCTGCAAAGTACGTAAATTGTCTTTTTTTTTTCATTTATTTTAAAACGTAATTATTTTTAGTTAAATACGATTTTATATAAAGTGAAGGAACTTTAAAATAGATAAAAGAAAATAAAATAAAAAAAAATTAATTTTATTTTGAAATCTACAAAATGAGAGAAAATATAAAAAACATAGGTTTATTCATTGTAATCTTTTGTGTTCACCGCTCGAAGTTCGCATCGACGACCCAGGAATCGTAGCAGGCTGGGAAATCCCACCACTTCACATACGACCGTCCATTATGCCATTTCAGCACCTTCTGGAACCTTGAAGCTGACGATGATCGAACGAGTAAACAGTTGCAGTGTGTGTGAACTGTTATACTTATATATTCTCAGCTGCGCTCGCGACAGTATTTTGACGGCTTTTTCTCGGCAATTGTAAGGTACAAGCTGTTCGTAAAGAATCAGGCAGAATGCTGAGGTGTTTGCCGGTATATTTCCATGTGTCGTGAATTCTATCCTGAAGTCGATTACATTGGATGTAATACGCTCGTCCTGTTTAATTACATCGAATACCATGAGCGGGACAAAACTCTTGAAAGTATCACGGTTCTATATCGTAGACTGGCAGTGTCCGTAATACGCATTTTGGAATTTAGCATACATTTTATATACCAGCAGGTACTGGCCATTTTCAAAGTTCATGTTCATGTCAATACTATTCATATATATGTTCACATTTTCTATTTAACATGTGTCGAACTGCAAAAGGCTAACTTTCAAGTTGTGCTGTCTTCTGGTCTATAGCACAGCGATGATGTACCCACGGTTTCTCAGAAGCAATGCTAGACTTTACCATCCAGTTGATAAGCTGGCTGTCTTGGCAGTCCAGGCTGTGTGTCCGGACTCCACGACCTGAAAACCACATCGATGTTTTTGCCATCTTACACATTCTCTAGCATGTTTATACGTTCAGCAGTGCTCAAATGTACATGGGACAACATCCATTCGATAGACTATAGTTTCAGTTCCACGGTCTCTGGGTTTTCTCCCGTACACACGATGGTGTCCACGCCCATTTAGCTAGAAGCAGCATAAGATCCTGTTTCGAATTGAATATATTTCATTTGTAGTCTTCAGAAGATCCCAATAGTATGGAGAGCGGGATGCACACATCGATCTTTCCTCCAGAGTGTATAGGAACACTGTAGACATCTTCTATTCCTCAGCCTGCCATCTTGGTCGCAGTCAGCTCGTTCGGCGTCAGTGAAACGTAAATTTTGTTCTTCGAAGGTATGCCCACATCTCGCGACTGTTCCACCTCGACACCATTGAGAAAATACGTGATGGGATCGATCAAGGGAAGAATTATATTGCTCGTTAATTTCGTCGATATCGGGTTTGTTCCATCTTCAACCGTCAGTGTCCTCCTAATTCGCAGGAAAGACTGGCAAGGAAAAGAGAGCAGATCTGATGGTGTTGGACATTTATCCGAACTTCCGATGGTAGTGTGTAAGATCTGATCAGGAAAGGCTGGTAAACATGACGTTCTACATTCGTTACACTGTCTTCAAATACGACCGGCTCTTCGATGTTTAGACAATCTTTCATGATATTTCACTTTGAAGCCGAGACTACAGAGGAAAATCTCGCTACAATCTGTTAACTCCTTGGGTACCTGCAGCATACTGACTGCATGTTTTGCTCGACACTTTATATTATTGCTTCTGGTTGCCATAAATCTTATTCCCATCTTCTCAAATGCAGGTGTAGGGTGATTTATTCGTTTCGAATGATCACTAATTCTCTGTATTGGTCGATGATTGTCACCAACAACTCATGTTCTCTCTTCGCGACGACCGGAAAATAAGTGATGCTTGGCAGTTCTACGGCCATTTTAAACCTGAAGGACCATAGGCGAAAATTCGTGCAGCATATTGCTTGGCCACTTGTCTAATTGCAATTTATTCGTATCACATTGACCAGCAAGATGTTTACGGGCCGCAAAGACACATGTCTTTTAGAGCTTCGTAGATGTGTGGCTTGAACCCCAGAACCGGTCCCATAGTATCCGGTTTCGTAAAGTCGATATTTTCACTGCATCTGATAACACTCTTCAGAGTACTGGGATTCTCATGTAGGTCAAATTCTGTGCCGGGGGACAGAGAATCTTCAATGTACTTTGCAATGCCACCTTTTTTCATAAGAATCCATGGACAGCGACACATCATGGGAAAAATTACTACTTTTTGCAAGTTATGACTTTCAGTTTTTTTCATTGCTGTATGGTATCGCATTGCAGGTTTGAAAATCGACTAGGCCTATACACCATTACGCCTCCAGGTTGAGTGGCAGAAAATTTACCGCATGCAGCTCGGTACTACAACCCGTCAAGGTAAGCATTATCGACATGATTGACGATTTCCTAACAATGTATTGTCGTTTTATACAATCTCTTGTATGAGCGAACCAAGAAGCGAAGACACAATGTCCACAGTTCCACGTGTTAGGCATCTGCTCCGTATCGTAACTGTACATTAGTTTTATATGTTTCAGGTACCGTCGCAGTTAGGGTGGAGGACGCAAATTCGCAAAACTGTCATAATAATCTGTTTACCATGTTTTACATAAGCTACCCAGTGCATACCGGGCCCGGCTGCGGTGTCCAAATTAATTATGGCACATTTTTCTCTTGAGTTTAGGAGGCAAAGCATCTCTCATAAACACTCCCCTGAAATGTGGTATCTCCAATTGGCGCACTAACATTTCCAAATATGCATTTGTTAGCTGTCATTTTGGTAGAAATTTCATTAATGCCTTTTTATGCCGCTTCGCTTTTAAACTATTCCCTCTCCTACTGGGCATGGCTTTAGTTAGAGGCATTGGCGTTTTTTTTTTTTTTTTTACCCATGGCGATAGCTTCCATATTTGCATTTTGCTTTGTGCCTTGGACAACTGCTTCTGTTCGTTTGATGTTGTGTTTACGGCCCGGACTTTACCACTCGTTGCTCCGATTAGACCCCCGAGGGCCCCAAGTGCAGGAAAAAGCAATGGAAAATCCACCTGTACATGTTTTCTTGGCCTTGCATTCTTTCCTTCCTTTTGTCACAGCTTTTGGTTTTACTGGTGCCTTTCTCTTGCTCTCTGTTCCTGTTACCATTTTCACCTGTGCCTTTCTTTTGCTTTTATCTCCCATTCCCATCTTCCCCTTGGCCTTCATCACATTGGATTTGCCTCAGGCAGCTAGTTTTTCACCAAATCTGGTGTCCTATGATTTTATTATCTCGTAGGCCTTCTGTGCAAGCATATTGTCTGCCTGGTGCCTTGCTTGCAGATCCTCGTGCTGGGAACAGGCGATGTCATGCTGTTTGCATGCCTCATCCAGCATGTTCATACCCGTGTTACCACGTGACAGCATTTTAACTAGCTTGGTTCTTGGCGCGCAAAACATGTATCCGAGAATATGCACCTCGAACAGTAGATTGTTGATCAGTGTATCGACGATCCCACTTCCAGCAATGGTCTGAACTCTTCAAGGCATTGTGGTGAACTGACCGAGAAAAGTATAAGTATGCTCCTTTTTACTTTTATTGTTTCAGATTCATTTTAGACTGGGAAATGTACAGATGTAAAATGCTAAAGATGTATCTGCTTTGTCACTACTGCGGTAAAGCATTTACAGCTCTGCACAGTGTACGTTGGCATGAAATAACGACCTGCAGAATGAAAAGTTCAAGTGTGACTTTTAAATGCAAAATCTGTCAGAGGCAGTTTACTCGAACTGATATTTTGAAGAGTCATTAAAAAACCTTGTAGCACTTGTTATCTACAACTACAATCATCACTGCAGTTAGTACTGCATGCACTGCAGTTTTCACGAAAGTTTGCACCATGTGCACTGCAGTTAGCACCGCATGCACCTGAGTTAACACTGCATGTAGCACCATATTCACTGCATTTACCACAGCATACACAGCAGTTACCACCACAGTTAGCACTGCATACACTGCAGTTAGCAACACATTTAGCATTGCATGCACCACAGTTAGAACTGCAGATAGCACTGCATGTGCTGCAAGATAGTAGTGGTAACACACATATTATTAGCAAGATGTTACTCTACCTTTACACATTCATACTTAAGATGGATCTATATTTCACAAATCCCGGCATGGAAGTATATTTCTGAATACAGTGCACTGTATCATCACAGAACCGTCGAATTGTGGGAATAAATGCATTCTACTGAGGCTGCTTGAAGAAGAGATTGGGCTTGGCTTGGAGAACGTATACTTATATTCAAAATAGCTCCAGCAAAAAGAAAAAAAAAACAACGACTGGCACAAGTACTACAGGCCATGGATAGCATGGTATATTACCCTTGCAACGATAAGGAAACCATCGTACCACCGAGTGAAGCAATGCCCAACTCATTTGTCTTTGGTGAAATTGCCTGCTAAAATTAAACTTGCATTCAAGAATACTTTAACATGGGATGGCACGCAAATGTGGACTTCGTGTACCTCGTCGAGACTTATTCGCGCATACCCAAACTGCTGCTCCACGAAAATACACACATGTTGGTGCTGTTTCGCATTGACGATATGAAATTTCGGTGTATTTACGAATATCATGTCAGCATAGACATGATGCTATCATATTTCAAGTGTCTGGGTGCCTTGTGCTGGAAAGATAAATACAGATTTTGACGATCGTTAAGAACTGGCACCTGTATAATAGGAGGTACCGAAAGGGATTAGATCAGTTTATCACTGACCATCGAGAATGAGTTACAGCATATCGAAATTCGGGCAAAGTAGCCTCAAGATCCGTCTTCACAAAGACGAATATGGTGATTGTCTCGTACCAAGAAACGATGCAACTTGTGATACTGGCAGAAGAATAATCCGAAATCTTCGCGAACCAGAACGATCTGAGGATGCTTCTACTAAACATTTCGCCCTGGATTCTGGTAAAGGCATCATCTCATAACTGTGCAGTATGTTCACCGAACAAAACGTGGTCTTTCAGATCTAGCTTTTCGAGTTCAGGGCGAAGATGTAGCGTGCGTGTAGGCAGAGATCGTCCACAATATAGTGGCCATGGAAAAGCATGTAACGAGTTTCAAAGGTAAAGTATCACCAGATTAAATGTGGCATCTGCACAAAATGAAGAGAATCTGAAAAACATGAAAGGGTATATTACAAGCATATTCACAACCTAAATCTCCTACCTCGTCACAAAAACAGGTATTCAAAATTACAGCAGTGGCATATTGGATGTCTGCAGCGAATGCCTCTAAAATATCGAACATATTTTAGTGGAGACCCAAAAGAAAACCTATAAAAGAGAGCAACATTAAATATTTTTGTTCAGTGCGATGTCTGACATTGCCAGCGAGCTCTATCGGACGATACAGTCTGTCCCCTGGAAGTATTTGCTCGGAAAGTGGGCCAAAATTCCACACGACGTTATAAAAGAAGTAATTCTTGTGCCCATTACTCGTCGTCTCGATGTACTCAGGAAGAGCGATGGAGCACCCACAGCCGTGGAGACCGAAATCGACGATACTGCTGAACCTACGAAGAAGCGAAATCATAATGATTTACGGACATATCGGTGTGATGGATCGTATGCTGATTTGTCACACAAAAAAAATTTATGGAAGAGAGTCTTCAAATTCAATGTTCTGGTTCGCTGGTACCTTCGATCATACACATATTGCCTTAATGATACGAGATAAATTATATACAGGCGTAAGGACCAACTGTTCCTTGGTGCTGATGAAATAGAGTTTCTACGAGGTAGGATAATTCAATTAAGCAATTACAAGACACATGGAACCCTCGGGCTATATAAATTATATTTCGCAAGGAGCTCAGGGAGTTTACATAATACGACCTGCTGTAATACAAGGCATTGTTCGAGCTCATGCATGCAGTTTACCAAGATCTTGATCCCGAAACTAGTGTTTATAAGGACGAAGGTCATCAAAATTAAACATTCTCACAGACCTGTTCAGCAGCCTAGAACTTATAAATGGTATAGGTTTAAAGAAGATAGACGACGACAAGAACACTGACTACTTGTACTGGGACGACCCCAACGAGCTGGTCGATAGGCTGGAGCTAATTCTCCCTTCGCAAAGGGTTGCAAACTACACTTACACTAACGACATAATGTCAATTGTTGAAGAACTGAAGGAAGTAGGTTACACAGAATGGGTCGATTGGGATTCGTCAATGAACTGCACGCATTTGCGAGATGAAACTACCGCTACCACCAGGTCGTGATACGATCTTTTGCAAGCCGAACTTGTAGAGATGATAAAATATGCTTGGGTAAACAAGGGCTACAAACACATGTTGACCATCATTGATGCATACAGCAAATTTGCTTGGGCCACATCTGTCAAATCACCAATGCCATGGCATATGTATTGCGCGAAGGATGCATTACGACTTATCTACAAACCGACCAGGGCAAGGAATTCTTCAATGCGAAATTCAAGGCCCTTATGAAAAAACATAATATAAATCATTATTCCACATACAGCAATCTCAAATCTTCTATCATAGAGTGGTTCACCAGGACTCTGAAGGGGAAAATGTGGAGACATTTTGTTGCGAATGCCAACTATAAGTTGTTAGATATACCCACAAAACTAGTTTGCGAGTACAATTCCACTGTTCATTCTACCGTTAACATGAAACCTGAAGATGTTAAAGACGATTCTCTTCTTCGAACCTTGTACACTAACATGAAAACGAGGGATGCTAGCAACAATAAAGCCAAGGTTGGCGACCTGGTGCACATCTCCGAAAAGAAAGGCATATCCGAGAAAGGGTTCACAGCTAATTGGCACCCCAAACTCTTTCATCTGCAACGTACACGCAACTATGCTCCGAAGACATACTTTTTCGAGAATCTGTATAATGTTCCCATCATGGTGGTTTTTACACAGAGGGGATCCTGCCTGCAAGGTTCCCAGATGTGTATTTCGCTGAGATGAGCGGTCATATTTTAAGTGGAGGGTGTTTTTTTTAGCCCGCTACCATTCCTGGGTCCATGATGCGGACATCGAGCAGTGAACACAGAAGATTTTAAGTATATACCATTGTTTTTTTTCCTCATTATGTACATTACCAAATAAAATTAATTAAAAAAAAATATTTTCTGTTTTATTTATTTTAAAAACCTCTCCACTTTTTGTAAAAAAATATTTTGAATAAAAATACTTATGTTGAAAAGTAAAAAAAAAAAATAAATATGACAATTTACTTACTTTGCAGGGATAGTCATTGTAACCATTAGGTAAAGGCCGACAGCAGGCTGCATAATCGAGAAATTAGCACTACCTTAACATTGAAAGTAGACTCCAGTATGGAGGGAGCCGACATCACCACCTATACTTTAAAAACATAAATTAATATGGCCTTCACCTGGTGGCTAAATCGGTATTCTGGTGGTGAAATCGAGATAATAGCTCCAAGTAGGTGTTGAAAAAGTAAACAAATGAAATACAAGATGGTGGCCTCCAGCAATGTATACAAAAAGGAGAAACGAAAAAATTCAAGATGGCACAGTGAATGTGCGTGAAGGGGGTGGTGGCCGACCGACTAAATAACCAATTAGATACATTGGAAGGCAGGGGAATGTTAAGACAATATGATTTATTCGAGGAGGGTCAGTCGTCTGCTTGAAAGAAGTGGGTAATGGGACTTGCGGAAATGTACGTTTTTAAATAAAATGTATGATATTACTTTTTAAACAAATTTTATACATTTTTATAAGATTGGTAAATAATTTATATAAATTTTTGGGATTTTCTTTTTTAATTTTTGGGGTTTAAAGTCATTTATGGTCACAGGGTTAAGGTGAAGTTCACCTGGATCCAATATGGCGGACAAGATATTTGATAGAGACAAGATGGCTGATGGTTAGGTCTAACTCCAAACCTTGGACCTGTGTATCGATTTGGCACACCCTTACTCATAAAACCAATATGGCCGCCACTGCTCTGCCCTCGAAAACGATACTCCCAAAATCTTTCCTATATATCGAAAAGTGCCTTTCGGGGAATCGATTTTGCAACTTGGGGTATGGGTGCTTTTTTGAAAGGAAAACGGGAAATCTTAAGAGAAAAGGGGAAATTGTGTCCAAATGCATATAATCATTCTACTAATGTACATCGTCAGTCAATACTATCAATCCGAAATTATGAAGCGAAAACAAAGAATGTCGGGGTCTGCTGGATGTGACACATGTGACAACACTGCTTGCTAACGTTTCGTCATGCTGAACTCATGCGGGAACTTCGGCATACAAGAAGGTTGAATGTGAATACACAAAAACATATAACTTACTTCGTCTGTAACAGAGCTCTGTTCCTTTCAGCCAAACGTCAGAGTAAGACAAGCGGTGTGGCCCAGTGTGAGAGTTGCTTTACCAGAAGTTTGCATGTTTTTCTTTGCAGTACATTAAGTAAGTGGTCTGTAATTGTAGGCGAGAATTTGTTACTGAGGGATAAATATTTTGTTCAGTGCTTCTCCTTGTCGGGATTTCACATTGAATACTGTGATGAGTAAACGGCTCTGTTTTAAAAACAGCAATTAACTTGTTATCCTGGCATTATACATACGGAAAACGCATTTAATCACAGCTCTACTCAGACAAACTGCATTTGTTAACGGCCGAGCATCGGATGCCAGAATTTTCATTTGAAGAACTATCGCAGATATTCGTCTCAAATATCGTATTGCACTTGTTTTCCATTGCTATTGCTACTCTTCGAAGAACTGGATATGCTATTTTCAGAAGCGTTATATTTATATAGATATTTCAAGTAATTGTATTTATTGATGAAAAAATATCTTAAATACTTAAATATATAAATACGAATTCTATTTTATATATATATATATATAATAAAAGGAAGCTTCAAATGTTATTTTGTAAAATATTGATTTCAGTGTTACTGACCACCAAAAAATGTATTATTTAATTTTTGTAGAAAATGCTGCTCAACTTGCACTCTATCTTCGCATAAAGAATATATAGAGAGGGCATATTTTTTACACAATGGTTTGTCAAACCACCAAAACGAGATAATTCACATTGAATTAATATACAAGTTATTTTTCGGAATATCCAAAATTACATTAAGAAATAATCTTGCAATTATAAAAATTTGTAAAAAAAATAGATCTTTATGCATTTTTTTGAGTTGTAGTAGTAAGCATATATATAATATTTTGGAAAATAGTTTTTGTTTAACATATCTTAAAATATTTTAAGACATGACACCTCAACCGCCCTTGTTAGAATTTCAATAAATGTTTTGTTTTTTTTTTAATTTTTATGTCCTAAAACACTAAAATTGTCATTTTGACATGTCACAATGCAAAAATTATGCAGTTTAAAATGTTTTTATGCAAGGAAGGCGTACATATTAGAACTGTCGACAAGTTGAACGGAGTTTTTCAGTGTATAAAATAATTAATTTTTCGGTAACAAGCACCCTTAAATGAAAAGGGAAATAATTAAATTATTTTGGAATAGTACATATTTTAAAATAAGAATCATAAGCTTCATATTAAACAGTCGGCTAGATTGCCAATATTTTTATTAAAATTTTTAGTTCTGTATTGTCCCCTGTTATAAGCACGTGAATAGCCATATAGTTTAAAGAAAACTCACAGCTATACGCCCTTGTAGAATGCAGGCAGCATTTTAATGGAAACAACATATTGACATACAGTAGTTGGCATTAATGTATTTCTTCTTTAAAAGTCATTGTTACATACTTGAAATGTGTTTTTGTTTTTACTATTTTTCTAATGTATGAAAACAGAACTTTGCTTTATCGTTCGTATATTTTATTCTTCTTTTAAGTTTTAGTGCAGCTGTTTGGAGTACATCACCCGCCAATCCGGGCCACACATACAGTAAGCAATATACATGGTTTTTAATTCAGGAACTAACTGGAGAATAAATAAAACAACTTTAGATTTTGATAACAATATACAATTTTACTACCATAATTAGTCTTAAAAAAAAATATTATTAATTCCACAAAATTTACTGTCATATAATCTTGAAAATTAATAAAAATGTATCTTGTTTGCCGATATTTACCTTGTATTGTATATAAATATATTTGTTTTCCATAAAACTTATTATATAAATTAAATATATTTTAACTAGCAATAAATGAGCATTAAAAGTATACCTCTTTTGTATTATATATATATTATCGATTCAATTCCATAAATGCAATTAACTGTGAAATAAACATTGAAATATTATTAAAAGAAAATGTAGAATGTAAACATAAAATATGTTGACAAATAAAATGGAGCTTGTATTTACCAACGAAAATCCGCACATATCTGAAACACGAAAAACATAAACAATGAAAAATTTTTTTAAATGAAATATGCTAAGTGAAATTTTAACTTAAATATAATTTACATCACTATTATGTTTAGTATGTTTCGGAAACTGTAGTAAATAGTAATAAATAAATATTAATTTTAATAAAAAATCTTGTATGAAAAAGAAATATATAAACTCTGTTTTGAACAACATATTAATTACAATACTGACATATTATGTCAACAATTACAGCCTGGATAATACATTGTCATAACTTTTATGATATGGTACCAACTTTAAAGATATATATCTGTGAATAAAGCATGTAGTAAAATATGAAGTTTTACTTTGGGTTAAGTTATACTGCTATATTGTCTTAACAAATTTTGACTTGCATTCATTTTTTCCAGCACATTTTTAGTTTTTTATATATCTTCGACAATATTGTCGAAGATATATAAAAAACTAAAAATGTGCTGGAAAAAATGAATGCAAGTCAAAATTTGTTAAGACAATATAGCAGTATAACTTATATATATATATATATATATATATATAATATTTGCACTTTCATAAATATTCAAACTATTAGCATAACAATAGTATATTTGAAAGGAGGATTTGGAAAGGAAAAAAAAAAGCTGGAATATTCTAAGTATAAATTTACATGCAAGACTATCTTAACTCGAAAATGTTAATATATATAGTAAAATAGATTTATGTCAGCAAGGAGATGTGAAGTATTAAAACTGTATGTCTTTCAGTTACTTTAAAACACGATATATGTGTAAATATGAAATGTTAATGTTTACTTATTAAGTATCTTATTACGAAGTGCAATATACATATATATGATGTACATTCCCAAAATTTAAATACCACCTAATGATGATATTTTTCCACATTCTGGCCAAAATAATAATTTAAAAAAAATTCTTGAGTTATGATTGTCTTCCATTTGACATGCGATAAATATTCAAATGAATGAATTTATGTCGTATAAAAGGTTGTAACATTTCAATTAAAGCAGTTCTTAAAATAACTAAAATTTTTTTTAAAATTTCTTGAAATATTGAAAAAAGTCATTGTCAACACACACACACAAAACACATATTATATATATTATATATATATATATATATATATATATTTAATTTCGTCATTTTCAATACATTCAATTTACAGACCATTCCATTTTTAACAACATTTTATAGTATTTTTATTCGGTAATCTAGTCGACTTATTGCACTATATATTGCCAGTAGTTTTCGATGTATTTAAAATTTTTTTTAGAAACATTCGGGTTTAATTATTTGAATTTTTCTCTATTGTCTCGTAATTAATTAATTCATTCATAATCAATCTTATATCTCTTATAAGTCTTGTAATAAGAAGAAAATTGTTTTAGTTATTTATAATATTATTATAGTCAGAATTATTTCTTAAAGAAATAATATGTTATGTAGAATATAATAATACGAAAGAAAAAATAATTTTTAATCATTAAGTAGAATTTTAAAATGTATGTGAATTTATATTCAGATTGATTTCTGTAACACTAACACATTATTTACAATATAATTATTTTAAACACAATTTAAATACAATAATTTTGTTCATAATAAAAGCGTTGAAAATATTACTAATTAAAATTATATCGTACAAATAAAAGTAAAAAATTCACATAATATTCACTTATTAAAAATAATTAAATGTTAAAATTTTGGTTTCCATATAAAATATATTATATAATTTCAATTTATGACTATACATATGTTTAATATTATAATCCATTTAAATAATTTAAATTTTTTAATACATGTAAATGTTAAAGTTAATGTTACATAGTTCCGGTAATGTTATGGAAACACTTAGATATGAAAATTCATTCATTTAGGAAAGGAATTTTTTTTTATATTAGCTGTGTTTTTTGTTTTATGTATTTATATTTAGGAATAAGATGATATTTATATTATAAATATGCCCATTCTGATACTTGTCTTTGTACAGTTTATATGACCTATGTATATATATATATATAATTTTACATTTATGCATTGTATCTATTAAATATTTTAGTCGTGTTTTTTAGAGTGCCTCTATTATTAATTTTTTATATAAGTTGTAATGTTGTATGAGTTTTCATTGACAAACGATTTTTGGTGTTATCTTTTAATTGGTTTGTTTTTACACGTAGGCTCTATAAAGAAATTATAATTATATATCCTGCTAAAATTACAGATAGTTCTACTTTCAATGCAATATTTATTTTAGTACACCTGTTTTCGTTAGATAGGCCTACATGTATATCTATCTAAGATTTAGATGTGCATACTGTTTTTCTAATTGTGTACTCATGATATTTTTTTCAAAAAATAGTGCAATTCTAAATATCCTTTAAAAATATCAATGACATTTCCGCTTCTTGCTTTGTGGTTTGAGGTTCTATTTGAATTAATTTTTGATATCTGTAGCCACAATTGTAAAATTTATCGTCTTATATTATTTTGCTTAAATGCTTTACATAAGTGTAACTGCCTATGAACATATATAAGTTTACTTTAATGTGTTTTTATATATAAATTTCGCTTTTATTCTGTCTTTCACATAGCTAGGTATCAAATATGCATAAAACATTTGTTGCAGCAATCACTGTAAATGAATCAGATCATTTTTGGAAAACAGAAAGTTTAAATAAATAATCTACTTTTTGAAGAAAAATGTGTTTATGACATTACCATCCTTTTGTTTGGATGTGTGTGTGTGTGTGCGCGCGTGTGTTCCCTGAAACCTTTTGAAAATGTGCACCGAATTTTACCAAACGCGGTATTTCTAGTATCATTAATAATGGCACTCGACTTCTTTCGATTTCGACACTGCCGTTTGCTCATTTCAAAAGGTCAGCCAATTACACTGTTTTTCGGTTGTAGAACATACCACAGGAAACATTCTAACTCTCTTAATCAAAATTAGAATGTTGGAAGTTCAGACTACCAGAGTTAAATCCAGAAACTCGTTGTCATTATTAGTCCGTAATTTCGGAAGAATATTTCACATTTATTGAGGGACCTATTGAAAAGTTAGCCATACAAATTTAGCATGTTAACAATACTATAGCAGCTCGCACTTACTTTTTTAATACCTGTATAGTACAAGCCTATATCTACTCCAAACATCGCTGGTATCATGGCATCACACTTCAAAAGCATTAAATATGTTTCACATTCAATTGTGTTCACATTTAATAAGAAAGTTCACATAAAACATTTAAAGCTCTTTGCAACATGTCTCAAGGACTACTAAAGTGATCAATAGATCTCTTCCGAATTTGGCTTACAAGTTTTTTTTTTAATAGAGAACTGAAATTTGTATATTTTATGTAGTTTAAATTATTAAATCGTTATATTTCAGACGCTACCATTATAAGTGTTAAAATCCATGTATTTGTAGCTACTTATGTCTGCTACTGTGATAGAATGTGCTATGTGAAGACTAAATATTTTTCAATAAATCTTAGTAACTACACAAAAGAAGCCCGACCATATTGGCATACAAACACGAGAACAGCAGTCATCCTAAAACAATGAATTTCAAATATGTTAGGTACATACTCATTTTTAAAAATAGCAATATAATTATGCTTTGTGTTATATGCTCTATTTATGAAACTTTTATTATATATAAACCTAAGTTGGTATTCTGTTAGTGATCGAAAGGGGTTTGTAAACTAAATGACAACATTTTTAGTTTTCTGTTTCGGAAGACATAAATTATTGAATATTAATGTCTAAATTACACTATATTAACGTCTCAACCAATGTACATCAGACTTGGTATGCAAATAGCAACATGGAAAGTACCCAAAAATATATAAAATAAGACTTACTTTCAAAATGGCAATCATATTATTTTAGTGTTTCGTGCCATATGTCTGGAGCGATTAAATAAACTGAACTCCAAACTTGATGTGCTGAAGTGCCTACTGATTGAAAAATTTCGCTAAGTAATAGCTTTAATTATCCGTCATTTAGGATATTAGCACCTCTTAAAAAGATAATTATGTTTGTTTTCTAGGACTTACGCTGTCGAGTCCAAGTAAATTGGACTAAAATTTCTCTATGCTCAAATGATGTTTATTTTTTTTTCATATCCAATTTCCTACTCTAAACTGTTTAGAAGCTTATCAAAGTTACACGTAAACTAAAATTTAGTAATAAGTTTGATCAATACTTGTTTATTTGTGTAATTCTGATATTTTCGTAACTTTCAAGAGCACTAAATAAGGATAGAACCTGCTTACTCATTCTAACTTGAAATAAAATTTAAACTTCAAATGTTGTTACCAAACCAACAACAAATTAAAGACAACTTTAAAATTTTTCACTTTGCTACTGAAAACGATCCAAAATATCATGCATGTGTAGTAAGAAGTTATTCTAAACAAAATATCAAAAACTACAATGAGAAATTTGTTTATTTAATCAAAGTTTATATATCCATACAATTTATGTGTATGTTTCTTATTATAATGGCTTTCATTATAAGTATTCTCTCAGTATTTTCGTGCAATAAGCAGTGAACTTGTTGCAATGTTTCTCTGCATACTGACAACTTTGTTCCAGATCCTGTATCAGTGCATTACAGTTATAAACAAAAATTCAAATATACATAAAATATTTGTTAACAAATTAGATTAAAAAAATTATATTAATGTGATGTAATTTGGTTTCGAATAAGTTAACAATACCATGCATTCTTGCACAGAGAGATATGACATGTCGATCTTAGAATGCCTTTTAAATTCACGAAAATAATTTGAAGTGTTAGAAATTTAGTGTTTATTTTCACAATAATATTCACTTAGTTTCCAACTCGTTAGGACGAGTATATCATCTTCCAGTACTTTAGTCATGTTCTTGTTTTCGTCTTCCGTGAATTTTTTGCCCCTAACCACGATTACTTCCTTCAAACCCATTTCCCGTACCACCCATTCCTTGTTGTCCTTGACCCATGGAACCATCTCCTAACCCGCCAAAATCCTCCTCCAAATCCGTATTGTTCTTGGCGTCTGCGACCACCACCCAGTCCACCACTCATGCCCCCTTGATCTCTGCGGCCTCCTCAAGATCCATCTTGCCCTTATCGTCCTCGGCCTCCTCCTGGTCCACTACCCATACCTCCTGGACCACCAGATCCACCACCCATGCCCCCTTGACCTCTGCGGCCTCCTCCAGATCCATCTTGCCCTTGTCGTCCTCGGCCTCCTCCTGGTCCACTGCCCATACCTCCTGGACCACCAGGTCCACCACCCATGCCCCCTTGACCTCTGCGGCCTCCTCCAGATCCATCTTGCCCTTGTCGTCCTCGGCCTCCTCCTGGTCCACTGCCCATACCTCCTGGACCACCAGGTCCACCACCCATGCCCCCTTGACCTCTGCGGCCTCCTCCAGATCCATCTTGTCCTTGTCGTCCTCGGCCTCCTCCTGGTCCACCTTGCCCTTGCCGTCCTTGGCCTCCTCCAGACCAGCCTTGACCTTGCCCACCAGGACCCATTCCGGAACCTCCTCCCATACCACCCATCCCTTGTCCTGGTAATCCACTACTCCCACCTCCTCGCTGGGCCAGCGAGCTGGAGAGAAACACCACAAGAAGCACCGCCAGCATCTGCGAAACCAAAACATACCTTTAGTACCAAGAGAACCAATAATGCTAATTGTTGCTATCGGTATATCGAAAGCAATACCGAAGTATTTGATTTAATTTAAAACCTAAACTACACTTTATAAATTCTATAGCAAACCAGGTTATAAATTAAAGAATACTTCATAATAGGCTGCTAGTCATAACTTTAAATACATTCTAAACTACAATGCGAGATAATGTGATATTTAATAAACAATATAATGTATTGTCCTTTCAGTTAGACGCACTAACCACTGCAGAAAGTTGTTATCTATTCCGTATGTTGTAATAAGTAATGACATTAATTTACAACGGAACAACAATAAAAAACATGAAATAAACCTTCCTTATCACCTTATGAGTGTTGTCGTTCCGATTATTTTTTAACAGTTTATGAATTATTTGGGATTTTAAAAAGTTGGTTATGCCTGTTTCAGAATGCAAGTTTCTTTAGTGATATCTGTAAGAATACACTCATAAGCAGTTGAATTAGACACACCCAAGGTGTTGGTGAAATGATGACGAGGTCGTTTCGTCAAATGGAAAAGTGAACGTCTGGCTATCAGTCGAGCACAGAATGGGGAAGAAACAAACTTTCACCGCAATTGATCGTGGCCAGAACTTTGGCGCCAGACGTATGAGAAATATAACTCCGATGTCATGCAGGCACTTGGATTTCCACAGACCATCATGTCAATATTGTACCGTGAGTTCACAAATTTGGATAAAATCCCCACAGCCAAAGACATCTACTGTGACGCACAGTGTATCGATGATACAAATTGCCGTCGGGTAGCTCGATTGGTAACAGCGGATAGCCAGGCCAC
Source organism: Dryococelus australis (assembly GCA_029891345.1). Classification (NCBI taxonomy): domain Eukaryota; kingdom Metazoa; phylum Arthropoda; class Insecta; order Phasmatodea; family Phasmatidae; genus Dryococelus; species Dryococelus australis. The sequence goes on along the minus strand of CM057002.1, from coordinate 103,738,697 downwards.
GGTCCAGCTGATCACTCGCCAGTTCAGTGCTGGGCCACAATTACCAATGAACAGCCACAGCATCCAGAACCATCTCCTTGCTATGGGGTACAGAAGACGCTACCTCACTAGGCTGCCTCTGCCCACCGTACATCACATGACTCAAATATTAATGTGGGCACGGAAACACCATCGCTGGGCCTTCGATGAATGGGAAAGGTCGCCTGGGAGGATGAGTGGCGATACCTAAACACCGATGAAAGGGCACGAGTGCATCGCCAAACAGATGAAGTGATGGATCCCTCGTGTCCGAAGGGTCACGTCAGTGTTGGTGTAATCCTAAGTATAGGGACTGTTTACGTGGGATGAAATGGGGCATCGGGTACATGGGAATCGTCCTGCACAGGTAAATGTTGCAGGGACATGCTAGCAGATCATTTGCACAAATTTCTGCCCATTAAGAACTCTGTAGCAATCATGTAGCCACAGCAAGATAATCCACCAACCCACCATTCCCGAATTGTGATTGAATGGTTTGATAAACACTCCACGGACTTACGGTCGCTTCTCTGGCCCCCGAGATCATCCTATCGAACACACCTGAGATGCTGTCAGGAGTGATGTCCATGTCGTGTATCCTGCTTACGTGCATTGTGAGAGTCTGTACTGCGGCCATGAATCAGTATAGCTGGACTCACAACCATCCGTCGTACCCATCAGTCGTCCGTTCGTAAGTCAGTCATCCGTCTGTGTCTTCGTCAGTTGAAAGCGATTCACAACAATCCATCGTCAGTCAATTCTTCTCTACGCAAAATTTCAGTGTGACAATTTAACATCATGTTCTTTTTCTAGTTAGAGGTATATTTTGGTTGGAAATACATTTTCAAGAGTGAAACTTTTGGGGAAATAAATTTAATTTACGTGATAAGATTTTATACTGAATTATCGTTTACATTTTTAATTCCTGAATTTACGACCAAAGATACACAAACACCGCTTTGCATCTTATTTCAAAATGCGTATTCACATCTAAGGAATATCATCAGAATATGGTGACCCATCCATCCGTTCACTGGAAGTTAAAATTTGGGAAATATTTTATGGATGGACGGATATACAAAAATGATCACGTGACCGCCGGACGGACGGGCGATTGGCGGATGCGACGGATGGTAGTGAGTCTAGCTTATAACTGTCGACCGATTCCGGTGCCTTGTGGAGTCAATGCCATGCCACATCAACGCCGTCGTCAGGGCGAAAGGGTCTGCTACATGCTATAGTGCGATAACAAACAAAGCGATGTGCGCAGGCCCCAGTGTCAGGCGACGGCCATGTGGGCGGAGCTTGTGGAATGTGAGGGGGTCGGTTGAACAGATTCCTGCAGGCAGAGCCACCATTCCAGGCTCGTCACCTCGTGATCCGTGTTACACGATCCGACCGAACCTATGGCATCAACCTCACAAGAACCCAAGTCAACAATAAGTTTGGGACGGCCTTTACAGGGGCAGGCACAAGAGATTGTGTACAATTTTCCGACAGTTTTCAAAGACCAGAAGAAATTGTACGGGCTGAAGTACGATGTCGCTGATGCGATAAGTGATGCAACGGGAGTTTTAGCAACCACAGAGAAGAAGATTATGACTGAGGGAAAAGTTATCAGTAAAAATTGTTTCGGTTTTTCAACGCCAACGAGTAAAAAAACACAACACAAGAAATTAATTGCCGTGGATGCTTTTACGTGTGGGGTTGTAAGAAGAAAAGTAGCCTACATGAGTTTTAAACCGCCAAGAAAACTGTTCCGACATGAACAAAGATTATACAAGGCTTTGCGGGTGGATGGGGTTTTAGATTGTAGCAGCGAATACTTTCGGCGATCGTTAAAACAGCTAGGATTGAAGTGTAAGTCTAAGAGAAGAATTCTTGTGTAGAAACCTGACATTACTGCGCGGAGAGGTTGATATCTACAAGAAACACGGCAGTTTCGAGAAGCAGGTAGGACGATTGTTTATGTCGACGAAACATATATGCATGCCTCACACTGTGTTGGTTCTTGTTGGCAGTCGAACAATGAACTCGGTGTCATTGAACCTATTGGAAAAAATCCGCGGTTGATTATCGTACATGCTGGGGGAGCACAAGGGTTTATCCTGAATGCAGTGTTAATTTTCAGATCGAAGCAGAAATTGGGGGATTGACATGCCAGTATGAATTACAACAATTTTTCCACTTGGGTCAAACATAAACTGCTCCCATATTTATCTGTAAAATGTGTAATGGTTCTTAATAATACAAGCTATCACGATGCTCAACTAAATAAGAAACACATATTGGCAAACACCAAACAAGGATTTCAAGAGTGGCTAACAATAAATAAAATTTCATTTTCATCTGGCTTGACGAAAGCCGATTTGCTGTTGATAGTAAAACTAGTTTCATGTGTAAAAACATTAAAAAAATTGATGAAATTATCAAATCCCATGATCATGGTGTTATCAGGTTGTTCCCATATCACGCAGATTTGAACCCAATCGAAATCGTCTGGGGAAATATATAAGTGAAAATACGCAAAGAAATATCTTCATCTCTTGACGACAAGAAGACAATGTGTGAACTCTATTTTGACAGCTATTCTTTCGAACAATGGGAACAATGTTGTTAACATGTTAAGCACATTGAAACGGCATATTTCAAGAGCAATGGACTGTTGGTCATGAAATTGACAGGCTCATCTTTAAAATCGGTAAGCCATGTGACGAAGACTCAACGAGTGACTCAGAAGTGGAGGAGATTCTCAGCTCAGAATCAGAATAAGTGGGAAGTTAATATTTCTTTTTATTCTAGTGAATTTATTTTATGAATTTTGGGTTTTGAAATGTGTGTTTATTGCTGATATTTTATATAAATATTAAATACATCGTTTAAATATTAAATAACAAACGGTATCGCTATAAACTTTTGTAAATTATGATATCCATTAATTATATACACTATGTTGCAATCTCTTTAGGAGACAATGGTTACGCAGCAGAAATTTCCAGGGCAGTGTTGAAATGCCATAAATAATAAATCAACTAAAAATGGTAAATTATCACACTCAGATTGCAAAACAGGGTTGTAGCCTTGGACATAACATTCTTAACTAAACGTGTAAACAATAACCATTCATAACTCGGCAAATAAATATTCTGGGAATACGACTATGTGAAAGAAACGGAGATAAAAATGAATTATGTAAAGTCTTCCAGTCCTTCTTGGTTTTTCAATAAGGATTTTAAAAGATATAAATGTTAAAGGATGTCAGTTATAATTTGCATAGTGTAGCTCAAGAACGGAAATACCGCACGCCAAATCACGTAGAAGCGGAAGGAATTTAGGTGCAAGCGTGTTATTCGCCCGTATTGCTATCTTGCTGCAGTATCTTCAACGGGCGAAACATCTTCATATAGTGTAAGTCAGGCTTGTCCTTCCTCCCTGAGAAATGTAGGGCGGGGCGAGGCTCCTAGCAGTCTTCCAACTACCCTGCTGTGGTTGGCCTTAGCGCGAGGGGAGGAAAGAACACCAGTGCAGAAAGAAACCATACCAGGTCGTTTTGTTAGTTGTCGCATTATACAAGGCTGCTATACTCAACTGCTCGTGAGTGTATCATCGCTAGTACATTTCAAATGGAATTAAGTTACTAAAAACATACATGTATGATATGTAGAGTTTTTTTAATGGGTTTAGCGTCACAGCAAACATATATTACTTCATAACTTTTCGCAAAACTTACAAAAAAAAAATGAACATACGGAAATCAGAATTTAAATGACTTTTACAAACTGATTAGGATTAAAAACAGTTGCATGTATATTTTCACATTTACTTTAATATGCCACCCGTTTCATTTCACACTTTCGCCAGTTTTATATGATAAAGAGGAATTTCAACAAAATAATTTTTCGAAGAACTCGACTATTTATTGTTCGTTGCATTGCACATACAATAATTGCAAGTACTGATAATAGTAATAAAAACACGAGACAAAAATGATTCGATATTTCTAATATTCCAATATTATTGTCATTACACATGTATACACAGCAAAACAACCGGAAATGATGAAAACGAATTAATAATAAATAATTTGTAATGCTTTTATCAGTTTCATTACACATATTTTCTAGTATTCCCATAAAGTATTCTAAAATTTAATTGACCTTATTCGTACTGTGATATGATTTTCACATAGACGATTACTACTTTTGAGAAACCTTCTTGTATTTTCTTTCTGAACAATAGCTTCACACATATTTTCCAAGTTCATGACGATGGAACAATTAAAATTTGATTGTTCTTTGCTTTCTCGTCGGATACCTTGTCTTGTTTCTCTTGCCTGGCCAATTTTGGACGACAGGCAGATTGAGTAGAGCGTCCGCCAGACATTGTGCATTCTCTGCTGACGGTCATTGTGCATCGCCGTTCTGATCACAAACCGCCGAGCGTATATCTGTCAGGGATACTTCCTGAAGACCTCATGACTTTGTTAAAGAACTTCGGAAGAGCAGAGAAATGTTTGGTCACCATCGGTGAATCTATCTGAGGCTGTGCATCGAATGCAAGAGCAATTCGTACAAGAGTGCAGAGTACATTTCAGTTAAGCGCAGTTTACCAGTAAATGAGTAGTCCGAACGATGTGAAAAGAGAAGGAGATGCCAAGAATTTTCTGCTGCAAAATAGTTATTGGGACAGCGTAGTGTGGGCGAGCAGGATGTCTGAAAAATAGGGAATTCAGCCCGGCTCATTCTGAAAGGTTCACAACCGTATAAAGTACTTGCGCCTATGTTAAATGAGCATCCAAATCTATAATAACCTGTCGGACAATGTAAACTGAGGTAGCATATCTGAAACTAAAGTTTTTCTCTTCACGGAATTTTACACGACATATTTTCTTAATCTGATATAGTAATAATAACACCACAGTGTTTGTAGCGGTAAATAATGATAAAAGATATTTTTATAAACCTTTAAATTTAAAGATTTTTTTAATTGGGTGTATTTCCTTTTCCTTAGGTATTAATTTCAGACCCAAGTACCATTACTAGTCTCTCAGGTTTGTTTTTTGCTTTTAGGGAAAATTTTCTTTTCAACATAATCATACTTGCTAGTAAATCATATGACAATATTGGCACTGCTTACTCTGTTTTTAATGTGTAAATACCCTCCGTTGCTATAAACGAGCCTATTGGTAATGATAACCTGACTATTGGTTCTGTAACCTTCAGTATAGTAAAATTGAGATGTCTCATCTGTAATAGAAACTACGTTTAATTTTTAGAATCTGCTAATATCTCAATTAGACGCTTTTATAATAAAAAATTATTTAATAGAACTAACAATTTAAAAAACTGCGATACAACTAAACGTTAATAAATGTTATGCTACAGAAATCATAGAATGCCTGAACATAAATTCAATTTGCAGTGGTGACATAATCGTAAGTAATTTATAACAGAATCAAAATTATGTTCGCGATCACTATATCTTCGCCATGGCGGTCTTCTTTAGTCACTATATTTCCTAAGGGGTAACGATAATTAACGATTGTTTGATGTAATATTTTTATTAGTTTTGAAAGTACGCTATTCTAAATGTATTTGTTGTCCAGTGGTAGCCACAAAGTTATTTTTGATTTTCAACTCGTCATTCAGCTCTGAAGAGGTTCTTTATAATATTAATCAAGAAAGAAAGTCACTTAGTGCCGAAACGGTGTGAGAGGGGATCGATAGCTCCCCATGGGGAAGTGAGTTATGGTTGTCGATCCTTCCCCCACCCCGTCGTCAAACTTCTTGAGGGGGTGGGGGTAGTGGTTTTTGTGTCCCAGGTTTAAGGTTCATGTATACCATAAAAGTTGGGTTCGGATGTACCATAATTATCGCGTGAAGAACTAGAACCAAATTTCTGCAAAAACCATGGGGGTTCGTTTTTCACCTTTTCTACCTGGAAGATGCGGTTTTCGGTGGATTTTCGGAGGATTCGAGGGAGGTTAGTCTTTCTAACTTCCCCAATGAGAAGTTTGGGCCTTCGGACCTACCCTCCCTCAAAAATTCTCCCCCCACCAATAATTTGCATCCGGAAAATGACACATGGCAATTTTTTTTTTTCGTATTTTGTTGGAATTTGGCACGTTCCTTTCTTTTTAAACATTCTATCTCCCCCCCCTCCAACAGGTTAGTACCTTTGGGTAACTTCCCCTACCGGGGGGAGGGGTTTTAGTGCACCACATTTTGTACCTTCTTTTCGGCCTGGATAATGCATTTTGCGACCGATTTTCGTGGGATTTGGAGGAGGTTTGCTTTTCTATACCCCACCCTCTCCCAATGGAAAGAAGGGCCCTTTGAACCATCACACCACCTCTCAAAGTCCTCCCTCCCCGCCTTTTTCGTCTTTTGTATGTGCTATTTGGCTCATTTTCGTCCTATTTTGCAGAAATTTAGTAATTTATTTTATTTCTTAATTCCTCTGTCCCTTTTCAAACAGGTTAGGTCCTTTGGGCAACTAACCCAATCGCGAGGGGAGGAGGGAGGAAAGAACTTTCGCGATCCACTGTTTGCACCTTCTTTTCGGCCTGGAGGCACATTTCTCGACCTATTTTCGTGGGATTTGGGGGAGGGTTGCCTTTCTATACACCACCCTCCCCCAATGGGAAGTTAGGCTCTTCGGAACTCCCCCCCCCCTTCAAAACTACTCCCCGTATCCACTTTTGCACCACCGGAAAGTGCTATATGGTTAATTATGTATCGTATTTTGATGAAATTTGGTACTTTCCTTTCTTTTGAAAATTTTTATCCCCTCCCAAAACATGTTAGGCCCTTTGGGCAACTTCCTCCACTAGTGGGAGGGATTTTCGTGCATCACATTTGGTACCATCTTTTCGGCTTGTAAGGTGTATTTTGAGACCGATTTTCGTGGGATTTGGGGGAGGGTTTCGTCTTCTGTAGGTACTATTATGTATTGTTGGAATTTGGTGTTTTCCTTTCTTCTAAACCCTCTACCCCCCCCCTAAAACAGGTTAGGTCCTTTTGGATCACTTCGCCTACCATAAGTGGATATCATTATATGTACCATAAATACGGTACAAAGTCACTCCTACAATTCTTGTGTACCATAATTATGGCATGTGGTACTATAATTTTGATATTTCATACGATGATTTCGAAATTCGTACCATAATCGCATATGAACCTCCCCAGCTTTCCAATAAGCTATCGTAGGTTCATGTCGATCCAAAATACCCCCAAAATTATTAAATATGTACCACAATTTTAACATTATTGCTATTGCAACTACAGGTCGAGATGTGCGAATCGAGCACCGATAGGCGCGAGCAAGCACGTGCTGGAGTTCCAGGACAACACTGCCCAATAAGTACTATTTTGTACAATTACCTGCTTCGCCAATGGTGGTTTAGCCTGCGGATTCCACAACCTGCCTCTGGTTGTGATTTTATTCGTGGCCTAGGCGTAATTTCTGCTATAAATAATTTTTCAATTTCAAGGTTGTCACTTTTATAATGTAAATAGTTGACAAAGACTATTCGCGGATTCTTCACACTTTTTGAATCGAACCTTTGAAAAATCATTCCGTAAATGATGTTTGATTATTTCCTAAATATGTCAGGAATCATCAACTTGTTATACTTGTCTTACCATAAAATTATCTAGTTACAGGTCAACTTAAACTTTCAATTATATTTTACCTCGAAATTATAATATTTCATTTCTACTAACACGGTTTTAAACATAGTGAGAAAATATGTATGTTTGTAATGCCTAGTAAGAAAAATTTCTTAAGCAAAGTATTATTACTTTAAATGCGCATGGATATGGCGCATTGTCCCATTGATGTACTTTTCTACAGTTGGTTAAGCTTTATTTCTACGAGGCAGAAGTAGAAATTAGAGATGTTGGGCCAAGGTAGTTTGGCGGTGGTGCCGCAGCTGGCCGCCGTCATTATCGTGGAATTTCCCTTTTCCGTCAAAATTTCACTTTTTTACCTCGAATTTTCCCCATTCCCCTTCTGAGCGACTAAATTGCACTCAAAATTTTCCTTCTTCCTTAAAATCCATATTTTTTCCTTAAAAAAAAAAAAAAAAAAAAAAACCGATACCCGATACCCCAGTTGCAAAAACCATTCCCGAAAGGCACTTTTCGACCCTTTGGAAAGAATTTGTTGGTATCGTTTTCGAGGGCAAAGCAGTGGTTGCCAAATTGGTTTTATGGGCACATGTACGTCAAATCGATACACAGGGTTCAGGGTCCGGAGTCAGACATAACCATTAGCCATTTTGCTCCTGTCAGCCATCTTGTCTGCCATCTTGGTTCCAGGTGATCTTGACCGTGAACCAGTGACGTTGAATGACCTCCAAACCAAAAAATTCCCAAAAATGTATTATAAAAAAATGTAAATCATTTGAAATTTTATAAGAATGTTTAAAAAGTTATTCAAAAAAATACATGTAAACTTTTATTTTAACCTCTTACATTTCCGCAGGTCCTCTTCTCCAGCTCCATTTTAAGCAGACGACTTATCCTTCTCCAAGTAATGATCTTGGCTTAACATTCCCCTCCCCTTACAATGTCTCTCATTTGTTAAATAGTCGACGGCCTCCACCCCTTTCTAACATGCTCATTCGGCCATCTTGGATTTTTTCGTTTGTCATCTGTTTATACATTGCCGGAGGCCATCATCTTGGATTTCATGTTTTCTTTTTCAACAAAAAGTTGGTCTCACTAATTTCTCGATTTAACCTCCAGACGAGATGCATATTTAGACACTAGGTGGCAGCTATATTTGTTTAGGTTTTTAAAGTATAGGTTGTGCTGTCTGCACCCTCCATTCTAGATTCTATACTCAATGTATAGGTAGTGCTAATTTCTCGATTATGTAGCCTGCTATCGACCTGTTCCAAATTGTAACATTTACCATTCCTGCAATGTAAATTGTCATTTAATTATTTTGTTTATTTTGAAATGTAATTATTTTTATTTAAATTTATTCTTGTATAAAGTAGAGGAGTTATAAAATATGAAACACAAATTATATTTTAAAAACTAATTAATTTTGGTAATATATAAAATGAGAAAAAAATGGTTTATTAATTGGAATCTTCTGTGTTCAACACTCGATGTCCGCATCGCCGACCCAGGCATTGTAGCAGGCTGGGAAACCCTGCCACTTGATATACAACCGCCCATTACGCCATTTCAGCACCTTCTCAACCAAATATACATATGGAAAATTTGTAGGCAGAAACTTCCCTGTATAGAAACCACCATGGATGGGAACGTTTCAGTTGCTTGAGAACGCGGGTCTTCGGAGCATAGTTGCATATACATTGCAAATGAAAGAGTTCGGGTCTTCAACTCGCTGTGAACGATTTATCGAATATCCATATCTGTTTGGAAATGTGTATCAGGTCGCCAACCTTGGCTTTAGGCTTGCATTGGGACCCTTATTTTTCGCCTCAGTGAAGAAGGTTCGAAACAAGGAGTTGTCTTTCATGTTTTCGTGCTTCATGTGAATGGTAGAATGAAAGGTATATTCGTGAACGAGTTTTGAGAGTATATCCAACACTTGTAGTTCCCATTCGCAGTGAAATGTCTCCCCAGTTCTCCTTTAGAGTCCTGTTGAACCTCTCGATGATAAAAGCTTTGAGATTGCTGTACGTGGAATAATGATTTAAGTTATGTTTCTTCATCAATGACTTGAACTTTGCATTGTATAATTCCTTGCCCTGGTCGGTTCGTAGATTAGTCGGGATGCATCCTTCATGTAATACATCTGCCTTGACCTTTGTGATATTATGTGAATTATTTGACTTGATATGCCTCGCTCAGGCAAATTTGCAATATGTATCAATGATGGTCAACATGTATTCGTAGCCCTTGTTGACCCAAGTATATTTTACCATCTCGACGAGGTCGGCTTAAAAAAGGTCGTTCATCAAACATATCATGACCTTGCGGCTGTGGCAGTTGCATCTCACAGATGCGTGCAGTTCATTGGCAATTCTCAATCGATTCTTTCTATAGAGCCTCCCTCGTACAATTCTCGACTATTGAAATTATCCCATTAGTGTGGAAGTAATTTCCAACCCTTTGCGAAGTGAGACGAAGCTCGTCTGGGTTGTCCCAGAATATATAGTCGGTGTTCTTGTCGCCGTCTATTTTATATAAAACTTCGCTGCTTTTCAGTGCTAGGCCGCTGAAGAGGTCTGCAAAGAATGTCGATAATCTCATGATCTACGTCCTTATAAACTCCTGTCTCGAGGTCATTATGTTGGCAAAGTACATGTGTGTGTTCGAGCAATGTCATGTATTCCAGCTAGTCGCATTTTGAAACTCCCTGGCTCCTTGTGTAATAGAAGTTCGTAAAGCCCGGGGTTTCCAGATATCCAGTATTCATCAACTTGGATGATCCCACCTGGAAGAAACTCTAATTCATCAGCACCAAAGAACCATCCATTATCCCTATCGGTATGTACAACATCATCTTTTCGCTTCTTCGTATGCTCAGTAGTATAATCAGTTCCGGACTTCATGGCTACATGTGCTCCATCGCATTCCCTGAGAACATCACAATGACTGAGTAATGGGCTTTATAATTTCTTCATTTATAAGGTCACATGAAATTTTGGCCCTCTTGGCGAGTAAATACTTCGGGTGAAACAGACTGTACTGTCCAATGCAAAACGTTGGTAATGTCTGACATCGCACGGAACAAAATTATTACTGTTACTCACTTTTATAGATTAAGTTTTGTGTGTCTGCCAAAAAAAAATCGATCTTGCCCAGGCGTTCGCTGCAGACATCCAAAATGTCCCTCGTGTAATCTTGAATATCCATTTTGATGGCGAGGTGGGAAACCTAAGTAGCGAAAATACGTGCAATATACCTTCCAAGTGTTTCATACTCTCTTTATTTTGCACAGATGCCACATTCAATCTGTCGATAATTTACCATTGAACACGTGTCACATGCTCGTCCATGGCCACCACATCGCCGACAATCTCCATCTTCACATGCTCCACCTTCGCTCTGAGCTCGAACAGGTAGTTCTGAAAGAATCTGTTATGTTCGGTCAACATACTGCGCAGTTCCGAAATGATGTCATTACCTGCTTCGAGGACAAAATATTTAATAGCAGCATCCTCGGATTGTTCGGGTTTGCCAACATTTCGAGTTATTATGCTACCAGCATCACAAGGTCCATTGTTTCTTCACATGAGACAACCTCCACCTCTGTCTTTGTGAAGATGCAGTTTGAGGCTACTTTGCCCGAATTTAGATAAGCTGCAATTCATTCTTGACGGTCGGCAATGAACCGATCGAATCCCCTTTCGTACCTCTAATTATATAGGCGCCAGCCCTAAACAATCATTAAAAATCCGTATTTCTCTTTCCAGCACAAGGTACACAGACTCTTGAAATCTGGTAGCATCAAGTCAATATTGATGTGATAATCACAAACATGCCACAAATTTATATTGACTATGCGAATCAGTACCACCATGTCTGAATTGTCGCAGAGCAGCTGTTTCGGTATGTGCGAATAAGACTGGCCAAGACACACAAAGTCCACCTTGTACCATCCCATGCCAAAGTGATCCTGGATGCACTTTTTTTTCTTACAGGTGATGCCATCGAAGACAAATATCGAGTTTGTCAATGCTTGGCTAGGAAGCACGTTGGCTTGGTTGTCGCTGCAAGGGACACCTGCACGTTCAATGGCTTGCAATACTTGTGCCAGTCGTTGGCATTTCGGTTGCTGGAGCTATTTTTAATTTAGGTGCACCTTTTCGAACTGAAGGCCATTCTCTCCTTCCAGCAGGCTCAGTAGGACACACGTTTTTCCGCAATTTGATAGTCCTCCGATGATGCACCTCACTGCATTTATAAATAGGCTTTCATATCGTGATTCATGGGAGATATCTTCATCTTCAGCTTGAATGCATATGGGTAGAGTATCATTTTGCTTGATAATATGTATGTTGGGCAGGTGGAGCGAGTGTTGATCATGTGGAGGGAGTGTTGATCATGTGGAGTGATTGTGGAGATATTATGGATCAGGTTGAGCGATTGTCGAGTACATGGAGTAGGTGAAGAGATTGTGGAGCAGGTGATGAGATTGTGGAGCAGGTGATGAGATTGTGGAGCAGGTGAAGAGATTGTGGAGCAGGTGATGAGATTGTGGAGCAGGTGAAGAGATTGTGGGGCGATTGAGGAGAATGTGGAACATGTGGAGCAATTGTGGAACATGTGGAGCATGTTGAGATTGCACAGAATCAGTGCTGCAAATTTTAGAATATCTCTTGAAACATCTCTCAGAGTAAACAGCCTCTGCAGATTTTTCATTCAAAAGTCACATGCGAACTTTTCATTCTGCAGGTTGTTATTTCATGCCATTGTAAGATCCACAAAGATATAAATGCTTTACTGCAGAAGGGACAAATAAGATCCATCATTGGTGCTTTGCATGTGCCCATACTGTTCCAAGTCTAGAATGGTACTGGAACAACAATGAATAAAAGGAGTGTATTAATACTTTTTTCGCTCAGTTCACTGCGATGCTTTGAAGAGGTTAGACCGATGCTGGGAGCGGGACCATCGATATGCTGATAAAAAATGTACTGTTCGAGCTGCATGTTCTTGGATACAGGTTCTGTGGGCTAGGAACCAAGCTAGCTAAAAGGCTATTACACAGTGATACAGGTATCAATGAACTTGACGTGGCATGCAAGATGCACGACAACACCTATTCACAGCACAAGGATCTGCAAGACAGACACCAGGCAGACAAGATACATGCACAGAAGGCCGACGAAATAAGAAAATTATCATACACTTGGGGGCATATCCAACGTGATGAAGGTCAATGTGAAGATGGACATGGGAGATAAGAGCCATATAAAGGCACAGGTTAAAATGTGAACAGGTACAGAGTGCAAGAGGAAGGTACAAGTGAAAAGAAAAGCAGTGACAAATGGGAAGAAGTGCATGCAAGGCCAAGAAAACATCTACCAGCAGATTTTTCCATTGTGCTTGCCTGCCCTCGGGGTCCCCAGGGGCTTAATTGGAGCTACGAGTGGTAACGTCCGAACTATAAACACAGCATTGAACAAACAGAAGCATTTCTCCGAGGCACAAGGACACAATGAATATATGGTAGATATCAACATGGGTAAAAAAAGGTAATGCCTCTACCTAAGGCCATGTCCAGTAGGAGGAGGAAGTGTGCAAAAGCAACACAGTAGGTAGAGGCATTAATAAAATCTCTACCGAAACGAGCGGTCACATTCGTGGATTTGGGACTGTTTTCACGCAAATTGGAAATACCAAATTTGAGTGGAGTGTTTATGAAATATGCTTTGCGCTCTAAATTTAAGAGAGACGAATGTGCCTTATTGTTCCAGACACGGCAGCCAGGCCCGCTATACTCTGGGTAGCTTATGTAAAATGGGGCAAACATACAGATTATTATGACAGTTTTGGAATATTTCGTCCTCCACCCCAACAGCGATGGTACCTGAAATGTACAAAATTAAGGTACATTTACGAAATGGAGCAGATGCCTAATACGTGGAACTCTGGACATCTGTGTCTTCGCTTCTTGGTTACTCGTACAAGTAATTGTGTAAAAGTCTATACATCATGAGGAAACCATCAGTCATGTCGATAATGCTTATCTTGGCTGGTTGTAGCACAGAGCTGCATGCAGTATATTTTCCGCCACTCGACCTGGGGGTGAATTATTGCATAGGCCTTGTCGATTTTCAAACCTACAATTCAATACCGAACATAAATTAAAAAAAAATTGCAAGCTGTACCTCAGAAAAAGTGGTAATGTTTGTCATGATGTGTCGCTGCCCATAGGCTCTTATGAACTAGACGACATTTCAAGGAACATTGCAGATTTGCTGACCTCCAACATGGAATTCAAACTATATGGTAATCCCAATACTCTGATGCTGGGGTTCGAGCCACGCATCTACGACGCTGGTAAAACACATGAGTCGTCGTGTCCTGTAAACATATTGCCAGTCAATGTGACACAAAGAAACTGCAATTTAGCGAGTGTCACATACCTCAGTGGCAAGCTGAGCTATATGCTGCACTAATGTTTACCTATTGTCCCTACAGGTTTTTAACTGATTGTAGTTTCGCAAAGAATCATTTACATTCCGATCGTCATGAAGAGAGCACACGAGGTGGCCGTGACAGTCGTCGACCAACAAGGAGAGGTGGTGAACTATCGTAACGAATAAATAACCCTTCACCTATATTTGAGAAGATGGGAATAAGATTTATGGCTACCAGAAGCAACAAAATAAAGTGCCATGCAAAACATGAAGTCAGTACACTACAGGTGCCCAAGGAGTTAACACATACTAGCGTGATTTTCCTCCGCAGTCTCGGCTTTAAAGTCAAACGGTATGGAAGATTACCTAAACAGCGTAAAAAAAGAAGACCTTCATGCGTGCAAGCCTTTCCTGATAGGATCATAGACACTACTATCGGAAGTTCGGATAGAAGTCCAACACCAACACATCTGTTCTCTTCCTTGCAAGTCTTTCTTACTCTGACTAAAGAAGAAGGAACCAAACCAACATCGACGAAAATAACGAGCAATGGAATTCTTCACCTGATCGATCGTGTCACGTTTTTTTCTCAACAATGTCGAGGATGACCAGTCGCGAGATGTGGGCATAACCTCGACGATCAAGAATTATCTTTCGCTCACGCCAAATGAGCTGTCTGTCAAAGATGGCAGGCTAGGGAATCGAAGATGACAACAGTGTTCCTATATAGCTGGATACAATTTCCAAGAATGCATTCCGTTCATTTGAAGCAGGAACTGGTGCTGCTTCTAACTAATATGCATGTGGACACCATCGTGTGTATAGGAGAAAACCTGGAGACAGTGGAAATGAAATTTCAGTCTATCGAGTGGATGCTGCCTCATGTGCAGTTGTGCACCGCTGAACGTATAAAGATGCTGGAGAATGTGGAAGATGGCAAAAACGTCGATGTGGCTTTCAGGTCGTGGAGTCTGGAGACGTACTCCGAATTGCTAGCAAGCCAGCGCATTAACTGGATGGTGATATCCAGCTTTGCCCCTGAGAAACCACAGTACATCATTGTTGGGCTACCGACCGAAAGACAGCACAATCTAAGAGTGAGCCTTTCGTAGTTCGACACATGTAAAATAAACATGTGGAAATGTTTTTGATTAGTGAAAACTAACACTACTTGACATGAGCATAAATTTAATGGCCAGTACCTGCTGGCATATAAAACGTATGCTCAGTTCCAAAATGCATATTATGGACGGCCTAATCCATGATATTGAGCCCTTATATTTTCAAGAGTTTTGCAGCGCTCATGTTATTTGATGTGAGTTAACAGGACGAGTATATTACCTCCAATGTAATCTACTGCACGATCGAATTCACGACACATGGAAGTGTACCTGCAAACACCTATGGATTCTGCCTGTTCTTCAAGAACGACTTGTATCATACCAGTGCCGAGAAAATACAGTCAAAATTCTGTCGTGAGCGCAGCGACTGTTTATTCGTCTTCGATAATTGTCATCTTCAATGTTCGAGAACGTGTTGAAACTGCATAATGGATGGTCGTATGTCAAGTGATGGGGTTTCCCAGCCTGCTACAATTCCTGAGTTGACAATGCGGACATCAAGTTGTGAACACAGAAGATTGCAATTAATAAACCTGTATTTTTTTCTCATTTTGTACATTACAAAATAAAATTAGTTTGAAAAAATATTTCGTTTTACTTATTTTAGAATACCTCGTTTTATATAAAAGTTATTTTTAAAAATAATAATTACATTAAAGAAAATATGATAACAATTTACCTACTTTGCAGGAATGTTCAATGTTACCAATCGGTACAGGACAATATCAGGCTGCATAATCAAAAATTAGCACTACCTAAACATTGAAAATAGAATCCAGTATGGAGGGTGCTGACAGCACTATCTATACTTTAAAAAACATAAACATTATGACTGCGACTTGGTGGCTAAATAGTCAGCTCGCCTGGTGGTTAAATAGAGAAAATAACTCCACTTAATTGTTGAAAATGAAAAATGAAATCCAACATGACAGCCTCCAGCAATAGATAAACAAATGACAAACGAAAAAAGCCAAGATGATAGAGCGAGAATGTGTGAGGGGTGTGTGGAATCCTGCCGATTAATTAACCAATGAGAAACATTGGAAGGGGAAGGGAATATTAAGACGATGTGATTGATTGGAGGAGCATCTGTAGTCTGCTTGACATGGAGCTGGAGATGGGAACCTGTGGAAATGTAAGTTTTGAAATATAATGTCTAATATATTTTTTGAATAATTATATATATTTTATAAACTCTTTAAATACTTTTTTAGAATTTCTAAAATACAATTTGGGAATTTATAGGAATTGTTTGGTTTCAAGTCCATTCAAGGTCACTGTGTCAAGGTGAAGGTCACCTGGATCTAATATGGCGGACAAGATGGCTGACAGAAACAAGACGTCTAATGATTAGGTCTGACTCCGTACCCGTAAACCTGTTTATGGATTTGGCATACGCTATGCCTATAAAACCAATATGGTCGTATCTGCCCTGCCTTCGAAAAAGATCCCCCAAAATCCTACCGAGGGATAGAAAAACTGCCTTTCGGGATCGTTTTTCAAACTGTGTGGATAGGTGATTTTCTGAGAAACAAAAAGGAATTTTCGAAGGAAAATGAGGAAAATTTTGAGGGAAGAAGGGAAATTTTGAGGGAAAATGGAAAATTCCAATATTGCGGCGTCCGGCTCTCGCTCCGCCTCCCTACTCTCTTGGCCACAACTTTTTTTATTTTCTACTAATGGCGAAGAAATATCCTGGCAATAGTACTTTAGCAGGGCTTCAGAAAACTTGGAGGGAACCGTGGATCGAGTGCAGTCAATTTTGCACAAATGCGAAGAAGGCAGGAAACCACGGTTTGTACGTCTTGAAGTTGTGTTTTCGATACCAAGATATAAGATGAATTGTTCTCATATGACCATTCCAAGATTCAGTGGGTGAGTGAAAATATTTGGGCAGCTCTTAACAGCGAGGTCTCGAGAGCCAATGATGATGAAATAAGATGAGTATGGAGCAGCCCTTGAATGAATCCCCGAGAAAACTCACAGAACAGCGACTTCGTCCAGCACGATTCCCACTTGCGAAAATCCGGTGACCCGGCCGGGGATTGAACCAGGTTCGCCTTAATGAGAGGCGAGGAGCCTAACCGCTTAGACACCGTGGCCCCTTCCAAAATGAATTTTCCTCGCATTTCGTATATTTGTTTCTTATAGATTATCTCACAAAAATATGAAAAAAATGTACCTAAAATTGATTTTTTTATGTTGCTTCCTTATTTGAATAATATATTTAAATTAATATAGAATCGATTATATTTGCTGCTAAGCTTGTAATTTTTAACGGAAACGGGAATTACGGAAATAAGCGCGAAAAACCAAAGATAAAATGTATTGATGTGTCAATTTTTTCGAAACCAGACTATTTATGATAATTTGTCCGCCGAAAATAATACGAAGATATTTCTCGATGATATACCTTGTAACATCCATATTTGCGCTTTAATTTTTTAGTGCTTTCTTGCCACCTTATTATAATGACATGTTAAGACGGATAAATCACTAAGAACATTACTTATCTCAAAGTAGATTAGAAGCACTCAGCTGCCTACTAATATGACATTATGTACACAAACTTCTGTTTTGTTGTAAGAATATACACAGTTAAGTGGTTAGTGAAACACTTAAAATATAAATCAATGAAAATAAATAACTAACTAAATATAAGTAAATACTCGAATAAGGGTAGCGCATTTTGAAAAATAATCATACAAATTAATTTACAAGAAAAATTAGTTTTTCATATAATTGCGATGAAGCAAAACAATTTTTTTCATATGTTTAATTTAAAAAAAAATTACTTTTAAAGCAACGACTAAAATTGTTGTGTAGCTTTTGCTGAACGCAATTATGCAAGATGATACAATTAGCATCCATTGTAATTAACAATACATAAGAATGTTAATTTGAAAAAAATAAAATAAAATATTGACAGGACAAACAGAAATATATGGTAGAGACAGAAATAAGAAGCAATAATCCCCATTCACCTTCCCTCCGTCTACTAACCACTCGTTCATTCTATAACTTATTTTAATTCTATGGCCAAATCTTGAAGAGTGAGTTAAGAACTTGGAAGCCACTTAGTAAGGAAATGCGAAACACATATCTATAATGCGGATGACGAAATGTACAGCAGAAACCACCAGCACCGATTCATTCATATGAGTCACTTCCAGAGACGTATTTAGCCGATGATTTATTTTATCTGAAAAGGGGGGGGGGGGGTGGTAGGACAACTGGCATGCCCCTCTCCCTTGAAGATTATTGTTTCCTAATGTTCATTTTAATGTAACCTGGAAGTTAGCAGTACACATTTAATTTTTTTGGTTTAGCATTAATATCCCCGACGTACGTGAGATGTCTGAATGAACAATGAATTAAACATTAATTTTTTAATTTTTTTCCTAAATGTCACTAAAGCTACTATTTGCAATTAAAACGGATAATTTACACTAGCCATGTAACGAGCTCCTCCATGAAAGTTTGCAACAGATAAACGTTAAATAAATAAAATATATATATATATATAGCATCATACTCACTAATTTGTACTGCATTATACGCTGTGAACTTAGTATTGTAATGCCAGACTGAATATCACGTAACTATATTAGATGTAACAATACAAACGTACATAATAAAGGAATGTCTTTCTAGAGAGTAAATTATTGAAGCTTTTATGCAAAACAGTGCATAAAATTTGCCACATGTAGGCACATATTGGATCAGATTCTGGTCAATTACTCTAACTGCGTCACCACTCAAAATAAAATTTATGGTAAATTTGACATGGCGATACCTACAACTCCACTTTATGATCACTAAAAGGTGGTGCATTACACATATCGAAATCCTATTATCTATATTTCTCATAGGCCTATTAAACATTTTCTATCAAACAGCGTGAAAAATTCATCTGGCCTGCGATGAATCATGATGCCCTTCGAAAATCAGATTCACTCAGAACATGCTGTCGCTTTGCGGATTGAAGTTGTCGAAATAATGTCAGTTGTGCAAGGTTTTGTGGGCGAATGCTGAACTACAGTACGTTCCAATAAAACACAATAACTTCCAAAAGTGTCCATGTTCAGTTAAGTGACTGTGCGATTATTTTAAATATCTTTTCCCTGCGAATAGATGTAAATCGCTACTGCCTAAGGATTAACATGAGCCAAATTGTATGTGTTGAATGTAGGTTTGAATATCTTGATAAATATGGTCTTGCGCATACCGCAAACTGCACATTACAAAGTTATTACAAAAACCTTACAAACAATAGCACCGAGTCGTTACCGTCAAGTGTTTCGGAGCTCGCACCAAACAATAATTCTCGGTGTCGTTTAACTTTAGCCTATGGCGTTTTAAAATACTATGTCGTATTCTACAACAGCATCTAAGTGTAAACTTTAAGTGTATAGAACGCAGTAATAATACTGACGCCTTAACAATATTACAGGAATATGTTGGAGCAGGGGCAATTCTTTGACTATAAAACATTATGAGATCAAAACGTGTGTCATCTGCAACTGAGCGCAAGTCGCACGTGTTGATGTACTTTCTGAAATAGTTTCGGAAGTGAGCTCGACAGCCAATGAGAGCTCTGCAAGTGCAAGATATAGCGAAGTAAATCGTGTGGCTGTCCACGTGTCTAGCTTACGATAACATTAGACTCACAGTCAATGAGAGTAGTCTATAAATAGGAGAACCCGTGAAAATTCGAGGGTCTGTCTTTACTATGTGGAATCAACGTATGTTCCCTCTGTAACTCCGTACTGTTAAAATATAACTATCCTTCTGTAAACATTTTTCGTGTCTTTCAAGACTTAGCCACGTATCCACATCTAGATTTCAATTGGGAGTTTAAGCATATTTTCCTCTCAGCAATCCAATGAGTGTAGAAGGTGCTGCTAGAATTATTCCAGAACTCCAAGCACTCTTATATTACCATTTGAGTTACATGTGGCTACCATTTACGAAGTGAATGTCAATTGGATAAAGATTGTGACTGTAGGTGTAATGAAATATAGTTTCAAAACATTTCATGACTCGCGATCAAATAAAATATATTAATGATTACGTAATGAAATTTCCAAATTTTGAGCCTAGCATAATTACAAATAATACATGAAGATGTATAATGGAATACAGAATTTTTTATTACTGCTATAAAACACGTCATCACAAGGGTAAAGGAAATACGAATACACGACGAACATTTTATGTGGAAATTTTTTTTTGATAAATAAAAAATTAATTTAAATAATAGTTATTAACAGTAGAGTAGCGATTTCAAGGCCATAGTAGTGTGTTATTCCAACAAAATAATTCCATTAAATCGACTCTCTTCAATCGCGTAACACAGCAAAACATTGTGCATGAGGATTGGTTAGGTGAAAAATATATTTAGTAACACCAAAAAAAACTTTTTTTTTTTGGCATTAACAACAACATAACCCTTTCTTACAGTATTTCATTTTTCTCAGAGCGTGTTCTCTCTAAAATTAATTATATGTGAAAAATTAAGAATGCATCAATACATTTTTAACTTTCTGATTCGCTAGTCGAAAACATCTGGCATGTAGGCTATCGGTAAAAGGGCCATACACTTCTGCAGTTTTTTCGCACCGTAAAACTGTTCATGACCATAATATTCAAGTTTTGTAATGTTTAAATTATAAGTATAATGGAAATCGGTATTTATTGGTGGACTGTCGCAAATAATGTGATGCGTACAGGAATTTATGATCACACAGTTTGGCGACTGTTAAATGTAACACGTTTGTCATAATATTGAGTCAGTAACTTTCCTAGATGTCAACCAATTTTTACGTATTCAAGTAACTAAGTTAAAAAATTATAATACTGAAAGTACTATATATATATATATATATATATATATATATATATATATATATATATATATATACATATATATATATATATATATATATATATATATATATATATATATATATATATATATAATAAACATACAATCAGTATTGAGAAAATTAAGAGTATGTTAGTAGTAATACTCACTATAAGATCGCAAAGGCAAGAATAATCAACTTCATCGAGAATCGGATTTTAAAATTTTTTCTGCTGTAGGATAACTTACCAAATTTATTCCCATTGTACTGTCCGTATTACTACTGAAGAACTTGAAAGAACACCTGAAGACTGAAGTAAAATAATGTAATTCTCATGGTTTATATACGAGTCAATTTTGGCCGTGGGTACACCACTAACAAGCAAGGCGACTAAAAGATTATGGCGATTCTTATCTTGTGTCGTGTCGGTGGGACAATTGCTGTCTTTCCTCTCATTGAAGTCTCCAGACCGCGACAAAAGTTGGCCGTGAGCCACAGATCGCACCACCTCCAGTACTGCGTTCCCAGGCTCCTGTGTTTGGACCTTGACACGTTCTTTATATAAATATGACTGTCGTGGTGAGTGCGTCGTCTCTTTCACGTTTTAAAATTATTGGTCTACCGCTTCAAGTAGACTGAATCACGTCTTACAGTTTAAGAGCTGTAAACAAATTCACAGACTTTTTATAATACTATTAGCATTTAAAAAGACGAAACTGGGGGAAAATGCTGTAAAGCTAAGATATGTATTTCTATGCAATTTGGTATGTTGGACAACGTACTAAAGTTCTCTGAAATCACATGTGCGCTTCCATGTATTTCTTAGAGCAAACAAATAACATGTTACACAGTTTTCACAATTTTTGGTTCATAGTAGTGCAGGTCTATAGTTCTTAGATACAGAGCCCAGTTCTCCGGAATATCAGGCAAAGTACCTTAACTTAATTTAATAGTGTATGACATTTGAAGATAATTTTAATGCTAAAACGATGTAACTTGCAACTAAACAGTACACACACGCAACAATTTAATTTCCAGCTATTTTTCAACGCAGTATTTTGCAAATGCTAACTCAACCTACTTTTTACAAGATTTGATTTGCTAAATATATAGTCCACGAAAAAAGTACACAACCTGAAATAGGTTAATAAACAGTGGTAAAATTTAGTAATTAAAAAGTAATGCATGAAACACCAGAAGCAGCAGGTAATATATAACGCAGAATGAGCTAACAATGCCAAATACGAGTTAGATATAATAGTCAAATATTCGTTGAGAGCATGTGTAAGCGAGAACCCGTAAATTTGAATCCACACTGTAAAAACGTTTTAGTAAACTGCCTAAACTGTAATGGAAGTTTTTTACTTATGCGTGGCAGGAAAAAATAAAACCTAGCAGACTGCAAACATTTGGCATTTTCTGACCTAATGTGGAAAATGATAGGCCTGTCATGAATGCATGATTTAAAAAAATTTGCATTTCCGCTTTCTCAGCCTTCTCACTTTACGTATATACTGACGACGTACATTTACATACAAACAAGTAGATTCAGTGAACTAACACTTATTTAACAGTAGCTCACGACAATCGGGACATGCAAGGTGTGCTTTGCGATTGTCCACAAGCTTTGGTTTGTATGGGGAAATGAATGTAGTGTGCTTAATATGTATTTATAAACTGTAAGTACATCATTTAACAACATTCGGAAAGAAGGGACAGAACGGTGGGAAAATATAGGTCCGTTTTGGCTTACAAATGTGCGTTAAGTATGCAAATGAGCTTAGTTACATGTCTCATTTATAAAACAATTCGAGTTCTCAAAACGTATTATTTTTTTATATTTAAGTAGTTAACATTAACGCTGCAAAGCGAATTAAATTTCGTCTGTGTAACCAATTGCTGATTTGTTAATTTTTATAGAATAAAATGTGATGAATTATAAAGGGAATAGTGGTGAAATGTCTCCTTACAGCATTTAGATAGAAACTTCAGCCGTTGTGATTAACAATGTGAAGTAAATTAATTTTGGCCTTTGTAACCAATTGTGGCACCAGCACTGTTGAAATAATTTTCTTTATTGGTTTTTTTAAATAAAAATTATGCAAAAATGATGTTTGGAAGAGTGTTTGGAATTCCGTGCAAAAGTAACCTCTAAAATAAGTTCTTCACAGCAGCATCCCGGTGACATTACTCGCATTTTAAACACAGAAACAAGAACCACCATATCCAGATGATGTCTTTTTCATCCCGGAATGTAAGCATTTTGGTGATCTGGGCCTTCATAAAGGCGTAAGTAGTAATAATTGATACTATCATTGCAGAGAATAACACAAGGGAGAAAACGCGAATGTCATTGGCGAACCAATTACGTTGACTAGACGAAGAGTTAATATTTCTCAGACTTACCAGTAGTAACGTCAAACACAAACATCACACATTTACGAAGATTCAAGCATAAATGTGTAACGTTACTAAATCAGTTCTTTATGCATACTATTTTTGAACGTTTCACACATCTGAAAAAGTTTCATTTTCAAAGATAACGAACAATATAACACATTTTGCTACAAATTAAAGAGTTGCTAATAAAAATGCAATTTTTTCAATTAACTTTTAGTCCATAAAGGTCTAAATTCTATCACGTAGGCAGGTGAAAAGTCATTTGAAGCACTATACGGCCAAAGAGGTAGTGCATTGCGAAAATGAAAAATCAACAGCAGTAGGATTTGGGTAAGTCTGGAATAAGGGCATCGGATTCGGATTCGTGGAAGCCGCCAACTTGTTTCCCTTTTTCCCCTCGAAATTTCCCTTTTTTCTCGCAAAATCGACCAAAAGAACCTAAATTTCCCTTCAATCCTAAAAATTTCCCCTTTTCACTAAAAATTTACCTTTCTCCCCAAAAAAACGTTAGAAGCCCCCAAAATGGCAGAAGCCTCTCTCGTGCAAAAAACAAGCCCCTGGAATCCAATTTTCGCCAGTTTAATTAATTTGGGGGGCTTCCTTCCGACCTACAGAGCAGTGGCTGCCATATTGGTTTTATGGGAGTAGCCTATGCCAAATCGATACAGGGTATATGGGATAGGACTCAGACCTAAGCATCAGCAATTTTGCTTCCATATTGTATGAAGGTGACCTTTGACAGTGACCATGACCTTCGAACCGTGACCTTTGCCCTTGACAATTGAAAAAAGAAAAAGTGAAAAAATTCACAAAAATGCCATAAAATTACTAAAATTACAAAACCAAAACCAAAAATTACTTACTAAAATAAGTTTTTAAAATACGGAAATTAATTATCAAAAGTCATTTAAAAATTATAATTTTTTTTTAAACTAGCATTTCCGAAGGTCTCCCCGGCACAATGCTCAGCAGAAGACGGACTCCTCGCACACACTCCCCTCAACTACATTCATTCCGCCATATTGATTTTTTCGTTCGCAATTTGTTTAGATGCTACTGGAGGCAGCAATCTTTGTTTATATGTTACTGGAGGCTGCCATATGTGTTTTTCGTTTGCCATTTGTTTATACATTACTAGAGGCAACCCTTTTGGTAGGCGACCACAATATTGGTAGTCATCGCCCATCCGACCCCATGAACCTGAATGACCTTGATAATCAGAACTCAGAAATAATGCACAAACGTCAGTAAGCATAATATATTACAGCCTAATACCACCATGTTAGATGCAGGCTACCTCGACCTTGACTCCATGAACTTGAATGGCCTTGAAAACCAAAATTCGAGACAAATGTATAAAAGTCAGTAAGCATAATACATTATAGAGTACTACTACCATGTTATATGCAGACTATCTAACCTTGACCCAATGACCTTGAATTACCTTGAAAAAAAAAATTGGAAAAATATATAAATGTCAACAAGCATAATACATCACATACTGCCACCACCATATTAGATGCACACTACCTTAATCTTAACCCCGTGACCTTGAATGACCTACAAAAAAAAACTGGAGAAACAAATCTATGTGAAGAGGCAGAAGTTAGTCGAGACGATCCACCTTCCACTCAGCTGGTGTCAAACTAAACCTCTGTGCAGACACTGATCAGCCAATCACAAAGTTACCACATGATTGCAGCTAACCAATCCCATGCGATCATTGAGACATCACACACGGGCAGTTAGGTAGGCTTTAGATGCTAGTTCCTTGATCGCATTAGCATGCAGTTATATCTTCAACAGTTTCTTCCAGACAAGTTCTTCGCTCAGCTATATATCATGGTCACACTTAAAGTAGACAACTGACTCCTGTTGGACCGACCCCTCACAACACTGACCCCATCGGCCTCGTCGACCCCAACGACCCCACTGCGGTGCAAACGAATATGTGGATTTCCTCTGAGTGCGGACTTACCGAGAAGATGAATAGAGTAATATGAAGGGCTGCCTTTGACCTCGACGAACATGGAGCCGTGAACATGCATTATCGCTAACTGGTTGTCACCAGTGACGATTCTGAGATCCGGTTTTCAACTATGTTCAAAAAAATGCGAGTCGGCATGAGAGGGTGGCCCGTACGAAGAGTCATTTCCACGCGACTACGACCAATTGGGAAGCATGATGGTGGCCCGTCGTGGTGCGGCAGTGTTCACTACAAATTCCATGTTGTGTATCGACCAATGGCAAAGCATGGTGGAAGCCCGCTGAAGTACTGGGCACTTTTATTATTGCAAAGTGTAAGTACAGTTTACTCAGGAGGCGATTAAATGGATATATACTTTCTTAAAGCGAGATTATTAAGTAAAATATTTGCATTTCAGATCTTGGAGGTAGGACTATTTAATCATATTTTAAAATACATGGGATTTTTTTACTTAAGGCCTACACACACGCCGCAATTAGTACCGCAATTAGCATCACAATTAGCACCGCAGTTAGCACTGCAGCACCACAATTAGCACCGCAGTTAACACTGCAGCACCACAATTAGCACCGCAGTTAGCACTGCAGCACCACAATTAGCACCGCACTAACCACCGCAGCACCACAATTAGCACCGCAGTTAGCACTGCAGCACCACAATTAGCACCACAGTCAGGGCTCATTATGAGTCATGGGTCATTATGGGTCAATGGGGTCAATGGTGTCGATGGGGTCGATGGCGTCGATGGGGGTCAATGGGGTCGATAGGGGGTCAATGGGGTTGAGGGATTTGATGGGTCGATGGAGTCAAAGGGTCAGTCTTGTGAGGAGTCGGTCTGACAACAGGGGTCAGTTGTCTACTTTAAGTGTGACCATAATATATAGGTGAGCGAAGAACTTGTCTGGAAGAAACTGTTGAAGATATAACTGCATGCTAATGTGATCAAGGAACTAGCATCCAAAGCCTGCCTACCTGCATGTATGTGTCTTATTGCTCTCATGGGATTGGTGAGCTTTAATCATGTGGTAACTTAAGGATTGGATGATCGGTGTCTGCACAATATATTAATGGTGCCGTACGGTTCGTTCAAAGTCAATATGACACCACAGGGCTTGCACACGTGCCAATGATGCAGTAAAAAACATTTTTACAATGAATATAAACAATTGATGTTTTGTTTTCTAATTTCCGTTTGTAACTAGGAGGGTCAAATAAATACTGACATTAATATTTTAAACCATTAGAGTAAAGATACTAAATTAAACTAATTTAATAGCAATTTATGTATGTAAAATTTGAGAACCTAAAGCCATGCCTGTGTTCCAAACTCCAAAAATTAGAAAATCAAATTCTGTTATTACGTTGGAACAGAGAGACGTCATTTCAGCATGGCGGGGTAGTTCTGATCGGCATATTACGCTGTTTCCTAGAGTCTAGTATCTCAGGGGCTAAAATTTAACATAAATGCTGCCAAGCTTTTCAAACATTAACAGGAAAAAGTTTTCGTCTCTTTCAATGCGCTCTACAGACATTCCGTGAGGTGTCCATACCACGAAGTCACAGAACGTTCTATCTGCTATCGCCAATTGTCCCTGGACCTGGTAATAATAATCATTATTATTATTTTTTTAAGTTTGAGGTTCCCTTTATTATCCAAGTTACAATAAAGAGATGGATTCTTGGGGTTCTTGGCAACCTGGCTCGGAGTAAGATCGCTTGCACTGTACGGACATTTCACCTCTACAATCCCGTCGACCCCAACAAGACGATCTGGTGAAGCAGCAAACCAGCCTCTTTTTAAATCTACGAAAAGGTCACACTTCGACACACGCACTTCGTATGTGGTCTCGTACTCTCTGAGGGGAACTTCTTCATTTGCTATTCCATGTTGTATGGCAGCAGAAGAGATGGTGGTTGAACATACAGCATTTTCTTTACTAGGCTTGCGGTGGCTGTACGTCGCTTGCCGACTGCGCCAAAGTTGGAGGCAGCGAGCCGCGTGGCACATATGTGACCCTTCCATGTTATATCATTCGGCCCGCGGGGTTATTTATGTCGGAAATAAATGTACACAATAGTCTGTGTTTCTAATCTAAGTGTAATGTAACATGAATTATTATTCTATCAGGCCGTTGGTGTGCACATACAATCTAATTATTAAGGAAACAATATCACATGTTATTTTTCAATCTATGTATTTGAGTTAATTATGATTTTTACACTTGCGGCCTGAGGACAAGTCCACAATAAGGGTTGCGGCACTTTATGAATTCTGAGCGTTTTACTGGGACAAGGGCATGTACGAAGTAAAGCCACCCCAAAATAACTTTTCAATATTTATATTACTGAATGTTAATTATGGTAATTAGCTAAATGGAGGATTAACTTATATTCACATGATCTGGAGGATCTAAGCACACGCAAGACAACTATTATTTAGCTCCTCAGCTGTGCCCTTGTTATCACAATGCATTCAACCTCTGTTGCATAGTTTGTTAGTCGTCAGCTTCAATACAGAAGGCCCAGGATTATAAGACGGTGGAAATTGCGACCTTAATTCGTAATTCATTTTGTCAGAATCAAGTTGAATGCTCAACTCTCACATTAAGATGTATACGTTAACGAATAAATATAAGGGCCATATATGACATCTGTGTCAATACAGTAGCCAATGCGAAAAAATGGCTGCTCTGCAAACTATTCCGTTCTTCCGGCGTTTTGCCACTGTCGATGCAGGGGTCGGACTCTGGACAGCATAGGTTGAAACTCCTGCTTAGGACTGAATGAATAGAGAATGTCTAAACACCACTTTGTGTACATACATGAATCATTCCCAGTCACAGTAGGTGGCCACGTCTAGTAGTTACAAAATACTCTATCATCCAGTGAGAGCAGCACTTCCCGAGGCAAATCAATGATTATTTTCGTAGTTCCAAGATCACGGGAAAACTACTTCTGATATCTGCATGAAACAAAAAGCAAATTAACATTCGTGTTCATTTATATGGTTTTTGAAAGTGTCATGCATTCAAGTATAAAGCTTTATTTTATATGGCCAAATATAAGGTTTTGTCGAAAACACATCATTAATGGAAATATTTAATTATAGCGGTCTTTTAACAGTGCATTAACATGAATAACCTAATAACCATAGAGTACAGTGCGCTCTTACACTATTAGCAAATTTTGTTTCTTAAGGTTTGTTAGAAAAAAAATTAATCGACGAAATGCTTTGCGAATTAGTGAGTTCAAAGTATTATTTTCCAATTCGTTATTTAATAATGACATCAATAATTTGTCTTTAATGAATAATATTTGCAATTATTATAATCAGGATTTTCTCTTTGTTTCGGGATTTGAATTGTTTAAATTGTATAATTACACTTCATGCTACATTAATTTCAAGACAGTGGGGTGTTTTCATGTATTGCTGGTTGCGGAGTTACCAGCAAATCAAATCCCATTATAACTAAGCAAGATGTGTGCGCATCCATACAGAGTCTACAGATGCATTTTGTACACCCAGGTAGCGTGGTGACTTCTGCCCCATTAAATAACCTACGGAAATTCCCTTCTTTTATAGGCTCACCATCTACGTCGGTGACCAATGCACAGCTTATGAACCATACGTATTCTCAGGTTTTGGCTGAGACTCTGTCATTTCCTACTCCTGGATAAGCTCGTCAGGATGGTTATGCCGTACGTCATAAGGCGGTACCGCCTGTCATGCATTTTCCTTCCGAAAATAGATTTGTTTTACGACAAAACTATTCCTAATTCAGACCTGAGAAAACCAACTGTAGTGCAGCGCTTGCGACTAATGATACACAGAGGGATTCGGATTACCCATGTACAGGTTTGATTCGTTTGCCATCTCTAGCACAAGAAAAAACTAACGTGACTTACTCCCTTGATAAAGCAAGTCTGGTCAGTTCGTCTTTGATTCTTTTGACATATAGATTTTTACAGTAAAAACCTATATATACCTATTGTATATAGACCCGTAGTTATGATTATTTCAACATCATTCAATCTTATAAAATGGGACGCTCATCCTATAGTGTGAAATCGGTTTCCTCTCCTTCGGTTTTTGTCAAATCATCACACCAGTGCATTGTTTTATGCGAGAAACTTATGGTACATCCTGTCCGTCTTCCTACGTACTCATCTTATTTATAATGTAAGCATAATAGGGGAAAAATCATTTGCCTACACCATGACTATTGTGGAGCTCTCGTGAATGTTAAGTTTCGCCAAAGTTTTCTGGGGATTGATGCAGTAGCGATTCATGTATTATTAAATATGCGTTGTGTAGCTCTGGTTTCAATAAATGTTCATCCAGGTTTCCGATTCCTCGTACATGAATGGGTGGTGTTCTCTCAGTTTGTATTCCCGCTCCTTGAGAGTGACGTCACCACCAGGCTTCGGGTAATACTTTCATGTGTGCGGCTGATCGTAATTTTTTTTTAAATTTCTTAATCATTCCGATTATACTCTGTTAAATCATAATTCATATATTTGGTTTGGTCCTCATCATACTCTCCTGATGGAGATTGGTCTTTCTGTCTTGTCCTCGGATTTGTTAGCATCTTTTAATTGGAAGGTATTAGACGACAATTGGGGTAGCAATCATTTACCAATTGCTATTAGGCCGCTATTTGATGCCCAGTCGATGGAGGGACTTCGTTGTGGTGTTTTGAAAGCAGACTTTTCTACCTTTTCTTCTTTATGACTCAAACAACTCCTATTCTACCTCTTATACAGAATTTCAGGGGAATCTGATTGAGGCAGCCTTTCATTCTATCCCGCATGGGAATAATATAGGAGGTAGGCGTGGCACTGCAAATAGAGTTCTTTTTCTAGCTTTATGACAATACAAGTTTCATTCCACTCCTGTCAATTTTTTGGAACTTCAAACGTACTCAAGCATTAGCTCGACGTATCTGGAATGAGCAAAGCTCCATGTTTAGGGCCTGTTTTGCGAGTCCTTATCGCGTACTGTAACACCTGGTTTTTCTTCCTAACTTGATGAATAATGTTAATGTCAATTAAATGTCACAAGTGGTACATATGTGTAAAGTTTGAACTAATTCAAAATGTAAAATAGGTGTATAAATATTTAACATATCATTTAGTTGTAAATTTGTTATACTTGACTGTGTATTTATCTATGATAAAATTTGTTTTAGAAACTGCTTTCTCCTTTTAAAACATAAAAAGTACTGGTTGATAAGGACAACTGTTTTTGGAATGTTAGGAACGTTTTAAAAATGTTCGAAAATATATATTTAAGGTGGACAGCTGAAGAAAGTATATGTCTCCAATTTATGTGTTCTTTAGTGATGTCAATTCGACATTAATGATTAATTCTAAAAGGTTTGATATTTATGAAGGAATGTAATCAAGATTCAACAGCGGAAATACGCACAAGTAGAGAGTTAATTGCATATTTGTGAGACATCAAAGGCCAAGACGTCGACAACTAATTTCGAAGGAAGAGAGAGCCTCGTCATCAGATTTTCGAGGAGTTTATAGAGAGTCAACATTGTCTAATTCTGAAGGAGGTTCGTCGCAGGAGGTAGTTCCAACTTCGGAACCAAGGTCAGCGCAGTTTCATCTATGTCACTACAATTATTGGATTCGGGAGTCGACTACAGGACTTTGGCTGACGGAAGGATGTCGGAGTGCCCATTACCGTTATGGAATCGCAGTCTGCTGGGAGATGTGGAGTACCGGGTTCGACTCCAGTGAGAGAGCTTCAGATTCTGCTGCGACATAATTGATTTATCTTCAACAGCTAAGTCCAGCGTCTCCTTGGTTACACACACACACACACACACAACACAAACACACACACACACACAAACACACACACACATGTATATATAAACTCTTTTTTTCCAAGGCCAATTATTAATTTGCTTAAAAAAGGTGACCCATTCATTTAAATTGCAGTCTTTCCTTTCCCATTAATGCTTACGTGGTTGATTAACTTTCTTATAGTAAACCCATTTATGAGACAATCTTTTATGATCTAGTGCAGAATAAAGATAAGTATTTCGAATTTTTATTAACGCTTGTAGAAAGCTAAGAGACCAAGGAGTATAAATGTTGTGTTCATGTAAATGTTTTCTTTTTCATATCCTTCATAATAAATAACGTCAAGGGGTACTTGAGTTTAGTATTAATATTAGTACTTTTTTAAAAATTCTTTTGAATAATATCCAAATTTAATTGTATTTCGTAATTTGATATGATATTGACTCTTCCACTTCATTTTAAAGATTTTCGTAGTCGAGGCAAGTGAAGTAAGAATAATTATCCTTAAAACTATACACGTTAAGTGTTAAATGTTACTATATTTCGTGGCAAGAAAACTAAGAGTAGGATACAAATCCTACTTAGTAGTTTCATGTTTCTCATACTTGGCCAGTCAAAGATTCACCAATATTAATGTGACAGTTCAGATAAATTTCACTGACTGTTGCATCATTGGTGTCTGGTTTGCGAGGCCTTATCGCGTACTATGCCAGTTCGAGAACTTTGTTCGAAATTTCGCTCTTTCCGTAATAGTAGGGATTGCTATACTTCTAATGGTTATCCTGCCCATTTGATGTATCCCTTTATACTCAGGAAAGCGCCTGATTGTGTACCTCTGTTGGATCCACCTTCTTTGGTTTCATTTTACCTGTTGCCAGAGCTTGATTACACTACCCGTTACTCTACACAAGTATTTGACTCTGACTTTTCTGTAGTAGTATTATGGTAGGACATACAAAGTGATCTGTTTAAACTGGAATGGAAGACCTCTTGTTTTCAAAATGAATGACATAAAATTTTAGTTTAGTATGTTATATATACGAAACAATGTAACATACATAAACTTAACTTTGTATGCTTTCAGTTCTATTAAAACCAATAAACGTGCCTATCCAAAGATTTTTCTCCGCCATTTTGTATGATGGCATCGTGGGATTTTAATATAGTTTTGTGTGATATCTCGGGAAACAATCAAATTTTCCTACCAAATTCGTGCAACAATTTATGTTTTGGTAGTCCGTCTAATTTTATTTGACTTAGGTAGGTAGGGTAATAATATATTTTCAACACAACAGCCCTGTAAACTTTTCAGCTAAGTATGCAATATAACCCGAATAATTTAAACATAATTTTATATGTTGTTATTATCTATAACTAACATTAAATGTGTTAATACATAACCTTTCTGCCGCCATTTATAAAAGTTGCATAATGTGAAACTATGGAGCTTTCATGTCATATCATCAAATTTGCACACGAGTCATGCATGGATCTGTAAACGAATATGTTTTAACTGCGTCAAACAATTTTTAAATGGCATAATATAAATAATCTGGATTTGTATACTCTGTCTACTGTATCTATAAGATAAAAAATGTTCACACAACTTTTATGCTGACAATATCCATCAGACGTATAAAATGTTCAAGCACAGAGCATATTCTGTCCTCATTTCGATAGACAGCATAGGTGGAAAATATTAACATATAGAGAATCAATTAACAATTCCTACCAGAAAGTTTCATTCAAACTTTTCTACAGTAAGACATGTGATATTACACGATATAAAAGTCAGGTACTTGTTTTCAGAATGTCACCCTTGTAATTATTTTATAATAGTAAACCTGGTCTACCAAGACATTAGACTGTTTACAGTTGAAGTTAATACACAAAATCCCACCTCCGTAATACATGCCACTTTTCGGTTCAGGGGGTTCTGAGTTCGATTCCCGGGGAAAGTACGTGTGTAGGCTATTTGTCACCAAGAGTTCGAGGCCTACCTACCAATTAAAATTTTAAGAACATCATCAAAACTATTTGCATTCGAGTAGAGGAATGTAGACTAACTACGTATATCGTAACTCCTTTTAAATATATTTTTAAATGAAATTTTCTTTAAGTCAAATATTTTTAATGCTTTGAATCCACATAATTACTTTCAACAACGAATCACCACACTGCAAACATCTTTGTCCACTCTGTACTTACAAGAGACGTGGAAAATACTCAGATGAGGTTTTAATACTTTTACCTCGTTTGGTAAGATATAACAGAATAGTGAATATACCATTGTAAATGTATTTATACAGTTACCCGTTCGTAGTAAAGTCCCGCTGACCATGTGGAAACTTATCTGGCCAATCATGATGATAGCTTTCAACGACACATCAGTTCTCTAGTACTCCTGAGAATCCAGAAAGAATGAGTTTACTAACCACCGGAAATATAATTATAATCGTGATTTCACTATCGGGAACTGAGTTTCGAGAAACACAGGATAAAGGAACAGGGCTTGGCAGAACTTACAGAGGAATTTGTGTCATAGTGCACTGCGGTGAGCTACTATAATTGGAAACACCTACTTATAAGATCGAGTGAATAAATCAGTGTATAACTTTATTCCCAACGCTAATGACTACGTATTTAACGACATAGCCTGTTATTTTACATTTATGAAATTATGGAAGAGCAGACTTCTCTAAACACGAGCATGCATATATCAATCCCACAAGATTTTAATCCGATTGTATTTCCGTTATGGCAATTTAACATGCAGTAGTTGTCAACACCTATCCCAATTCTTACTGTGTGGTAATCATGAAATTTCACCTACTACGTTCACTGTTTGTAACTGGGGTTTCTCCTTGATTGCATTTATTTTAAACCGGTTAACAATATGTACAATAGTATAGGACATGTCAAATAAAATTCGCATTAAATGTAACGGAATTTTCGACATACATATATAAGATTTCCACATATTTATGTTTTAGAAGTATACTAATTTTCCGTTACTTTTATACCTAAATACTTGTATGCACTAATGAAACAAGACGGATATCTTGCTCAATAACCCGGTCATTCGTAGAATAATTTATGCTAGCATTGTCGTCAAGTTTTAACAACTTCAGTTTCAGTAATTCAATCATATGTAATAAAGTCAAAACATACATAATATACTCAGTGACTTCATGTGTTATCTCTGATAAGATAATTCTATAGTACACGATCGCCACGCTCAAGGAAGTTTATCATTCAGTAAAACACAATCTCGATATGGTCATCAATAATAACTTATTTCCTTTACACCTTTAACCCTACTTTAACCACGAATTCCAAAATCCCGAAACACCCTGATCACAGCCGAATTTCCTGAGAAGCAACGCTCTTTATAAATCCAATCGAACTCATCGCCCAGGAAAGATAGCACATTACACCGACGAAGATGCCAAATTCATGACCACCACACTAAAAAACGTTCCTTATACAAACAATATTATTTTCACCTGATCTACAGTGATTTACTTGATTCGTGTGGCAATGTTTACACTACTTTTCCAAGGAAACCGCTGGTTAATGAGAACGCCTTCCCGTATTTGCGTGTGTGTGTATCTGTGTATGCGTTTGTGCGGTACCACTCACCAATGGCAGTTGTGCGGTACCACTCACCAATGGCAGTTGTGCGGTACCACTCACCAATGACAGTTGTGCGGAACCACTCACCAATGACAGTTGTGCGGTACCACTCACCAATGACAGTTGTGCGGTACCACTCACCAATGACAGCTGTGCGGTACCACTCACCAATGACAGTTGTGCGGTACCACTCACCAATGACAGGTGTGCGGTACCACTCACCAATGACAGCTGTGCGGTACCACTCACCAATGACAGCTGTGCGGTACCACTCACCAATGACAGCTGTGCGGTACCACTCACCAATGACAGTTGTGCGGTACCACTCACCAATGACAGTTGTGCGGTACCACTCACCAATGACAGTTGTGCGGTACCACTCACCAATGACAGTTGTGCGGTACCACTCACCAATGACAGCTGTGCGGTACCACTCACCAATGACAGCTGTGCTGTACCACTCACCAATGACAGTTGTGCGGTACCACTCACCAATGACAGCTGTGCTGTACCACTCACCAATGACAGTTGTGCGGTACCACTCACCAATGACAGTTGAATCCGTATACAATGCTGGCAGGAAGAGCTGTTATTAGATGCATGTGTGATATCTGTCACTCATATGCTATTCCATGTCTTTATACCTGCAAGTACCAAACGAGGTTCAGACAATTCTCCTCTTCGCAACACGTCTTGCAGCTTCTGAGAGCCTTAGTTTATTAGGTTTACACTTTATGTACGCAACATACTCGCGAACTATTTCATGCTATTTGGGCTTCGGCACTATATTTACTCTATGGTCGGCACTATAAAGTCCACATATACAATGTGTTTAGGGAACATGTGTACAAACTCGGACAAGTGATTCGGGACCGGAAAAGATAAAGAACGATACAGGACACCCGTGGTCTATCTCAAATAATGAGGGTTGTAGAAGCCCTTAAAGACGGAGGGCAAGAAGCATATTACGCGGGATACTATGCAAAGTACTTGCGTTAGAGGAACGCAAATTGGGATACCGCATAATAACACCAAAATGTTTGATAAAACGAAGGTGTGGCTTGTCGTACACCCTCCCATAATGTAAATAATAGGGTTTGGCACCCATTAATTACATAAAACATTTACGCCATGAAGTTAAATTGATTGTGGATACCATCTGATGTAGCAGGGCGTTGTAAGTAGCAAATAAGGCGCCCTAGTTACAACTTTCTAGGACCCAACTTTCTGGTTAAATGGAAAAATATGTGTTCAGTGGTAACAATACCATGGCCTGGTGAGTAAGCAACCCTTTCTGCACCCGAAAGAATTCCCCGCCGAATGAGCAGGGCCAGGAACCAACACGTGGCAAACAGATTAGCATTGGAAAATGTGTTACGCCAAAGTGTAGTTGTGTAGGTGGCAGATTGTGCATCACAGGGTAGAAATGAAGAATACAGTATGCTGGATGCACTGGTTAACTGTGACCGTATCCATGGTAAAAAACCGTGATAATTCGTGATGTACAATTCATTCGGTGTTGCGATGCGTTGAGAGCAGTGATAATGGCTTAATGGGCCTAGTAGCGTGACTCTGCACTAATGTGAGTAAACACGCGTAAATTTCATGACGTAGCAATACGTTTTTAGTACTGAAGGCACTACCTGACAGCACAACAGAATGGACACTGCAATCATTCGATATTACGCAAGCGACGTTTTACAACAAATGTACAAAATGGGCCCCTCCATTGTCAATGGAGTAGTTCATACGGCGTATTAGAGACTCGGAGACACGTTGGAAAACCCCTGGTGTGTCTCGCACTTATCGCAGGCTGCCATGACACTCGCAAACAGATCCTGTTCAGATGCCACGGGTATCTCGTACACACACGCCTTAAGAAATTCCCACCGCCAGACGTCTAATGGTATGAGGTCCAGGGAAAGTGGTGGCCAAGCATGAGGCACACCCTGTCCTATCCAGCGAGCAGGATACGCTGTGTTGAGGTGGTCACGCATCATCCTGGTGAAATGGGTGGTGCATCATTGTGTTGCAGTCACTTCTGTTCTCTGATGCCCAGCGTAACATCCTCCAATAACTGTGGCAATTGGGACTGCCGGAAATCATAATATTGAAAACCTGACACACGGTTCAGCTGCAAAGAATGGACCAATTGCCCCTCACTATGCCAGCCCATATGTTGATAGTAAAGCGGTGCAAGTTCATTACAGTTGCATGTTGGTCGGAGCCGTCCCACATGTGGACATTTATACTGATGCAAAAGTCTTCCTGTATATACGGGGTTGTGCAATTTGATGCATCCATTCTCCGCGCGATCACGTGGGTTCTCGTCGAAGCGTTGTCTGCTACATTCTCTAAGACCGCCTCTTCAAACTGCGGGGTGCGGACGATCCTCAGTCAACTAGGTCTACATCGACGCTGAATCGTGCCTGTTTCCCGTAGTCGCTGTTTTTACGTGCAGCAACAGGCATGGTAGCATGATTGCGGTAGCATAAACATATTGCGAAGAATTGGGTGAAGACTTGAGCGCTTCTAAACAAACCGTGCCAGGCAGGCCGAGTGCGTCAGATATTACGGCTGGAAACGAGGCGAACGAAGCTTTTGTCATCGTGACACTGCGCCAGCAAGGCGTCCAGAGATGGGGGCGTGCCGTCCGCCGACATGCGTCTAGTCATCAGCCTACGGCATCATGGACAAGGTGAAGTCGGACCATAGTAAACTAGTCAGAGTGGCCTTTAATACAAACAAGTAATTTAATAACGATTCCAATTAATATCTAACACAATTTTCAAAGTAAGCTTAACGAGAGCTCCTCCAATTTAACGAGTAGCTAACACTCTGTAACGAGTTGTAAAACATATTGTAACGAGATGTAATTTGATAGTGATTTAAATACACAGACGAAACTGAATACATCTGAGTTCAACATAGAGTACGTCTTACCCCAACGTGTACGTTTAATATAGAGTATAATGATCCACAATAAAGTCACACGCTTTTAAAAGCGTAATACTGTGAAAGGTGTGCGGATATCTGTTGACGTCATGCAAGGTATCTTTGGCTGTACGCACGCGCAGCTGCCATGCCGTTGCCTCTCACTTCACCATACACCAAAACCATGTCAGTCATTTCAGAATAATTTGTATACTCGTCCATATTCACGTCTGCTGTACCTAGTAAATCGAAATAGTGACAGACTGCGAATAACAGCCTGCTCGGGCAGACGGGGCGGGAAACTACACTGCTAAGGATGGGTGAGAGGGTAACTGGCTGTGACGTGTAACGTCGTGCGTCATACCATCAGCATGTGTTTACCACCGGGTGCAGGAGTGTTGCTTGTGTACCAGGTCATTGCCTTGCTACCTATGTAACATTCGTTTGCATTTAACACAGAAATGGTGTGCCTTAAAGAGTTACAACTATGGCACATTTTTGTGCTAATTAAGACTTCATGCTTCATCCGTTGGTGTCGACAATCAATTTAACATCGTGGTGTAAAAGTTGCATACAATCGAAGGGTGCTAACCCCTATTATTATCATGATGGGGGTGTGTACGACGTATCATAACTTCCTTTTATCCAATATCTTGTTTTAATTAATCCATTAACCAATATGTGTTCCTCTAACGCAAATTCTTTTCATACAATCCCACGTAAAATGCTTGTCGCCCTCCACCTTTAAGGGCATCTACAACCTTTATTATTTGAGATGGACACCCATGGGTGTCCTATATCAATCTTCCTCTTTACCGGTCACGAATCACGTGCCGAGTTTGTACATATTTTTCCTAAACATGTTGTTTTGGAAGTCACACTGTGGATTAGTTTGAAATTTTAATTCGAATTTTACACATATAAGTATTTGTGTCAGTATGAAATAACAGCATAATTTATACTACGTCAAATAATAACACTGGCGTACAAACACAGATCACATGCATTTCAATGGTGGTGAGATCTAATTTCCCTACATGTCTCCAAATACTTCACACACACAAGAGACAAAAAAATGATGTTTACAAGCTACTCCAACATATGAGCGATGAGAACCTCGGAGATTATTAAGTTCCATAAAAGAAAATGGCAGTTGTTTGAATTGAGAAAGATTTAGCATATTCTCCG
This sequence comes from Dryococelus australis, assembly GCA_029891345.1. Taxonomy (NCBI): domain Eukaryota; kingdom Metazoa; phylum Arthropoda; class Insecta; order Phasmatodea; family Phasmatidae; genus Dryococelus; species Dryococelus australis. The sequence goes on along the minus strand of CM057002.1, from coordinate 103,699,649 downwards.
CATTAAAGCTTAATAGTTAGTTTTGATATACTTCCTTGTCAATGCGCTCAGACTCTTAATAAAGTAAGTACACACTGAGGTGTCCCTTGGGTAGCTAAACTCACTGCAGTTTAATTTAAATGTTCAATTACAATTTCTTTGAAGCATGGATCTCAACACATTATATGTAATATTCAACATTACCAATATATCCTCCACATGAATATTCAAATTATACAATATCTCTATATAACATCACAGGCTTCTTCATTGCAGCCTAATTATTATTCTTTGCGCTACCCATTCTCTTTACTAATGACACTTCTTCAAGAATGGGATTGAATATCTATATTATTCCGTTTTATATATCTAGTTCTTCCAACTAGTCCTTTTAAAAGAACAAAAATGGAGAATTCTTAATCTTTCCACAATATTTTTCATATGTAACAACCATTTATAAATTAACATAATAAACATAAATTAACATAGTAATTTTCTCCTCTTGGCACAGATATAGATTAAAGAAAATAAATCTAACAACAAACATAAATTTATGTGTAGGTTTAACTTTCACTCTACCTTGATATGTGGAATATAAATAGTATATTAATACAATTTTTTTTTTAGTATAAATCTAAAACCAATTTAAGTAACACATTTCTTAGGTTATTAGAATACAGGATTATATACGACTGTTAATATGGGTAGGGGTCTGTAGGAGACAATATATATTTAAACCTATTTCTCTCCTTACAACATACTTATGTCGTCATCTATTTACATATATATGTATATACGTAGAAATGTAATAAGTTTATAGACGATTTGTGTATTGTATACATAAATAAGAAATCATTATTAATATATGTATATACAACACATATTTCTACAGGTCTAGCAGAAGGTATTACAAAAACACAGTTATTTATGAAGGCGACATTTGTATGTTTTTCAATTATCTCTAAGCCCTGTTAGGTATAAAGTATACATGAGTTTTCTCAGAGAGCTCCTATATTCTTACATGAAAATTGATTGTTAGTATGTATTTTGTGAGCGTCTGAGCTCCTTGCTAAAGCAGTGTCAGAAATATTTCGCCAACCAGGTGGAAGGTTTATGACATGTTTCGTGAAGAGCTTTATAAACGAGGGACATGTTGCTGGGCATCGACTATTTCGATGAGTGTACCGTCAGTTAAAGCCCGATCACATAACGCAACAGCAGCAATCTTGGATGTAATTTACCTTGACCTAGACCTTTGACCCCGTGACCTTGACCATGACCCCGGGGCCTTGAACTCTAAAAACATAAAAACGCTAAAAAAACCTAAACTCCTCAAAAATTACCAAAAATTACCAAAAATTTTAAACAATCCCAAACAAATATATTATTAAAAATTATTAGCATTTATTAAAAAGTATTAAAAAGGGTCCTAATAAATGTCCCATTTTCTCTCAAAAATGGTAGTAGCCCTTCAAATTCAATTTTCACCCAATTTAAGTACCTCAGCTGAGGAGCTATCTTAGGATCTACAAATAAAAGGCGGCCATATTGGTTTTATAACATACCCTAACCCAAATCGATACAAGGGATAGAGCATAGGAGTCAAATCTAAGCATCAGCAATCTTGCAACCCTGTTGTATGTAGATGACCTTTGACCTTAACCTTTGACCCTAACATTTGACACAAAAAAATTTAAAAAATTAAAAAATTCTCAAAAAATCCAAAAATACCAAAATAAATTTTTTTTTATATAATAAAAACTACTCTTAAAGGAATTTAATTTCTTAAGTTACTCCTCACCCCCTCACCCGAAACAAATTAGTTGGCAGACCTCCACCACCTCGCCCATGTCCCAGTCAACAAACAACTTATAATACAGACTACCACCGCCATATTGGATGCAGATGGCCTTGCCCATGACCCGGCGATCTTGAATGACCTCGAAAACAAAAATTCGTGAAAAATTTCACAAAAGTCAACAAGTATAATACATAACATACTACTACCACCACATTAGATGCGACTACCTCTACCTTCACCCCGTTACCTTGAATGATCTTGAAACAAAACTAGAGAAGAATACATGAAAATTAGTAAGCATAATACATAACTGACTACTACAGCCACATTAAATGAAAACTACATCGACATTGACCTCATGACCTTGAATGACTTTGAAAACAAAAACTCGATAAAAATCCATAAAATTAAGCAAGTATAATACATAACAGACTACCACCACCATATTAGATGCAGTCTACATCGACCTTGACCTCATGACCTTGATTGACCATGGAAACCAAAACTCTATAAAAATACATAAAAGTCAGCAAACATAACACATTACAGACTACTACCACCATATTAGATGCAGGTAACCTCGACCTTGACCCCATGTTATTTAATGATCTTGAAAACAAAAATACGAGAAAAAGTACATAAAAGTCTACAAGCATTGCACATTACGGACAACTAACGCCATATCAAGTTCAGGTAACTCGACCTTGACCCAATGATCTTAAATGACCTTGAAAACATAAATGAAATAAAAATTCATAAAAGTCTGCATTCATAATACATTAGAGAGTTCTAACAATATCTTAGATACAGGTACCCTGGACCTTGATACCGTGGCCTTGAGTGACATTGAAAACAAATCTCGTGAAAAAAATCTATGCGAATCTAGCTTGCATGATTCACTTTTCATGTCAGCTGGTGTCAGGCTAAACCTCTCAGTTTGCCTCCCTACTGATTATAATATACGAGTATACAAAATGACCCCCTTCATGAACCCTAATAACCGATTGACCCATAACCATTGACCCATGACCCATTGACCCACTGACCCATGGCCCATTTACAAATGGGAGCAGTTGGAGCAGGTGGAGCAAGTGGACTGGGTGGTGCAGGTGGTGCAGATGGAGCAGGTGGAACAGGTGGATCAAGTGGAACAGGTGGATCAAGTAGTACAGGTGGAGCAAGTGGAGTTGGCAGAGCAGGTGTAGTGGTGGAGCATGGGGAGTGGTGGAGCAGGTGGAGTAAGTCTGTAGAAGTCAGTCGGCAGATCGGTATATTTCGGACTCTTTGTGTGTGCGTCACAAATTAAGATGTATTCTGGCTACTTTAAAATAAAATTATATATTCATATCTCCAAAATCTGAAAGGTGAACATTTTATGTAATAATCTGGCTTTAAAAAAATGTATATATCCAGGTCCTTCGGTATATTACAAAACTTCCTGGGTAAACTGTATTTGCGATTTGTAATTAAAGTGCCTAGAAATACGGCAGGCTCCCACTATGCTTCGCCATTGGTCGATGCACAACTTAAACTTTGTAATGAACAATGCTCCCCAGTCGGTTGTCGCGTGAAAAAGGACTCTTCGTACAGACCACTCTCATGCTGGCAAGCCTTTTGAACATAGGTGAAAACTTGAGCGATGAATCTTCACTGGCGACAACCTGTTAGCGATGAAGCAGCTCGCGGCTCCATAATCGTCGAGGTCAAATAAGCGGGACTTCGTATTCGTTATTCATCTTCGTGGTATGTGAGCATTCTGAGAAAACCCAAAGACTTATACACCTTGGAAGAAAACACGCAGGTACTTATGTAACAATATGTTATTTAAATATGCAAGTAGACATATGTATATATATATAAATACAAATATTTAAATGTATGTAATATTTATATGTTTTATTACTCTATATAATTATGTATTAATTAAATTGAAAATAATTGTATATTCACATACTTATATGTGCATATCTATAAATATAAGTTGAATTCAAAATAATTCTATATTTATATGTACATAACTACAAATAAACTAAATTGAAAATTATTTGGTTTTTACATATTTATATGATACTTTTACATTTACATACTTATACTTACATAGCTCTATATATATACATACACATTAAACTGAAAATAATTTTAGATTTCCTTACTAATATGTAGTAGGTTACTTAACTATATATAAATTAAATTAAAAATAATTTAATATATATACTTATATGTACATGACTACATAAAAATAAATAGGTAATAGTTTTATATTTACATACATTTATTGCAAAGTACAAATGCATTTTTCCCAGGAAGTTTTGAAATATACCGATGGACCTAGATATTTTATATATATATATATATATATATATATATATATATATATATATATATATATATATATATATAGATGGATAGATATATACACACACATATTTTTTTAGAAGATAGATTAACATAAAATGTTCACATTTCAGCTTTTAGAGGTATGACTATATAATTTTATTTTAAAGTAGGGGGATATTTTTTAAATTTGGGACGCACACACAAATAGTTTGAAATATACCATTCTGCCGAGTGACTCCTACAGACTGACTCCACCTGCTCCACCACTCAACCTGCCCTACTGCTCCACCTGCTCCATGGGTCGATGGGTCATGGGCCAATGGGCCAATGGTTATGGGTCAATGCGTCATTAGGTGTCATGTAAAAAGGGGGGTGGGGTATTTTGGAAACATTATGAGTCATTTTCGAGTCTGAGACTGACTCCCATATGTGATGTTTCAATGCTTGCATCTGATTTGTTAACTGCAATCAATTGGCAAATCGGTGATTGGGTGGATTTGGGTCAGTACAATCTATTAATGGTGTAGTACGATAGGTTCAAAGTCAATATGATGCCATGCGGATTTTACACTCGTATATTATAAGCAGTAGGAAGGTAAATTTAGAGGTTTAGCTTGACAGCAGCTGGCAAGAAAGGTGAATCATCTTGTCTAACTTAGCATAAATATTTATTTGAGTTTTTATTTTCAAGGTCATTCATGGCCATCGCTCAAGTTCGAGATTACCTGCATATAATATGGTGTTAGTAGTCTCTAATATATTATGCATGCAGACTTTTATGAATTTTTCTTGTACTATTGTTTCAAGGTCATTCAAGGTCATGGGGTCAAGGTCGAAATTACCTGCATCTAATATGGTGACAATAGTCTGTACTGTGTTATACTTGCTGACTTTTATATATGTTTAAATATGTTTGGTTTTCAAGGTTATTCAGGATCATGAGGTCAAGGTCGATGTAGTCTGCATCTAATATGGTGTTAGTAGTCTGCAATGTGTTATGGTTGTTGACTTTTATGTATTTCTATCGAGTTTGGGTTTTCATGGTCATTCAAGGTCATGAGGTCAAGGTCGATGTAGACTGCATCTAATATGATGGTGGCATCTGTTATGTATTATACTTGCTGAATTTTATGGAGTATTATCGATTTTTTTTGTTTTTAAAGTCATTCAAGGTCATGGGGTCAATCGAAGTAGTTTGCATCTAATATGGTTGTAGTAGTCAGTTATGTAATATGCTTGCTGATTTTCATGTATTTTTCTCTAGTTTTGTTTCTCTAGGTTGTCACATCTTATATGATGGTGGTAGTCTGTTATGTATTATACTGGTTGTCTTTTGTGAAATTTTTCTCTAATTTTTGTTTTCAAGGTCATTCAAAATCGTGGGGTCAAGGGCAAGGTCGTCCGAATCCAATATGGCAGTGGTGGTCTGTATTGTAATATACTTGTTGGCTGGGATATGGGTGAGGGTGTGGTGGTCTGCCAACTAGATTATTTGTGGATGATGTGGTGCTGGGAAACCTTATGAAATTTAATATTTTAAGATACATATCTAATAAATTGTTAATAATTGTTGATAATACATGTTTTGGTATTTTATAAATTTTTGTAATTTCGTTTTTAATTTGTAGGGTCAAATGCCAAGTTCAAAGGTCCTGGGTCAATGTCAAAGGTCATCTGCATACAATATGTATGCAAGATGGCTGATGCTTAGGTCTGACGTCTATCCTGTATAATTTTTATCAGTTTGGCATAGGGTATGGCTATAAAACCAATTTGGTCGCCACTGCTGTGTAGGTCCTAAGGAAGCCCCTCAAATTATTTAAATTGGTTGAAAATTGGTTTTGAAAGGCATCTTCCTTTTTTTATAGGGGAAAATAGGTCATTTCTGAAGATAATTTTTAATATTAAAAAAAATTATAATTATTTTATAATAATAATTTTTTTCGGAATTTTTTAGAATTTGTTAGAAGTTTTTCTGGAATTTTTGGAGGAATTTTTGGGAGTTTTTAGGGGTTTTTTGGTGGCTTTTAGTGTCAAAGTTCCCCGTGGTCAAGGTCAAGGTGTATGACGTCCAATATGGCGGTATGGTGATATTACATCATGGCGGCTTCCCATAATCCGACTCTGGTGCCAGACACCATTGTACTCAACTTCCCTTTTTCCCTCGTTCGTGAGCATACTCGCGAGTATGCGGTGTCGATGTTGTATTCTCCAACATCTGGCCTTCTTGCTCGTAACTTCAATGTGTAATAGCTTGCCAAACAGCATATGTCTTCCGCTATATCGTAGGAGACATCTCAAATGGATGACTCGTGACAGGACTTGTAATGTGGTTGGATATATGATTCGCGACATGCCTTGAGGCATTTTTTCGCTCTTCGCATCTTGGTTCGTGACATGACCTACCACATACTTCGATATATTTTCTTTTAGCTCAGACCGTGTTCTGCTATGTTCCTAGGGAAATTCTCGCATTGTGTTTTGATAATCGCGACTCGATTCGCTACACAATCACGAAGGGTATGATGTTTGGCGAAGTTTTTCGTTAAAAGTTTCTTAATGAGATTCGTGTAATGCAACATGTTTCGAGGTTGGTAAACACCATCTGTTGGTATGGCAGGCCTGTATGATTCGTATGGTTTCTCTGTATGGTCGGTTGGTCTATTCGGAGAGTCTTGCTGATTGTTCTTGCTGGTTGATCTGGTGGGATAGTCTAGTTGAATGGTTTGGTTGGTTGGTCCATTTTGTCGGTCTGTCAATTGGTCTTTTCAATTGATCAGTCTTGATGGTTGGTATAGCCAGCTGGTCTAGTTGATCGGTTGACGTTGTCAGAATGGCCTATATGATAAGCATGCTCAGTATTCACAGTATGGCTGACATGGTCTGTATAATAGCTCTGCATGGTTGTTTGGTATGCTCAGCTGGCACAGCGAGTGTGTTTATCGTTGATTGGTGTGCCTTGCTGATCGGTATAGTCATTTGGTACGATCAGCTAGCCTTGTAGGACGTTGTTATGATAGGTCTTGTTTCCTGGTTGTTCTAGTCGGTCTTGTTGGTCGTTTGGTCTTGTTAGTTGGTCTGGGAATTAAGTTGGCCAGTTAGTATGGTTGTTTGGTACTGTTGTTTGGAAGCTCAGACTCGCCGCCAGATTGGCCTGGTTGGTAGGGATAATCATTTGGTTTTGTTGGTTGATCCAATTTGTCTTAATGACTGATCATCGCCATTTACATTTTTCAGTTGGCAAGTGTGTCACAGTTAGTCTGTACAGTTAATGTGGCTGCCTAATAGGCATGGTTAGTATGGTAGGTTTTGTTAGTCGTTTGTTATGATTATTTAGGCTAGTCGGTTGGTCTGGCCAGTCTTGTTGGTCGGTTGGTATGTATGTTTGTTTGGTCCCCTAGTACGACTATTCGGTAAGACAAGTTAGTATGGCAGTTTGGTATGGCCACAGCTAGTATGGTTGTTTGGTATGGTTAGCTGGTATAGATAATCTGTATAGTTGTTCGGTCTCGTACAACAGCCTAGTTGAAATATTATCCTGTTTGGCCATGTGTGTTAGTTGATCTGATCGGCTTTATCAATTCGTTCTGTCCATTGGTCTTGCCAGTTTGTCTTTCGTCGGTCTTGATGATTGGTATTTCCTATCGGTCTTTGTGGCTAGTAAGGTTTCTTTTCTAGTTTTATTTTGAGATATTAAATTTTTGAGGTTTCTTTTTGAGGAATGTTTTTGAGCAATATTTTGAGGAATCATTACGAGGAATAATTTTGAGTTCCGACATTTTTGGTGTAATTTTTTAGGTTAGAAAATTGAGGCCAGATTCTTGAGTTTTGGTTTTTGAGGTCTGTCACTATGGTATGTTTGTATATTAAGTTTGTTTGATTGGCTTGTATGGTCTGGTCAGTCCTCTCGATAAGATGGTATGCTCAGTCTGTACGGTTGGTCAGTATTGTTGGTCGGTATGGTTGATCAGTCTGATAATTCAGGCTTGTTGGTCTGCTGGCCTAGTATGCTGGAATTGACGTTTGGTCTGGCCAGTCTTATCGGTTGGTCTTGTACATTTGTCTCACTAGTTGTTCGGTCATGCTTGATGGTTTTTATGGTTGATATGTTCGGATGGTATGGTCATTTGGTATGTTCAGTCTTTATAGTTGGCATTGTGGGAGGTCTCGCCTGTCTTAATATTGGTTCGTGTGGATCATCGGTCTTGATGGTTTGAAAAATATTTTTAAGTTGGTATGTTAGTGAGTTTGCGATAACTGTGACTGGCTAGTAACAAAGATGTTGAAATATTTTCACTCAACAGAATACGTATTGTAATCCTAGGTTTGCTTATATGTAACAGTAAATTATATTGATAGGGTGTTAATCTAACTATTCTTACAAAACACTTCTTGCCTAGTGTGGCATGTTGGTGCTGGAAAAGTAAATTATGGCTTGCAATTTGTGATGCTGTTGCTAATGATTCGCAAATGGTTGCCAACTATGGTTATAGAAGGTCATAGACCATAGATTACTATATTGGTTTGATTGGGCTTGAGCTGGTCACGTACATTCCAAGTGTCTAGGGAGTTTCAGCTGGAGTCAGAGATAGGACCACCAAGTTCGAAATTGGGATACTGGTGACTCGCATGCCAGTAAACCAATACTTCACTTCATTTCTACACTCCAATAGGGAGGCAGTCACAAAACGGCCTTGTGCAGCCATGTTATCTGTTGAACTTCGGTTTATTGTCCAGTGTAGTTGAAAGTGACCTAGGAGATTAAAAAAAATTATAAGATTGAGTGCTACAAATATCAAGAAGGAAATAAAGAGTAATATGTCATCCTCACAACAGAAGAAGTACTGTAATTTTGCGAGACTTCATTTATATTATATGCAGAGGTCGATATGCTGTATTGTCAATAGCCAATCAGAAGCGAACAATGAGGTGCCATAATTAAATCTCAAGCAGAGTCTAGTGGTAATGATAGGGATCGATTGGTGAGGGGTGGGATGTTTATATAAAGCCAATCATTTGTTGGGGTTCATGGTGTAAACATACCTGTCTGCTCTCCCTTCTGATCTACTGGGCTTGACTCGGAGTCTTAATCCCCATCGCTGATTTATGGACATTTTTAAGGAAACTGGTGTCCACTGTAGAGTTTTCAAAAAACCTTCATTCCACGTTGCTTATTTTTGGGCCAAACAGATGGCTTAACTAAATTATATAGCTATTTTAGATATAAAAAAACGGGAAATTGTGAAGGAAAAGGTTCAATTTTTACAAGCTACTTCGCTGTTGTCCAAGCTTAGTGACCTCAATCCACAAACCTCAACACCATCCCATTGCCCAAACTCTCCTTTTTCATTCTTATAGTATGCGATGATATTTGTTTACTGTGTTACAGTTTTTTTAATAAAGTGATCTGTAACATTTATAGACTTTCATACAGTCTGTCCTAATGTTGAAATATTATAGGATTTTAATGATTGTAATCTAAGTTGCAATAATGTGAAGGAACCTAAATGCAGTGACGTAATGGATATATGCCCAATAGTTCGTGGTTATGTAAATGCTGAGGATATTGAGGCTACGATGTGAAATTGAGTTAAATGTAATGATATTGATTTGTGACATGAAATGTGTATAGCAAGGAGTTCGGGATAACTTAAACTCTTTTATAAAGATCTTCACACTTTGTGTTTTTAATGTTGAACATTATACATCAAACAAAGTATGAGATATATTTCACCATGGTAAGTATATTGAAGTAAAGCGATTTTATCAATTACAATTGTTTTACCAGAATATTTATCGAAAATGTTTACAATTTTTATATCCAGATATATCATAATTAAAACACTATTAAGAGAATTGACTCATTAAGTAATTTATTCATCTCTAGAAATTTTATTTAGTTAAACCAATTCGTAATTGCTTTTTATTTCCGTAAGTGAAATTAACACTCAAACCACACCAATGTGTGGTTTTGGCTGAAATATAAACAAATTCAATGGACTTGAGTATTTTTTCAGTATATTTTACTAGCGTGAATATTTTCATACAGAAAGTATTTTCCCCAGCGGGTCAATAACGTTTCATAATTGTTAAAAGTCATATATACTACCTGAAAATTTTTACTTGTGCAATTATAAATTTTCATATAAGGACCTAAATACTGCATGTGAGAATATTTCAGCTGGACGTTACTTGAGTTTCAGGTTCGTTGTATACGAGTAAAAGTCTAAATATAATACACTGGTGGGAAATGGAAAGCTAACACTCGGACGCAATGGTCCCAAAGGAATGACGGGTTTATTGAATAATTATGCAGATCGTACTAATTACTGGATAGTGATCAAAGGCCCGTACACTTACGGACAGAAGCTACAGAATGTCTTGAACAACAATGTCAGTATCATGTTTAGCCACATTTAGCTACGCTGCAGTCCCACAGTCGTGGCTAGTGGCGATTATAAAGATTGCGGATGTCATCTTGGGGAATAGAGTTCCCCGTTAATTACACCTGTTGTTGCAATTGGTGTAGGTTTGGTGCCGGTATGGCAGATCGCAACAAACGCCGTCCCATCATATCCCGACAGGTTGGGTGGTCGCGCTCGTCAGTGGAGTTGATGAACACTTTCGAGAACGCGCTGGGTAACACGAGACATGTGTGAATGGGCATTGTCCTGCTGGAATAATGGGCATTGTCCTGTTGTAGGAACGACAACTAAATTGAGTGGACGATATTCTGGATGTAGTGTTCACTGTTCAATGTTCCCTCAACAAACACCAGAGGCGTACGGTCATTGTAGACTATTGCCCTCCAGACCATGATGACAGCAGTTGGTCCTGTATGTAGCTGCCATATACACTCCGGTTGTTGCCGCTCTCATGATTGACGCCACAGTCGCAAACGACCGTCACTGGCGCAAAGGCATAATCTTCTCTCATCACTAAAAAAAATAACACAACTTCTCGCCATTTATCCCTCCAGTTGCCTCGTTCGCGACACCATCCGAGGCGGGCTGCACGGCGATGGGGTGTGAGAGGAATCCTGGCGAGCGACACCCTTGATCGTAGCCCAGCGTCCAGCAAATGGTTGGTGATGGTCCTAGCTGACACCCTGTGTGCAACAGTGGCCCTAATCAGTGCGGCGGTCGTCGTGCGATCATCAATGGCTGCTTGCCTGATGCGGCGGTCCAGGCGGTAATCCGTTTGCCGTTTCCGTTTGGAACCAGGTTGACGCGTATGTGTACAATATTTGGACCCCTGGCACCCCCAATGATGCACAGCAGACACTTCACGTCCTATGCGTTGGGCAACTCTTCGGAAGGCCCGTCCAGCCTCCCTCAGGCCCACAATACGACCTCGTCCAAAGTCCGTTAATTGCACGAAGTGTGGTTGGTGTATACCGTCGTGGCATGTTTACAATGTTTACCTCACACAGGCCGAAGCTTGAAACAATAGACTACGCCTCACCGAGTCAACTGTAGTTGTATTGGGTTGAGTGGTGTTAGGCCTAGTTCACGATTCCTGCTCTGTCCACAGTACAGTACTGTTAATCATTGCATGTGCTGCCCTTTATCAGAACGCCATGTGCATTTGGTGTTTGAAAGCCACGACTTTGGTGGTGTTCTCTTTTCATTTTCCATCAGCACACAAATATTTTCAAAATGTTGTCAAATGATATTGAAAACCTGGGAAATATTATTTATGTTGCGATACTAACTCTGCCATAGAACATTAACTCAGATAGAAAAATCATATACTGTGATTATCTTAGCGCATTTCGATTACAGTGCTTTTGAATTGTTGCATCAGTTTTATGTATCAAATATTTTTAAAACTCAAAAAGTTCTTAAATGCAACATACATTTTTATATGATATAATTGCTAACTTATTTATTAGGCATTAGCATAGTATAGCAATATTTTTAATTGCTTTCATAGATAATTTAAATATATATTTTGCTTGTTGTAGCGAAGTAACGAAACCATCTGAAATAAAATGCGAATTTACTTACATCAGTGTAAATCCTTACTAATATAGCTTGTTAACCAGCACATGTAATTGGTTAGTTGCTGTATTTACTTACATCAGTGTAAATCCTTACTAATATAGCTTGTTAACCAGCACATGTAATTGGTTAGTTGCTGTATTTACTTACATCAGTGTAAATCCTTACTAATATAGCTTGTTAACCAGCACATGTAATTGGTTAGTTGCTGTATTTACTTACATCAGTGTAAATCCTTACTAATATAGCTTGTTAACCAGCACATGTAATTGGTTAGTTGCTGTATTTACATACATAAGTGTAAATCCTTACTAATATAGCTTGTTAACCAGCACATGTAATTGGTTAGTTGCTGTATTATCAAGAAACGTTTATAAAGTTGGTTTTAATAAATGTTGATATATCTACGCAGTTTGCGAATCTTTGCATGGTCTTATGAAATGCAGCAACTGTTTCCATAGGATAGATTGAATGTCGATACATCTATCAAAAATACATCAATTTTAAACCAAATTTGATATTTAATTATTTCTGGCAACAATCCAGGTACAAAATTAAATGATATAGAGTGTGTTATCAAACATTAGTACAATAAGAAGACAAAATTTCCATATGATAAGAAGGACCATTACAAAAATTTTCAATATAAACAATTAAAAATTTTAAACAATTATGTACAAAATATTTTCAAATCTAATATAATCAAGCAACTCAGAAAATGAATAAAATATTTTCACATTTGTACAAGATTTACATGTAGTTTTCAAGTAATAGGTTATGTACTATTACTGCTTTAGCCTTGATGTCAAGAAACCGCGAAATGAAAGACACACTTTATTCACTTTGCTCATTTCTTGAAGTAAGAGGCCCACTGTCACATTCTTCTGCCAGAAGGCGTATATTAATATTTCGCAATACTATTAATAACATTATGTTCAAATGTTCTTCGAAAGAAAGTTTCTAATAAACACTGTTATCAAAGATTATTCTGAAGTGTTGCAGTATTACTACCAGCGTGATCTCATTAATCCCCACGTGTTTACTACCCTTGGCTTCCAGGTCCTCCTCCGAACTAAGCTCCCACATTACCTATCCTTGCCGACCTTGACCACCAGCCCCACTTCCGAACCCACCTCCCATACCCCCTGGACCTCCAAACCCACCTTGTCCAGGATTCCCACCAAACCCATCTTGTCCTGGGCCACCACGACCTCCCCCAGGTCCACCCCCACCCATACCTCCTTGGCCCATACGACCACCTCCTGGTCCACCGCCCATTCCCATTTGACCTCGGCGGCCTCCTCCAAAACCACCTCCATACCCTCCAGGCCCCCCACCCATACCCATGTTACCTCTATGTCCTCCAAACCCGCCTGGACCTCCACCCATACCTCCAGGGCCTCCTCCACCCATACCTCCAGGGCCTCCTCCGAACCCACCTGGACCTCCACCCATACCTCCAGGGCCTCCTCCGAACCCACCTGGACCTCCACCCATACCTCCATGGCCTCCTCCGAACCCACCTGGACCTCCACCCATACTTCCAGGGCCTCCTCCGAACCCACCTAGACCTCCACCCATACCTCCAGGGCCTTCTCCGAACCCACCTGGACCTCCACCCATACCTCCAGGGCCTCCTCCGAACCCACCTCGACCTCCATCCTTACCTCCAGGGCCTCCTCCACCCATATCTCCAGGGCCTCCTCCATCCATATATCCAGGGCCTCCTTCACCCATACTTCCAGAACCACTAAATCCACCCCCGAGTCCACCTTGTCCTTGACCACCTGGATCCTCTCCAGGGCCACCACTCATGTCTTGTCCTGATCCTCCCACGCCGCCTCCTTCTTGCTGTGCTAGCGAGCTACAGACGATTGTGACAGTCATCACTGCTAGAACCTGCAAAATGAAATTCATCAGTAATGCAAACGTTTATAAGGTACTCTATATAATTTTTGATGTTAACAAAATTGATGTGATTTGATTTATTAATACATTACTATATGTAATTACTTAAAAATTTTTATTTAAATGTTTTAATTTGCTAGGTTACCAAGAAAAGTTATATTATTTTTTCGGACCCATATATTCAATTATATTTATCAACTGTGTGAACGTAAACAGTAAGTCATTGATTACACTCACTTTAAATACAATTTTGATGATATTAGTACTATTAATACACAAAAATTTCACAAAAAACGTTATTATCTAACTAACACAAAGTAAGAAAATTCTTAGCATAAGTAAGAAGAAACTATGCGAAATTAGATCAGTGCAATACAAGGCACAATACTCCACAGTACATTCGGTCGGGGATTATAATATTAACCATATATCGAAAATTATAAGAAATTTTCTTGGTTGTAATGCTTATATATATATATATATATATATATATATATATATATATATATATATATATATATATATATATATATATATATATATATATATATATATACAACGTGTATCTAAAACATACCGCCAAATTATAATAGGCTTATTTCTGAGATGGAAATATGAAGTTTAAATAGCAAGAGCTGTAGATGCCCACAGTTTGAGAAAATTAGCCAACGAGCACTGATTTTCTGTGTACGTGTGGACGGGCATTGGGGGTGAACATCTCATCGGGCCGTACTTGTTACCGCAACGAATGACTGGGCTCATGTACTGCCAATTCCTGCCAGTTATTTTGCCGGATTTCCACGACTATGTGCCACTCGTGGTCCGGCCACGTATGTGGCTTCAACAGGACGTTGCTCCTCCACATTCCACGAGAGCTGTGCGGGATCACTTCAACATGGAATTTCCAGCACGGTGGATTGGAAGAGGTGGGCCTCTTGCGTGGCCAACACACTCTCCTCACCTTAATCCACTATACTTTTTCCTGTAGGGGTTCATCAAGTCTCTGGTCTACGACACACCCATTGAGTCACAGGAAGACATGTTAGCCAGGGTTATGGCTGCCTGTGACAAGGTTCAAGATACACAGGGTGTTTTCGAAAGGGCACGCCAGTCTTTCGTATGCCGAATTAATTGTTGCAATGAGGTTGGCGTTCGCCATTCAGAACACTTGTTGCAAAGATGCTTCTGATGGTACGATATTTAACCAGTAGTGCAAGAACGTTAATTTATTTTCTGATTTCTTTACTTCTGACAGTGAGAAAATCCCTCCGAACTGTTATTTGTGCAACACACTAATGTGCTACGTCACACACACACACACACACACACACACACACACACACACTCAGTTGCTTGAAACTCAGTCCACTACGACACAGCGTGCATACATCCATAACAAGTTGCCTACCTGGCAGGCAGTAACGCTTCTCTGTCAAATCAAATATGTAGTTTTTATCCGAGATGAAAATTATATGATTTCATTAGAATTTTACTGTCATGGTTTGTCATATTTTCGCCAATAACTTGTGCTAATTTCTATAGAGTCTTAGGTTGCCTATTTAAAGTAAGCAAAAACCACTACTGTGTAAATAATTATAGGATAGTGAAGAATGGTGTGATCATTCTTATAGTTTAACAAAAGAAAACCTTCAAGTAGGCAAGAAAATATTTACTGAATAGAAACTTACATCTTAATAAGGTAATAACTTAAGATAATCACCACATATACAGATTTAATCTGCTGTGTACTACACAAAAAGAAAATAATTAAATTAAAAATAACTATTATACAAACTGTACTACTAACTGGGTCTGAAACACTGCGATTTCGGTTTATATGGAAACTCTTTCGAGTCTTTCATGTTCTGTGGAGAAAAGTAGACTGAGAAAATTATTTCGGTGTTCATTTTTTTTCTTCTGTCTGTAGAGTCGTCTGCCTATACATGCAACGTGTATTAAAAAAATTCCAAGAATTTCGATACGTTATTCCTGAGGTTGAAATAGAAAGGTTGAGATAGGCAACCCATGCTCCAAGTCCATTAGCAAAAGCGGTAGACACTTCAAAAGTTTGAGAAAAATTAAAATTTATCGTCATATTTACGAAACTGCTTGCGGGACAGAAACGAAGTAATGGTTACAAATTATGTAAACCCCATCCCCACCTTGTTGAAAGGTGGTGTCGTCGCTTGTATTTGTGCAAAAAAAGTATGAAACAGGAAAAATTCCCTGTTTGTGGCGAGAGATTATAACATGCCCGCAAAATTAGCGACATAAATGTATTTTGCAAAGATTGTGTAACTCTCGTACTTTTCATATATCAAGCAAACCGGCTGCCAGTGCAAAATTCTTGAACAGGACACTTCAGCATGAAAAAATTTTTAAAATGGAAGTAAGTAAAATCTTCAGTTCTCGAGATGGGTATTTTTAATACAATACTTATATGGCATAATAATGCAAACAATGTGCTATCTTGCCACGATATCAAAGTAGAGAGGTCAAACAAATGGACTTTATTTTGCTATGTTGAAGTACAGTGACTCATAGTGACTTGGAGATTTTCATGTTATTGTATGACCAGTTTCCCAACTATGTCAATAATTGGCTGTCTTATTGTCTTCAGAGTATAAGTAACCTTAATCTGTGTATTTGAAAGACATGCCCGTCCTTGCCGTGAAGAATTTTGTTGTCTAGAATATATAAATTTTCAATATGCATTATACTGCAGTTCATTGCAATGGTAAAAGAAGAAGAAATACAGAGAGTAAGTCGGGAAATTAAATGTGAATCAACCCCCCTCCATATTTTCATTTTTATTTGGGCCAGCGAAAAATTCCCATTTAAGTTAGTGTATTAAGTTATGATTTAGATTTTGGGTGTTTTAAAATTTTGCTTATGTTTTTATTTCGAGGAATGGACCCAACAACCCCGAAGTAGGGCCATAACACATATATAGGCTATATAATGAAATTTGTAGTCAAACTGGAGTGATATTTTGTGTTTAAATTAAAAGAGCGACCAAATGTTGAAAAAATAAAAAGTGCCAACTTATCAGAATTGTATTCCCTTTCACAGAAGAATCCTTTTTCGTTAACATTTTTCGCAGTGGATTTGATTAAGTACCAGATATCGTTTTATGATTCAGGCTGGCAAGCAGGATTGCATTATCTTCGCCGTAATATTTATGATATTTCCACTACTCTGTAACAACTGTGAGTCGTCACACATGAGGTGATTTTTCAAAGGGTTAATTCAAAAAGTGCGAAGAAACCGTGAATATTAGCATGAGGTCAAATTGCGTGACGACATTATTTGTGAACGCAGTTTTTAGGGAGTGGTAAATATTGCTAGTCTTAGTTAAAAGCAAACATCTCACCGGCATAGGGTTACCAGACGTGGCACTCAAAAAGACAGGCAAAAAGACTCAATGAACTGGCATTAAAATAGAGGACGCTTCCTAGAAAATTACACGAAGAAAGCGGATCTTCAATTTAATAATGGGAATATGCAAAATCAGTTAAGTAGCAGTGGAGAAGGGTATCCAAAAATCGGTACCATAGCGCTTTAAAGTAATAAAAAGAAATATTTTGTTGCAACCAGATGAAGTGACAACCATGATCACTCTGAATATGAAAGTCTGTTGAACTTTGTTTGTAGACACTGCAGAATATTTCACTAACAAGTAATATATAAGAGTATTCACTCAAACAAAGTTGTACATAAGTACTGGACAGAATTTTTTATGACAGGTAATTACTCTCGCACAGATCAGTTTTAAGATACATTTCGATCGTATTACTTTGACAATTTTATTCGTTATAAAAGGTTTCTATTTCCTAGCAAATAATCATGACATTTTGAATAGATTAGGCACTTCGCAACACATGACTGCAAAACAAAAACAGCCACGGCAAATATGACTGTTGACGAAGATAAAATAATTACTTAATATTCTCAAAAAAAATTACACACTTGCAAGAAGTTCGTTGGCAACGATACCAAACGTTTAACTGCATAAAAAATATATATATATAGCTTTGTTGTCTTTCACTTTTACTGGAAAAGAATACATTTCGATTTTTTACTTGTAAAACCCTGCCAGACAGTTTACAATGCCACAAATATAGGAAATGTCCGGGTGAATGAGGGAGTCTGGCAACGCTACACCAGCAGGATAGAGCGATGAGGCAGTGGTAATACACTGTAGTTGTATTCGGAAAAACTGCGGTTGATTACTAGTCTAGCCGTATTCATTTCGACCATGTCCGGTTTTTCGAGGAACAATGGTTTGGTTTTTGAACATAGGCCGTGGCCGACACTTCACAATCCTCTTCTCATCACAACTTCTCTTTCCGTCTCTAACTACCCTTCTTTCGACGAAACTCGTGCCCTTATTCATAAAAAGATCTCTGTTCGCATACAACACTTGTAGTAAATAATTATTTACTCCGAGGAAAAACATATTCGCCAATGCTGCAAACGACACACGATTAAATGAAAGAAAAAATATTATGCAGGCCTATATCCCACTGTAGTAATAATTTGATATGCAAAAAAAAAACACGAGCGTAAGCTAAGAGTATCTGTATTTAACAGATATGACAACGATAACTGTATGTTTCCACCGGTGCAATTAAATTATTAAAGAAAGTAATCAAGAGGAAGAACGAGAAAATGGGCAACCAAACCAAGACGGTTTATACACTAAATACGATATCTTCAAATAAACATGTATTACACAATGAAGACTACTCAGATGAACACAGGAGCGAAAAAATGCAAATATAGGCCTATACACACAAAGAAGAATAATAGAACTTACAAAACAAATTTTAACGCAGAAGTTTTCTACTATGAAATAGCTTGCGATATCCCCAGTAGCAACCTACGTTGGCCCAACATTTGAACTTGGTTCGCAAGGTTGAATGTATGTTGGGCTGGAGAGCACATGTTTATACAACGTTAGGTAAACGTTGGGCAACCAACATTTTCTGTAACATCCGGAACACCTTTTTTGAATTAAAACAATGCCCCTTTCTTGTATTTTATATAATACGGAGGTTCGTCATGACCTTAAATAGTTATATTTAAAATATGTTCAGTTTATTATACAATAATTTATACAAATTGTTAAGTTAACCCAAAATAGTGTAACCAATGTTATAACAATGGAAATTACCATATTAATAATGAAATAACAATAATTTTGTTTTATTGATTCAAAGCAATGTTTTAACACACGCAATATTCCTTATTTGAAATTGACATTTTTGGTAATTTGTTTGTAGCTCGGAAAAACAAGCTGTCGGCATTTGGCGTGTAAACATTTTTGTGCCAAAATTGTGTAACCACCGTTGTCAACAATGGCAATTGCCATATTTCTAATGAAATTAAAACAAACTTTTGCATGTTTGTTTAAAAGCTATGTTTCAAACACACAAGCTATATCTTATTTATAACTGATTTAGTTGATGAAGTGGTTACTTACTGGAAAACATACTATTGACATTTTCTATGTTAATATTTTTGGGAAAACACTATGTAAATAACTTAGTGCCAACAATGGTATTAAGAATATTTCTGATGAAACACAATAGCTAGTTCTTATATATGTTTAAAAAACTATGGTTTTCTTTAACACGCAAACCATGTTTTATTTACATTTGACTTCGCAGGTGACGTGTCGGTTATTTTCAAAACGTACTGCCAGCATTAGGAATGAAACCCCTTGTTGAGACAACGTTGTAAAAAAATATATATCCAATAATTGAAATGTAAACGTTTAAATTACACAAGCACATTATGAAGCCTTGCTAAATGTAATTTTTATTTAAAATGCTTTTTGTTCCTCATGCGTTGAGACTATGATGTGAATATAACAGTTGGAGATGAATACTTTTAGTGACGTTGGGACAACATTGCATTGCAGACATTGTGCCAATATAGGATAACATTAATCATTTCTTTAAAAATTTGTAATTCAATTAATTTTTTTATAGTTTAGGTTTTTTAGCAGATTTTTTTAAAAATAAATTGTTGTGTGCTGTGTACTGGTTATTAATGGAAAATATATGATTGTAACTGGGAAGTTATTAGTTCGGTTTCAATGTAGTATAACATGACTTAAAACCATAAAATATATAACACATTATATTGACCTGCAATAATATGGCATGTGCTTATTGGTTTGTATATCGCAGGAAGTAACAGTAGTGTAGTGGATAACACATTGGGTTGATCATCTACAGGGCCCCGAGTTCAAATTCCACTTCCCTCAAGCGAGTTTTCGAGTCGTGTCATGAAATGCAAAGTGACGAATACTGAAAGGGTTGACAGAACGAATTTTCTTTGTGATTTTCAGTAAGTGGCTAACATTTACTTAAAACATCGGTAATCAACGTTGGTAGAATGTTGTTTATTAGTTGGCATCATGTATGCAATAACACATCCTGCCAATACATAACGAACGTCGAATCGTGCCGGACGATGTTGCTGGTCGACGGGTTTTCTCGGGGATCTCGCATCTCCTACGCCTTTGCATTCCGACACTGCTTCATACCCACCTCGTTTCACCCTTATTGGCTCTGAAGACCTCGATTTTAAGAGCCGCCCAATTCTCTTTACTCACTCACCCAACATCGAAACATGTCAGCAAATCTTTGTTTGGCAAATGACCTTGTGAATTCCTTTCTGAAAGAAAAACTCGCCATTCTTAAAAGCGTGCGCAAAACAATGACGTATTTAGGTCAATGTTGTACTTCAGTTGGCAACCAACATAAATGTCATGTTGAGACAACGTTGAGGCGTTCAAATTTCGCCGTTGGACCAACGGTAGAGACAAACGTTGGGCAAATGTAGGTTCTACCAGATTTTGCTACAGGCGATGTACCAATATTTATTTAATATATTTGTAAGTATTTACTTTCAAAACTAGCGTTCCACGTATGTCCTGTATTGACTAACGTACAACATATTACTATACCGAGAGAATTATTGCTCACATTCTACCCACAACTTCTCTGAGCTATTGTAAGAACAGTAAAGGCGGTTTAATATTTTTGACAATTCATAAAACAAGTTTGGTAATAATTTTGGATACCAGTTTCTTGAGTTGTTCATCAATTCAAAGAATTTGAGTTTGTAGGTGGTTACGCAGTGTGCTAGCGTAATTAGGAAAACGGTTTATATGTACTTGCAATATAATTTATCAAATGTGCGAATGCGATTTTTTATTGGTGCGTAAATACTTAAACAAAATATATTCCTGCTGATCAATAGGTTTCAAATGTCTATTGAAGTTATTCGAGGGACTTGATTTTATGGAAAAGTTTCACCATTCATGAAAGTGATACTAATGAAACTGCTGTAATTAATCTCGCACTTTTTTTTTCAGTAAGAAAGGAAATTCGTTCTATGTGAGGAAATTAAGATTTTCATAAATTTCTTGCTACATGTTCATATTTTGGCCTACGTTCAAATCGTTTATTATGCTTAAATACTTAAATAAACGTGGTTTTAGTTTTTATAGAAATTGTTTCGATAAATATATGAACGCAATCCCCATACATAGCATCTGGGAGACAGTACCACTTAACATCGTAGATTGTCTTCATTTGCAAGTGCATAACAAGCTTATAGATGTAAATAAATGTCCTAAGTAACAAATAAGGTAATATGTATATTGAATAATTTGTGAACATTGTAATCCTGTATTATATAACACCGTTTGTGTAATTCACTTTGCAGTCACAATATATTAATTACACATTCTTTCAATAGTCATGTTAACTTTTCAGTATCAAGCTTTCTTAAATTTTCGCGTGATTATGCAGGCAATAAAATATGTACACACATGCGATACCTAAGACTGCAAGATCATTTGAAGGTTCTATATTAGCAGTCCCCCCCCCCCCCCAAGCGAAATAATCCAAATTGCGATTTTTTTTAGTTGCCGTGAAGGTTTTGTAACTGGTCGTACTACATTTCTGGTAAAAATTGACCGTCTTTGAAACACATCAAATCCATCGTCCCAGAGCACCGATTTTTTCCTAGGATGTACGATACAAATTGTTTTGAAGCTACGTGTTTTTGTTTAAAAATTCGTAACTTTGGTTGCTCAGTATCAAAAATTATATACTTGATTTAAGAATTCCAGTTGTAAGCAAGAGTTGATAGTATATCAGCACAAAGTACAGTCATTATCATTGTTGAAAAAAGCTGGTAACGGACACTAGTGAAATGTTTTTTAAAGAATATAATGCAACGAGGTAAGCACGTAAGTAACACTATTATTTATGAATAACTACACGAACACTTACCAAAGCTCTGTTCATCTTGACGTGTGTACTTTTACTGGAGAATGCTTATAGACATTCAAGGGGCTGAAAGAAGAGAATTTATACTATTCTCAGTATTTATATGCTGGTTGGTGCCCCGGCCGTGTCACTAACAAGCACGACGATCCGAGAATCATTCTTTAGACTTTTTACCACGGGATTTTTTTTTATCTAGATCCGGCAGGACAATTGCCGTCCTTCCGTTCATTCAAGTCTCCAGACCGCGACACAAGTTGGCCGTGAGCTAATGACATCCCACGCTCATGACACCACGAGAAGATCATTTAGACATCTGCGCTCAACTTTCCTGGAGGCGTCAGCAAAACTATAAGCAGTTCGTAGTTAACTGAAAACTTTTTGAAATCAACGTTTGGTGAAAGTCCCTTTTTCTAACTGAGCATTTTGACAGAAAGACTGAATGGTATGCTCCCAGCAGAGTTAGTAGTGGGATACACAAAGTGATGACGTGAGCACTTTTATAAACCCTCCCAGCAGGCATAACAAACAAAAACCTTATATTTTATTGTGGCTTCAGACGTTAACTTCTGAGAGCTATAAAACGTACACACAGTGATTATTTGCTAACGATTGGCTAATAGTTACGAATAGACTGAAAGGAATTTCAATGCACGGCTTAAAGAACTACTCACATTATAGTATTAAAAGTGCTAAGTGGTTATTTGTGAACATTGAATTTATTTCATCGATATTTCATTTTTATGCACTTTAGAGTAAAAAACAACATATTGAAAACACTTATGTTCAAAAGTATTTTACAGTTTTACTCGACCGACGTAAGCAAAAAGGGTATGAGTCCATGTCAATGCTAATTTCACATAAAGCGGAATGATACAAACATGGACAGAAAATTATGTCCTTAGCAGCGCTTACGCAAGTGACCTATTAACAGCAAGCAGCCTTTACAAGTTTTAAGATTTACGTCTCGAGTGTCACGAATGCACGCTTAATAATAATGTAATGTAGTGTTTGGCTAAGATCATTCCAAGAAGGGGTTGCCACCAGAGATGACGGAATTTTTACGCTACGGTCGTTCCTGAAATATGACAGAGAATGGAATCCTAAGATGGATCAGCGATGAAATGCAAAGTCGAGGAAGTGGGAAGTGACAAATAAATTCCGTCGGTCAGTGGTAACAGTGAGTGAGTTTAAGAGATTTGGACGGCTCTTAACATCGCGGTCTTGAGAGCAGGTGAGGGTGAAGTGAGGTGAATAGGGAGCAGCGTTGGAATGCATGGGCGAGGGAAACGGGAGATCCCCGAGAAAAACCGCCCACCAGCGGTATCGTCCGGCACGATTCCCACATGCGGAAATCCGGGGGTGACCCCGCCATTTCGCCTTGGTGGGAGGCGAGTAGCCTAACCACTACACCACCGTGGCCCCTTCAGTGGTAACGTCTGCTATGTCCGACTAACGAATAAAGTGATGAGGCCCATGGCAATGTTAATTTCACACAAGGCGGAGGAATACACAACGTGTTACAAGTACATAGTAAGCAGGGCTTTCAAAAGAGCTCATTTTACCGTCAACAGTCTGTATCAAAGAAGACAGAAGAGTGTGGAGAAAACTGGAACATAGTATTTTCATTTTAATTAAATTTGACTCTCCAACACAAGAGATAATTTTCCACCTATCAGATTAACAGTTTCAAATTAGTGTTAAGTTCGAGCAGTTTTTCCTTTCTCTTCAGAGTGGTTTTTGTCAGGAAGATTATTACATAAAACAACAGTATGAAAGATAATGACTTTTTATTCGATAATAAAGTTTAATTCATAAAATAAAAAAAAATTGAATAAATTTAATTATAAAATTTACGTTCCTTTTGTTATTCGGGAAAACATTAGATAAAAAAAAACGCAAACTTTGCTATACATACTTTTTGCGCAGTAACGTTAGATGACGGCAATTTTCTGTGCCTGTTAAGGACAGCAATGTAACATCTGCTTATTGTTATCTTGATATTGTTTGTACAAACATTATTCACACTTTGTCGTGATCAAATAGCTGCTGGAGAAGGTTCATCTAAGCACATATCTGCTGAACACTTTTCATAAAATGCTTATAACGAGGGATATTTACACCGAGTATTAATATTCTTTTGATATTTTATTAAAGAGAAGTAGCTTCTGTGTACTCACAAATACAATAAACGTATTTCACACTCGAGATTGTAATTTGCTGTGTGGCAACTGAATGTAACACTATGCATCACCAGCTGACCAGCTCCTTTCCCTTGCCAGTCCTCGTTCTATACGAGCTCGGAAAGCAAGGTGAATCCTCTGCAGAAAACAATGAATCTGATAGAAGTTTGATCAATACATGGTATGAAAGGAAGTCCCTGGCGCGCGTCTGCCTGTCTGTATGACTGCGCTAATCTCGAGAACCACTGAACGGATTTCGATGCGGTTTTTACTCTTTTGATCTGCATTTGTCGAGGAAGGTTTGTGTGTTTTACAAATTGCCATAGCACTTACAGGAGCTGGTCATTAACGGTATTAGTGAATCAAGTCAAGAAGAAAGTTTGCCGCCAGTGCGCTCTCATGGAATACGCTGTCTAATTCTTTAGAGATATAACAAAATCATGTAGGACAGAATTGTGTAAAATTAAATGATTTACAAAAAAGTCAGCGGTAGAATATATCTATCTTTAATAGATAAATGGTAATAAGCGTATTTACGCAATAAAAATATACGTAAAATTCACTGTTTTTTCTAAAAAAAAACTTAATCTTCATCAAAATTAATTAGTTCATAGTTAAACATCTTTAATAAAGATGCCCTTTACATCATACAATTATCGCCAATAATGTAAAAGATTAAAAAATATTTGTCAAAAATTAATTTCTAAAATGGAGTCCCGCACGCACGGACCTATACGTGGGTGAAGGTTAAGGCTCGGGGTGTGGCGAAGCAGGGGCAGAGATAAGACCCGTGGAAGGGGGGGTGGGGGAGTGAGGTCTTATCTCTGCCTGCAGTGTCCCGCGGCAGGCAGGAAAAACTAAATTGTACCCGGGCGAAGCCGGACCGGATCGCTAGTGTATATATAAAACGTGAATTTCTATCGCAACTGCTCACTGTAGTCAGCCTTCCCCGTGGCTGAGAATTGTAAAGAAATCTATGTACTCCCGATGTTAAATTACCACGCCCATGATTAATTACTTCACTGAAAAGAATTATAATGTATAAACCAAGACTGGTAACGAACATACTTTATAGTACAAAAGCAAAATAATTTTTTGTTTCAATTTACGGAGTCTTTTTCTTCTTCTTTTCATAGTAATCTTACAGCCTGTTACATCCAGAAATTAAGAGTACTTCCATCTCTTTTTCGGTCTTCCAGGCGATCTCTTTCCATCCACTGGTAAATGATCTCTTGCCACGCGCACAATTCTGTCCGATGCCATGCGGCATACATTTTGATTCCATTCCATTCTTCGTCTTTCTACCCAGCCCCCTATTCTTGATATTCAACTGTTATCTAATCTCTTCACTCCTTATCTTGTTCTTCCTGGATTCATGTACAATTCTACGGAGTGATGAGGGTTATTTCAAATTTCTATGGACTGCGAGGCTGAAGTCAGTTACAATGGTTCTGTATTGGAAATCATACATCGGCAAATTATTATCACTGAGTTAGCAAAGAGAAAAATATCGTGTGTTTCAATATTATGACAAATTCTAATTTCACAAAGGTTGGGTAAATTTCTCTTATGAAAATTAGTTTAACAGAAAGAATATATTTCAGAGTGTTTGCTTATTTGTATACCATATATCATAACTACCTAGGCCAATTGAAAGCAAATATTACAGTCACTAAAATATAAGCTGTGTTGTATTTGAATGTACTTTAGCCCTGCCAAATATTAAAAAATTGTTAACTAAAATTTATAAAGTCCTAAATGTATATAAATCGGTAAAACGACAACTGAGTTCATCAGAAAACACATAGGCATAAGTGCGCCACGGTGGCTTAGCGGTTAACTTACTCGCCTCCCACCAAGGCGAACCGAACTCACTCCCCGGCCGGGTCATCGGATTTTCGCATGTGTGAATCGTGCCGGACGATGCCGTTGGTCTGTTGGTTTTTTTTCGGGCATCTCCTGTTTTCCCACCCGTTCATACCAGCGCCGCTTCATACTCACCTCAAATACCCTCATCGGCTCTCAAGACCTCACTGTTATGAGCCGCCCAAATCTCTTCACTCTCTCACTCACATAGGCATAAACATAATATCATAAACTTCTATTTTAAAAAATTGTAACACTTTGCTCTAACTTAGAGCTTTTGAAATATTTACTCTAGTTTCAAGTAAGTTGCACTTCAAGGTAAAATATATACGTAAATTCGCCTAAGATATTTGAAAGCCAGGAATTTAATTTTTTGTGTCAATATAACCCGACTGCGATTTCTGTTTGATTAAACTGTTAGAAAACCAGATTAATCCTGTTTGATTTGCATTGCTACAAGGATACCACATATGATATACTGCTGAAAGTATATACAGTAGTAACGCCGAAACTATACACATACTCCAGATATAATTTTAAAAAATGTTAACATATTTTGTAGCTTCCAAAACACGCAGTGTCCATCTCAGAAAGTAATGGTACTAAACCGTTACTGAAATGTATCATAGATCATTAAATCCCCAGAAACTTCAATCATAAAACTATAAAATGAATTAAAATTATTATGTATCTTTTATTTTGACGCCTATCGTTATTTTATTCGAATACACCATAGTTTATAAATTAAATATTTCCCGATACATGACGTAGTTTCACATACACATTCGGTGCAATAAATGAAACTTTTACAAGGATGCACGTCTCATAAACACCACAATTTTTAACAAATAATTTCGTGACAATTAGTTGAATAAATCATAAGATACACTAATTGCCATAAAAAAATTCCTGCCAGTATAAAATATATTCGTCAGACGTAAAGTTTATTAAACAAGCTATTCCCAAGATGATTTAATAGCGATCAGAGTTAGTCTCGTGCAATGGTGCATGCACATACGTCGCACGAGGATGCTGCCATCGCTACTCATGCGATATATATATATATATATATATATATATATATAATATATAATGAGTAGTCAGAACAGCGTACGCAGTGTGACATGCGCAGCACTTCCCACGTTCCAACTTTTCTGAAGCACTGCTTAAGTTATGCTCCCACGATATCCGTCCGCCTCATGCACACGAGGCTTAACCGAGTCTAGAAAATCACACTAAATGGACAGTGTACCCAAACCGTACGCACTCAGTGTAGTAATATTTTCCACTACCGACCCACCCCGGCCTCGCTCGGGCGCGATTTACAAATATGGCGTTGTTTATGTTTACAGCAATCATATACACTAAATGATTAAGGTAACTAACCTAGGATTAATACTGTGTTGTTCAAAAAGTCTTCGTAAGTGAAATTTGAAAGACGAAAATGGTTACTGTGGGTCATCCTTAAAAGATAATCATATGCTGTGGCGGACTTTTTTTGTAGACCTTTCTGAGAAACACAATTTTGTAACACATTAATTTAGCTTATCTCTTATGGTTTAGTCATCGTAAGTCATGTAAGCGCCCGAAAAGCGGCTTTTCCCGACTTTATTAATAAACGTGGGCATTTCTTTGCTATCATTACATTAAATATTAATGTATTATATAGGTAAAAATTCCTAAATAAAGTTTCTTAATGATGCCGAAAACCGCATCAAAATCGATCAAGTTTTTTTAGATGCCTTAGCCGAATACACAAACACACACAGCCAGGTGACTTAATTGTATACTATGTGTGGATAAGAACCATTTATTGCTAGGCGTAACCAGCACACCTATCTTCTCACTGTTTTATTAAAAGTTATTATAAATTTAATATTATTATTTGGGGACATATAATTTTCATTTTGCGAGAAATATGATAGATTTATATCAAGGCAAGTATGAAACACTTGTGTTACGTGTAATTTTTAAGAAACAACAAAACACGCCTAGCTTTGGACGATTTTTCAAAAGTTTGATTCCTAAAAAGTGCAAAGAAACCGCAAATAGACTATAAGAGACGAGCGGTAGGACGAGAAGGTTGCACGCCACTCTCCTAAAGGCCGTTCACAATGAAGTGAGCACTTTTGAAATCAAACTTCAGAAAAAATTCATTGCCCATGCCTGCGTATACTTCAACGGGAGCACTGAGTGACATGCGCCCTGTCAAGTTGGCAACGACAGATGAAAAGTAGTTCCGTATATTAACGTCGAATAAAACGTGTTAGTTAACCATCTGTGATACTTTAAATTATTTATTTCGCTTTTTGTTTTTTTTAGTGTTTTTGTGTGTAAAAATTAGCAGATTTATAAAATGTTTACTTTTCTAATAATTTCACAGTTTCACTTGATCGACGCATGAATAAAGTGATGAGGCTCATGGCAATGTTAATTTACATAAGGCGGAAGAATACATAACGTGCATACAAGTAGAACTTAAGGAGGGCTTTAAAAAGTGCTCATTTTATCGTGAACAGCCTTTAGTAATTAAACTGCTATCATGAAATACGAGAACTTCTTGCTCCAGAATAACTACGTTTGCAGATAAGTAAAGATTGAAATAAATTGCAGATGGCAGCAACCCGATATAATATGATTTCTCTATTTTAGTCAACAAGAATTCTGCATAACCCTTCTATAAAGTCTTCCTTGAAAAATCTGGCTATACTTCCTTCGGAAGAAGATATCTAATGCTTATACCTAAATATTTTATCAATCTTAGCAGCCTAGGCTGATTAATGGAGTATAAACCAAGGGAGGCATTTTTCTTTATTGAACACTAAATAATATTTTCCCTAGTGTGGAAAGATTAACTTACGTAACCAAATGTCAACTGTAATTGCAATTATAACCTGAGTTAAGCGTTTTGAAATTGAGCTGCACGTATTCTTATATCAGAATATTGGTTGCTAGAGTTTCTTCATCAAACTTTCAAATGCAATAACTGAACGCTCATCAATAATTGACGTGCTTTATTGGTTAGTAGTTTTCCCAGTAGTGGTAGATATTTTGATTACAATTATAGTGTTGATTATTACCGATATCTTGTTAATATAGTAATTTTACAAGTTTATTAATTTTGTTATCACTACAATATACAAGTTACATATATGACAACTTGGTTGGTTAACAACTACTCCCGTATAATCACACAAACCCCAATACGCAACACATGTATTCATTTCAGTGGCGCCGTTCGCGGGACCTGAAATATCACAATACTTTTCAGTGGCAGCCCACGTGGTGCATAAATATAATAATTCCAGTAATGACATCATGTTAAGCTTGTTGTTATAGCCGCACATGACGCTATCATGCATTTAACGACTTCCCACATAGAGAGTTTCTGTCTCATTGATACATGTACTCTCAAGACATGGCATGCGGTGTGGCGTTAGCTGCATACCAAAGACCTAGTGACTATTACAAACGTCTGGTTTAGTGATTTACCGATCGTTTGATTATATCATATCGCCGCTTTAGTAAGATATTTATTTTTTATTTTCCCCCAGTAATAATGCTGTTTGACATCAGTGTAGATGGGCGCCGTCCACCGTGGACCTATTACGTGGCCTATTTCAGAATTGACGAGTTGTTGCTATAGGCTGTTCACGGTAAAATTAGCAGTTTTGAAAGTCCTGCTTAAGATCTACTCGTATGTACGTAATGTATTCTTCCGCTTTGTGTAAAATTAACTTTGCCATGAGCCTCATCACTTTATTTATGCGTCGGTAAAGTTAAACTGTGAAATCTGCTAATTTTTACACACAAATGCGTTAAGAAAACAAAAAGCGAAATAAATAATTTAAGTTATTACAAATGGTTACCGAGCACTTTTAATCCGACGCTAAGATATGGGACTATTTTCAATCCATCGTTACCAATTTTACTGGACGCATGTCACTCAGTGCGCCCGTTATAAGGTTGATTTCAGAAGTGCTCACTTTACCGTGAATAGCCTTTATCAAACGGGACACGCATCAACGCAGATAGCCGTTTTCTACAAATTGACTCTCATCACTTTCTTCTTTTACGCCACTCGCCCAACGGCGGCATAAAATAATGTCTTGAACAAATATTACCAATGGGATCCACTTTAAATATCAATTTGTCAAAATATTTTCAATGAGATTCGGGATCCAAGAGGCCGACTTAAAAGTTACAAGAATAGAGATGATTTTTAAACATAGTGCAGTTTGAATTTGCCATAGCACAATAGGCGAAGAACTTCCGAAAATTCCCTTGAAAAATATTTCACATTGTACTATTCTGCAAACTACTGACATATGTATACATTTAAATATATTTATTTTAGCAATCTGATTACCACTGCTATATTAAAAAACTACATTAAAACGTTAAATTTGTTTAACAATTAAAAAAAAAATTCAATCTGTGGTCAGCTTCACCCCCAAGTACTGTCGTGAAAATCTCAAACACTATTACTGTCCTAGAGTCCCTGAATACCCGAGTGATTAATGTTCATTTGGACTTCAAATTAGTGGTAAAATATTTCAAAAAAGGCTTGGAAACATTTTTTATACGTGTATTTCAGCTGAGAAGATAAAATAAAATAATATAAAAACACTTTTTTTACCGTTACAATATTTCATATTATCTGTTCAATTATACTAAAATAAAGAATACGAGTAAAATATAAAATTTGTGGACCTTGAAACATAACTATCTGCGTTCAATTTCATCAAATTCACTTTAAATTGATAACAAAATATATAATTTTACCAAGGAGAAAATTATTTGAAGTGAAAATCACAAAGCAAAATCACTGCACTTGAAAACACGATAGTCTGTGATAATAGGCCTCTTTCAATCAGGAGATTGTATCGTAGTCTTCTTGTCCTTGCTTCTTGGATGAGAATTGCATCTCCTTTTCTGTCCTGGTACATTGCTAAGATGATGAGGTTGGTGTACTTTCCGAGAGTTTTACCAATAGTAGTTCTTAAATCCTTCGGTAGCCTGAGGTTTACAAATATTTCCTTCAGTTGCTCATCAACCAACTGTCTCGCAAGAGATTTTAGAAAATAATTTCGAGAGATTTCATCATTATCTCTGACAGACTGATATATCACATGAGCATTGACAACTGAAATATCGAGAGTTGCGTAAAAAAACACAACTATTGGCCACCTACATGTGCGGCTGCTGGCGTAATATGTTGTGCATTGTTGATCCAAAGCATCAACACCACCCTTCGTGTTGTTATAGAGATTGATGACCTCTGGTTTTCAGTTTTTTTCCACTTTCTTGAAATGGTTCATACTAGACAGAATAATAACTGTCTTGTTCTTCTTTGGAACGTACGAAACAATGGTCAAGTCTTTCGTAAATGCGAACTTTGAGGACAAGGCGTCTCTTTTTCTATCAGGCAGAAATTCAGATGGAATCTCCATTTTGTTTTTCCGCAACGTTCCCACAGAAGTTTGTTTTCTTCTTAGTAATTTGTTTGCAAGTTCAATAGATGAAAAAATAATTATCGGCTGTTATATTTCGGTTTGACCCAATGATTGGCTTACACAGGCGAATTATGCATTGAGTCGGTTTCAATTGTTTCTTGTTTTTAGGCCATGTATACTCTGAAGCGACAGCATCCATAAAAACCCACAAGCATCTCATCAACATTAATGAGTTCTCCTGGTGAATAACTATTTTGCCTATTCTTCACCATCTTATCAAAAAGTGCCAAAATCACTGCAGTAGGATCTTCAGCAAGTCTTTCTGACCCTGTAGAAACATTATCGAATCTGATACAGCACAGAAGAACTATTATTCTGTGTAAAGAAAATATTGTCCTAAAAATGTCTCTGTCTGTTCAATCAGTGGCAAAATTTGATCGCAGGTTTTCATCATTCGACTTGAAGATGGCTGAGTAATACAGAAAGCCAATGAGAGTCTTGATTTCCCGTAAATTTGTTTATTTCAGTTGGGCCCTGTTATGACTACTGAACTTCATTCTGTATTGAACAATTTTCTTGTTCGTCCATTGCACTATTTCAGAAAACATTTTTTCATCATAGATGCAGTTCCTGGTCTCCAAGGGAGAGCATTTATTCCCTAAATTTATAGCTTCTCCCTTGAGTATTGGTGCTCGAATTACAATGTTATGTGCCGGAGTTCTTTGCCGTAAGTTGGCTCATCACACATCCATTCGAACCGTTTCTGTCCATAAATGTTTCTATGTTTCTGAGAAGTAGAACAGTCCTGGCCCGAAGCAGATGTTTCTTCTTCTGTCACATTTCCTTCCTCTTCCTCTTCATGAGACGATATACTCACATTTGAATCAGTACCGTGAGTACTTACATACTCTGG
Source organism: Dryococelus australis (assembly GCA_029891345.1). Lineage (NCBI taxonomy): Eukaryota > Metazoa > Arthropoda > Insecta > Phasmatodea > Phasmatidae > Dryococelus > Dryococelus australis. The sequence goes on along the minus strand of CM057002.1, from coordinate 103,666,894 downwards.
ATCGCTGTCAGATGGTGGATCATCAGCATCACAATCTTTGTCCTCTGCTTCAGTTAACCATTGGTTGACAACATCCTCGAAATCGGGATCATGATGAACTGTTTTCTTAGAAACTCGTGTATTTCTGATAGTTGAAGCCTGTAAAGTGAGGCTAGAAAAAATCCATTTTCGAGGTTATGACAAACACTAAATGAAAACAATATAATGCTACTACGGTACCACATAACCACCTGTCTGTTGTTTTTGTATTTTTTACAAACGAAACCTAATTTTCTTTACAATTTTCAAAGTTTCTCTATACCCATGAAAATTGATTTCCGTTTTCAACAGAGCCAATATTTTCTTGATTGTTGGCACTTATTTTTTTTACTCTATAAACATTTTGTATTACTCGTCGAACAACACACAAATCAATGTCGCATTTCCGATCATTTTATGGCCTTCATTATGAATGGTAGGCAGTTTCTTACTTGGAGATGCTGTTTTCCGATTGTTGCTAAGTAGTACGTGATGCGAAAATGCGAATTCAAAACCCCGCAATGATTATATTCAATTTTCTTGCCTTAGAACATGTGACAATTCTGCATTTTTTCGAGATATATATTTTTAATGTGGTACTGAATTAGTACTGTTGTGAGGTCTGGAGGTATCCCAAGGAGAACAAAAAACACTATAGATACTCACCAGACGAAAAGAATATCAGGATTCACCTTGCAGAACTTTCATCACCGACAGATATAAAAGGTACTGATAGGGAGGACAGGTTGGCAGAAGCCTATTGCATGCGGAGGGGAAGCAAAGCAGGAGTGGAAGCAAAGGAGGAGTGGGGTATCTGTGAACAGTACTTCTGTCTATCTGTGAACGGCACAGTACTTGCGGGTAAACTATAAAACTGCAATTAAAGATGTAAACAATAAAGTAAACATTCGTTTGCAAAACATTACATGCTCATAGAGTAAATAAATAAAAAATAATTTTGCTAATAGAACTGCATGCAAATAAAAAATATAAACAATAAACTTGCAGTGGAAAAAATAAGAAAATAATAAATGTGCAGAAATACCAGATTATCATACATTACATTACCAACAGGTAAGTAACGTACCATAAATATGATAAAGGATAAAGTTTCTTGATGGTTTAAGTATATATCAGAGCATATCATGTTTCCACATAGTAACATATAATTAATTCGCACAATATACTTACCATAACTGTAAACAAGCGATGCTCATATCTGCTCATTTGAAATAGTACCTGTTGAAAAAGTTTACAGCTTCTGAAAATCGATTTGCCAAGTAGCCTACGCGTCATCTAAAGACCCAAAACATTCGTTTGCCTTTCTTTGCAGGATCAGGTTGCACCGATGATGTTATTATAGCTAGAAGAGAATTTATGATACCACGAGGAAGTCTGGGAGTGTACAAATGCAGGAACAAGTTGCAGTTTTGAAAAACTTCGTCCGAATCAAGAAAAAATGCACAGACGAATGTATTCCGGCTCTCAACAAGAGAACGTCATTTTTCTTGTCCGATTTTAAGAACAGACGGCAGCAAGCTCTTAGGATAGAAAAAATATTTTTGGGGAAGAACAAGGACTAATTAGACATATCAAAGGGGTTTCCAAACTACGAAAGCTTCGCTACTAGAAAGCATATGGGTCGACATACGAAGAGTTTTGATGAATCATGTCATAGGATAAAACTACTGAAAACAGAAAACTTGCGAGCCACATTTTCAAGTGATGAGCTTTCATTCGCCACTCAAAAGATATAACAGCAACATCAACCACGTGAGCTTCGATATATCAATAAGCTTACAAAAGATTCTGTAGTCCACGAGCGGAGCAGCTCATGGGAATAGAGAAGTGTTTGCCATGTGTATTGATGCTCAGCTCACCAGACGTCAATACGATAGTATTCAAGAGCATGATGAACAGAGGTCTTCGGCTTATACAAACATTCAGAAAGCTAAAAAACATTGTTTTCCTCCGGAAAAACATAATACTACCACAGCGGCTGAAGTTAACCTTCAGGCACTTCTGACCACACAGCCTCCCGTCTTCTGGGCGATCAGAAGGATGTTTTTCACAATGCAGTTCAGAACAGTTCAAAACCGACCCTGAATTTTAAGTGGGGATTCAACGGATCTCCAATATCAGAATACAAGCAAACGTCTTCAAGTAACTCGGGTAGTACAGACACGAAAGTCTTCCTTTCTTCCTTTATGCCTACACGTCTAATCTATGACAACCCGAAAGGACATGGGCCAACAGTTTTCGGGCAAAATTCACGACCTTCGTCAACACGGTACTGAAGGCCGATCCGATTTTAGTTCCAACGTGAAACAGCAGATATTTCAAAGATGGAACAGGATCACACAAAATGCCAATACTACAACTACATCCTTTTATCGGCGAATCAGACGGTAAACAAATTGAAGTTATCTACAGCATGCGTTTTACCCGACTACGGCGAACAAAGGAACCCTTCCTTCCTATGAATCTAACACAACGTATGTTAAATTTCGGATGTTCCGCTGTAGCATCGCACTTATGGCACCGATTTTGACAAATGAGGTATCTATTGATTCCTTTTGATAACTTTGAGTGTCATAGGCTATGATACAATTAAGAAAATACGAGATGCCGGCCGTGACAAACTAGATAGCGCCACAGGTAAAGTTAGCTCGCACAAGCATTTCATTCCCGGCTTATTTTCTTGGAAGTATGTGTCATTATTGTTTTACGATAATTAAGATTAATAAAATGCAGTTTAACCGTTATAGCTCTCAACCTATATTTGCGTAAGTAGAAGGGGAAAAAAAATTTTAAAACAAAAAAGAGATTTTTATAAAAAAAAAAAAAAAAAAAAAACTAAAACCCCACTACTATAAGGTCAAAAACAAGTCCTCAGTTAAGCGGATGAGTATAATCATAAAGCCGTAGGCGAACTTCGTGGCGTTTAAGACACTTTAATAGGGGAGGTAGGCCTATAAGGGAAAAATATTATTTTGCAATTTTATGTCACTTTTACATTCTAAGTAAGTCTGGCAAGACCGTGACAAATGGAAGGCATAGGTGGAGGCATTTGCTCAGCAATGGGACATAATAGGCTAATAATAACACGATAAGTCCATTCGTTTGTCCATCCTGTGGTGTCACAGCGATGTAGTTTCTACAGCACTGAACTGAAATACATGAAATTTAGTACATAGATACTTACTTTAGTTAGATTTTCCCCCATGTACCTCCCATATATGTAAAGTGTCCTAAACGGTATGACGTGTGACACGACTTCGTGATTATGCTCGTACACTTAACTGAAGACTTGTTTTTGACTTTTTAGTACCCGGGTATTAGTTTTTTATAACTTTATTTGTTATCAATATTTCTGACTGAAAACGAGTGCAGTGCCGTTAAGAGAGAAGAAGAGAGAGGGTGAAGAGATTTGGACGGCTCTTAAGATCGTGGTCTTGAGAGCTCATGAGGGTAATTGAGGTTAGTATGGAGCAGCGCCGGAGTGAAAGTCCGGGTGAAACGGGATATCCCTGAGAAAACTCGCCGACCAACGGCAACGTCTGTCACGTATCCCACATACGAAAATACGTAGTGATCTGGCCGGGGATTGAACCCGGATCGCCTTGGTGGGAGGCGAGCGGGCTAACCGCTCAGCCACCGTAGCCCTCCCCCCCCCCCCCCAATGACAATGGCGTTAAAAGAACTTTATCTACTCACAGGTGTTTCCTATGTAATCTCACCTGTGAAGACTTCAACAACCTGGAAAAATTGCTGCGTCAGAGATAGTCGATTCTGAAAGACTTAGCTTCGGCTTATCCGTACTTCACGCATACATTACTCCATATTTCATATAAACTTCCGCTTGAGAAATGGCAAGCTCGGGGCATCGAGCAGAACAATATTGTCTCGAAGACAATGAAAACCATTCGAGACAGATTAAAAATATATGGGATTACTAGTAGACATCCAAAACCGAGATTTGGCACCACAAATGACGGGAATACGACAAGGTGTTTTTTTTTCTTTGAGAATCCGGCTTTATCGGCAAGCATCACTGGTGTTGAAATTGACATCATCAGCAGTTTCCGTAAAATTTTGCAAGTGATCTCTTGTGGCCTGGAAATAGATGTCGAAATATCGCACGCATGCGTTGGAGACAGCCCAGCTATTTGTACAGAAATACCCATGGTATGCCACGCCTCTGGCAATACACAAAATCCTAATCCGTGGTTCAGACATCATCAGCCATGCTTTTGTCTCTGTTGGTCAGCTAAGCGAGGAAGCCCAAGTGGCTAGAAACATGTAATCTAAAAAGTACAGAGAAGTCTTCTCCAGATGGTGTCTCGAACGAAAACAAATGAAGATGTTCTCAACCTGCTGCTGATATCCTCGGACCCGGTTATTTCTTCACACAGGCAGATGGCGAAGAAGAAAGTCACGCAGTTTGATAAGGAGGTTCCGGACATGCTCCAGGAACCAGCTGTCCTTTGTGCAGTAGACGACAGCAGAGACGAGACACTGACAGTGCGAACGAGACTAAAGAGTCACAATGACAGCTTTTTGTAATTGCGGTACTCCCTAATCTTCTGTTTATTTTGAAATCGGAATTTTTGTTACTACAGTAGATTTACAAAAAACCGAAAATACTTTTACTACCATGTAAATCACATTGAGACGATGGAAATTTTTCCCCCTGGATTCAGCATGCTTGGACTCACTGTGCATCGGTCGAAACGTTCTCGTTTCGTGATAGCTCGCGTTAAAAACAAAGGACATGCAAAGGTGCAAGACCACGAATCTGTTTTGAACATCCCCAACAGACCACCAGAACAATAGTACCTCTATGACACACTAACAGAGCCAGGGACCACGATGGTTGAGCGATTAGACTGCTCGCCTCCCCCCATGACGAACCATGTTTTCGCAAGTGGGAATCGTACTCGACGATGCAACTGGTCAGCGGGTTTTCTCGGGCACCTCCCGTTTTACAGACCTTCGTGTTTTGGAGCTCCTCCATGCTCACCTCATTTAACCCCTATCGGCTCTCAAGACCTTGTTGTTAAGAGCCACCCAAATCGCTCAACACAACTAACAGAGCCAGTGGGCTCCTCGCTCGCCATACAAAGAAGTGGGGCAAGTTCTCTAGAACTCCGTTTCTCCACCACATGCATGTCAGCCATTGAGTAAAGATATACACACGAGTGGCCATGGGATAGGAAAATGATAGGAAAACGCGAGTTACCAGCATTCGTTGCAGCTGTGAATACCCAGCTCATGATTTACTAGTGGCGGCCATGGCATGTATTTCGTTTATGTAGTAGAATTATGTGTTTGCGGAAAGTTGCAGCGAAATCAACTACTATTTGGTTTTATTTACCTCTGCGAAAATGTATTATCATAAATATATTACGGTCATCGTTTTTAATTATAATCTATTAATTTACTCTAGTTTAGGTTTTCATGATAAAATACGAGTACTGTTAGCACTTACAATTACAAACGTCATATTAATCATGAATGATGTCATACATAATAATAAACTTTTTATTCCGTTCTTATGTGAAAGTAAATGGACAGGAAATAATTGTTCATTAGTGGAGAAATATGTGTTAGACGCACAACGGTCTACAATTGAACGCAATGTTTACAGTTTGTGGCTGTGATCTGCTACAAAGGTGACTGTACGTACAAATAATAAGTACGTTCAATGTGTCGATTCAAGTGTCATTAAGGCTGTGTCCGAACCTAGGAACGCACTTACGTATATAAACATACTCTACTTGGCTCGATACGTGATACATTCCGACAGGCATACTTATTTGCATCCCTTACAGCAACTAGTTAGCTGATAAGATTCTGAACAAGCATTTTGACGGAAAAAACATGGTGAATATGTGCTGGAATGTAGGCGCATATATTTAAAATTATCAACTCATTAGGAGCTGTAGCTGGAAAGAGTATGACAATGAAAGTGTTCGTATTAACCAATCATAGACATCTTTACAAGAAAGGAATGAATACATATATTTGAGTCAGTAAACGCAGTTATCGATAATGTATCATTAAAACTGGTAACAACTAGAGGTTAATTTCCTTTTAAAACTAATATTGGAATGAATAAAAATTAAATGTCGTATTTTGATATAACGTTTTCACTCATCCATGCCTTGCCTTGTAAAAACATTGGTAGTGTTCTCACTGCTCTGCATATTAACTATAAATTCAATACCACGCCCGGTTTACAACAAATCACGAAGGAAACTGGTTATGTTTATCCCGGCTCTTCAAGATCATTAAAGGTTAAAGAGTATACATGGTTAAGAACTGTGTTCAGTGGCGTTTCTAGAAAGTTAATTACTCCATTCCACTCTTTATAAAAAGTAATGTTAGGAATAACAATTTTGAACTACATATAAATCGATTTTCAAATTATTAGCTTATAGGCTGTTCACGATAAAGTGAGCACTTTTTAAGGCCCTTATAAATTTTTCCTTTCATCCAATTTCCATCTTTCTACTGCTTTTTAATGTAAACATTGCAATGCAACCAATAAACACAGTGTATACATTTTACCACCATCGAAATTTAATGCATGAGGCTGCAATAAGATATATTTATTAGCAGTTAATTCCTGTAGGGAGGGCCTTAAAAAGTGCTCACTGTATCGTGAATAGCATATACACACATTCGTTTCCCCGTGTACGTGCGTATGTCATTTCCCGAAACATGTAAAACATTTATGTACGTATGTTAATGCGAACACTGTACGAGAATGTATCTCATTAAGTAGAAAACCTTGTGCCCACTGCGGGAAAATGACATTAATGATCACGTATAAGGCTCAACTTTAAAAGATATTTGTTTTAAAGCGACAATACAGTGTAGTCTCTATAATATCCAAGTATACAATAATTATGTGCATTAGTGGATATTGTCTGAAAAGTTGGCAGCTGTGTGTATTTACATTTACACGAGTGTAACAAATAGAGTCACAATATTCTACTTCAGGCTAGGTACATAACAAAATATAAATATTTCTACACTAAACATCTGTTGAATGCAATTACTCGGTGCTAATCACTAATAGTCAAGCTAAGGCCGTGTCCGAAAGGACAAATTCATTATTTTGTAATTTGTCATTTCGTAGGTTTCAATCCCTACGTTGTCGACAGTCATTTGTTTAGCACTCGCGGAAACACATTCTTACATTGAAAGTGAAAATTTGTTTTATATAAATTAAATGCTTAAATTAGATGTAATATATCTACAATCATCACTGGAATGCTGCAAATAAACAAGAAAATAATATAATATCCAATAACGATTTAAAATATAACATTTGTTGCGAAATGTATAAACAAAGCACAACACTTGCTTCCTTTTATAACATGCTAGTGTATTTTGTGAACAGTTATTTGTTTCAAAAGACATTTTAAGTACGCATTCGAGTATGTGTTTTGAATGTCAAACCCACATGGCGCTCATTTTGTCATTTTGTATTTTTGCTAACATCAGCTATATACAAGATACGAAATATCAATTTACCAAATACGCCACGATGTTTGTATACAAAATCGGGTCACGTGATCATTTTGTCAACACAATATACCATTTCGGATACGGCCTACGTTTAAAATACAAAAACTAATGCATTTATAATTATGCAGTAGGTGCTTATCTGTCATACAGAAACACGTCTTCTGTATTTGCAGTTTTCATTAATGTTTTAATTAATAATTCCAGCGATTGGAAACAGGCAGCAAGCCTGTCATGTTTACTTTTCTTCATAACATAACCTCGTATAGAACAACCGTATTGAAGCAGATCATACTTCAAAGCCGATATTTGCTATCAGAGACGCTTATTATTTGTGAACAAATATAATCGTCAACATGTGCACACACGCGCTTTCGTCATATTGTTTTATACTTACATTACTGTAAATTACAGTTTCCCCGAAAATAACACCGACTGCTCTGTACTGTTTGGTCGTATCCTCAAACTTTTTTCTAAAGATGTAAAATACAACTATTTCTTTCAATGCTTAAGGAAATCCCACCAACGCCCACGAACTGATAAGTTCCACTGGGAACCAAAACATAAGAGAATACACATTCGATACTTCTGCACACATAATATAATGCTTAAATATTTCTATTGTCAACTCAGCTTTACTTCAGACGTTGCAGCTTACCCTGCATTATGGTGTGCAGGTGTGTTTTTAAACGCAGTAGAATCAATACATTTCTCTGTTCATATTGTACAGTTGTTACCAATAATAACAGAAATATTATTAAATATCTTGACTGTGTCAAATATTTTCCGTGTATTCTGGAATCTTTGTTGTCTCCTAGCCTACAAATGGATAAATGACAACAATTTACGAACACTGAGAAAAACTTGGAATGATTTGTGACAGTAGGGCATTCTTGTGTGTTAACTTTGTAGCATATTTACATAATTATACCTTACTTTTCCTTAAAGTAGTTATATTTTGTTTTTCCCCATGTTTTGTTGAATGAATAAATACTTTTATCGTTAACGACCACTCGTTTTGTTTGCACGACTATACTATAATAACGAAATATACTTATTAACATGTACGATCATCTTCATAATAATAAGTGTTAATTCATACAGCAAGTATAGATTCGATTCGTTTATTGTGCGTATTGTATCCTTTTTACTAAAATTCCCCTACCACTTAACAATGTTAAGTGTAATATGGTAGTATAATATTAGCAGTATGTAGTGTATCATATCTTCAAAACAGTTTTTCTTCCCATATTTAAAAAGGATTTAAGAAGTTTCTGGTGGCTGAATTCTACGAGAGGCGTGAGCCGTTTAAGCCGGCCTTACACGATACCCATTTTCAGCTCTTTTCTGTTATACTCATGGGCACGGCAGAAGGCATACAAGTTTCTATACCATAAGGTAAGAAAGAACGCATCCGTTCATACCCACACGTTACCTAAAGTGCTAATAGAAACTTGTAAACGGCAGGAAAACAACTCGCAGGGGATAGGGTTACAAATGCAACCAAATCTTATATGTAGGCGATTTGTAGTGAATCCACAACCCACGGCGATTGTTTCTTTCCCCTGAAGACTGCATTGGTTTCGATTTTAACGTACGAGTACTATTAATGTATGAAAAAATGATATGAGTAACGGCACTGTTAATGTATGGAAAATAAGGTATTGTATTCACATGTATGTACGACGGACATTTACGTCACTCATTAAAATATTTGCATATTATTTAAACAAGGGTGCAACTAAGAATGTTCTCGGAAGGGGGGGGGGGGGGGGAAGTTTTCATATTTCTGTTTTTTTAACAAAATACAAAACCTTTAATATAAAAAAATTATAGTTATATAATTATTTATAATCAATGGGTTCATGTAGAGATATGGAACTACAAAATGCTATAAACATTCTTCATGTTCAAGGAAGATTACATATTCTTTAATTTAAAATAAAATTTAACTTGTAATTTTTGTTTTAAATTTTATTTTCATTTCAGTGGGGGGATTTGTCCCAATATATCACCAACCCCCTACCCGCCCCCTCAAGGCTACGCCCCTGTTTTTAAATGCGTATCTTTAATTATTGTAATAATCAATCTTGTGCTCTCTGTAATTTAACACGCTTTTACGTTGATTAGCAAACAACTACTTCTCGTTGACTGTACTGTGCTGGTACTTGCGTATTATTACTTTTAGACAAAGATATTCTGGAAATAAACATTTTCTAACAATAAAATAATAATAATAACTATAAAATAATAATAAATAATAAAAAATAATAATAACAATAACACAATAAAATAATGTGCCACATTAAAAAGTTCGTAACCCGTTGGAGATTTTAACTCTTAAACCTACAATAATGTGGCACATACCTGCGCACTATCTCACTGAGCTACACAAACTATTTACTGTGCACATGTGTGATATGGTATATATACGATTCCACAGTCATCGCGTATTTTATAAAGTGGTGTTTATTATTTTATTATGACCGTGTGAGTAATATGCAACGATCCCCGTTACTTATACGTACATTAAGTCTCATTTTGTTCATATATATGTTTTACAGAACTTGTATTATTTTCGTAAAAGGACATATACGAATTGAGATAGGCACTTGGGAGTCCGCCATCTTGTCTGTCCCAACTTGTGGATAAAGCAGACTTTCAGAACAAGTTTTACTGTTGCAGAGTTGGGACTGGTGGTGACGGAGATGGAGTATGTGTGAGAGAGAGGGTAGATGCCAATGTGGCAACGCTGCCGACATTCCCCACGCACTAGCCACGGAAATGGACCAGCACGGCGTGGTGCTCTTCCCTCGAGCTACAGCTGGAGTGTTTAACCTGGGGAAGTCCACTCTTGGTATATCTTTACTCAATGGTCAGCCACACAACACAGGCAAAATCAGCGGTCAAACTTCACGTGTTTTACCAGTAAGGAGCTTAGGCTGTGTTCAGCTTTACTACACCATACCCTCACTCACTTGCACTCGACCCATTCACTAACAACAATTTCTCACATACTTTTTGAACCCTTCGTGAGTAAGTGGGTAGTATTTCCAACACTGGTCTATATTTCGCAATTAGCAACGGATATACGAAAAAACTTATTAATTAAACTCATCTTCTTATGTTACGTTGATAAGTGTACGAACAACAGTGTCCAGCAAATGGCAGAAAGAAGTTGCTATTGTATAATAAACAATTGGAAAACAAACCTTGCATGTAGGGCATGTGATGTGGACGACGATCGTGCCCTTAACTGTGGAGGGCATTCTAGGGTGCATCTGTGCCCTTACCGTGACTCCGGAGAGCGGCACTGTTACGTCAAAGCCTCAACATACTCCTCTAGGGAACAAATCCAAGTAAGAGCCCTTGGTTGGTGAATTCAGACATAGACTTAATACACGTTCAGGGCATATGACTTTTGGCTGGAAAAAAAAATCTTCCTCCAAGAACTTTGAATTTTAGCACATTAAATACGCGAAAACGATTAAAAAAAAAAAATTAAAAATATTTAATAATAATAATTTGAAGGATTTTGTGCGCATTTTCCTTAAAGGCAATGCAAAAGTGCAAAGGGATATTGGTAGTTTTTAACCCAATGGCTTACATCTCGTTACAAATTGAATTGTTACCAGAGGACGGGACCACGGAATCCGCGCCTAGGGCACGACGAGTGAATCAGATAATTGTGGTATGTATCGGATAAACGATTACAGCTCGAGTTGCTCGCCCATTGGCGCTCGCTTACAACTCTCCACCCGCTTTTATTGTACCACAAATATGTACCATGAAAATTTGTTTGTGATATGTATTGGTAGCCTAAAATCACCTCTAGCTGCTCGCTCGCGCCTATCGGCGTTCAGCCAAAAATAGGCCCGCACACTTTAGTTTACTTTGATACGAGACGAACTTTGATAGTAGACTAACAATTATTTCCAACCGGCAAGAACTAAATTAGAGCAATTTTCACGACATTTTGTTAGCTATAAAGCTACAACAGTGCTTATAATGTGCTTTCTTAGGTTTTTTTTATGAACGATTTTTAATTGTTGTTGCTAAAGTACAGGAAGAGAAAAAAAAAATTTTTGTAAAGTAAAACTTAAGTCGAACGGATTTTAATAAGTCGAATGAATAATCTTTTAAGTCGTATATTTAAAATCGCATCTGTTAGCTTTATTACCACAAAAATTACCCAAAATTTGTTTTATGTTAACTAAATTGGTATTTGAATGTTATTTGGCACCGTTATAAACACAACCCCAAAAAACATCATTTCATAAATATATTCCAAGAATATTCACTATACAGCTTTCTCACAAGAGGCAAAAATATTTTTATATCAAACATAATTTTGCAATTTGTTACATGAAATAATGATAATATATTAAAAAGATTCAGTTACGAAGAAAATGCATATGCAAGTAAGTCGTTTGAATTCCTTTGGAAAATAATAAATACTTTCAATTCCCTCACAACACTGTATTCGTACAAACGATTCAATTCAACATAAGATAATAATTATTTGATCTTAAATTATACTAAAATTGGAAAGTTTCATGTGATGAATGATTTAATACGTAAATACTAAAAAAAGAAATTTTTTTATGAAAATAAATTCTTCCCCGGAAATAATAATTCACAAATATGTTAATTTTTAAAAATAATATTCATTGCATCATACGTTTTGAAAAAAAAAATATAGTTTCTATGGTCGATGAGAACTAAGCCTTAATCAGTTATAAGGGATATGATGTCTGCTAGAAGTTTGTATAGTGCACTGGTGTTCCATATTTGACATTGGTTGGTTCACGAGCCTTCGTACTGAGCCCGCCTACCTTGTCGCAAAACATTATCTGAAGTGGCTCATATGATAAATTAACAAGCTTAAGAAGAACACTCCTAAGTGAGCAAAATGTTGAAATTGTCTATCCGAACACTATTAACGCTGGTATACAACGTATTTGTTCACATTACATTAAAATATTAGGTTTTTTTTTTTATCTCCGAAGTCTTTTTTCTTTCAATTCCATTGAACACAGAAACGATGGCCGCGGCCAAACGAAGGGTCTGAACGTGTTTATTGTCAATTCGTTCAAACATTCCAATGCCATGTTTAAACATGTCTGCGAACGGAACTAATCCAAATGGTTACACCTCTGTAAATTAATTCAAACAAAAGAAAATCCTAACCTCGAATACACGTTCCCGTGATGGCATATAATCACTTACTATAATCATCAAGGCTGAGTGTTTTATTAACTTTAACAAAACTTGCCTTGCTTTTATTGTAACAGCACAGCGAATACGGTTTTTTGAACTAGCTTACTATTTATTTTCATCTAATGTAGAAACTCCCTCCAAATTCAACCATTTAGATAATACATTCGGTTTACTGCTTAGCAGCCAATCAGTTCGCAACACAGAAGAAAAGTCGTTCCGATGTACTTACACGATCTGTTTACTTTAAAAAAGACGTGACTGCGATCGGAACAGTGCTGAACGTGTTTGAAGTGAAGAACTTCTGTGGCCCGTGTAAACACGGCATATGTGTGATCATTAGCCACTTTATCGAAATAAACATCACTTCAACCTTTTTTCAAATTTCCTCCTTTGTTTTAACACGTTGAATGCCATCATTAATTATGAGAAATAATTTTTTGTTATCATTATAGTTATGTCTGCAGTAGTGACGGCTTGAATTATTACAGTCCTGAGGCCGATGTGTTAGTTTTCTTATCCGAAAACAAACTCCAATTTTTCGTTGTTAAAATTTTCCGGTCATATGATAAAATGATAGCGTCGTGTGAAATTACAAAAGTAAAGAAGGCATTTTTTTTACAATCTTTATTTGTTGTATATTGAAGTACATGTAAAACTGTTCATGATAAAGTGAGCACTTTTGAAATCAACCTTAGAAAAAAGTCACTGGCCCTATCTGCATATATTTTTAACTGGCGCAGTGAGTGGCATGCGGCCAGTAAAGTTGGTAATGAAGAATAGAAAGTAGTACCATATCTTAACGTCGAATAAAAAGGTTTAGGTAACCATTTGTGATAATTGAAATTATTTCTTTCCCTCTGCTTTTTTAATGTATCGAAGAATAGAAAATGTGTAGATTTTTAAAATATTTACTTTCCTAATAATTCTACCGTTTCACGTGACCGACGCGTGAATAAAGTGCTGAGGCACTTGACAATGTTAATTTTACATAAGGCGAAATAATACACAACTTGCATACAAGTAGATCTTAAGCAGGTCTTTCAAAAATGCTCATTTGACCGTGGAAAGCCTATATGAATCTATAGAGTAATGTAATGTGACTTGTAAGGATTCACTCGTCCCAAGTGGTGTTCGACCTTGGTCGACTGCCAGGTGAGACGGATCACTTGCCACCGCGGCCAGGGCCGTAGTACTTGGACTGCGGGGCTGCAGGACCCACGAAGGCCTCCTGAGTGCCGATCATTGTAGACACTTCGCCCTGCATCCCTGGGAACTCCATGCCGCTGTTGGCCGTGCCGCCGTAGCCCCCGCGACCACCATACCCATCCAGCCGTTGTGGGAAGCCTTCTGGAGCCCTTCTACCTCCTCCAGGACCTCGGGGACCTGGGCCTGGTCCTCCTCTTCTTCCAGGACCTGGCCAGCCTCCGACTGAGCCTGGAACTGCACCTGGAGCGCCCTGGATCGTCATGATGTCAGGCGATGAAATGACGTCTCCAACCGCCGACTGGTCCGCGACTCCAGGGACCGGCCTTTTCTGGGCGAGCGACCCACAACAAGCTGTTAGCACAGCAAGTAATGTCACCTGGGAAGAAGAGGAGAAACATTGTTTTTAATTGCTGTTTCACGTCTCTCCAGAACATTTCCGCCAACCAACTGTAGCAGCTGTCAACTCAAATACAAGCATTATGAAAGATGAATTGTAGAACCATGTGCATCTCAATAACCCATATGTCCTGTTAGAGTGTGTAAATCATGAGGCTAAACTCTCTCCATAAGGGGTGTAGCACGGAAAGGGGGTTTGATAATTTACACTGCACCCAAAAGAAAACAGCGTACGATAACAGAAGCCAATCACGTGTGAGCGGTACTTGAGGTTGCTGAGACTGAATTCCGTAGCCTAATGAAATTCCCTGCTGATGCCATGAAGCACACTCATTTTTTATTGATCGTGATGTACGACGTAGAGTTGTGCCTTTACTTGCAGTCTTGAAACAAATATATCGTTAGTCGGAATGCCTAAAACGATACAATAATTTTGTCAGTGAAAGAGTAAAACAAATTAACTAGAAATTTGTAACAATGTCAAAAACTCCTTGTTTTTAGCTAAAAATAATCTTAAAGCTGTGTATGTTTTGTTGTCTGCCTGCACTAATATTAAAAATAGTTGACTGATAATGAGATTACTTGGGTGCCTAGAGTGTACATGATGGCTTTTTTTTTTTTAAGCAAGATGATTGTTGATTTATCCTGTAAAGCCACAAGCCAAAGAATATAATCAGAAAAATTAAGGTCATCGTGTATGTGTGGAGTGTATAGAGATTTCGGCAGCTTTTAACATCGAGGTCTTGAGAGCCGATGAGGTTAAAGTGAGGTGAGTATGGAGCAGCGTTGGAATGCAAGGGTGGGGGAAACGGGAGATCCTCGAGATAACTTTGGGCAAAATTGTCACAATAACAGATAAACTCTTACAGGAAAAAAAATCGACGAAATATTTAAACACTTATTTTCATCTATTTATTTCTGTATCCTCAGATAAGGAACTAACTACAAACTTTGGTGTAATGTTGTCTAAATACTTTAGTAATACTGTCACATTTATAACCGTTTCTTATTATCAGAGTGTTTTCTTGCATTTCAGAAATCTCTCGCTATTCTATTACACGTTAGTGACGAATAGACTTACCATATATCTTCCCATTTTTGCCTCTGGTGTAGTCCTAACGAAGCAGTGTAACAGACGCAAGGAAAATTAACAATACTGGTTCTTGGTCTTGGACACTAGTATATATATGGAGATATCACCGTAGGCAGCGAAGAAGTTGATAATGGCCACAGAGGTCTCACATTAATGGCAAACATTTAATTGTATTCAGCTTGTCCCCGGAAGTACGACAAAGTGGCCTTGAGATAATGACAACGCTGGCACAACAATACGTGCCACTTGTCTACGCGGCATGAACATCACGTGTGATGTTCATTTTCTGTTAATACGTGCAGCGCAAAAAAGATGCTCCCTTGGTAGGTGGAACTATTCCCCCCCTTTGAGACACATTCATCAATAGCGGCTAAATGTATTCAATCGCAGTTGGTTTCATAATACGTATAATATGTATTCTGTATTACAAAATCATTTTTTCTTACTAAAAAATAATATTTTGTTTAGCACAGTAACAATATTATATCGTAATATATTTAAAAGGTTTCCATCAGTAACAATTTTGTTACTGTTCTAAATGTAATTCACCAACATAATTAACCCATTAAAAGTGCATTAAATGGTGTTAATTGTCATAAATTAGTGTCTTTAAATTGATTTAGCTAGCAATCCAAATTAATGCGTTTTGGAGGAAAATTTGCTTCAGTTGCAACACTGACTGTGGAAATAGTGAGAAAAATTGTAAAATCAATGTTACCAAGAAAGTTGTTGTGCGAACAATGATCGACAACAAAGATAATTTTTTCTTCCAGAAAAATTCAAAGTTGAATCGATTGAATATTTTTGTCTTAACAACAAAATAGGCGTTGGGTCAAATGGGCTGCCTTAAATTGCTCTTTGCTATTCGGATAACATTATTTAAAACAAAATTTGCAACCCTAACTGATATAGAATTTTTTGTAATTAAGTATTTACCAATAAACTACAGCATAAATGCAGAGTTTGCAGCGGTCTGTGGGAAGCATTTAAAAAAATTGCTGAAATGGGAATGGTAATAGTTTAGAATTGCCTTTATTTGTTTTCAAATATATATTTGTTTTAATGGCATAGGGAGAGCAATAAATGTTCCCTGTAACAAATACAGAAGGCAACTGGAAACAATACTGAAAAACTAATCAAATTTGTTTTCCTTAATTGCTCTACAGATTCCTACAGAAGCGACTATTCATCGAGGTAAGGGAACAACACTGTACCCAGTATTATTTGACTGTGTTGCCAAAACTGAATACTTCATCCCATTACAGTCAATGACCTACTTCATTCTGCCCCAGTATATGGTGGGGATGTGTAAATGAGGTAGTATTTTGTGATGCTCTAATCACTTTATAATGAAAACGCATCACTAAAAGCATATCCCTGAAAACTAGTATTTCGTACAGTTATTGATTCGTTACTAATTTTCTCCTCTTGTTCACAGGGTGGCAGAATGATAGATACTACCTCCTGAGTAATGCAACTGCATTACTGTGAAAACCTCCTCACATGTGCTGTATTTCCAAGTTAAATTTGTTTGTTATTTGTTCTCCGGTGTTCTTGAACTTCAATAAACATTGCAGTGACGAGTGACTGGTTCATAGAATAAAGCGTATTGAGTAAATATAGTGACATAAATGGGAATCTGGCCTCACCACAGGTGAACGCTCGCTGTGAGTCACAAAGTAGATTTATTAAATATTATGAAATATTTTATTTAAATACTCTGTCCAAGTTAATATCACACATTTACTGAGAACCTCAGCTCTGGTACAGCCATCGGAATTTATTTCAATTTTTTAAAAGTATTTTCACAATCAGGGATCCACCAAAACATCCTTTATGATTAAGTAAACTTTTGCATCGGCTTGGTACTTGTAACAAATACGTATACAAATTAACGGTAGTAAGTACACAAATCCAATAAACTCTGCACATATATTTTGTTCCTTGTTTGGCGCCGAGTCTCTCATTGTCTTGTCTTCTCAGGATCTGTTCCCATCAAAACATTCCCAAGAAATTAAACTTCCATTTGAAAATACGTAATTTCTTAGGCACTTGCTTCAAGTTAGCTGCAGCCACTTTCTGAAACACAAAGTCAATATGTTCTTCGTGTTTTTAAAATTTGCTTGATTGGAGGCTTTCGTAGCCAGTTATATTCGTCTCTGTTTCTGGGTTTCTGAGATGAATTCTTCCAATGATTTTCTTGTAACAGTAGCATCAACGCAAATTAAAAATATATTTTACATTAAAAATTCATAGTCAGTAGGGTGTATTGCACTGCATGATCCAAAAGTCGCACATTTGAGCTGCCGTAATCACTTTCTTTATACAGAGAAAGCCGTCTTCTGTCAAACCTCCACAGCATTATCACATTGCCAGTTGTTATAGACTCATTTAAGAGAAAGATTGGAAGGATGAAGGACGGGAATATAACGTAGTAGAATTAAGAAAGAAGACTAATTAAATTAAGGTTTGGCCAGGGCCACTTACTTTAACACTAATTGACCATCACAAATAGACTAGAATAATATGTGATCTGGCTAAGTTGAGAGAAGGGATAAGGTAACACGGCTAAGTTAAAGAGAAGGGAGTAGAAACATGGTTAAGGGACTCACCAGGTCTCGCACCTGGACAAGCTGATGCCGCCTGCACCTACCTTCGAGTCACCGACTGCGTCTTCTCTGGCCCTCGTAGCTACGTCCACACTTCTCTCCCCATCACGTGTGTTTGGTGTAGTAACATATTCTGATTGGTCCTCGCCGTGCTTGTCGATGGAATGTTACGCTTACTGGTGAAATTACTGACTTAGCTGGACCCACATATTGTGTTATCCCCGGCGCATTTATTTGAATGTTTACAGGTTGCACTTTTTGTCGTGGGTTTGACTTCTGTGTTTTCTAAGCTAACTTTGTCCTCGTTACTGTCGCTTCGCTTAGTCGAAGCCTTGTGAAACGAGTGAACGGCGGGCTTTCATAACACAGTACCCACTCTTCATTTTCAAGGTTGAAAACTATTGTTCCTTGTCAATATATACTAGCTTCAATTATTCTAGGAGGTGAAGGAAAGTATTTAACTGTTACATCATTAAACTGGTGGTAGTCTAAACAAAATATCATGGCATCATATTTCTTTCTAACTAGCACAATGGGAGACGGCCGATGACTGACTGATAGTTATATCACGCCTAAATATTTCATCTACGCATAATTCTACAGTCTTCCTAATATGAAGCAAATGATAGTCATCTAGGGGGTTAGTTTAATGGTTAAATGGTTGGTCACCCCTTGTATTTATTTGATGCCATGCAGCATTTGTACAACCCAGATCATTTAACTCACAGGAAAAAGCAGCCATGATTCTTCATCAGTAGTTCAGATAGTGCCTTCTTACGCCACCGCTTCTTGTTTCATATTTTCTTTTCCAAATATTTCTTCAGTCTTTCTGGTAGAGATATTTCACCACATTAAGACCCAAAAACCCCGTAACTTCATGAAGACTCAGTGACACTTCCTTGAAACTACTAGACGGCGTTTCCTGCCAGACAAATGGAGTAAGGATGAATCTCACCTTGTAAAAATTACCAACTCGGTTTCGCCAGGCCACAGCATCCCCATACTGGCGCCAATAAAGAATCTGATTCTAGTAATCCATCAAACTCCAAGACATATTAGTTTTTTGCATCTGATAAGCATGTAATATGCTCAAAATTGAGTTCGCCTAGCGCCGTTTGCATCATTTTATCTCTCACTGATGTTAGCTTAGATGTCACTATTGCCAACAGGCACTTCTTCAAAACTATGCTATTGATTACTAAGGAAGCCCCTTGGTTATCTGGTGTGACCACTTTTACGTTGAGTCCAATTCGACGATGTAAGAGACATCATGTAGACTACATCCATAACTAAGACTTCGATTTCTTATTTGCTGAACTTACTTGTAGGCACAGGTAAGGCTTTTATCCAACAACCGCTGACATTTACCTCCAAAAAATAATCCTTACCATCTTTACGAATCCATATGATTTTCATCTTTCTCACGATTATTGTATTTTCTTGGTGATGGTTTGCTGTCATCGGTAAAGACGAGTTCTCAGTCGCCCAGGATGTCCACACCTCCAGCATTCTCGATCAACTCAAAGTTAGGTGGTTATCTATAACCCGATTATGAAGGCGATGTCCTAGGCTATAGCCTCAGTGCTCTTCAGGACTCCATTTGTTTTACTTCGTAATGTATTGGCTCTGTATTTCCATTTTCCTACGCGTATCCGTATTTTATTTACGTTAATAATTTCCCTATTCACATTCTAATTCACACTACTGCTTTGGCTATTTACTTCCTCTCACTAGCGCTACTTAATGAACTGTTTATAATTAAAATTCTCTGCAGCTACTTATTCGCCCACCAAATCATTCTATTAAAAAATGAAAAGCCTATATTTAAGAAAACACTCCCCTTTTTAGATTTAACTACTCGTGTTACACAATAACACAATTTTTTTCGTATTCTTACTTAATACAAAGAAATATTCCTGAAGAAATTAATACATTCCTACTTTTAACTCCAGAAGGGACGAAAATCTTAATTATATTAGGGATTTAAATATTAGGTTTCTATTTATTTGTAAAATTATTTACAGTACGAAATAAGTTACCAACATTAGCTATTTGAGTTCCTCAAAGCCTTTAGAAAACTAATATTAATGATGGGCTCAAAGAATTAAGAAGTACTATTGTGTGAGTTTCAAAATTACTCATACGAAAACATTTGCGACCATAACGAGTGATAATCATTAGAAAAGTTACTGATTTGTTTTGGAACTTTTAACTGTCCCAGAGAATCGTATTTTAACACTAAATGCATAGACAATGTTTTAAAAAAATAAATTACGTGTCTATAAAAATGCTATGTGTGCTTTTATAATACAAGACGCTTACCAAAAGTGGTGGGTTTCGGTGAAAAGGTATTTTGATATTATATTTAACTTATATACTCGGGTTGCTAATGGGCAATGAAGAGTATAAAGACTCTCTCACCCAGAAGTCGATCTCACTTGTCAGTGATGCGTCCTGCCAAGGAAAACGACGCTCTGACAAACGAGTATAATCAATAAAACCTTGACCTCAGATGCAGAGGAATTGCCGCACCATTACTCATGTACTGAGTAATATTTTGATAGTAGGTAAGTTCTTGAAAAGCAATCCTGTCTTCTGCTTTTACCAGCATTGAGGAATACTCAAGTGTTAAAATAGGTCAACAAATATTGTAGCAAACGATAAAATAATCGAAAAAGTAACAGGCCAAAATGTGAAATATAATTTTGAAAGAGGTATTTCTTACTTTGGGATTTACAATGTAATTAATTATGCTAGTAAACGAACTTTTCAAATAAGGCAAAACAAAGATCCATGTTGAAATATTAATACTTTCTACAATGTACTAAACTGAAGCGTGGGAAAATTGAAAGCATGATTTTAAGTGGAGTAATAAGTTTTTGAGATATATAACATGATATACCAAGCAGAGAAGAAAGAAAAACATAGACATAACTGGGAGCCAGAATGAAAAATTATAATCTACAGAATTAAATGAAATAATCCTATGAAATAAATTAATTCTACCAGACCTTCTAAGCTCATACATAACTAGACTCTATGGAAGAAAAGACTTAAAAATAAATGGAAAGTCATAAAACAATAAAGTCTCAACAAGCACGCGAAAAACAGTGCTTCAGAAGTTACCAGTAAGTTTATTTAATGCTGAAACTCACAACTTTAAGTATAGCACGTTAAGTTTAAATAATGTTGATGTTTAGAAAGAAACAGCTTATATCATACTATACAAATGTTTTTTTAATTAGTAAATGATTCTTTTTTACCTCACTAGTTAGAAAGGAGGCAGCTATTGCACTTCTTGAATGCGTTTTATTTTTAAATTACATTTTGTTGTTACTAAGACATGTTTTAAAATATTTGTTATCCAGGTAGTGCTAGCTCTCAGAATGGTGGGAAACACTAACTACAAATATGCAAGTAAATCTAACACTTACCATGTGTATTGACAGTGTAACGAATTCGGCTACGATAGGTTTAATGGTTCTGCAGCAGGGTGTATTGTCTAAAATATCATAAAATTTACATTTGAAAAAAAATTACCTGTCGTAATCATGTGGCCTGTCATATCACCTATTTTTAGTGAAATTTGGCAAAACTTTGAATAAGTTGTAACCGTGGTAAGAGGCAAGAGCTGTTTATATTTATGTTTACCAGTTTTTGTTAAACCTTTCCGAACAATACCGGAGATAGTTATAGGAAAGGAAATTTAATAATAGCCCCTATCAAAAATAAGCAACCGGAATGGTTGAATAATGCTGGGAAACCTTTTGTTGGGTGAACTTTGTAACATACTTTTAGTAACAGGGGTTTTGTGAACTTCGGTAAACTGGTATAAAAAATTTTCAGGGGCCACACAAAGACCCGCAAATACACACAAAAAGGCTATATCGTAAATGTTGGATCCACGACAACCTGAATGGTAGGACCCAAGTTATGTAAATCTAGAGTTCACTTATTGGTTTTTGAGTAGACCTACGTCAGGTGGGTTAGAAAGTCATGTGTCCTCGTTTAGGCGCATTGACAATATCTCCCTTGGTTTATGCAATTGTTACTCTTCGTCTTACTCTGCTGCTGTTCTGCCCATGCTCTGTCGCATTAATATCGACAACTGCAACACGTCTGTCACTCGACAAAGACAAAGTAGCGTGCACATTTCTTTCCTTTGGTCCTCCCTCATCTGTCAAGACGATTCAGTCTGTCTGCTCAAAGTATTTGCTAGCCAAGTGAGTCAACATTTCACGCGACCTTATAAATGAAGAAATTTTTAACCCCATTACTCGTCGTCTCGATGTACTTAGGGAGTGTGATGAAGCACCCGTAGGCGAGAAGATCGAAATCGACGATGCGGATTTCCCACGTATACAAGAAAGCCCTGTAATCTAAGTTTCTAGCTCCACGGTACCTACGATCGTACACATCTCGTAATAATGATACTACGTACTGTGTCTAAATACATAATGGTAAATGGTCCCTACGTACTTAAAATATAGAGTTTCTACCAAGTGGGAGCATCCTAGTTGGTGATTGCACGACACGTGGAACCCCCGGGCTATATGAACTACTTCGCAAGGAGCAGAGTGAGTTTACAGAATCCGACCTTCTGGAATACAACATTTTGCTCAAACTCACACATGCGCTTTGCCAAGATTACAATCCTGAGACCGGTGTTTATAAGGGCGAAGATCGCGAAAAATATTTACATTTTCGCACACCTCTTCAGCAGCCAACACTGAAAAGTGGGGAGGGTCTGAAGAAGAAAGACGACTACAAGAACTCCGACTACGTTTTCTGGGACGACCCGGATGAACTGGTGGATAGGCTGCAGTTACTGGTGGCATCGCTAAAGGATGGAAACCACTCTCACACGAACGAGATTATATCCATCGTCGATGAACTGAAGGAGGGAGGCGACATACGATGAATCGACTGGGAATCGCCCACAAACTGCATGAGGCCGCCAGGCGAAACTACCACCATCGCAAGGTCGTGGTATGTGGGATGAACGACCTGTTTCAAGTCGACCTCGTCGAGAAGTTACCATGTGCTATGGTCAACAAGGGCTGCAAATATATGTTGACAATCATCGATGCATATAGCGAATTCTCCTGGGCCAGACATGCCAAGTCGAAAAATGTGCATGAATTTACCGAAGCCATGGCAGTTTTATTGCGTGAAAAATGTACCCCGACTAATCTACAAACCAACCCAAGCAAGGAATTCTACAATGCAAAGTTCAAGGCACTGCTGAAGAAACATAACATTAAACATTATTCCACGCACAGCAATCTCAAACCTTCTATCGTCGAGAGATTCAACAAAACTCTGAAGGGAAAAATGTGGAGGCGTTTTGCTGCTAATGGGAGCTACAAATGGCTGGCACTACTACCGAAACTCGTACCCGAGTATAATTCTACCATTCATTCTACCACACGCATGTAGCCCGAATACATGTAGAACGACTCCTTGGTTCGGAATGTGTATGCTATTCCGAAGAGGAGGGACCCACGCAAGCTTAAAGCTAAGGGTGGCCCAAGGTGTGCATCTTCAAACAGAAAGGTGTCTTCGAGAATGGGTTCACGGGGGATTGAAGCTCCGAACTCTTTCGTGTTCGGCGTATACGCAACTATGCTACGAGGACGTACTTTCTCAAGGATGTTAATAATGTTCCCGTCCATGTTGGTTTCTACGCAGAGGATATCCAGCCTACAAAGTTTCCAGATGTGTATTTGGTCGAGAAGGTGCTGAAACGACGTAAATCAATTGGTGGGGTTTCCACGCCCGCTTTAATTCCTGGGTCGCCGAGGCGGACGTCGAGCGGCGAAGACCGAAGAAGATTAATAAAAATTATTGGTTTTTATGCTGATTATGTATATTTTATTATATGTATGTACAAAACTGTTATGTAAAAAATGCATGCTGCGTTTTATTTCTAAAACCTTCCTGCTGTACATAAAACTTATTTTAAATATTTTTGAAAAAGTATAAATACTTACATTTAAGAATAAAATAAATAATAAATATTACAGGTTACGTACTTTGCAGGAATGGCCAATGTCACAATTCGGTACAGGCCGATAGCAGGTGACATTATCGAGAATACATATGTGTTGAAAAATGTAATCCAACACGGAGGGTGGCGACAGCACCACCTATGCTTTACCCACATAGGTGGTGGAAACATGAAATCTAATATGGTAGTCGAACGAAAGTGAGAGACAAACGCTAATATAAATGGCAATCAAAAATACCACATGGAGGACTGCACCTAGCAAGGTGGCTGCCGACCAGTGCGGTCAAGATGGCGGAATTTAGTATGGGTGAGGAGTAACCTCCAGAAATGCCCTGATCGAAGGTCATGTGGATCGTTAATCCGTCTTAACTGTCTGACCGAGGGTCACAGATATACCTCTCCGCTCTGGGAAAAACATAACATTTTTAAAGGATTTTTAAAGGGGAAAAAGCAATTTTTAGGGAAATTTGGTCGATTAAAAAAAATGAAAATTTTAAGGAAAAACGGGAAATTCTAACATGATGGCTGGCTCTGGCTCTGATGCCAGATGCCGATATGTCTGATTACCTTTTTCCTTACTACTATTAGGGATTCGTGGCACATAATGTTCATTATTATTAAACCATAAGCTTGTATCAAGACTGAAATACTCGCCGCAATGGCGTAGCGTGTACTACGCTCACATCCCATCAAAACGAAGCTGGTTCGAATCCCGGTGGTTTCTCTCCCGTAATTTCACCCTTGGGAATGTTGTCGCACAGTGCCACAGGTTGGCGAATTTCTCGGGAATCTCCCGTTTCCCTCACCTTTGCTTTCCGGCGCTTTTCCACAATCACCTCTCTTCGCCCCCATCGGCTCTCGAAATCATGACGCCGAGAGTCAACCGAACCTTTCCAATCTCTGCGCTGAAATTCCTCTGAGGCAGGTCGACGAGGAAACACTGCTCCTTAGTTCAGTACCTTGCGCGTAAATACGGTCAGACATTCTACGCGCAAGCCTAGGCCGCCCTTAGAGCATCCACGCAATTAATCGAAGAATGCGAAATTGCGATAGTTACCGTATCTCAAGAGTGCATGGCCCCTACATTATTTTATTCCGCCTTCAAGGCGTAGCGATACGGGAGACAATAACGCGTGCCGCCAGTGCCCAGTCGCCACTACGATCACGGCGCTGAACCTGCGTGCAGAGATGTCGCTGTTACACCTTCCTGTGCAAA
Source organism: Dryococelus australis (assembly GCA_029891345.1). Lineage (NCBI taxonomy): Eukaryota > Metazoa > Arthropoda > Insecta > Phasmatodea > Phasmatidae > Dryococelus > Dryococelus australis. The sequence continues at coordinate 103,641,590 of CM057002.1, read as the reverse complement.
TGAGATCAGTAACAGTGGTATTTTATTATACGCGATGAAAGCCCTCAACGACAGTCCCCACACACACGACGCCTAGGTAGGCCGCCGAACGGTGTGTAGAGCTCCAGCAGAAAACTTTTTATTAAAAAACTGTCCAACGTGGTCGGGTGAGGTCTGCTTACGATCAACACTTAAGAAACGTTACGCGTCTGTAAAAGTTCTTCAGTTCCTCCATTTCTCTCTAAAGTGTGTTTCTGTGATAGTGAAAATGACTAAAAAAAAGGTATTTTCACGGTTATTTTTATGTATGAACATTCCGGTACAAAACATCAAAAATGGAATATGGACGTGCATCAAACATTTATTTTTTTTTACTACGTCACAAAATTGCAGGATATCCGCTGAAAGTCTCATAGAGGTGCGTTATCGATGGCAAGACTGCATACCAGTTCAGTGCTTTGCATGTAGAGGCGATGAGAGAGTTGATGCTCATGTCTTGGTCGCCCCTAGCGCTCCAATGCTTTTAGGCCTCAGATGTTCAAAATCCCTTCAACCAGGAGGTCACCTTAAAATTCCACTTTACCCTATTTGTTAGCTACAAATTATGGAGGTTTTATCACACTTTTTCATGCTATTTATCTAACTGTGAACACATTTAAAACCGGGATTAAGGCATTTTATTTAAGAGTAATAATTTTGAAACAGTTAATGTTTGGATCTGCATTAACGTTCGTTGAATTCATGCAATGGTGTACTTAAAAAAGTTTTTGGTGATTCTCACCAAATTAGAAATTTTGTGAATATTTTTCACAGATGACTAGTCAAAATCGCAACATATTTGTAACCGTAATTGAATTTTTATGATTTTTCTTTTCCATTTTGGAGAAATCAGCATGCAAAAATTCTTTATTTTCTGTGATTCCGCGTCTGTAACGGGGAGGCCTAGTTCCACCATTTTCCTCCAACAGGCAGCACTCTCGCTGTTCTTCCCCCACCCCTTGGGCAGAGGCGCTGTCTGCTTACCACTCCTTCGTCGCACAGCCTGTGGCGCACTAAGCCCTTCCATCCTCGTCAGCCGACCGACCCAGGGTTTCTCATACTTCTCGAGTTCGCCGCCGGCGCCGTGCTAATGAAATAGCTGTCAACATGAAGCGTTCCTCTATATTCAGCAAGAAGACATCTAAACGGGGTGTATCCTGAATGCCACAACAAAGTTAGGCGTAGAGGCCGTGTTGACTAGTTTTTAACCGTCGTGTTACTGACTTCGTTGAACTACAAAGCTGACGCGACTTACAAACTAAATGAAAGCCAAAATAGAAATGCAATTGAATGGCTTATACATTCCTATCACACACACAGCGTAAGCTTGATACCTGACCCACTACGCCACCTAAGTCAGTTTACGTGTTCGCAGTAAGTATGGGTTCCTGCAGATACGTACAGAGGACGACGAGAAAATTAACGGGAACCTAAGTATAAAAGCCTTACCTATAATAAGTGGTGCAGTTGTAACACACACGACTTTACGCTGCAGGACCTAGTTATATTCACAGTTTGGCCATTCTGATTCTGTTTGTCTAGAGATTTTCTGGAGTCATTCTAAGAAAATACCGAAAAAAATATCGCTATATCCTTCCCGTACATTATCTAAAGACATGCTTACTCCGAGACTTGTAACTACAAAACAAAATTCAAGTGCCTTCTAAAGCCAAGCAGTGAAATTGCTCTCTCACTTCCACATGGGCATGTGCGTTCCAAGGAATTAGGCTCTCGTACAAAACATTGTAAAGTAAACGAAAATAAACATGTTTTCCGCCGGAGGCGTAATTGATGGGATGAGGATGGCGCTCATTGGAATTAGCAGCCGAGGGACCGTCGTCTTGCTTAGTAGGTAAGATGAGGTGGGGATGGAGCAGAGATGGAGTGCAATGGTAAGGGAAACAGGAGAGCCCCAAACATCGTACACCAAACCAGTTTTTTTTTTAATTTACAAATTTAAATGACATATTCTAAAATTTTCAAATTAATTTTACAAATCGGGTATCCTCTCTAACAATTACCAAATAAATTTAAAAATGAAGTTTGCGCCACAGGGTACATCCAAAATAATAAAAAAGTGAAGTTATAAATTTAGTTAACAAATTTAATTTACAACAAATAAATACTTACGTTTTGAATTAAGCTTAGAAAATAAATTTAGGACAATTACAAATATAAACTAACTTATTAAATTTTATCACAACGTTGTAATATTTACCACACTGAATCAAGGGAAAAAATTTTAATTGCAGTCACAAAATAAAATTTACGAATTAAACTTACTAATAAATTTTAGGTAATAGTTCCGTATTGCGTATCGCATTGGGAAAACCATACAAACATTCAGTGTGTAGACCTACTATAAAGTGTGCATCCTAATTGTTTACTTCTTAGTCTACTAGCGCGTATCCGACAAAGTTCCGTTTAGAGTATCTAAATTCGGCAACTATTGTTCCGTATCGTGTATCCAAGCATTTTTATTCCGCAAACTTTGTCTCGTGATTCGCAAGATGGTGTGCGCGGGATGTAAAATCACAATGTTGAACGCCAGGCAAGTTATTCACTCCTCGCCGGACATAAAAACACGTTTCTCATCGACCACGACATTCTCAAATCGACGATACGGTGCGAAAAATGCGAGGAAGGCGAAGCGAAATTGTTGGAAAACGGGACCTTGTTTTACTGGTGCCGACGGCGAATGGAGGACGGTAGTAAATGCCACTCTAAATTGTCGGCGAGACAGGGCAGCTTCGTGGGAGATTCAAACTTGTCTCCGGGCAAGATAGTCGAGTTGTGTTTACTCTGGTGCCTGATCAAATACCCTACAGTGAACGAACTTTTGTCCTCGGGAAAGACGGTCGTCGCCTGGTCGAGTTTCTGCCGCCAAGTGTGCATAGACTGGGTGTTGATGTACAGGAAACGCATCAAAGTGGTCGAGATCGACGAGTCTAAGCCGGGCAAACGCAAGAACCGCAAAGGACGTAAAGTTAACGGCCAGTGGGTTTTCGGCGGAGTGCAGCGGGACGACCCGACGAAATTCTTCCTGGTGCCGGTGGAAAAGAGGAACGCGGCGACCCTGACAAAAATCATTCGCAAGTAGATCGCTACGGGAACGACGATCATTTCATACTGCTGGCGCGGTTACAGCGACTTGGACATTCACGGCTACCGTCACATGCAGGTGAATCACAGGAGGAATGGTAAACACCTCGAAACACGCTAAAGATGAAGAGGGGTGAGGCGTTGAGGGTGCACACTCAAAACATCGAGCGAAGTTGGTGTTCTGTGCGATGCAGCATTCCCTGCTTCGGCAGACGGAAATAATCTTGGGTCGGTTACCTGGCCGAGTACGTCTGGAAAAAGGAATCATCGGTACGCAGAACGACTGCACGCTTTGCTGATTCACGCCGCCGACATGCACCATCGTAATCGGCGCAGAGGAGATGGCGGCGAAGGCTATCCCAATTTCGACAGGTATCTGTTTGTTAGGGTTGTTTTATTTTTCAGGCACGAGTGAGATTGAGTTGCTGTTTCTGTTGCAATTGCAGTTCTAGAAAGTTCGAATGGCATGACATGTGTTTTAATTTACAGGGGCGAGCGAGACTGTGTAGCTGTTTGGTTTAAATTACAGATGTGAGTGTGAATAGCATGCTATTTGTTTCGGTTAAAAAATAATGTTTGATAGAGTTGCTGTTTGAATCAAGTTTAAATTAATGTGCAATTAAGTTGCTGTTTGACTGAAGTTTAAATTAATGTTTAATTGAGCTGCTGTTTGATTCAAGTTAAACTTATTGTTTGATTGAGTAGCTGTTTGAATAAATTTAAATTAATGTTTAATTGAGTAGCTGTTTGAATAAATTTAAATTAATGTTTAATTGAGTTGCTGTCTAATTTATTTTACAGGTGCTAATGAGACAATGCAGCTGTTTATTTAAAGGAAAAAAATTTTTATGTTAGATTTATGTAAATTTATGTAAATATTCATTCGCGATCTGGAAAAAAGTTTAAATAAGCGAGTAGCTCGTGATGAGTCCGCCCGGCGACAACGGAGGTACTTGCATCTGTTGCATCCGCAAAACTTGGATCTGCCAGTTTCAATTATTGAGGTAAATTGATTTTTAAATAATACATTTATTCGCGATTCCGAAAATGCATAGCGCGGTCGTGTCTGTCATGACCGGTTTGGCCGGCGGCGGATGCAATTGCATACGCTGTTGCTATTGCGGACTTTGGACCTGCCAGTTTCGAGTGATGAGGTAAAAAAATGATGGCGTGTATAAAACTTTAGTAACTATTTGGTTAAATTTTTAAAAAGTTGAATTTTTTTTACTGTACGCTGTTTTACCGTACCCTTTGGTGATGACGTACATACGAAACTTTATATAATCAATGGCTAAAATTATTTTAAAAATGTAAATAAATAATGAATATTCTCTTTAAAATAAATAATAATAATATATCGCGAATCGTGTGTATTTAGATAGGGACGAGAAAAGGCAGAAAAATTATATTTTTGTATACGCGAAAGGAAACTTTTAGCAATAGTTATTTCTGGAACCTGGATACGCCACGGGAAACAAATGGGATCTTTTACCCTATATTCCGTTTTCGGTTTGGATACGCTATAGAAAATAATTGGGTGTAGGTCGAAATTGGATAGGCAAAGAGAAACTTTTGGTAGAAAACAGCCTTTCCAAGGTGCGCTGTATACGCAAGGGGAAACTTTGTATTTTATTTGGACTTTTTCCGGGTCGTGGTTGGATACGTAATTGGCGGTTTTTTGTCTCGACTTTTTTTCCCCTTTTGGATACGTAATACAGTGGTTTTTGAGCGATTTAGATACGAAATACGTAACTATCACCAATTTTTAATTAATAGTTTGTTAGAAAATTAAAAATTAAGTTTACGAAATAATTAACAAAACCAGCTTACAAATAAATGTTATTTAAAATGGATTACAAAGGAAATATCAAAATAGCCTTTGACAAATAATTTTAATTTTTAATGATATAAAAAAGCGGTTTCAGTGTCACTTTAGGTCTTTATTTCGTCTAATTTCATTACAATTTTGTGGGTGATTTGCACTCCATAACCATAGTTTTTACTCGAACATGGCTTTTGACTACAGAGTTCTCCTCCTTTCAGTTAATACCATCACGATTACACTCGAGTGACTGAAAAAATACGTAATATATCTTATCCGACTTGACGAAACTACAGTATATGACCACAGCAGCGCGTGACTGCACGCTCGAAAGCCTTTTATGTGATGCCAGAATACCGACAAAAGGCGAATCGCAGCGTCGTGATACATGCAACACTCAGGTTACGCTGATTTGTCCGCAACAAGGTTACAAGGTCCCGTCCAAACTGACGCGTTTAGGTGGTGCGTCGCGTTACGATGTTGTTTTACAAGTCTGGACGCGACTTTATAATCAACTTAAAGATTTTGCCTTCAAATACAATACAGCTAGGCTATTCACAAACATTGAAAAAAATTACAGAGAAATAATTGACATTATACTATCGCGTACATGTACATGAGAAAGAACCCATGTAGCAAAACACAAATGGCCCGCGTTTATAGTTTAGAATCGTATGCCAAGCCGGCAAAATGTTGGCCAACAGCTGACATGCACCCGGCAACATTGCTAATTCTGAAGTGGGACCACTTACTAGCCGTGCTCTATCTTTAACTGGCCCAGATGTAGTGAGCACAAATGGCGCAAGCATGACCCATATACTTACAACAGCAATGGATCATAGATGTACCATTTCACAGCCTTCAGATGTCCATGGATGGTTACCCATGCTTTCACGATATGTGAAACATAATATTTTAAAAACGAACACGTTTAGGCTCGTTCTTAACAAATACTTTTTTAATATTTTTTTTTCATTCCACTGTTGAAGATAATATACGATGTGGAAATATTGTGATAGCCGAGAGGCGGGCGCTAATTCGCGCCCCTTGCTTTGACAGCCCAGCATACTAACCATTACTCCGTGTAAGTGTACGTACGAAATCATTTTGTATATAACTGTACTTGAATTATTAATAAACGTTATCATAATATTGCAACGAAACAAAAACACTATGTCGCTATAGTAAACTTTCTACCTTAACCGCGATATTAACCCAAATACTTGCCTTTTATATAATATCTCGCGGTACGCATGTTACCTGGATGCTATTTGTCGGTTCTGAAATGCAGTCGACGTATATTAAATATTTTCGTGGCGTGAAACAACAAAAACCCTTCAAAGTTAATTTTCTCACTGTAATTTTATTTTAATTTTTACCGCACATTTTAAATATAGCCAGTCATACATGTAAAACGCACATACATCAAGCTATTTGATAAAAGTCACTAAGTCACAGCAAATAGTATATTTGCAGTATATTGTCATATATATTTCCATCTCTATATATTTACACATAATCTGCTCATTGTATCATGTGATCTACATTTCTTATATTAGATAAATGTATATTGTATTGAAGTAGCTACCTGCGAGGAGTGGGAGCCATAAAGGCACCAGCAATGGTCCATCAATGTACAACTTCACAGCCATTAAATGGCCTATAAATGGCTAACCAGCAATATGTATAGGTCATGTGCGTTCAGTGTTGGAATACAGTTGCTAAGCCATTTATGGACCATTAGTAGTTCAGATACTCTCAACCAACATTTCATTTCCTTCAACATTCCATCAGTGTGCCATAAATAGCATGCCAAATGTCATGTTGTCAGCAATTAACGATATTAGGGCCAGTTATGCAGACCCATAAGTTATCTGGGCCAATAGTCATTCCAGTAATGCCATCAGTAAAACCACAGTTGGCCGACTGTCTCTTGCTAAATGGGAAGACATAAAAAACGGAACTTGCTACCACTTTCAATGAACAATTAAAACCAGTAACTTTTCTGATTTTTTGTAGGCCGCCATTGTAGGATATCACACATGAAAAGTTCTGTACATGGGAATAGAAAATAATTACAGCACTCTGTGTTTTCGGGCTGAGAAAACTGGAGAAAAAGCAACGGCTCATGCTTGCTACAAAACTGGGGCTCACGTCAAAGCTCAACAAGCATGGACGCTACATCATATCAGAAGGGTTTTAATACATTGAAGCAATCCTACGCAGTACGATACGGCAACTTGATTTCGGATGGAGGCAGCACACCGTTACAATTTTCCGTATATTTTACGGAAATTTGTACAAAAATGCACAGTAAATATACGGAAACGCAATCCGCAGTGACAAAAAACGGAGTTAAGCGCGTAAATACGAAATACGAAAAATCTCCGTATTTCCTCTAACTTCGGGTTTCGGGCACCAACAATGCCGAGTCTACACGAAACATTCTTCTCCACTGTAACCAGGAAATGATTAAACATTACAAAGTAGCAACAGGCGTATGTAACACTTAGCAACACTTAAAATACACTAACTTTAACAAAAACTAAAAAAAAGTTCCTTATGTGACTAGTAGAAATCAAAAAGTTATACCAGAGTTACTTCGTGCGCATTGTAGGTAAGTGGTTACGGTCGTGAACTTGTAACTTTTTGACTCGAGTTCAAATCTTGCCTAAGTATAAAAGATTTTAACTTTTTTAAATATATTTTTTATACACAGTAGAACACACACATAATGAAAACTAAAATAAAATAGATATTAAAAACTATTTAAATAGAAGTACATGAAACTAACTAGGGAATTAACGGAGACGTTCCGTGAGTTTTGTGGAAAGTCCGCTTTTGAAAATCACCGTGTCCGTAATTTTATGGAGAGTTTCCGGACACCTCTGGATAAATTTTTACCAGCACTTTTCCGTAAAATTAAGGAATTTTTTTTCAACAGTGCAGTGTCTACAAACAATTACTAACAAAAGGCAGTATAAAAACTTGCCCATCAAGAAAATTGAGTGCCGTAATCACATGCTACAACAAAATACGCGAAATTGTGCAGACAAGTAACAAAGGCTGCTACCCAGTGGTTTTACGCGAATGTATAAGAGAAAGTCTCGAGAGATTGAGATATGCTGTTACAAAGGCAGTGGACTACAGGAAGAAAGAAGACCACCCTGATAAAATAATGCTTCTCAAAGAGGATATATTGAATGGATCCTATCATGTATTTGGAGACCACACCAGATATGCTAACTACTTTTCCGATGGTACAGGCAAGAGGAATTTTAAAAACTTAGTTCCTGGCATAGAAGAATGTGGTCTGTTTCAAAACCTAAAGGACGCGAGTCAGCTACTGAGCAACAATTAATCTATTTTGCTGGAATATGTGGACAGCAACTATGCTGAACATTTAAACCATGCTGTTGCTAAGTTTGTAGGCGGGAAAAGAATCAACTTCACTGCAAGGAGAAGCTATGAGCAAGATGCCAAGGTGCTGTTGTGCAACATAAAACCATGTTTGGCACCAGCGCAGGGATGTTCTCGAAAACCTGTCAGATAAACAGAAAAAGGAAAGTTTACCGTAACAGGGAAAGACGGAACAAAAGACCAAAAACAAGACCGCCTATTTACAGGAAGAGATCAGAAACTAATAGCCGACAAAGATTATGGCCCAAATGTCCAAGCACCTGAAATGCCTGAAGAGGAACTGAAACAGCAGAAGGAAGAGTTTTTGACCAGCCTAAGTCTTAACAATGGAAAACATGAGTAACTGGAAAGGAAAAATAGACAGCAAAGTGAGTCAGTCACCAGAATGGTTAGAATAAAGCCGAAAGCGAGTAATTGCGTAAAGGAATCGTTGAAATAAAATGTCCTCAAAGGATTGAAAACATACACCAACGACATGCTGCTGAAGATTTAATGATGGAGATTTGAAAGAAACAGATAGCCAAAATGAAATTAACAGAAGGCATATTTATCACTATCAGTTCAAGGCCAATTACATGCGACCGGCAGGCCTTTTGTATTTGGTCACCGAAGGATGTCGAAATCTTAAGAGTTAGAGAGAGATGAGGATTTCTGGAAGGAGGAAATGAAACCATACATGACCAAATTTTACATAGACTGCGTACTATCAGAACTAGTTGATCCCAGCCAAACACGCTTAATGCCAATCAAGAGATCCAGACTGGATAACAAGAGCTCAGGTGAAGGCTACAACTACGAAACACATAAAAGTAAAGATGTTAAAAGACCAAGCTAAGTAAAAAAATACTCATTCACAGAGAACTGTACCAAATAAGTTATTTGAAGACAATGGAAGAAGAAACAAGGAACAACCTTTAATTGTTTTGATTATAAAGTAATTTAAAATACAATTTTTTTTTAATTGTACACGATATTTGCAGGTGTCTTAATAATGATGCAAATGTGCAATTAAACGTTGTGTCATTCTTATGATAAATCATGCAACATAGACATGCACATAATGTCACATTAAAGAAAATATTTGCTGTATTTATAAAAATTATTATTTATGTTACTTACATTTTTTGAGTACATCTTTTTTTTTCTATACCTCTATTTTAATTTGGTGTAAATCAGTTTCGATTTTACGGCAAAATTGTGTCCATATAAAAATGAATTTTTTTTAACTGTGGCTTTTAAGATGAATGTTTGTGTTTGCACATTTCCAGAATTATTTTGTGTTACACTAAGTCAGTTGCCTTGTCCGTCAGAAGTGGTATTTTTACATTCATTGCTTGGTGAACTTCCTCCTGTCACCATTCAGATATCAATTTCTATGAGACATTCAGTGAAATTGTCACCTGAGCGCGACAGCATATTACATTAGCGTCGGAATGCGGAAGTAAATTTTTAGGCCAGGATCATGTTCCTTAAATTGGTTGGATTTTTTTAAAATATTACCAAAATCTTATCTAAGCGGTTAAATATTTCCCCTACAAAGTTTTAAGTAACTTTTCTACAGCAACAAAGAAAAGTAAAAAAAAAAAAAAAAAAAAAAAGACATCACTGCGTTTCTGTGTCGAATGGGTCAAAATTTCGGCACCATTCACAAAACTGAACTTTTTCTTCTTTCAAGAGTTTATGGAAGGGTATATTTATGCAAGTGCATAAAAACAGCTGTGAATGGCACGTTTCTAACATCTTTACCGAGGTTACTATTTTGCCAGTTTAGAATAAATCAAAATGCTTTTAATATATTTGTTAATAAATTTTACTCAGTTTGGATTTTGTAAATAGATTTGGCATGATGATGTAGTTCTTCAACGCACTCATAATTTATCTACCAATATGAATTTATTTCTCCTGTTTTATTAACGTTTAAATTATTAAATATTATTCAGAATAATGAAAGTATTTAATGTCCATAATCACGGTTTTAACTATCATATATTTATATGATACTATTATTCATCCACTGAGTTTCATTTATTTTTGCAGCTATCTTCTTTTCAGAACTTACATATACGCTGTTCACGGTAAAGTAAGCACTTTTTAAGGCCCTCAGAATTTTCCTTTTCATCCAATTTTCACGTTCCTGCTGCTTTTAAATGTAAATATTGCTACGTGACCAATAAACACAGTGTATACATTTCACCACCCTTAAACTTTAATTCCTGAGGTTGCATTAAGATATATTTATTAGTGGGTATTGCCTGTTGGGTGGGCCTTTAAAAAATGCTCACTTTACCGTGAACAGCCTATAGGTATGTTGAATTTGTATTGTGTTTTTCATTGTTATTATGTCGTTCCCTGTGCCATTGCTCGGAAGAATTTTTATTATTTTCAAATTACTATTTTGTTTTGTTAAAACTGAAACTTTTCACACAAATTCTTTTTGGCGCGTTAACAATTTATTATTAAAAACAAAATACTACTGTGTTTATTTCTTTACTTACCACTTTCCTAAAACTTATGGCTAACATACAGTTAAAAAAATTTTTTTTTAACGGAACAATACTTGAGTACAACAACATAAGCAAAAAGATGGAGTGATACGTATATCTTTAAAAATCTTATGGCAGCTAAGACGAGGAGTGGCTGTTTCTTTTCTCTCAGGGAGTGAATTGGGAAAAAGAGGTGATAAAAAGCTACACAAAAAACTTACACTGTATGCAGTTATATACTGTCTTCAGTAGCATACAGTATTATAGTGTATGTAGTATACATTTCTACTAGTCATCTTTGGGTGTGCTCTGTAGGTGAAGTAGTCTGTGCCAAGGGCGTAGCTCAGATTTATGATGAGGAAGGGAGGTAGCATACCCTCTTTATATTTTTGGCTCTGTATTGTGTGTTCATATTCTAATATCTAAACCATAATTGTTTTACACTACTCCCTTTCGACCGAAAATGTTTACAGTGTTTCATATCCAGTGCCTTTTATTTATTGTTTGAATATGGACAGAAGCTCCTCTGACACGCCACGTGCTACATCCATGAATGGTGTCCCTTTCGTATGTCAAATGGCATTCGCTACCATGTCATCAGACGGGACAAAACAAACGTTTGTAGTTTTGTATTACACACTAGTGATCGATGGCAATATATCAAGGGAGGCGTACAAAAATGTTTAATGTCATGAGAATTTTCATGTAACATACCTTACTCAAATGTAATAAGAACGAGCGAGTACGTGAATTACAAAACATGTTGGTACAATTGAAAAACCTAACAGGTTCGTTGACATCACTTCCCCGAAGAGCGACTTCGAAGAGCAAACATGCGGCAGGCGGTCAGCAGGTAGACGGCAAGCGTTTCAGATACGTGCTTTTTTTGATAAGAAAATAGCCGCGAATGCATTTTGTAATTGCGTATTTCAAACATATTCGTGCATTTTATAGGTTAGGCTTTATCGTGTGTTGTTTCACCATATTAGAAATTTATGAGAATGTGTGTGAACGAAAGTTCTTCGGAGTTTGTCTTTTTCATCTCGAAAAACATCTGATGAATATGATTCCCGAAATTTCATTGCTAACTATTATGGCCAAATTAAATATATTTCTGGTTTGTTAGGTTTCCTCTTGTATAATCTTTGAATAAATAGTGCAAGAGGGATGAATGACTAAATTCAAATTTTGTACACTCGCTATTGCGATGTAGATGTCTGCCATGGAAAGAAAAGTACTGAGTACGGACAAAAAAGAAACTTAAATAAGACAAGTAACTTATATTCTTGACTACAGTATACTGGCTTGCATCCTGTCGTGTACGATAAAACTGGTGTGATTGAGTGCGTTGGTCTGCCGTGTTGTCCCATTTTGTTCCTACTTATTTTGTCAGTGCTGTCCTAACTTTTCCAGGTTTGTTTCTAGCAAGTGATGTTTTCTGTGTTATCTGTTGGTCATGTTTACATACATATATTTTTCGTAACTAGTTTCAGTTTTATTTTTTGACTTTAATCGCTCTTGGAATTTTCCATTCTTTTATACATATATTTATTTTCTCGTTAAAAGGTTACTAGTTTTATTTTAAAAAAATTCCATGCTCTCTCATGTTTTCCATGACATACATCTGAATCGGAATGGCGAATGTCCAAAAATCTCCATCTAATCTTCCTTTTGTATAATTGTCTATATTGCGGTCTCCAGTACACGAGGCAGTCAGCTTGGTGGTTGCCAAGATTGCCTGGATACGAGCGGCGGTGGCAGTGAAGAATAATGTCATGCTTCCTCGCTCTCTCGTTGATGAAGCACCACCTTCATGACTAACCTAGCCGCTCCGCTGGATGTAAACAATGCAGGAAAACTTATGCCGCGGGATTTTGTTTATTCACACCGCTGCTCGCTCACGAACTGTGAGTGACCTTGGCTCGCACATTTGTTGTTCCTCAATTACAAACCTGCGTGTCCATTTCTTCGAGGAAACTGCGAGGAAGGCCACCCACTGATGAGCCGCACATATGTAGTTAACTCAATTATAGTCAGCGCTGCTAAAATTTACCTCCAACTCAAATTACCAATGTGCAGGAAGGATTTCTTTGCCCTCGTCACGCCTAAAATGTTCATTATGCAAAAAAATTCAATTTCAGTTGGCTTGCGGTTATTTTATCATATGCACCAAGTTATTTAAAAGTAGTAACATATGGGTGTTAGTTTGTTAGAACATAATACTCTTAAATGTGGTGTATTATGGAGTCAAAATATTAAGGGTTATTAGTCAGAGTTTTGTACTGATGTGCTAGGTAATGTACACTACAGTTTAAAATTGTTGTACGTTTTACAGTCAGTTCTTGAGAAACTATTTGTCAGTCTTTCTAACTTTTAATACAAGCTTTTATTTAACTTGACTTAGGTGTCTGTCCGTATTTGTGTGTACGATGTCTATACAAAGCTTATCGTTTGTCTTGTCTAACACTTTACGCGAAAACGGTTGGGAGTGTGGGAACGTGCCAGCGGGGATCGAAAGTACCTACCCCTTTGGGAAAGGAGCGAGTTAGGGTAGCCGACTCCCTCCCCCCCCCCCGCCACCCTAACGAGGGTGTGGGGTTTTTGTGCCCAACGATCATGTTCGTGTTTACGCGAAAATGGTGACCAGGGTGTCATAGAGATAAGAAATTTACTTTAAGGGAAAAGTGTATTAATTATTAAAGTAAGCAATTCAATTTTATAAGGTTTAGATGCTACAATAGCAAAGAAGAATGAACTTTTATAAATATTGTTAGTATATTGTGAAGGTAATTAAAATGATCCATAGAGGATTGCCTTGTGGAAGATATAAGACGTAAAAATATTAAACATTTACAGTATGTGTGACATATAGATAGTAGTAGCAATCAAAACAACTGAATTTAATGAATGTAATACTGTATTTACTGATACTTTTTTAGTCTTTTCGGTCTCACATATTTTTGCATCACTGTTTGTCAGGTTGCAGGCCGAAGTGTGGAAGGGGCCATCAGTGTTTAACTACACATTTTTAGTTTTTTTACTCTCATTAATTATTTTTGTTATTTTTATATAGATAGCCTATTTATACATTTACAGATTCGTCCGTGATTAGTATCGCAAGCGATGCCGATGACGCACGAGCCTGTAAATGTATAAGTATTCTACATTTACAATAATTTTAAAAAATGGCGAGACTAAAATGTGATAAATAAACCAACCGCAAAAACCTTTTAAAATCAATATTTTATTTATAAATGCACTAAAAAGAGAGAAATAATTATAGTGTAGAAATTATAAGACGTGGACGAACAATCGTAATTAAATTTACTACAGTTTAATATGTTTGTATCGATTTATATTTAATGGATAAAAGCTTGGCTCAATATAGAACGTATAAATCATTAGCGTAAGCATAGTAAGCACATATCTTGTGTAAATTTCTTAACTATTCACAATATAGAACATATACCTCAATCGCGTAACCGTAATAAGCACATATCTTGCACAAGGCTCTTAATTATTCGCGTCAAGCTTTTACACACTAAATATAAATCAATACAAAAACATTAATTTGTAGTAAAAATTTCTACTGCGCTTCGTCCACGTCTTATAATTACTACATATTGTGTAAATACTACTACAATTATTTTTCTTTTTAGTGCATTTATAAATAAATGATTTCTTTGAAAGGTTTTTTACAGTTAATTTATTTAATTGATAATACTAGTGAAATATTGCAATTTAACAACACATTGTTTTGTGAAACATACACAATTGTTTATGTCTCTCGTTGATTGTAATATATGCTAAATATATAGTTCTTTCTTAATAAAAGATTAGTTTCACACATTTCAGAGTAATATGTTGCAATATTTTTTTCTTATTTCTTTGGCAAATAATTTATAAAATATTGTTTGTTGAAAATACTTTTTTTTTGCAGTGTAGCTTTAATATTTTAATGTTGCAAAAAAATCGTTTAATTGATTACCAAGGCAGAAAAAGGAGCTGTTACGTGTAAGGTTGCCGTAATAGTTCACGTTATCTCATTTAGAAACCAATAAAATATTTTCTTTTGTGTGTTTTCTCAATCAGATATCGCTGTTTATATTGCTAATGTAAATACATCTTTCTTGTACGGAAAATGAGTTTATGCCTTTCTCAATTGGCACATGCTTACGTAACTTTCTTCTCCCGTCAGGAATTTAATTGAATCACTGAACTCTCTTCACTCTTTGAGTAATTTTCCTATACCACCTGCATTTTGGAATCCTTTGATAGTGGCTGATTTACAAATACTATTTTAATTTATACAGGCACATTCAAGAAAATGTTAGCTTATATCTTATAACATACCCAGAGAATGTCCCTGAAGCCATGGAAATTTTTTTTGTGAATGATTCTTTACCTTAAACAAACAAAAATATAAAAAATCTTCACAGACATTAGCGTTAGAAATCTCGACAAGAACTTGATGCAACTCTGTGATAGTTGAGTTTCGTTTTACTGATTAAGCTATAGTGCATATTGATTAAAGAATTTTCTTTCGAAATTACTAAGAAACCAGTGTACCCAGATTCATTATCTGATTCAGTATATTTGCATAGCTGGTATTGGTTTAATTAATGCCTATAAACTTAAAGATAGAAATAATTAATTTGTGGCCATATGTTAACGTCAAATACCAGTCTACAAGGCAATGCGTTTTACTTCAGAACGAATGTCATATGAATGTTTATATAGGCTGTTCACAGTAAAATGAGTGCTTTTGAAATCAATCTTTGAAAAATTTAATTGGACATATGTTTTAACGGGCACACTGTCTGAAATGCATCCAGTAAAATTGGAAACGGTTGAGGGAAAGTAGATCCACCTCGAAACGTCGAATTAAAAGCGAGAGGTAAACTTTTGTGTACATTGAAATTATTTATTTGGTTGTATATATTTTGAATGCATGAAGTATAAGAATCAATAAATTTGTAAAATATTTACTTTCCTAACAGATTCACAGTTCCACTTGGATGGAGCACAACTAAAGTGACAAGTGTAACGTCCCCCATTGCCAACTCTATCTCTGACAACTAAAGTGACAAGTGTAACGTCCCCCATTGCCAACTCTATCTCTGACAACTAAAGTGACAAGTGTAACGTCCCCCATTGCCAACTCTATCTCTGACAACTAAAGTGACAAGTGTAACGTCCCCCATTGCCAAATCTATCTCTGACAACTAAAGTGACAAGTTTAACGTCCCCCATTGCCAACTCTATCTCTGACAACTAAAGTGACAAGTGTAACGTCCCCCATTGCCAACTCTATCTCTGACCACTGAACCAAGTTATTTAATTAAGTATTTCCATTACAAGGGAAGGGGATAGCGTATTTATAAGAATGGAGCGTAGCTCATGAAATCATTAACCAACCGGGGTTCATAAACACAACACTTTAAAAACATAAATATATATAATTGCAATCAGGAATGATACAAATGCACAATATTCAATTAATAATTATTCACAAGCGGCTCGATGCCGTTAAGTAGCAATACAGGAAACAACCTCAAGTCCATAGCCTTGACAATTATTTATTATTATTATTAAAGGGGGATTGATGGGGCCACGAAGGATGACTTGCGCCCTAACCGCTAGCACGAGGTAGGCTCACCAATATCACAGAAGAGGACCTGGAAGCTCCTCCAAGCCTCGATGTCTTGATGCTCACATTCTGATGTCGGCGTGACACTTTGGTGAGGGGGGAGGGGGCAGCGTTCCTGGACTTATATATATATACACTGCTCCCTCACTAGTTCAGCGTTATGTTTCGCAAGCACTCAATATCCATAGTGTGTCGTAGCTTAGCATGTAATTACGTGTGCGGCTCTTTTCTGGCCGCCACACTAGGCTCATGGCGATCTTAACTTTATTAATGGCGTAAGAATACACAACGTGCAAACAAGTAGATCTTAGTCAGAGCTTCCAAAAGTATCCAGATTATCGTGAACGGCCTATGCAATGAAGTGAGAGCCAGTCCGTTGTTTCAATCGTAGGCCTACTCGACATTGCTTTCTGTTGAACAGCTCATTCCGTTTTTTGATAAAATAAACTCATTAACAATAATCATAATGGTCAAAAACACGATAACAAAGATAATTATACCACTTCGGTTTTTTAGTGAAAATCTAATTTTTAATACTTTTTTAGAATTTGTTTCCCGAACGTTTATTCTTTTGAAAAACATTACTCACCATAAGAAAATATCTCTGTCTGTTCACGTTTAGCTACTTTATGGATACACGAATGGATGGTCGAGTGTGGTAACGATGTTATAGTTTCTGTGCGACGGTAAAAATATATTCTGGTTTTTAATTTCACTGGGCTTGTTAAGGGCGAAAGATTTTACGCGAATAGGATAATGGGAGGGAAATTGCATTAACGACCATGCCTTACGTGGAGCTTAAACTCGAGAAATTTTGTAATTACATCCCCCTTCCCAATCTCCCCAACATACAACCAACTTTGGCACTTGGTTGGAAACGTTGGCCGTACGTTGGGCTGGAGAACACGAATTAATGCAACGTTTGCGCAGTAGAAAGTGCAACAAAATTGGTTACCTCGAAAATGTTGAAATATTACTTAACACCATCCAGACAACGATGTCACTAAATCATAAAATGCCATAACATATCGTAAGTGCATTATTATTTTTTTACTTTAAATGGTTGGTAACAAGTTGGTAAACATATTGTTGGTAACAGGTATGTATTTTTTTTTTCTGTTGAGCCAACGTTGAGCAACCAATATGAACAACAATTTCTGAATGATAACTATGCCACTCTCTTTTAATTTATACGCTATGAAGGTTCTTTATGTACTATGATATCCCTCTGTAACATTTCATTGCAGACATTATTCGAACAAAATATATTATTAATATTGTATTAAATATATGTACTTTATTTTATTTCTTTATTGGTTCAGATTTTTTAGCTGAGAAATGCCTTAAAATACGTTCGCTATTGGTTGTGTATTGGTTATAAGCTGGAGTTGTAACGGGAATGTTAAGAATTTGGTCACAAAGAAGCAAACCCCGACTTAATATTAATAAACAATACAACACATTAATAAACAATACAACATATTAATAAACAATACAACATATTAATAAACAATACAACATATTAAATTGAAATGCAATTCTAGGGTATTTGCTTGATTGTTTGTCTATCGTAACAAGTCATGGTATAGTATGTCTCTTAAAGGGTGCGAATTCAAATCCATCATCTACCGAGGAAATTTTGTGTTCACGACATGAAATGGAAAGTGACGTATACTAAAAGAGTTAACACTATATTTTTTTTTAAATTTTATTTAGTGGACGAAATGTATTTAAAAATCCGATAAGCAACAGTGGCAGAACGTTGTTTATTGGTTGGCATTATATATGCAATAACACATATTTTAACTACATTACCGACGTCGAAAAATATTATAATATATTTAATCTTAAATGATCGTGTAACTGACTTTCGGAAATAAAAATACACTGTTCTGATAAGTTTGCACACAACCATAAGATTACATTGGGCCAATGTTTAATTTAAGTTGGTAACTAACAGAAAAGTCACGGTGGGCCAATGTATGCTCGCATGACATTTCGACGTTGAGCCTATGTTAGACCAACGAAATTTTGCTATTTGGTCCGCTGGTATGGGCTTTTCGCGATAAAATGAGCACTTTCGAAAGCCCTGCTTAAAATCTACTTGTATGCACTTTGTGTATTCTTCCACCTTATGTAAAATTAACATTGCCATGGTTCTCATCTCTTTATGTGAACTGTGAGATTATTAGAAATGTAAACATTTTACAAATATGTTAGTTTTTACACAGTAGGGCGTTAAAAAAAATTTAAAGCGTAATAAATATTTTAAATTATCACAAATGGTTACCTAACGCTTTTTAATCAATGTTAAAATATGGAATTACTTTCCATCCATCGTTACTAACTTTACCGGGCGCATGTCACTCAGTGGTCCCGTTAAAATATATGCAGTCAGGGGGCAGTGACATTTTTCTAAGGTTGATTTCAAAAGTGCTCACTTTATCGTGAACAGCCTATACCGTCTTAGCTGACTCGGCCAGACGCAGGCGAACTGCAAGCAAACATAATTCGAGGAGATATGCGGGTGTGATGTTTACCCAAGCAGAGATGTTCGCTGCGGTGGTGTTGTGGTGGACACTGAATGGCTGTGGTGTTTTTTTATTTAGGCACTTCCGCTTTCTCGTGCGATTTATTTCTGCACTGATCCACACTCGGATCACCTCACCTTACACCAGGATTGTGCAGTAGGCTGGCTATACCGGCCCTCATGTAGTTCCCGAGCAGTCCTTGGGGGGTTCGCTGTGTCCTCCGTTACTTTAGGAAACGGCAGCAGAATTAGAGCAAATGGACACCAAATCTGTCTTTGTTCACCGAAATGCTTGAATGTTATGTGTACTGTCTCTATTTGTTGTCTTCGGAATTTACATAATTATAGTTCAATTAATTTTAATTTTTTAATATAATGACTGTTGAAAATATAACCTATTTCTCCTTTTAATCAACAGTGGGCGCAATCTATCCTCTTCGTTTGCCGAATCTGAACTCTAGAACATTACCATTTAGAGTTGAATTTTTTCTTTCACTAATGTTATAAAAGTACATTCCAATATAGCCTATTTATGCCACAACTGATAAATATTAAAATACATTTTGAATCTAAAACAGCTTTAATTTATTATTTTTAAACACGTCATTATAAAACAACAGTATGGAGTGCAACCAGTGTGCACCAAAACCATTACCCATAAAAAAGTTACTTAAACTAATCATAAGTATATGAAATTCATTTTAAGTAAATTTTAAAAACTGAAAAAATTAATTTCTTACACTTATGTACATTTTTACTCTAGGATTATAACCATATCTGTATCTTTAACGCAACGTGTAATTTGATCGCAGCAAAATTAAATTTATAGGCTATACATAAATATCTTGTCAGAGGTGCCCCCCCTCCCCCCTTAATATTTGATGAGACGTGGTTACACCACTGATGCAACCTGCATTTTAAAACAATACAAATGAATGAATGTATGGGTTTCGACTGGCAATCGCCGGCATTGGTGTGGATTACCCTGCACTACTAAATATATCTGATCAACCTCAACGGCCACACTGTATATCCTTATAATGTTTTTTTTCGGATTATATTTTATTTTATGGACTGGAGAGATATTATTTTTTAACTGTAACGATGTTACAGTTTTGATTATTTTTAATTTTTATATGCCTAACACCATAGTTTTATTTTAATACACAGTCAAGTTTAAAATCAGGAAATTATCACTATTAAACGTTTATGCTAATTACGATCAAATTCAGCTTTTATCTGGAATGGCATATTTTTCGAAAATGAAAAGAGTATCAGAAGTTGTTTCAATAATTACTGGACGGACCCGCGTTGGACATTCGTAAAACAGGTTGGATCATTGAGTTCGGCAGCTGGCACACTTATGCCCGGTTGCAACATCTTCCCCGATCCGAGATTGAATGATCCTAATTCCGAACTAGGATCCAGTTTGATCTTAGTTCCAATGTAAAAGTACTGCACCAACGAAATTTCATGATACTGGATCTTCTATTCGTCGATCTTGCTTCCAAAGTGAGAGATTGAGATTAAGTAAGAGACAAATTTAACTCATTGGTTCGTAATATATGACGTCATGGAGGTATGCATATTTTCACAATAGATAAAACTAGATGTGCGATGCTTAATCTTTTTAAGTGAATTATTGTTCTACGAACTTTACTGAATAATATTGAAGTGCGTATTATATTGCTTTAATTTCCAAAGAAAACGATCTAACGTAGTCAAATCTGTTGGCTTATTTTCAAACTACATTTGTCGACGATGGTTGCTGATCTCGGATCGGGATTTCGAACCGCCAACTTCGGCGGTTCGAATTGAACTTCATCTCGATCTGCTGCCCAACTATGAACTCGACTGGTGCAACAGTTTACGGTGTCGACCTTAGATCCGATCTCGGATCGAGTTTCGAACCACGATGGTGTAACTGGGCATTAGACCACGCGTATCATCCAGGGCGGCTCGAATGACGCTGAACATCCCGGGCTGCCAACGAGGCGAGCGAGATTCTTACGTTACACACGGCAGTTTCTCTACTCTCATGTGGCCGGAACGAGTCGAGCGTGCACAAATGGGGAAGCTTATATTCACCGTCGCGAAAGCCACAAAGGGTGTGTAAGCTGACACACAGAGTCCGCTTACCTTATATGGCGCCCCGAACATCCTACATTCAACATACTTGCCGCGATGGCGTCCGTAAACACACTGGCATTGCAGCTGGTAAGTATGCGAACACTATGCAATAGTTAGTTATTAACTCACTCTCGCTTCTACTTTAAATTGCTCCAAATCGGTGAATCTGACTGCAGATCTGTTGTAATTGCTTCTCTTGAATCAGTAAAATTAAACTGATCATTTAAGTCCCTTATTCACTGATTAAACAGTGTTTTGTATTGTTCCCTAAAGGCTGTTCATGATAAAGTCAGCACTTTTGAAATCAGCCATAGAAAAATGTCACTGTCTCTAACTGCATATATTTTAACGGGCATCCTGAGTGACATGCGCCCAGTAAAGTTGGTAACGATGGACGGGAAGTAGTTCCGTATATTATCGTTGAATAAAAAGTGTTAGGTAACAATTTCTGATAATTTAAATTATTTATTTCGCTTTCAGCTCTTTTGTAATGCACCGAAATATAAAAATGAGCAGATTTGTAAAATCTTTATTTTCAAATAATTTCACAGTTTCACTTGACCGACGCGTGAATAAAGTGACGAGGCACGTTACAGTATTAATCTTACATAAGGCGGAAGAATACACAACGTGCATACAAGTATATATTAAGCAGAGTTTTCAAAAGTGTTCATTTTACCGTGAACAACCTATAATGAACTTCACTCGCCTGGCAATGCAAGCACAGTGCATCCCAGAGTCGCCAGCAGATAAAAGTATTGAAGATGCAGTAAAATATATGTACCGATTGAAATCACTGATTCATGTTTAGATTATATGCAGGATTACTAGTCGCACAGTTACCTGTAAAATATTTTATATTAAAGTATATTTTCAGTATTATCATAATTGTTTAATCACAGCTTTGTAAAATCAACTTATGCACTGTGCTGTGTGTTAGGTTGTTTCCTATCTCTGCTATGTATCACAAGCGTTTTATGCTTCTGTTAAAATAAACTTCCATAAAAGTACCCTAGTTTTGGCTAAATTTAATTTTAAATATATTTAATATATAAATTACAGTATTCAATTTATTATTAATATGAATAAAGCAGAGAGAGAATATATATATGGGTAATAATTAGTAAGAAATAGTTCTTATTCAAATAACTGTTACACTGAGCACGTGCGGATGCAGTGTATGGGACAATACACTGTAACTCTCTAGGCAAGGCCACCAAGGCTAACCGGGTCGATTCCCCTGCGCCCCGGATTTTCGCAAGTGTAGAATCATGCCGGACGATGCCGCTGGTCGGCGGGTTTTCTCGGGGACTTCCCGTTTCCCCCGCCCCTTTATTCCGGCGCTGTTCCTTACTCACATCGCTTCACCCTCATCGGCTCTCGTGACTTTAATGTTAGGAGCCGCCCAAATCTCTTCAATCTCTCATTCAGTCTAGACAAGGTTATGCTTTGTTTGTATGAAGCGGAGGAATATCCTGGAAGTAGAACTTAGACAGGGCTTCGGAAAAGTTGGAGGTAACCGTGAATTGGGTTAGTGATGACTGAAGATTGTAGCGGACTTTGAACTATGAAAGTTCTGATATGCTGCTCTAACCCTGTTCTTACCATGCATCAACAATGCACCATCTCGCGGGTGCAACGGCATTCCAGTAACATGACATCTATTTGGGCATTGTGTGGTATTGCAACTCGGCACTAATAACCCAAACTAATAGCATTTCAAATTTCACGTAAAACATTTCATAAATTAGGTCTATTTCATTACAAATAAATTAGTAACATTTTCTTTACCAAAATAAAAAAATATTTACTTATATCTACTGCAAGAAGGCTTAAAATACAATTTCATTTTAGTATTTATACTACGTTTTGCAAATACCTTGATTTTTAAGAGTGTATTTACTATAGCAAAGGTTGCGGTTTTTGAAATCTGTTTGATATACATCGGGATGCATATGACTGTAACAACAGAAACATTATTAAAAATCGAGCCTCTAAATATGGTGTTCTATTCATCAAATTTGATTAAGTTTGAAATTAGTTCTGAATACCATAAGTTTTACTTCTGTAATAGTAACTATCCTGATTATTAAGACAAACTCTTATCACGGCTGATTCACATTACGAAAATCGTGGGTGTAGAACAAGTTATTCGAATAGGAATTGATTTCTCAGAACAAATCTTTACTTCTATTCGCACGAATGCCGATACATTTCATTGCAGGCCTCCGTGTCTCAGATCAATAATACTTTACTTTCACACCATCAAATCTATGCTCAAATACCGAGTAATTCATATGTGTGTGTGTGTGTGTGTGTGGTCTATATTCGTAAGGTAGGATTAGCATTATTTTTAAGCTGCCTACATATCAGGCTCCCGTACAAAATGAGGGAGCTAATAAGTAACAGTTAAATAAGGAATCTCATTAAGGCGCTACCTCACTTCAGAACAACTAAATGATTTTATTTTTGATGTGTTGCGGAGTTCTCAATTTTTCATATTCTGATGATAACAATGACGAGAAAACTTAAATGGTATCTTTATTATCTCTAACTACGCGGGGATATAAATGCAATATTTTTTCTACCTACCGTGGTATCTCATATAGTTTAAAATTAACTTAATAGTTAATTTTCTTTTAAGTGAAATGATTGGCAATTTAACTGAAATGACAGTAAAGGAAGGTCTTGCTAACTTAATTTTGCTGAATGGTTTAACCACAGGAGCATACATAAATATACATGTTTTTACTAATCGTTTAAATTTCCAGTAATTCTAAGTCGTAATTCTTTCCATACAACAGAAATATAAACTACATTTTCAGCAGTCAAAGTTCGTTGCGTAGTAGTATGGGGAACACGCTTACTGTAGTTGGGGTTCCGAGTTCGATTTGCGAGTCACGCACAGATGTGTGCCATTTTAAGGCACTGATTTGGATAATATTATACTGTAAATAGACTTGCTTAAAACAGGTTTCTAAAATTTATCACTTCAATATTAATTGGCTTTTTTTTTGGTTTCCAAGAGATCAATTGTAAGTTTTGCGCCAATTAAACAAAATTAAGATGTCTCTTACATTTTTCGGAATAAAATATCCCCTAATTACAATTGAGGTCACGTGAAGATCTTGTCTGATACGAGTAAAAGTATTTTCTGGTCAACTTATTTAGTGATCTGGATCTTAATTACAAAATGTGCCACAAGACAATAAATGACACTGTGAAAATTACTTTGGCGAGAAATTTTCTTAGTAAATTTCATTATTCCGTGACTTTTACCTGCATAGGCCAACAAAACTTTTCTCCGAAGTAAACAGAATAGTGTGAAACGTAGAACTCTTCGGCTAAAAGGAAACTTTGAATATCGGGTGCGAAACTCCTGCACTACTGCACTGGATTGAAGACTGGCGATTTGTATGGATTCGAGTATAAATGTCAAGGCGGCGGTTGACCTGGACCCCAAACTTGGTTTGCAGTGTCTCTGTAATACAAGTTTGTATAATAAACTATCTTACGTGTACACAATTTCTTTGCAAACGAAAATAAATAGCACGTGAAACTAGGGCGAAGGACAAATTTCATCTCAACTTGCTTGTTGTAAACACTATTTGGAAGCCGTTCAACGTGGGCAAAAACGGCGTATTTAAGACTGTTGTAGTTGAAAATATTCTGGGCGAATGCTTGCGAAACTAGTACAGGGTCCTGCATTTATATTTCCTTCAAATTTTACACCCTCTATAGTGTAGTATCAAGACTCAAAAGTAAAATAGCAATATTTGTGCGTCGAAAAACCTACACGTAAGTTCGTAGCATTGCGCTAAGCGGCGACATAGCACTAGATACACGTGACATTGTCACCCTTATCACTTCTCTACCTTTGTACCTTAAAATAAGAAAACGTCTTCAAGTAGACGGGAACCTTAGGAGTCTCATACATTTCGGATATGAAACTGTCGATTATCTGAATTATCTGTCATGATTAGACACCTTATACAACGAACATTATAGGAATGCGTAACTCAGTAATAACTTAGTGAAAACTATGGTGGAGCAAGCACATGCAAGTGAGTAAAGTGGAGTGAGAGGGGAAAAAAGAGAGTGGTGTAATGTAAAACATGTAACTAATTTGGGGATGTTTATTACGACTTATCTGGGCGAGTTTTTGTAAGGGGTTGAGTACAGAAGAGTTGCTGGGGTGGGTGATGGTGTAGGAGTCGAATGTAGGGTAAACTATCGGGAGCACTTGGTAAGGATTCTCTGGCTGAGGTATCAAGGGAAGAATGTCTGACATTAATTTGTGCGTAAGAATCCTAGAAATGAGTTTACAGTAAAATATTTAATGTATGACGTAATTTTTCAATACTTCTTGAAATTGTTATATATTGCAATATTTCTTTTTTTCGAATTATTCTAATTTTTTTTTCAGAATTTTCGTATTAATTTGAAAATTCAATAATTTCTCATAATTAGCACCATTTTAAAACATTAGGAGGTAAATGTCAAGTTTATCAAAGAGCAAGGTCACGCACATCCATATCTCAGCCGAAATCTTACGAAGCCTGGCTTCGTTCTGTTCACTACTTTATTGTTCGTGAAAATTGCAACACCCAGAAAGAGTTGTGACAGTGACAATGATGCGTGTGTGGCGCCATTGGATAGAAGAAGGTCGTATGCAGAGACGAGCAGGTACAGGACCACGCAATGTGACGACAGTACGGGATAACCTCCATCTTGTCCACATAGCTCTAACGGACCGTAAAACCTTGTAGTGTTGGTTCGACACTGGATCACTGCAATGTGCGAGGACCTGTTTGCGTGTCGATTCGACGGTCGTCTGCTGCGACTTCCAACGTCCAGAAACCATAAGCGCCCCAGACTGCAATAGGCACGTGAACACCGTCGCTGGCGTGCTGAGTGACAAAATGTAGTGTTTTCAAATGAGTCCCGCATCAACCTGTCCTACAGTGATGGCCGCCTATGTGTTAGACGCTACCGTGG
This sequence comes from Dryococelus australis, assembly GCA_029891345.1. Lineage (NCBI taxonomy): Eukaryota > Metazoa > Arthropoda > Insecta > Phasmatodea > Phasmatidae > Dryococelus > Dryococelus australis. Next base: position 103,615,437 of record CM057002.1, on the reverse strand, counting down.
TTACCGCAATCTGGCAGCCTGCATTGTGGAGTGACATAGCAGACAAACGTCAAGTGTGATGGTTTGGGGCGCCATTGGATAAAACATACGATATCGACTCCTACGTATTGAGGGCAATCTGAACAGCAACCGCTACATCAGGGAGGTTTTAGAGCCCGAGGTACTGCCCCTCCTTCAGGCGACTCCACGTGCCGTATTTCAGCAGGACAGTGTCCAATCACATGTGGCGAGGAATGTGCAAGCCTTCTTAAAAGAACGACGGTACCAGTGCCTCCGTGGCCTGCACGTTCGCCGGACATGTCACCTATTGAACATGTCTGGGATATGATTAGTCGGCGACTTGTTCGTCACGGACCTCCAGCAACCCCAGCTAATGCTTTGTAGACTCTCACACAAACATCGTGGAGGTAGATTCAGAAGGAACATAACCAGGTCCCCTTTTATTCCATGCCACGACGTTTAGGGGCTCCGATTGCAGCATGTGGGGGCTTCACAAGTAGTAGGGGCGTAGGGGTTTCACCCCCACTTGGACGTAAATTGGGATTAATTGATGGATTATCTATTTATTTGATTGGATTAGTCCTTAATCCGATCTTAATCTGACTAGCTGGATTTTGTTTAGTGAGTTTGCACTTGTCGACATCAAATGTTAAAATTCTCTCATGTAAGTTATATTTCTAAGCTCGAGACTCACATTAAGTTTAAGACTCACATAACTGTACTTATTATTCATGTAGTCATTTGAAATTTGCGATTCGATGAATGTAATTTATTCATATGTAGAACACTCTGAATTTCTCTAACATATAATTGCATTCGGATAACATGTCTTTTTCATTACTAACACATAAATCACATATTTCAAAGTCGTCTATCTCCCACCACTGTCTACGAGCAAAATCCCCCCCAACCCCCAAATAAACATAAGATTTACACTTAGTCCACCCTTGCACTCAACTCAACACCTATGTAAGACATTGCAACCCACTACTCTGATCAGTCGCCTTCAAACCACCATACCATCAACATCGTATGAAGCTCCTGCTACACCCACCCAAAAAAGAAGGAAATAATTTCAAGAAAATAATGATTGAATTAAAATTAACCCTTCCGATCCTTTTACCACTTTTTAAATTAACCCTTTAGATCAATTGAACACTTTTTTATCAAAACAATTTCATTGGATTAAGATCGTATTAAGCAATTATCCAATCAATCAAATTGATAATACATAATTTAATCAAAATTATTCCAAGGTGAGGTGAAACACCTGCGCCCCTACTACTTTCACACCATAATGAATTCTCAGTGGCAGAGATCATGTACAGTTCTGTGATCCTAATCAATTGCGATATATCATGTACCTAATATGTGGTATACATTTAGTTTCATTCACATGTATTCTTCTTGGGGTTGCATTTTTCACAAACGTTAGTCTATTGTTGCGAGCAATAAAGACTACGCGTCATACTAGCGAAAAGAAACTATATAAATTGTTCTTCAAATGCAGGGTAACGGCTAAAGATAAGTTTTTAATGAACACAGTTTAATGTTCGCAGGTGGAACATCAACCCGATCTTCATCACTTTTATAGTGATGATTATGTGAATTTTTCACTGTGACTGCTTACATGCAACTGTCGTAATGTTTTAAGTATAAGTGCCTGAAATGGCTTAGTGCCCTAAATTAGATCCATGAAACAATGAAAGAAAACCAAAATGGTTTTCTGTGGTTGAATCACTGTGTATAAAAAGGTTTTGTGTTTATAAAAAAAATTCTTTGGTAACTAGTTCCTAAAATTATTTTTATAAAAATACACGTAAATTCGACCAAATTTTACACCCAGTGAAATTTGTAAAAACAGTGTTGAAATTGTACAAGAGAGTACTGCGGAATTCAGCGGAGCTACACAAATAATTTTGTACATTTCAGTAAACAATTTGATGTAATGAAGGCGAAAAGAGTGGCAATATTTAGCTTGGTATCACAAAACTAAATAATAAAAATGGACGGGAAATATTCGAAAATTTAAATATGTAACTGGGTTGACCATGAAATTAAATAATTTGAAACTGCAATCCCCAGTCCCAAAAACGTGTAAGACAGTTCGAAGTAAGCTTAACAGCTCCCGTTCGTCCATAACGGACTCGGTCGAACATACATTTAAGATTGACGCCTGGCAAATAACTTTTGATCAACCTCCGGGTGGGAGGGGGAAGGAGAATTTTCTTAACCGACAATCATCCAAGTCCCATTTTTAAAATACATTCTACTGAATCTTCATGATAAACTTTCGTCAAGAAACTGTGGCACAACACTGAAAGCGATCTCCTGACACATGTGCAGCAACTAGAGCATTTATGGAAACTCAGCAGCTTGACAACCACTCACAAGTATTGCAGCAGCTGCTGTGTGGGCTCTGCAGATCCAAGAGTCACCAGAGAACACACTGGCAGTACGGGATAATCACAACCACCTGGCACTCATTGTCGTCATGGGTTGGTCACGCACCTGATACCCCGCGTTCCCAGCAGAGCTGAAACACGCTGTGGTACTAGACCACGCTGCTCAGGGAATGTTCAAGATGCCACGAGAGTGAGAAATGGTTGGGCGGCGCTCAATAGCTTACGTCTTCAGCAACGGTGGGTTGAGGTGAGATTCAGATGGAGTCGTGACTGAATGTTATAACAGGAGCAAACCGACTTTCCCGAAATGCTAAACTCTGTCACGAAGTGTGAAGTCAGTGGACTGGCCATTGTAGGATGTTGCAAAATTGCATTCCAATACTTCGGGGAAACATTACAGCCGGTAATACATGACGGACTGAATCATGTTAATGTGGAATGTCTTCGTAGCTGTAATTGGCAGCCCCATACCAGCCTTAGAGGAACCTTGATTTGAATCCACTACACTTTTATTTTTGGGGACATTTAAAGTCACTTGTGCATGTAACCCCAGTGGACGATGTGGGCACCCTCCGTCACCGTATTGTGGCGGGCTGCTAAACAATCAGGAATTTTCCAGGTGTCACTGCAACGGTGGGTGGCTGCATGTGTTCGTACTGATGGTGGGCATTTTGAACATTTCACACATGTGTAACTAACTGTGCAGTCCCTACTGTTTTAGGTGTAGTGTCGTAATGTGAGATGAGTTTCATGCAAACGAGTGCTGCAATGGCATTCCATAGCAACATGATCAAGTCCACGGGCCATACACTATACGTTGTGTATTACGGGCTGTAGTGAAGAAACGAAGCGTTTGCGGACCTATGTTGATATAACATTTTTTCATCGTCCAGATTTGAGGAATGTTTCCCCGAAGTACTGAAATGCAACATCTTGTATACAATTGTGGCCGCTATGAAATGGTAGAGAGAGTTTCTGTGCGTGGCAGTGTTACCCCGGCGCAGCTTGGCAATAAATAAGAAAACCTCACTCTCTAGGCTTGCTGAAAGCTACTCAGATACTGTATGACTCGAAACCTGTATATCCAATTACGAATTAACGTAAATGAATAACCAAAAATTAATAAATATCTACCAGTTCCGCGTATTACGTAAGGTAATACAATCGTAATTTCACTGGAGTACAAACTACAAACATTGCATATTTTCACTAGAAAACCTAATCTTGGAAAAACATTCCACACAGTATGGGCACTTATCCTTTATCCGTTATAACTCTGCAAAATGGCAGCGTAAAAACATTAGTATTAAATTTTTTATCTTATTTTTATTTGCAGTTGTTTTTATGGGTTTGTTTTTCAGGCAACGAAATACTGAAATTCCTTTTATGATTAGAAATAACAAGAAGTTACCTATATAGCTAATGAGCCTGCTTTCCTCTAAATATATGCAAGTAATTTAGATGAATTTTAAAAACCTTAGATAATAAGTAGGACTTAATGTCTTGTAACACCATAGGTTGACAACAATGTAATTAAAGAGAGTACCAAAACGTGGGTAACATAACATTACTAAGACAAATTGAAATAGACAAATGCATTACTTGGGATTCTAGCCACGAATTACTCATACCTTCAGCCAGTGTGATGCCAACTATAGTATAGGGGTAGGCTTCGAAGCGTCAACTTCAGTGGTAATCAGTCTAACGTTTTGGGAGATACGCTTAAGTAACTTGAAATATTTAAAATTTATTTTGAAAATAAGCTTCCCAGCCACATAAATCATGTAAGTTTACATGACCTACCATAGCTCTACTTGTGGGCGGAATTTGAGGGTAGGAGTTGTAATGGTTTCCGGATTATGGCATAACAGCTCTATTTTCTCACGTGTGGCGCTATCTTACAAAAATGCTTAAAACTATCTCTATACACAAGTATGATACATCTAATTGACGCTATCAGCAAAACGTTCGTAGATATCGCATACTAAACTAAAAGTAGTATTTAGCCATAATATTAAAAATGAATGTCTGACCAATCGCTTTGCAAGCCTGCCGCAGTATTACTTGTTTGCGAAATTGGATAGTAATTGGTTGATAGTTTCCCCAGGTATGACGATAAATAATTTTATTAATGTAGTAGGCCTCCTGTCTTACAAAATAGCTGGTAAAAGAGGCTCTGTGTAGACAAATTCGGCGGTTATAATAGATGCTACCAGGATACCAGGTTAAGTTAAATTTGCGGTCAACGTTATGCAGATACAGCATACTAATTTAAAATGTCTATTTGGTCATTATTTGGAAAATAAGTCGCTGACCCACTTTAACCATGTAGTGTTTATGACATACTACGTTACAACTGGCGTACAAAATTTGGTAATAATCAGTTAACTATCGACATATTAATTACGTATTTTACTTATTCATGTGGTGCAATATTACAAAATGGCAAACAAAGGAGTCTTTGTGTAGACATATTTAATAGATTTCCAGCATACAATATTAAGTTTAAATTACGTATATAGTTTAGTAGATACAGCTTACTAAGCTAAACAGTTTATATGACCGCCATTTTGAAAATAAGTGTCTCACATAATTAAGAAACACCATTTGCCAAGGACTACTGCAGTGTTATTTGTTTGCTGAATTTGAGAGAAATCGGTTGATTATTTTCCGAGTTAAGACACAAAAACTTCATTTTTATGTGATGCTTTTGAAAAAGTGCCTTATTCTCATAAATTGCAATAATTATTTGCATAGCCTATCATAGTATTAATTTATACCAAATTTGACATTTTTCGTTTGGCTAGCATCAGATATAAGATTTAGCAGCTTGTCAATAGCCACATAACTACCAAAATTACAATTTAAAATGATGAACCATCATCCTACATATTTATCTTAATCGGTTAAATGGTTCCCGAGATATCACATAGCGCCCTAAATATTAAAATTGCTGCCATTGTGCAAATAAGAACTCGCCGTGGTCCAAAGTTATGAAAGTTACAGAGTAGCCTACTACTTTGTTTCTATTGAGTTTGGTAATATTCGGTTCTATGGTTAAAACATTTTTCAAGGCGAGGTTTACATATACAAACACGCACACATCCAGCAAGGCACATACACACGAAAGTGATTTCACAAACCGATCTTTCGTTCGAAAAGTAGACTTTAAAGCTGTCATTTTCAAAACTAACAACCACTATGTTCATATATTGTATTGTGAAAGTAGGGGGTCCTAATTACAAGAACTCAGCCGCGATTGGTGAAAATCAGTGCGGTCTCAGATGTTTTCAAGAGCTCACTCACAAACACACACACACACACACACACATACATGTATAGCAAACCTTCAAAACAGTTGTTAAATTAGCACAAGAAATAAAGTGTTAACGGTTGATCATGAAGACTTGCATTATATTGCATAATGACCATTCTTGAGCTTGTGATCGTTCAGAAAATATTATCTGGGAGTAAACGAAGTTTATTCATAGAGTGTTTTATGTTGGTAATATAACTTTTATTCCTACTAAATCATTAATGAACAGAAGTAGCAAGATATGGCACCAAAACTAGGCTCTCGCAGAAATGCGCAACAGGTCTGTTATTTGTCTCTAATCGATAGTTTACTTCAGCAAAAAAATGATAGAAAATTCGTAAATTTTGTAATTAACGTGGTCTGCAAATGTTTTAAATATAAATATTTATGTATCTAAAAGATAGTTACTAACTGTTGGTGTAGTGCAACTCCATAATAACCACAATTAGTGTTTAATTACAATCATGTGTCGGTAATTACTGCTCTTTACATTGTGCGTTGCCGTGAACGAATTTGAAAGGCGTGTAGTATCTGTAGAATGTGAAGAGTGATGAGATCCGGGCGGCTCTCAACAGAGAGGTCTTGAGAGCCGATGGGGGTGGTCGAGGTGACCATAGAGCAGCGTAGGAATGAATGGGTAGGGAAACGGGAGCTCCCCGAGAAAACCCCGCCGACCAGAGGCGTGATCCGGCACGATTCCCACACGAAAAAATCCGGCAGAGACCCGGCCGGGTATTGAACCCGCTTCGCCTTGTTAAGAGGCGAGCAGACTAACCGCTCGGCCACCGCAGCCCCTGTATCTGTTGAAGTCACACGAGTTTAGATGCGGGCGATCATAACATGATGGTTGTATCGAAAGGGGGTAGGGGGTGAGATGCGCGGACAGCGTGGCAGGTATATCACGATTGCCGGTTCAGTCTGTAGTCTGTTGCCGCTAATTTCGAACTAAAGCAAGTTTTACAAATACATAAAATGTGCTTTCTCGAAAGATTGCGTTGTGTAGGTCGTCAGAGGTAACATATTTCTCCAAAAAATTATTACAACTTGTTCAGGGATACATACATCCAGACAGACACCATGATAATTTCATAAGTAGGCAAAAATTAATGTATGCATAAACTATGGCATACACAAAATATTTTACATGTTATCTACAATGAAGAATATTGTCCACATATTATCATAATAATAATAATTTATTACAGCACTGCCCGTTATCAAGTAGTGATGTAATTAATCTCGTATCTAGAAGCCGAAATAACTGTATTTTTGGCTGACAACATGGCATGACTCAGCAGTTGAGAATCGAAAATTTAGACTGGTGGTTCGGAGCCCACTCTCATCAGAAAGTATACAATAATTAGTTTCAACTTTTCTGTGTGTAAACCTGAGAAGGAAGCCCCAAAACATAACACACACAATACAACGTGCTCTTGTCGTTAACTGCGGTACCCTAGTAGAGTATCACACGTGTATATGTTTTTCTGTGTGTGCAGGCTCTTGTAGCGACTTTCCTCATGGTGGTGTTAGTGGAGGGACAGTACCTCTACTACCCGGGGAAACCTTTCTACTTCAGGTACCCTTCCAACTTTGGAGATGCGAGACTGCAGTACCAAAGATACGGGTACCCCATCTTCGGCTAGCAGGCAAGGTCACAGCATCTCCCCATCTGCTGCACTTCCGACATCGCCTGCACATCTATGACGTCTCTTCCAGCGAACTATAATTATTTATCCCAATCAGTAAGATTTCTCTATAGTGTGCTCCATTACGAATTTTATTACAAAAACATAGTGCAGTACAAGGGAGTGTAATATTATTCGAATACCTGAAAAAACCCCCTTGATTCTACTTCAAAATGTGCTAAATTGAAATGAGCTATACTTATAAAAATTCCGACTTACATATACCTATATGACTGTACTTCAAGTGTATAATCTTGTATGAAGTCTATTTGAACATTAACTGAAATTATTAAAATTGTTACTCCCCGGTTTTTATTTTATAAAAAAAAAAATGCCATTCTTTAAAAATCTCTGAAATAAACATTTAATTAGTAAAGAAACATTTTCTTTCATTTCTATGATGGTCGTGCCACCTACCTCGAATTTTAGTTTCCACTACAGAATTCGATGTGTGAAAACGTTAATGATAGAACCAATGAAGAAAAGGGAAACGTTATACTATCTTCTACTGCAAAGATGCAATAAATAACTTCATAAAATACGAAATAGAGTTTTCGAAAGATTCAGTATACTTTATACTTTGCACCACATTTTTCTGTGTTGAGTGTAAGGGCGTGTGTGTATATACGCTCGTGAGAATATCTATATACACTGGCGGGAAAAAATATTGCAACATCCAGTAACCGTTTAAAAGAAGCGGCATCGTGGGATTTAGCGTCACGGCAAGGGCATTTCATAGGACTGCTGCGCAAGTTCGTCGTGATGTATCCGTAGTGTATCGGTGTTACCAACTGTGCTCAGTTGAATAGGCCCAAACCTGTATCTTATCATACATGCCGAAACTAGATCATTCACACCGAAGGATGGAGCTACTTCAAGACATCTCTAAAATAGTACAAGGCAATTTGTTGGAAATAAAAAAAAAATTGTTGAATATAGTAAAATTCTTGTATGTTTCTAATTTGTAACCTTTTTGAATTTTTATAACATAACGTTTGCAAAACATACCTTAAAATTAATCGTGAAAAACATTTCAGTTTCCTTTTATAAATTTGCGGGAAATATTTTGATTTTTTTAATTGGTATATTACACAAATAAAAACGTAAGATTTTAATGTTCACGTGTGATTTCGCAAAACCCATGCGATCTACAAAAATAATGTTTATCCGAGTAAAACGTAGCTACAGATACTGTGTGCAGGTCAAACACTTCGTTGTAAAATTATAAAGCAACAATTTTTTTATCCTATCGAACGCCCTTAACAACAACATATGTGACTGCTACTAACGTACAGGCAGATCTTTATAAACCTTTACAATTTTAATTACTCATAACTTCCGAACAAAGAACAACACACATGTGCAATAACTTCTGATTTGAAAAGTAACTGTAGGGGAATAACTGTTGTCATTGTGAATTTTGAAAATCTCTCTCACCTCCATCCAAACACAGTTTTTCCTGTCGCACAATATCCGTAATGTATCCTCGTGAACGTTTGTGATTTCATCCCTGATGTTGTCCTGGAGTTGGTAAAGTGTTTGCAGCCCGTGGCAATACACGCTGTCCTTCAACTTGCTCCATAGGCGGAAATCTGGAGAAGTTAGATCAGGAGATCGGCTGGCCACAAGTACTTTGAAAATTACGCGATCACTGAAGAGGCTTCTAATTAGGTCCGTGGAGTCGTTAGACGTATGACATGTGGCGCCACCTTGTTAAAAGTAACTTTCAATTGACTCGATACCATGGAGTTGTTTCACAAATTAATAGAAGAGGCGTCTGTAAACCTGAATGCTGACTGTTTCATTGAAGAGAATGGAGTAAAATTTCTGGAAGCAGACGGCGCGCAACAGACAACCATCTTTGTACTCGTAGAATGCAGTGGCGTTTCGTGGAGAGTATTCAGACTTTATTATGTGATGTTTTGGGAGCTGATACAACCGGAAAGGCAGCACCAGGACTCTAATACATACGCCTTGTGTGGAGGTAAACGTGATGTTTTGCTGCTCTTTGGCATTTGCTGTACGAATAGCGTGTCTCTTGGCTTAATCGGCACAGCTATTTCTTTATTGAGTCCACTCAACGTCTTCGAATATCGCCCTCACACGCTTGAGGTCGATGTTTCCTACTCTCGCTAGAAAGAGTCAATTGTCTCTAGTTGTTTCACTATCAACAACATTTTAGGCTTAGTTGGCACGTTTGCACCTACCCAATCCTGTTCGAAATGACCGTTGCTTTTTAACCGGGGAAATTTGTCATCCAGTACGCGTCAAACACAAAAGACCACTGTCGAATTAGTATGCTACATGTTTGCAATTACGGCGAACTAATCACTACATACGTTCTGCAATAACAGCCAATATCAATGTAAATATCGAATGACAATCGTATCAAGGATTCCAGTCTCCCAGAACCACAGACATGATATTCAATTTCAAATGTGTACTAAATCCCAAAGAGTGGAGTGGAACGGAGTGAAGAGATTTGGGCGGTTCTCAACGCGAAGGTCTTGAGAGCCGATGAGGGTGAGTGAGGTGAGTATGAAAGTAGAGACGGAACGCAAGAGTGGAGAACATGGGAGATCCCTGAGAAAACCCTCTCATAAAGCGGCATTGTCCGGTACAATGGCGAAAATCCTGGAGTGACCCCCCCCCCCCCCGGTAATCCAACATGGTCCACCATGGTGGGGGGGGGCAATTAGTCAGATTGCTCCACCACCGCGACCTCCAACTTCCAAATATGAATTATTACATATTCAAATGGTAACAGTTTATTTGGATCGCCAGTTAAAATTTTTCTGGCACTGTCCTCCAGCGATGCAGATGAAACAATGATGAGCGTTCGTCTGAAGTGGCGGGCACCCGGAGAAAAGTAATTCTATGAATCAATTATAATTGGTTTTGCGAGAGGGGTAATGGAATATTTTCTTGTTGAAAACAAATTAATTTTTTTGTTCGTTTTTTGGTTGCCTCAAATTAAAAAAAAATTGGGTGGTGTAACTTGATATTTGTTTGGCTCCACGTACCTTAAACAATTTCGGTTATAGGCTATTCACGGTAAATTGAGCACTTTTGAAATGAACCTCAGAAAACATTCACTGCCCCTGCCTGCATATACAGCAGTATTTTAACGGGCGAACCGACTGACATTCGCCCAGCAAAGTTGGTAACGACGGAGGGAAAGTAATTCCGTATATTAACGTTGAAATAAAAGTATTATGTTACATTTTGTTATAACTTAATAATTTTTTCAATTTCTGTTAATTTTTTTAATGCACTGAAGTGTAAAAATGACCAGGTTTGTATTATATCTGCTTTGCTAATAATTCCACAGTTTTCTTGACCGACGTATGAACAAAAAGATGAGGCCCGTGGCAATGTTAATTTTACATCAAGTAGAAGAATTCACAACGTGCGTACCAGCAGCTCTTAACCAGGGCTGTTGAAAGTGGTCATTTAAACGTGAACAGCCTTTAATATAAAAATATTGTATTCCCAATCGAGATTCGAACCTTAACCACCTGCGGCAAGTGCTATGCCTTAGAAACCTTAGACTAACTGACAACTGACGAAAGTTGAATGTTTTTAAATACATACATTTCAATTACTAGACAATGCGAGTATATAATTATTTCCAGTTTTATAGCTTTACTTGTTTTTAGTTTTCTGTTGAACTGTTTTTACTAGGGTTTCTATGCCATTATTAAGCAACGACCAATCCATTAATAATCACTGTTACTATCCCGATAGTCGCAAAAAAATGCAAACAAACTCTCGAGCTGTATTGGACAAACAAATATATTTTACAGTTGGTTCAACAAAATGTTTGGTTGACAGTCTAATTCCTATTGGTCCAACACATATTTGTTAATTTAAACGTGTATTAATTTGGATGAACAAAACTAATTTTGTTGTTTTTCAAGTTTTTTTTTCGCTCAACAAAATATGTGGTTGGTGCAACTGAATATATTTTTTGGCCCTATACAAACACATATTTAGTTGGCTGTTCTCTCAGTGTACAGAAGGGCACGCTTGATGCAGTTGAAATGGATTGGCGCCGTTCTGTGCTTACGATATCGTCCCCTTATCGTTTCATTTTGATAGCATTTACTATTCGACATCACGTTGTAATTTGAACAACGTGCAGACGTTAAGCTTACGTAAAAATAATAAGCGCAATGCTATGTAGAGGAAACCGTGCGTTAAGTGAAGGTGATGGTTCCTCCATTTCTGTAATGCGCCATCTCTTGTTCCGCAGCAGTTGGTTGGCGAGAAAAGTCTTCTTTCCATCGAACGAGAACACTGTACGTGAGTGACAATCCTGTTGCAGGCGCACTCCCATGGTGACAGTCATATTTAGTAACTGGAGCCAAGGTTGCGTACTAGTTAGACTTCTCGCCGCCCACCAAGGCGGAACGGGCTTGAATACCGACGGCGGTGTTTCACACATTTACCCTTGTGGAAAACGTGGCGGACGTTGCGATTGGCCAGCGGATTTTCGTGAGGCGCTTCCACTTCCACTGCCCTTGCATTCCGCTGCTGCTCCATATTCATCTCCTTTAACCCGCGCCAGAGATGAGGGACTCGCTAAGCGCCTGCCTCCAGCCACCTGTACCAAGCCCCCGCGCCAATCGAGGGAGACATGCACCGCATCTGACTCAGGGGGTGAGAAGGAAGAAAGTAAGTTCGCAGGAGCAAACTAAGAGTGTGCAACCCTCTCGTATGGAAGGATATAACACAAACCCGAGAAACCGCTGAGGAGTGCTGGACATAAGCTGGACTCCAGGCGCGAATTACTTTCAGACACCTGAGAGAAAGTTTCATAAACTGTAAAAAAACTGAACTCATGATTTACAAATGGTGGTAACAGCAGACTACTCATAGTAAATTTTGGTGTCTAATTTTGTAAACGATTACTCATAATATTTTTCAAAAACAAATTTTAAGTTAACATAAAAATCCAAACTATCAGCAACATAAACAAATATTGACATTATTGAAAATTTACGCATATAATTTTAATTCTAGTTATATTGGCACGTAAAACAAGGCAATTATTTACTGAAGAACTCCTAAACTCAAAAGCTGTTAACGAGTCAGGCAGTCAATACAAATCACAATTATGTATTTTAAAATGGCAGAAAATGGTACAATGATAGGAAACTGTGGTATTTGAGGTACTCTACCATCTCATTAGAAACACTCATCGACCAGAAAGTTGCCAGAAACCACAATAGTAGTCTACCAACAATATAGTTTTCACATTCCTAGGTAGCTAAACGATGCCTGCGATCAGTAACAAACGGGATCATCTCTAAGAAGTCATTTCTCTCACAGAAAATTGTAATGAACCACCTCCAGCCTCTAAATGTCACTCACTTCCTCAAGTAGGATTCCCCTTCCTTTAGAAATGTTTCCAGGATAACTATTGTCTATTCACGTTATAGTGAGCACTTTTGAAAGTCGTCTCATTTGGAATAATACTCAATAAATATATTATATTTTAGCCTTAGACGTTAACTTCCGAGTGCGGTGGAATATACACACTGTGTTGCAATAATTATTTTTAATGGTTGTTAAAAAATAAAAAATTTCTGAAATGAAACAATAACTAGGGTCTCAAAAGTGTTCACTTTACAGTAATGTCCTCAAGTCAAATTTTTACATGTTGTCAAAATCTACAAATCATTCAATATTGTTTTCGGATTTTTTAAACTGTAATTATGGTATATGTATCTGACCAAACCTTGTACATCATATTAGTAGCGATCATTGGCCAAGTCATATTAAAATCATGGCATGGACCAGTATCTATCAAGAGTTTTATAGGCACGGTTATGATTAAGAACTACTAGAGCTAGCCCCTTTAAACTTGGAATGTACATGGCCAGCTTGCGTAGCAGTAATTATTATCTTCTATGCTTTTCTTGACCGTCAATCATTCGATAAAACTTCCAATCTTTTGTCCAAACCTTCGATAAATCTGACAATATTTTTTATCAATCTTTCCATATTTGGTGCAATCTTTCCATCAATCTCGCAATTTTGCAATCATTTGATCAATATTTCCACCAATCTTCCAATTTTTCCATCAGTTTTTCAACCAGTCCCCCAATATTTCTGTCAATAATCCAATCTTTTGTCCAACCCTTCAATCAATCTTCCAATCATTCCATAAACCCTACTATCAATCTCGCAATATTTCTATCACTCTTTCAATATTTCGATCAATCTTTCCATCTGTCATCCAACCTTTCAATGAATCTTCCATTTTTTGATCACCCTTCATTCAATATCGCAATCTTTCATTCACTCTTCCAATATTTCCGTCAATCTTGAAATCATATGTCCAAATTTTAGCATCAATTTAGCAATATTTCCTTCCATCATTTATTTATTCAATCAATATTTTCATCAATCTTTCAATATCTTTCCATCGAACTTTCAGTTATTAATTCAATATTTTCCTCAAATCTTGCAATCCTTCCATCGATCTTTCGATCAGTCTTTAGTATTTCATACAATACTTCGATAATTATTTCCATCAGTCTTTCCATTATTCTTCCAATCTTTCAATCCCTCGATCAATAATTTTATCAATCCTTTAATATTTCGTTCAATCGATTTTTCAAAGTTTTGGCCAATTTTTCAATAAATATTTTAATCAATCCTTCCAAACGAGCATACTAGTGGGCCTACCAAATGTCCAGACAAAACATCCAGGTTCACCGAACAGACCAACCAACCAGATGTCAAATAACCTCAAAAAGAAACTTCAAAGTAAAATCTCAAAATAGAAACCTCAAAATTCTAAACTTAAAAAATTATACCTGACTCAAGAATATGCCTCATAAACACATCTCAAATAATACCTCAAAATCATGCTTTAAAAATACCTCAAAAACATGCCCAAATATCACACCTCAAATATCATCCTCTAAAAATATATATTAACAGTCAGACCTCAAAAATCAGGCCTTAAAATCTGGCCACAAAAACATATCACAAAATCTTACAAGACTATAAGACATCAAACATAGGTACTTCATACAGAACTCAGTCGACTTTGAACGATTCTAAAAATACGTAATAATCCAGACTGAATTGTGTATGTCGAAATGGGATAGACATCAGTAGCATGTCTCTCATTCTTGAGGCGTTCAGACATAAACAACGATTTGGAAGCGCTCCCTTGATATGTAATATAAATTATATTGGCACTTATGAAGGCTGACGACTGACAGGAATACGGAGCGAAGGCCAGCACCTTTGACAACATCTCGCCCACAGTGTCGATTATTGCGGAAAGTCTTGGTTTACACTGCACGCCGACATGAGATGAGCGATTGTTTGAAGAGCATATTTTATGCAAGTATGTGAAAAAACCAATTTATAATGTATTAAATACGTGAATTATGAACTTTGATTTACGACATTTTCTGTATTATTTCTTATACCATTAATTCTTACTCTTCCAGCAGCAACCTTCCACGTTATGATGTAAGCTCTCAACGACGATCCGATCCGTCAACATTCTTCGAACACTGCGAAAAATAAACAGATTTTTCCAAGTCCGAAAGAAAATTAATTTTTTTGGGAAGGGGTTCGAATTAGCAAATTTGTATTACATCAACGCTGTAAAACCCCAGGAAGCAACCTAATCACGGGAACATATAACACGTCAGATGAAACACTAATGTACAAAACTTAGTCATCAAACCCACAATGAACGTATGACTATTCTATAAATAATTTTCATAAACACTAACATAATTGATAAAAGTTTGGTATTTACACGTTAAACTCAAACAAAGTTAAATTGCATCACATGCTGAGAAAAAAAGATTCGACGAATAAAGGGCGTTTGTACAGGATAAGTCCTTTAAAAGAGGCTCCGTGTATCAGAGATATCGGTGCCATCCCGCAGCATGTCCTCGCCCGTTCCTTTCACAAGTTTTGGTGTCGTCTGCACACCTGCCTCGAGGTTATTGACTGCCACTTCCAGCACTTACTATAAGTATTTTGTTTTCACACTGGACTGTATTCCCTCATTCCTTCGCTCTGTTAGACACATGTCCCACGGGACCTCTTTTAAAGGACTCATCCTGTATATGAAGAGTACCTTTAAATAGTGTTTGTAACTTTTGTGATTATCCTATGAAGTTTTAAAGTCATGATAGTTTATTAAACGAATACGCAGCAGGCCCCTTTCTGAATAGGTAGGTAAGTAGTTGGACTTAACGTCTCGTCGACAGCGAGGCCATTAAAGATGAGGCAAGTTGCACAGCGAAGAGGGATTGGGGAAGGACTGGGGAGGAATCGGCCATGGTTTGGTAGGGGTCCATCCCAGCATTCGCCTGGAGTGATTTCTGAAAACCACGGAAAACTGAAATCAGAATGGCTCTACCGGGAACCGAACCCGGGTCCTCCCGAATGCGAGTCCACTGCGCCACCTCGCTCGGTCCTTTCGGAATAGTTTAAGGTTATTTTTTCAGGTATGTGAAAATTTTGAGCTCATGTTAGACAAATATTAACACTGGTGACGTAAATAACGACTAATGGAAAATAATGTAGGGCTGTTCACGATCTACTTACATGACGGTTATGTATTCATACGCCTTATGTAAAATTAACATTGCCATGGGTTTCATCACTTTATACATGTGTCGGTCAAGTGAAACTGCGAAGTTATTAGAAAAGTAAACATCTGGTAATTTTCATACACAGAGGCGATAAAAAGAACAGAAAGAGTAAGAAATAATTTAATATATCACAAATGGCATACCTTACACTTTTTATTCGACGTTAATATACAGAACTACTTTCCCTCCATCGTTACCAACTTTACCGGGCGCATGCCACTCAGGACGCCTGTTAAAATATATGCAGGTGGAGGCAGTGACTTTTTTCTAAGGTTGATTTCAAAAGTGGTCAGTTTATCGTGAACAGCCTTTAGCAGTTGAACTATTGCGACGTGATCTCGAAAGAAGAGGTGTGAAATTGGGTGTGAGGACTTGCCCATCAAGGCTGAGAACGAGGAAAGTTCTGTGCGTGAGGACTTGCCCATCAAGGCTGAGAACGAGGAAAGTTCTGTGCGTGAGGACTTGCCCATCAAGGCTGAGAACGAGGAAAGTTCTGTGCGTGAGGACTTGCCCATCAAGGCTGAGAACGAGGAAAGTTCTGTGCGTTAGGACTTGCCCATCAAGGCTGAGAACGAGGAAAGTTCTGTGCGTGAGGACTTGCCCATCAAGGCTGAGAACGAGGAAAGTTCTGTGCGTGAGGACTTGCCCATCAAGGCTGAGAACGAGGAAAGTTCTGTGCGTGAGGACTTGCCCATCAAGGCTGAGAACGAGGAAAGTTCTGTGCGTGAGGACTTGCCCATCAAGGCTGAGAACGAGGAAAGTTCTGTGCGTGAGGACTTGCCCATCAAGGCTGAGAACGAGGAAAGTTGTGTGCGTGAGGACTTGCCCATCAAGGCTGAGAACGAGGAAAGTTCTGTGCGTGACATGAGAACAGGTGACAACTCGGCTGGAACTACGGTAAGATGAACTTGTTGGGCAAACACGCCAGGGCACGTGTGTCGCCACGTATAAATATGTCTACCAGAGAAGGCTGCAGCCAGTGGCTGGTAAGGACACGAAGACTCCTGGCAGCTCCAGCAGAAGAAAGAACAGACATACCATCATGAAGGGATTTCTGGTGAATCTTCCACGACAATCGACACCATGTAATTTAAACAGTTAAGAAAATATAAATATTGTGATTTTTCCATGCGCAACGTTGCTGCAGAAAAATTTACTTTTACACGGAAATAGTTACCGTTATATCTATTCAGAATCGTCTCCTACACCCCATGTCCAAAGTCAAGCAAACTAATTTTATAATACGCGCTATCTGTATAATGCAAAATGGGGGTAGATGTTCAGGTTACGTTCTATCATTCTAATAGTATTTTCTGTTTGTTCAAAGGCGGTAGGCTAGTAACATATACTTTCTCACATTTTTAAATAATTTTGGGGAAAGAATTAAATAAACGTAAAAAAATATACAATCAACGTGATTTTGAAACTGGCCTCTTGAGACACAGTAATGTTTCACGTCCATTATCCTAAAGTTTTAGCCACTCCAGGTCAGCTTTAGTTTCAACGAATGTAAACTTCTAGTGTTCCCAGTAATTGTCGAGTGCTTTTGTTTGTGTTCGTGGCGTGTTTTGAGGGACTTTATATCCAGTGATTTCTACCAGTCTCATTTGGAGCGAACTTCTCTGGTTGATTTTCATCCTTATACTTGGTAAAAGCCGGCTCACTATCACGCTGCGTGAAAGACAGCATTACAATACACGTAGAGCGCAGAGTGTTTTAATATATTAATCAAACGACCAATTTGCTCTAGAATGTGAACAGTACAAAAAACTCCAACTTCTCAACTGCTCAAGCAAACTGTTTCTGTTTTTTTTTTTTATATTGTACCCTTACTGTCGTTAATGATAACTGCGTATTTTTCAGATGCAAAAATATCTGAAACGTTTGTTGTAAATCAGATATAAATGCTTAGCAATATAATTTCATATCTACTGCTTGCCAATGCCCTTATATTTCACATAGGTAACTATTTCTGTGATATTCAGCTCGCTGCCCACAAATAATTTCTTATCTGGTGAACAGATGTCATAGAAAGTAAGTTATACCTATGTTTTAAAGCTATATTAGTGGTTAAAAGGGTTAAACAAATTCCATAACTAACTCTTTGAAGTATGACATAAGCATAAATTATTTTGTATTTTCACGGGTAATTGCTGTATACGGTAAAATGATAACTTTTGAAAGCCCTAATTTTATTCACATTGTTTATTCTCCCACCATATGTAAAATGTACATTGGCATGTGGCCGGATTACTTTATCCATGCGCCGGTTAAGCCAAACTGTGAAATTCTTATAAAAGTAAATGATTTACATATTATTATTCATACACTTCAATGTAGGGATAGGAAAATTTGGCGAGTTCAATGACCTGTAGGCTAGACTCCACTTTACTGTTTGTTGATTGGCTAGAGTGGTCTGTGTTATTCCGCACCTGGCTGTATGGGATTAGCTACTTGTTTCCTTGCAAATATGCTATTGGCTCAGAGTCATCCAGGGTGTGTCTAATAAACTGCGAACCAATTGCAAAGTCAACTACAGTGTGCAAATATTTGACGT
Source organism: Dryococelus australis (assembly GCA_029891345.1). Taxonomy (NCBI): domain Eukaryota; kingdom Metazoa; phylum Arthropoda; class Insecta; order Phasmatodea; family Phasmatidae; genus Dryococelus; species Dryococelus australis. Next base: position 103,596,835 of record CM057002.1, on the reverse strand, counting down.
CTAGCTTGTCCTGGAATAAACTCGCGAAATGTTCTATACCTACTTACATGCATCAGACACCAAAAAACAAAAGAAATAATTTAAGTGTTCACAAATGTTTGCTTAACACTTTCAACTGAACGTTAAGAAACAGAACTGCTTTCTCATCGGCCGTTACCAACTTTACTGGTAGCTTGGCCTGTCAGTGTACCAGTAGAAATGCATGCAGGCCTCGTCAGTGACATTTTTCGAAGGTTGATTTCGTAAGTGCACAAATAACGGCAAGCAGGCTGTAGCAACACTCCTTCAGTACACATACTTCCCAGATGGAGGAGACAGGACGAGGCAGGCGCTCGTAACACGAATAGGGAAAAGAAAACCTCACCGAAGATACCCGAAGTCTGTCCGACGTGTAGGTTCTATGGTCATACATCTTCGGCAATTAAATCAAAGATAATAAATTTAAACAAAGCATATACTAAATACACAATAAACAATCTTGTGGTTTTTCTCTTTGGATATTGTATAAACTCTCGATATATTTGCATATTTTAATTTTGATGGTGGTAGAACAGACTTCTTTGTGTAAGCTCCGTTCACGACTGTTTATTGGTTTCATGTATATTAATATACGAATAACAATTGGTTGTAAAGCAGTGTTTCACGTTCACAGTTACAGCTTGTATTCGCTCAAATGTATTTGTCATATGAGATAACCACTGATAAGAGAAACAGTATTGCCCAGAAACATAGGCCATTCTATATGTGTATATGAATGTGTGTGTGTGTGTGTATATATATATATATACACATATATATATATAATAACAGCTGGTAAGCTTTCCACAATAACACAAACGAACGTAACAAAGTGAAAATATGTGTTTTTACTCTGTTTCTAAGTTTGGTAGTGCCGTAGAACCGACTTCGTCTTGCTTCGGCAAACATATGACTAGAATAATGATCTCTCGTTATACCCTTGATGTAGGAATAGCAGGAGATGGCATTCTATGACGTCATTGAAGTTACATTTTCATTCATTGTCATAGTGTGACACCCAGAATCTTGAAAAATTTGAAGGAGTTTTCTGCATTTATAGCATGCAAATTATGGTAGTTTTTAAACAAATAACAACTAATGGCAATAAGCTTTCAGGATAAATATCGAAATAATCTGATAAAACAGTTTCATTTTAAATTTTGACAGGTGAGGTTTCCAATGTTTTAGATGTGCATGACAACATGGTGGGCAGGCCTCGCCAAGCTGTCATGCACATCCAGTGACAAGGCAACCCTTTGCTCTTGAATCACAACTCTTTATAGTCTATTCGCGGTTTTTTCACACTTTTTCAATTAAACCTTTGGAAAAATACCTCATGAATGACGTGTTTAGTTGTTTCCTAAAATAATATGCCATGTATCATAGGCATTGTATACTTCTGTTAACACAAAATAGTTTGGTTATTTTTAAATTGGACTTTTACTTATATCTTATCCATAAATTATATGCATTTAGTTTATTGCAATTAAAGATAAAAATGGGGATAAAGTATGTGTGTTGGAAGGACTTAGTAATAAATAGTTTTTATGCAAAATATTATTACACCGAGTACGCACGAATGCAGTACGTTGCCCCTGGGGCAATTTTATAGCATGTTTGCATTAGGTGGAGGAATATCCTGGAAGTAGATCTTCGGCAGGGCTTCAGAAATGTTGGAAGTAACGATGAGTATGGTATAGTATGCTACTGGGACGTGGTACGAAGCAAGTCTCCGTGTGTGTGAGTGTAGGTGATGGAGCTGGTGCTGATGGTGTTGTCTGCGACCGTGTTGGCGGGTGCCGTGGAGCCACCCGGAGGGGCGGAGCTCATGGACACGGTGGAGGCCCGGAATGGAGGTGGCAGGAAACCCTACAACAAAGGCAAAGGAAGTCGTGGTGGTAGCAGAGGTAGTGGTGGAAGCAGAAGTCGTGGTGGAGGCAAGGGCGGCTACAAAGACTAGTCGCTTGCGACACATCCGCTCCCTACGTCTACCCCGTGAAACACTCCTTCCGGCCGCTACCACAAGCTGCTTCTGAAGACTTACCGCCCTTTCACGCGTCGACCTTGCACCTGTTCCCTTGCGCGGCACGATATGTTTCCACAACACATGAATAAACTTCAAAATATAAAAAAATATTATTTTGTCTTATTTATTCGCTTCAGTTGATTCAGTTGTGATATACTAAAACAGTCAAAAAACTTAGAAGACTGACTGGCGCCCCGGGTGTAGGCAGTTGCACACTACAGCGTCCAAGAACTTACTAACTGTATTCCATATTCACAATGTTCGAAAACTCTACCGACGAACTTTGCCAGGTTGTTTCTAATGAGAAATCAGTCACGAAATACATCAAAGGATAGAAACCACCCACGAAAATATACATTGAAGTGCAAATATACTAAACTAAAATAAAACTGATAAATATTAAGATACAATGCTTTGTGTACTATGTAACAGTATGACGATGTACAAAATGCAAACACAAACCATGTGATGAAAACCTCTTCATACACATATCGCGGTTTCCACCTCATAAGAAAGTGAGAACTCTTGCATTTATCACAGAAACAAAATGGATTAGTGATGACAGTGACAACACGTAAAAATAAAATCTTCATTGATGAAACCGCTCTGACAAACGGTTTACGATAAAAGCATAACAGAACCGATGCGAAGACTTCAATGCACTGGTAGAGAATGCAAGTGTCACCCCGTTCGTAACTATAGGTAACATTTGACCCTATGATTAAGCTGTACAGTATGTTTTCGGGGCTTACTGACAGACAGTAGGTATAGGATGTTCACGGTAAAGTGAGCACTTTTTAAGGCCCTTGTCAATTTTTCCTTTTATCCAATTTCCATCTTCCTGCTGCTTTTTAATATAATCATTGCAATGTGACAATAAACACAGTGTATACATTTCACCACCCTCAAAATTTAAAGCCCGAGGCTGCAATAAGATATATTTATTAGTGATTAATGCCATTTGGGTGGGCGTTAAAAAGTGCTCACTTTATCGTGAACAGCCTATACCCACATATGTGCAGGCCAAACCTTGAGGCCGGAACTGCGCAGGCGCGGCCTCGAGGTTTGGCCCGAAACGTGTTGTCCCCACACGCTTCAACATTCCTCAAGGAACATTTCAGTCCATGGCCATCGATGTCAATGTCGAACGACGATATTTTAGCGCTCAGGTTATTTTATCGCGACAAAGTCAGTTAAAACTCGCTTGAAAAAGCTCAGTGGTATATAGCAGTGGACCAGTCGACAAGCCACAATCTTGGTTCCACCATCATGGATGACCTTGACCTATTGTCAGCCGTATTGTTTGCTTCCGCCATCTTGTTTTAAATATGCCATCTTGTTTCGAGGAAGTTCCAGTACATGCTGTCATTCTGCCTTGGTACTTCGTGCTCTGTAATTCCATGCCATTATCTTGTTTCTAGAATTTTTTAGTTGTTTTGTGTTAATTTCTCTCCTCTCTTTCACACCTGTTCTCTCTTACACTCCATCCACCATACTAGATGTATGTAAGCTCATATTGTTTCTTCTGCTGTAGGCCTCCATCTTGGTTCTTCTATCATATACTAGATGGTGCTGATGTGAGCCGCCATGTTGGATCTCGGTTGCTCTTGCCAGGGACATCATATTGGTTTTATTATTATCTGCTAGGTGGTCTAGTATCGGCTGCCACATTATTGCCCATCAGGAGTACCATCTTGGTTCCCCACTTTATGCTAGGCAGTGGTAGTGTAGTTTGATGTCATCGGCTATTAGGAGCACTGGTGTCGGTTTAAGCCTAAGGGCGTTGTTCCATGTGCTGTATGCAGACGCTCACCTCTATCGACGTGATATTATTTAATACATTATAAATTGCTGTGGAGACGAGTAACGGCGAATTGCCGGACATTGGATTGGAAGACAGATGCCATAGTTGACTGAGTCATGGGGACATCGGTACCAGTACAGGTCAAGATGATGTGTGTGTGTACATATTTGTGTGTGTATATACATGGAAAATAAATTTTTCCCTGATATTATACGAATGGGTACATATATTCGAGAGGTACATGTCAGATACAGTCGTTATGTTAGCTTGTGCAGCAGCCATGTTGGCAAGACACTGAAAATAACTTTTCATTGCTTTTGTATCACTTCAACCAGTACTCTGAATTTTTTTATTATTAACATAACACACAGTTCCTGGTGATACACATATCTCATCGACTATTTTTACCCACCCCTTTCTCCATTTCTGTTCCCAGACAACTAAATACCATAAAATTATTACTGACAAATATTGTTACATGTGAGGACGCCGGAGGGGCGATCTGAGTTCGCGAAGGATGGCGGTATTACAAAAAAAAAAAAAGGAAACTAAATTAGATTTCTAATTTATTCTCCATGTTACTATGTATATCATAAACTTATCTCTCTCCACTTATTTTCTTTCTAGTAAACATCGAACTTAATGTTTAATGTCTACTTAAAATCTTATAACGTCCTTCCTAACTTCTCTCTTGGTTATAGTCAATTAACTCATACTCAATTTCAAGTTATTTTCAATCTATCGGTTGCCAACATTTATAATGTCTTTCACTCACACATCTAGTCCAATAGTTCAGCCTGCCACCCACACACTCCACTCCTTGATACTTGCAGTTGTGGACTCCCCTTCCGCTAGTCACTGGTCGCCTTATATCGCTCGGAACTCAGACACTCATTAATTAATCCACTCCAACTTAACTCCCTGGCCCGAGGGCCTACTGCGATGTTAGAGTGTCGCACCTTGCCATCTGTACGGTTCAATGAACCCCTAGACGCGCTGAGAGAACTAGGTCAGTAATCCAGAGCATTCTTCAGATATCGGCAGTAGTAGGAGCAAGGGCGTTTCACCCCGTTATTGATTAATCGGATTACCTTTTGATATAAATGTTATTGAATTGTTTAATTGGATTAATCCTTATTCCGATCTTAATGCGATCAAATTTTATTTTCCAGGTTATTGGATAAAATGGGATGAAACTTTTATTAATCCAGTTTATTTTATTGAATTAATTAATAAAAATTGTTGCATGACAAGTGCATAGTTTAGTGTAGAGGTGTGCTAAGGCACTTTATTTTTTCTTATTTTTGGGGTGGGTAGCAGCTCTGGGACGTCCTCGCCCTTGGAGCTCTGGCATTGTACAGAGGTGTGGTGTGTTGGGTAAGGGGTATATATGTGTTAAGTTTAATTCAGGAGTGGCATAAATGTTTTTTGGGTTTGGAGGGGGAATTTGCTCATTGATGGTGTTGGGAGATGGGCGACTTTGACAGATAGCATTTACATCGAGCATTATTCCAAATGAATAACAGCAGGGATGTATTACATGAGAGAAATGTAGAAGTGTTTAAACATCACTTATTACATTAAACAATTAAACAATATAAAATTAAATAATTTTAATATATGTCCGCTGGGTTCGGAGATCACAGAATGAATGACTTATAGTGCATATTTTTGGGAAATGAAATCTACCCCATCTGATTAGATATGTGTTTGGAAATTAATTAAACGGCTGACGTAAGATATGTATAACGAACACAACCATGTGATAAATGGATAAAAATTATGTTTATGATGCACATATTTATATATCAATTACACTACTTGAATTAAATTAATGAAATCACACAAGCACCTCATCCAAAACACATCTGTCCGGCTGTGAGGTCAGTCAAGCAATGACTTATAGACGTGGAGATTGCGACTGAGTTGAACATACAACTATGAGAATGGCTCTAAATTACATTTACTAATTAATATTTCTCTAGAAAACTGGTTTACCGCTCATTCTGATAACTTTAAGATGGAATAAAGCACACATTCCAAATATCAAACTTACTAAAGAACTGATTGAATACATTACAATAGATTACTTTCACAATACGGAAAAGTTTAGCTCTTCCACTTAGCACGGACCAATAAAGATTTCCAAACTTGCAATTTAAATTATACCTAAAATATGTCCTATTTCCCTACGAATTCAATTTTAACCAGACAGATTAGTGTAATAGACATGCACGTATGTCTCCCTCTCATTTGTAAACATACCTTAAATTATTTTAAAACTTGTCCATTCATTATGGAGTCTGATGTAGGAATGAATTGAGCGTAGCACTTATGTCGACTTATAAGCCGTGTGTCGAGATGACTATAGACATAGAGTGCGGTCGGCATCTCGCAGGCAACTGAATTGAAATTACGAGAAAATCTCGCAAATGAAGGAAACATTTTTAATATTTATGGAATAGCAATTAAACAAAAAGAGAGTTGAACACACAACTTTGTGAATGGATAAGAATTATGTTTATGACACACGTACTAATATATAAATTACACTACTTGAATTAAAATAAATAAATAATTCACTCACATTATTTAACGGCCTATCCAGAGAACTGGCTTATCACTGCAAGTAAATGATCCTATTGTAAGAAGAAGAAAAATTCACTGTTTACACAGCAGGTGGCGTGAAGAGGGCCTTAATCCTGCAAAGCTTAATCCTGCAACACTTTATAGAAACATAGTATATATTTCATGAAATCCACAAACTTCCTCTAAGAAAAATTGTTTAAAATAACGAAGGCAATATATCGATCCGTTCTTAACACACAAAATTTTTTTTCCCCCATTAAATTATTATTAAACTAAAATGTGTATATAATATCGCTTAACGAGAGTTGAACTCCACTGCTTTGCTTAACAAATCGGCTACCCTCGGTCATAGGCCTAGTCTCTGCCAAACAACGCCGCGACCGGTGATATCGCAAGAGGTGCTTCAGAGGAGAGAGCGATGTATTCAAAACAGAGGTTTAAGACAAAATAAAATGGAGATTCTGAGCTGCAGGTGGAAGGACCTCTGCCCTGTCCATGGAGAGCATTACACCCCCTCCCCAAAAACCACTCCCTTAGACGATGGCGTCGGAGAGAAAGTAGTTCTTTGTCTTAACGCTGAACTAAAAGTGTTAGAAAAACATATGAAAATATTTAAATTATGTGTTTTACTTTCAGTCTTCTTAAATATATATATAAGCGTTAGAATTATCAGTATTGTAATATAGGTATTTACTTTTCTAATAATTTCACAGTTTTGTTTAGCCGACGCATGAATACTGCGACCAGGCCTACGGAAATGTTAATTTTACACATGGCGGTATTATACAGAATGCGCTTAAGCAGAGCTTTCAAAAGTGCTCATTTTTACGTGTACAGCCTGTAACACACATAAAGGTTGTTAGGGAAATTATGCAACTGGTTATCTGTTATGAGCTGCTGAGATAAGCTGCGTCATGAGTGCCTTTTAGCACAGTTGTTTGGGCGTATGGGTTGCGCATGGAAATTTGTTGTGTTTGTCAGTGTAAATACTGCAGTAGGTTTTTATTTTAGGTCTCCCGCTTCTATACGCATACCACAGAAGTTTATAGTACACAGAGACAAAATGGCGTGGTCGTCCCTTTAATGTGGACATACACACACTCTGATTGGTTCCTCGAGGCTCTGAGAACGGATCTTGTCTCTCATTGGTTGCTGCATTCTGTAGAAAGTTCCCTAATGGTTGGGCGGCTAGCTGGCAGGTTAGTTCCCAGGCTTTGATTGACTAATGGCGTTTCGGCATTTTTCTGGTAAGTGACGTCATTTGCAGCTGGAGTTCGCCATACAGGTGGTTGTATTAAACACGCTGTGTCAATGCACACATTATAGTTTTTATTACATTTATAATAAACGTAATTCTTTTTTAAAGGTGCCGCGTTGGCTGAGCAGTTGGCCTGCTCACCTCCCACCAAGGAGAGCCGGGTCCGATCCCCGGGGATATGTGGGGCTCGTGCCTCATGCCGGACGATGCCATTGGTCGGCGGGTTATCTCGGGGATATCCCATCCCCCCTTTTCATTCCGGCAGGGCTCCATACTAACCTCAATGGGTTTCAAGACCTCGCTGTTAAGAACCGCCCAAGTCTCTTCCCCCACCGGGAATAAAACCCGGTTCGCCTAGGGGGAGGCGTGTAGTAGGACCATCACCTCACCGCGGTCCCTCCTAATGTAGGTGAATGGCATGTTATTAATTGGTAGTAGGAGTGAGATGGTCGAACGAAAACTTACATTAGTATCGAGTAGAATTGTTTTATTTGGAATGCGAAGCATATGTTCGAAGTTGAGCAACACATCACAACTCATGCATGAATGTGACTCTCATATGACTTGCGAAAACGTTGCAACATACCGATAATAGCATTGCCCTATTACTTGCATCTTGAATATATTGTCAGAGATCCTCCACATTGTCCACTTCAGTCGCATATACCTGTGTTTTCAAGTGACCCCACAAGTAGAAGTTGGCAGCGTTTAGTTCCTGTGATTTGGGTGGCCAACCCACTGGCCCGCCTCGGTTAATCCATCGCGCAGGCCACCGTGCATCATTTACTGCCTTACTTTGCGACTAAAGTGTGCTGGTGTGCCATCGTTCATGTACCACTTGTAGTCTTATAAATTCAGTGGTACATATTCAAGTAGTTATAGCAGATCATCGTCTAGGAAGCTTCAACAGGAAGTTCTAGCTAGCCGTGCGGAAGGATACGTGGTCCAGTCAATTTCCCAGCTATATTCTCAGCCCAAACATTCAGAGAAAACTGACGTAAGAGGGGTTTCCGAATGGTATGTAGTTTGCTGTGTACTTACACATACTCATTGTGGAAGTTGGGAGTACCCTGCCTCGTAAAGGATGCTTTGCAGGTGAATAGTATAGTGCCAGAGAAACCTGGTAGTGATATGCGTACAATCCGCCGCGCCGTAAAATGCTATATGCTGTAGACCGTGATGTTCAGTACATCAGCAATTCCCCGAGTTCTGGCACCTGAGTCAGCTACAACATAGTTCAACACACTGTGCTCGATGTATAACCATGGTAGGTTAACACCGTGATAGCTTGCGCGTACAGTTATTGTTTCAGGTAAGTGCCGATGAACTGACGTCAATGTATGAGTATCTGGTAAACGCTGGGCTGAGAACGTTTTTACATATCGATGAAGCGCAGCTGATGCATTATACAACATTTCACTATATATGATATGCATGGCCATCAGTTTCTCATTACTTCACTCCATCGTACACGCTGTGAAGAACTGTCTGCTTTGTGAACTATCAATGCAGTGCTAGCAGACTGAATACCTCGTCCCCAATTGGGAAGGTGACAAGAAGCAATGCAATGCGGCATTTTCCCGCAGTAACAACTCAGCTGTCCACAGTTTGGTGTAAAAACCTTGTAGCATTAGGACTCAAACCATTAGCCAGGTTGTCCGTTGACCAGTCAGGCACTACAGTGGTACAGGTTGCCTACCTTCCAGGCAATCATTAAAATGTTTTCTAGCTAGATGTATAATTTTTGGGGTTAAAGTCGGGATAAACGGATACTACCAAAGCGACACCTTAATTTATTTTTGCATGCTGATAACTAACATTTCATTTCAAATTATATCAAGCTAAGGGTTCCAAAGTACGAAACAAAAGAAGAATGACAAACATTATTTAATGTACGAAGGGATGTATTTTCTGTAAGACCATTTCCTGTGTTTACCTACCCTGTAACTATTTGCCAGTTACTTAGTTACAAGTCATTTCCAGTTATCCTTGCATAACACATTTCCACTCTCCACTTTCGGGGGCGTCTACCACTCTCCGAAATCACTGTGCACTATGTATGTTTCCTTATCTTCTTTTCATAAGGAATCAGCTCACGCTGCGTTAGCCTACATTAACGACCCATCCTATATATCCCTGCTGTTCTCCTAAAATATGTGAGCTCAACGCGACTACATAGTCACAAATTAAATATTTTTTAACAATAATAATTCAATTCAAATTTATTTTCACAGGTACAGTGTGTGTACATAATGTCTACTATAAGGTAAAACTTACAGCAGGTATATTCTAATTTTAAATACTTTTTCTTGATAGTAAGTTATACTGTCGGCAGTAGGTTATTTGAGTAACAACATAGTATGGGAATTGAACAATTTTAATAAAATAATTATATTTTATTTTTATCGTACGTGTTTTCAACTGTTTCGCTGAACTATTACTTTTTGCTATTTTCGAATTTACTTAGATAACAGTTTTGGGGCTAAGAGACTTGACCAGTGTCAAAGAAAACATTAACATAATGAAATTAGACTGCAGGCACAGGTATTTTTTTTAAGGTCGATTTTGGACTTAGAGTTTTTAACTGGATATTACAAGATATCACTCCAAAAGCCATAACCTCAAATGTATACAGATTGTGACATAAAGGAAGCACATTAAGAAGCTATTTAATAAATCTGCTTTAGGCTGTTCATTAATACCTATGGTTTAGGATTTTTGAAATAACTTTTAAATTATAAATCACATAAGCAGCAGATAGATTTGTAAGTTGAAAGCGGTATTTTTATACTCAGATTCAAACACACGAAACTGTAATGCAAAAACAATTTTGTTAGAAATATGAAATATTTTAATTCATACAAGCAAACATTTTTAATGTCACTAAATAAGATGTTATAAAATATTATAGTGGGATATGGTTTTTCTCAAATCTGTTTTTAATATCGTGGTTTTGCAAGATATATTTTTTTAATCTAAGCAAACAAAAAACTTTTTAAATAATACTTATTTATTTTATTTTATTGAAGAACTATTACACATGAAACATGCAAGCAAATGCCATATCAAATTAATCGGATTTTAGAATTGTAGTATATACGTAGCCTTTTTAATATACAGCAATTTTATTTGACACTAATCCATTTACATACGTATTGATTTTAAAATGCTTCAGGTTAGCATACATCCAAACTCTTACGAGAGTGCTTTATCAATAACGTTATTAATGACGAGGATCATTTTCGTCTCTGTGGAAAGTAGAGAGATAATATTCACTGAACAAAGAAATCATATGTCACATGATTGTAATACAAATTAACATTTATTTACGCATGAGAATACATAAGTACATATATACTAGTGAGTGAAGAGATTTGAGCGGCTCCTAACATCGAGGTCTTAAGAGCCGACGTGGGTGAAGCGAGGTGAGTATGGAGCAGCGCTGGAATGCAGGGGCAGGGGAAACGGGAACTCCACGAGAAAACCCGCCGACCAGCAGCATCGACCTGCTCGATTCTCACGTGCAGTAATCTGGGGTTGATACCGCCGGGAATTGAGCCGTTACGCCTGACGGGATGCGAGTAATCTTACCACAAACTACACCACCGCTGTCCCTCGTGAAGTTTCAAATGCTGCGGCTCTCTATAATGTGAAAATGATGTCTGCTCTGACATTCAGTGCCGCGTACTCAAGACGTCGAGACGGCCTCTTGTTGAGAAAGCTGAATAAGGCGATCGCAGATCATTCCAGTTGGAATATTTACAAAACATATAGGTCACGCATGGCCACCAATAAACGTGGATTACGTTCTACTAGGATGAGGTGGGAAATAAGACAAGGCAACAAGGTAACTGTCAACTCCCTGACACTTATTGACTATCCGATCCTCTCTGTACTTCTGCCCCACATGTCAGACAAATATCGACGCCCTGTAAGACTGACCCATACGAACGCCAGAGTTGTTTCTTCACTCTCAAACAAAACGTCGAATTCTTATGTTTATAATTGCGCAAATTGTTACTAAAATATGAAATGTTTGCACGTCTTTCTTCTTAAAAAAAAAAAAAAAAAAACCATATGTAGTCTTTAAATTGTGCCGAAAGTATGTATGAATATAGTCCGTTCTTAACACCTGATAAATTATAAATCACAATATCTCCTAAGATGTCGGCAATAACCCTCCACGTTGCAACGTCTCACAGTGTTACATATTTCATTGACAGACATACTGAAATAGGCCAATATTTGCATATTTAAATACATGTTTAGTAAAATGCTTATATTTTAATGTAATTTTTTTATGAGATTCTAATGGAACTTGGCCTGTAGGCTTATTGTTTTTTTTTTCTCTTTCATGTATGTTCATGCACAGCATATTTTATTTTATAATTTGTATTGGGTTGTAAAGTGTTAGTGATATTTATAGTTCACTTAAGTTGGCATCGACGCATGACGTCATTAATACAGAGAGGTTTCTGAATACACTTAAGCAATAAGTCCTATACATCTATTTCAATTTAAAATGAGAAATTTCTATGAAAATGTAAATACTGAGCATTGACCTGGTCCCCATATTTTTTGCTACAGACTTCATATAAGGCGGTCAGGGATGTTGACCCGGTGTTTGTAATCCTTCTAATTATTAGTATAAAGATGGTATCGACTTTCAAGATGTTGCTTAATATATAATTTGTAGTTGATCGAGTGCGCGAAGGCGCAGAAAAAGAGGGATGTTGATAATTTTAAGTGTGAAAACTGCAACATATGTGACACATGTTTCCATCTTTTAAACCGTATACTTTTGCTCCTCAGGTGAAGCCGAGACGTATTAGTCTGTGAACATCTAATCAGAGCTTCCTATTAATTTCCTCATGGACAACCTCAGATAAGAAGTTTCTTGTGTTCTGCCGATATAATTGAGTTTTAAAACCAGGCAAATATAGAAACCCAGTGTTGTGTGACAAGCTTAGTTCAGAGTTGAATATAATTAAAAATTACTTTATTTTGGCACTGTTTAGGACTTTTAGTTGCCAAATACCTTAATACTTAGGGATATTATTATTTTGCTACAGGCAGAGGTGAACTTCTTATGTTGCTTTTACTTCATAGAAATATTATTTTGAATTGAAAACACCGCATCAAGTGAAGCTCTCTTTATTAAATATTGTTCTTCACCTATGGACAGTCTGTTTTTGTAGCGATGATAATTTCCTCGACGGTCCCACACATTTCCCCAACGAGTTTCCTTCGACACGTGCTGTGGAGAAGGCAGAAGACGCCGAGTATACTGACGATATGTTTGCCGAAGATCCCAACAAACTTGTAGACAGACTTAAATATTTGCTCGATAAGCAACAACGTGGGGATTACTCGGCCATGAAAGATGTCATTACAATCATAAGAGCATTTATGCATCGGGGTTATATCAGATGATGTGATGAACTGCTTTCTTCTAAAAATGTATATAAAAATTAATAATAAAAGATTATTATACAATTATTTATTTTTTGTTTACTTTTCGTGTATCGCATCCTCCTGTTGGTCTTTAAGATTTTAATAACAACAATATGTATTAAAAATATTTAATAAATTAAGCATGTATTTAAAATCCTGCACTATACATATAGCTATACCATTGACTGGAAAAAAGATATTTTTTAAAAATAGGATGGGACTTGGTAGATTTTGTATGTCTATAACTATAAGTGCCGACAGTTCGCTTGACAGTGAAATCGATACGTTAACGTAGTAGTAGTTAGTAACATAATCTATTGAATTTTATTTAATTGTTGTCAAGTTTTTCAAGGTCATTCAAGGTTATGGAGTCAAGGTCAGTCGTATGCATCTAATATGGTGGTAGTGGTATGTAATGTATTATGCTTGTTGACTTTTGGGTATTTTTTCTGGAGTTTTTTGTTTTCCCGGGTCATTCAAGGTCATGAGGTCAAGGTCGAGGTAGTCTGCATATAACATGGCGGTAGTACTCTGTAATGCTTTATGCTTGCTGACTTTAATGCGTTTTTTGTTTTCAAGGTCATTTAAGGTTATGGGGTCAATGTCGTGGTCACTGGCTTCCACTATGGCGGATGGGTGATGTCTACAAAGATGGTGGTTGTCTACCAAGACAATGGCCTCCAGTAATGTATAAACAAATGATGAACGAAACATTAAGATGGCGGAATGAGTATTGGTGAGGGGAGTGAGGGTGAGAGAGTCAGTCGTCTGCTGTGGATGGAACTGATGCGACTAATTAGTGGTGTGGGGGGACCTTCGTAAATGTAAGATTTTTTAAAAATTTTTATAAGTGTTTAAATAATTTTTGAATAAATTTTACTAACAAATACTTTTTTTTTTTTAAAGAATTTTTTTGTGAATTTTTTTGTTAATATTTTGGATTTTTGCATTTTCAAGGTTAAAGGTCAAATTTCGCCTGGATACAAGATGGTGATCGTGTGACCAGAGTGACAGAGCAGGAAGTCCGGAATCCAACATGGCGGCCGGTGAATCTAAGATGGCAGGAACCAGGAGCCGGCTCTTGGTTCCTGCCAAACGCATGCCCATTGCAGCCATACGATTCAAACACCCGTCCCTTGCTTTACTTACTACCCCTCACCCAACATCAACCCTTCAACACGCAACCAACTTGAGCTACGTGTTAATCGTATATTTTTATAATATATTCACTGAGATACTTACTAAGTAAGAAAACAATTTCATGTCTTGGGAATGACCACTGTACAGTAAACGAATTAGGGAATTACTGCGCTCTATAATGCCATAAAATATTTACAGGATGACTGCACATTAGCACAGTTACAGTTTTATACCATAATATGCCGTTTTATGAACGTGCTTCTGGACAGCAGTTATTAGCATTTAATACTTAAAATATATGCATATTCATATGGTAGTGAACAGTCTTTCGCCAGATTATCTGATCAAGTACTGTCAAACGCCTACTTAAACATGTTAAGAAATCATAGCAATGCTAAGGACATAATGACAAGCACATTGAATGTCTCATTGGATCTAAATAAGCCTATATTTGCATGTAGGTATCTTTTCATGCAGCCTGAAAAATGAAACTTCTTACGCCAACAAAACTTTATTTATAAAATATGTGTAGCGAAATACAATATGACGTTGCATGTACATGTTCATGATTTACGTTTACAAGCAAAGCCGCCTGAATTAGTCGTTACTTTACTATGTTTAAAGGTGATAGTTAAAAACACTTCCACGATGAATAATAGTTACTATTCACGTCATTATTATTCAGTTAATTTGTGTTATACAAACTAAAGAAAAAATTGAGTTAAATCATTTACTCTTTTAAATCTGTATTATTTCCGGGAGTAATATTAATAAGGAGTCTGGATTATTGATTGCTATTTGCAACACTTGTGTACACATATTTCTTGTTTAGACAACTGGTGTACTTATAAAATATTTATCCTAAAGTAAACACTATACCAGAAATGCAGCTCTGGTAACACAAGACAGAAAAATACGCGAACACATATAAGTTATTACAGAAAAATTGTACTCCACTAAGAGAGAGACGCATCCCTCAATTCTCGTACGGAAACGATTTGAGAGATTATTATTAATCTGCACAATATAGTTCCACGTACAATCCACCTAGTGGTACAGTTCGGCCAGGTTTGTTACTGTTGTTGGCTGTGAGGTCATACGACGCCCAGTCCCGACTCACACGAGCGCAAATTATATAGGTCTGGTGAAAGCTCTGGCCAAAGTAGTAGACAAACATCTTGCACCGTGCATTTGTAAACAAGTACAGCACCAATTTGTACACCATGAGAGGAGTAGTAAAGTTTAAGGTCACACATTTTGTAGAAATTATTAGCATTTTGCTATGTTTTTTTTTTATCAAATCTGTGTATTATAAGCCAATCCATGCCCCCATAATAGAAATTTAATAATTAACCTAGAGCCGCGGTGGTGTAGATGTCAGACTACTCGTCTCCCACCAGGTTCGATTCCCGGCGGGGTCGCTCCCGGATTTTAGCAACTGGGAATCGTGTCGGACAACGCCTGATCGGCGGGTTTTCTTGGGAATTTCCTGTTTCCCCCGTCCTTGCTTTCCGGCGCTGCTCCATACTCACTTCACTTCGCCTTCATCGGCTCTGAAGACCTCGATGTTGACAGCCACCCAAATATCTCCATTCCACTATTAATATGCCACATGTGTTACACATTGCAATTGTTCCCCTTGTTTACAGGAACTTTAATGTCAATGATGTGTTTATTAATAAAATGACACATGAATTAATATTTTTAAGGAAAAAGTTGTGGATTTTGTTCTTACACACAAAATTTGATTTAAAAAATTTATTGGAAATTGCAACATAATATGTTATAACTAAATGTCTGTACATATAAAATTTTATATGTCCTGTTACGGGTGGTGATCAGGCCTAGCTGAGCGGACTGTCTGATCATACCTTCACTTATTTTAGCCAGGCTAAAATTGCTGAAATTAGTCATGAAATCGCAAACCACAGAAACCGCCTCCACCAGCCAGTAAACGGGGACAACGCAGCCGATATAGGGCAGTGTAGCCCGTGGGCCGTGGACGATGTCTTTAGTAGTCGGGCCATTGGAACGAGAAGACCACTGAAGATGGGTATGTCCGGCCGTCGACTTACGGCATCTTGATCAGTCTCCGGAAGCACTAACAAGGTGGGCACTCTCCGATTACACTACGCATGTAACCCAACATTGATTTACCCCACATCAGTACATGATCAGTAGTGACTAATGTGTTTGTTTATATCATATTGTTCAAGAGACAAGTGCTTTTAAACTAATAAAATACTTTTACAAATTTGAAATTAATCACACTGCACTAAAAATTGGTTAGATGATGTGTACAAACATATTAAAGCACTTGTTTACGTAAACGGTGTTATAATCTCAAATCCAACCCACTTCGTTTATGATGGTCTTACTGGCAGAAAAAACAGTTCAATGCTGGCACACGGAGACTGGTATTGCGCAGCTAGTGTGATCGCTCTACGGCGTGTTTAGTCACTTTCCTGATACGACGAGTACGACACAACACTCCGAAAACGGCAACAACGACACGACGAATCATTTTCAATGCGACCACGCCAATTCATGCAAATTTAAATTAGGATTTTCGGGCATAATTTATAAGGCGCTTACAGAAGAAACTAGTTTTAAATGCAACGGAGAGAAAGGAAATTTGGATCATGGATGCGGATATATTAGCACGACGAGGTGTATGCGTTAATTTTATGAGTTTGTTCCGATAAGTGGCAAATAGCTTTTTCCCTTATAAGATGCAACTTTTCCACTGTAGGGATAGTTAGTTGAATATTATGTTTCACAACTTAATCTACCATGTTTGCGCTGCTACATAATATGGCAAGAATGATAGTTGTTTCTAAATCAAAACTACTTGTCGCACGTCAGTGTTTATCACGCTGAGGTCAGACTGATTGACTTATCGATTTTAATTGTCTCATTATATTAACTCGTTCTTGTCAGAGCCATCCGGTTCCAGCATTAGACATTGGCTAAAACTCAGTGTGTTAGCAC